>OZ012738.1:601504509-602704509 GCA_963859935.3 Lathyrus sativus
AGAAATTTGACAAGGTGAATTTGGTTTTCAAAAGCTTGTGAAATGAGACCTCTATTTATAGGATTTAGGCTTGGAAATTTTGGTGGATTGGAGTTTGGTTTGGAACCAAAATTAGGCTTGGAATTTGAATTTGGAGGAAAATCAAGATCAAGTGGTGATTAGTGAAGGTGTATAGTGGGAATTAATTATGATAAGGTAGGGGAATTAAAATGAAGTGATCTAGAATATTCTCATGATGAAATCTTTGAAAATTGGTGCCAAAATACTGCAGAATTTGAATTTCGCACATTTTCACAAAAAGCGCACTAGGTAATCAATTACCCTAATGCTGGTAATCAATTACCACATGCAAAAATTGTGAAAATTTTCTTTTTGACGTACTGTCTTGCCCCTGCCTCGATTCTTTTTGCTTGTCGAAGAAAGCATGGAAATAAACACATGAACTTTGGAGTCTCTTGAATAATTATCAATTAAATCTTGAAAACCCTTGATCAGATGATTTTGAATTGTTTGCAGATCAACTTTGACTTTGTTCAGATAAAATTTATTCGAGCTGAGGGACTGGTATTTGATATTCTGATCCAAATCCTTCTTGAAAAAGTTAGTAAAGGAAAAACAAACACTTTTTTTGGATTTTAATTAATGGTTAGTAAACATAAACATAACCAAATATCAAAGAAACAAGAAAGCATGAGCGCTTGGTGATCTCTCTCAAGAATAAACATACAAAGGAAGGCAAGAGAACCAAAGCTTGCGGTCTTGTTTGTGGAATGAGATGCAAATGATATGTGGGATCTTAGGGGTAAAAATTAGGGTATTAAACCTTCCTAACGGGGAAGGAGAAGACAATGATCAGCAAGAAAGCCCATAATGCCATCATATTAAACCTTAGTGATAAGGTTCTCCGACAAGTCTTAAAGGAGAAAACAGTAGCATGTGTGTGGAAAAAACTCGAAGGTTTTTACATGACCAAGTCATTGGTCAATCGTCTCTATCTGAAGCAAGCTCTATATTCATTCAAGATGAATGGAAAAAAAGTCTTGATTGAGTAGTTGGATATGTTCAACAAATTGGTTCTTGATCTAAAAAGCATTGATGTTAGCATTGATGAAGAAGATCAAGCTTTGCTGTTGTTGTGTGTTTTACCTAGATCTCATTCTCATTTCAAAGAAACTCTCTTCTATGAAAGAGAGTCTCTATCCTTTGAAGCAGTTCTATCGGCCTTGTACTCGAAGGACTTGAACGAAAGAAAAGAGCACAAGCCATCATTTATTGGTGACAGATTGTCTCTAAAAGAAAAATTCTTGAAGAAGGATGGTAAGTTTAAGAAGAAGTAGGATAAAGATCAACATAATCTTATGGTGATAATGCTCATATTATTAGGTGTTACCATTGTAAGAAGGAATTTCATACGAGAAAAGTGTGTCCTGATAGGTCGAAAAGTTATGGTGATAGCAAGGATAATGGCAATGTAATCATTGTTCAAGAAGATTATGAATCATCTAATGTCCTTGTGGTTTCAAGCAACAATTCTTGCAAGGATTGGATTATGAATTCAGGTTGCATTTGCCACATGACTCCAAACAAATATGTGCTTGAAGAATTATGTGATCAAGATGATGGATGAGCGTTGCTGGAAAACAATAAAGCTTACAAAATTGCAGGGATTGCATCTGTGAGATTTGAGCTTCATGACGAGTCAATAAGCTGTTAACTGGCGTCATGTATGTACCGCATCTTAGAAGAAATTTGATTTCTCTTGGTGAATTCGATAAGAAAGGATATGTTTTCAAAGGAGAGCAAGGTATTCTGAGAGTAATAATAGGGTCAAAGGAAGTTTTGAGAGGCATTAAGATTAGAGCTGTCAAAACGGTCTAGTCCATATGGGTCGGCCCGCAAAGCTCGAAAAATCATAGGGGTTGGGCCTTAAAATTAGAACTCATATTTTTCTGGGTTTTTTAAGACCAGTCCTAAAAAATCCGATATCCATTAGAGCTATCCGTAAGGGCCACGGGTAGCCCGCTAGACCCGTATAACTATAAATTTTCAAAAACTATATAAATGTTATAGTGTTCCACTTCAAAACAACACATTCATTTTTCTTACATCACTAAATTTTATCTCTACTCTATTCAATATTTCTCTTTTAAATATTGTACATTAATATTATCAAAATGAATATTGAATTGTTGTATTTTGCTTCACAATTTTCTCGTATTATACTAATTTCTCTTATGTTAAATATATGAGTATTATTTTATATAAAACATGTATTGTATTTAAAAACATGTTATTGTATAAAAAATAATATAATATTTAAAAAACATGTTATTGTTTTTCATATACTTCAAGTTCTGCATGGCTGCATTTTTATGACATACACTATAAACTTATACTTTTACAACAACATCAGAATATCAGATGTTACCATAATGAATCAGAATTCGAAAATAAGTTATATTATTGCTAAAACTATCATAAAATTTACCCCATTTTTCCTTTTCCTTTCACATCTTTCATGTTTCACCATTTTCTACCAACATTATAGGATGAAGACAAGCCTAATTTAAAAGCATTTAGTCGAGGCGATGATAGTTTTTCGGATACTCCACTTACCATTTTGGAACACTTTTGATAATATAATATATGTGCAAACAAATATCCAACATGGAATATCACATGTAGACATGCTTAAACATTCATAAACATTACCGCATAATGCTTTTTCCTTTAGCTTCTTTCATGTTGAAACATTTTCTACCAACATTTGACTTTGCAGACACGTCGCCTTCAAATACTTCTGTGGCGACAGTGACTGTTTCTCACATACGCCAACTTTATCCTGTCTGCATTTTGATTAAAGACATTATAAACTTATAACATTATAACATTTTGACATAGTCATATATACACATTCCAAATTCAATTCTCAGTTTCAAAGACCTTCAATTACGTTTTATTAACATTATAATTGTTTGATTAACGTTACATGTTAAGAGTCCCACACCGATGTGGGACTCTTAACATTACACACATTCGAATTCTATGAACTTCTCATATCAGTTACGTTGTTATTGGTTTTCTCGCAGTTCCATCTTACCTGCTGTTTCGTTTAACAGATTTCATCTTTAAACCTTCCGTATCAACATTTATCTGTGCAGGAATCCCAACTTGCGATGACTTCAGCCACGACATTGTGGGTTTTCGAGATACACCTATTTCATCCGCCCTGCATTTTGAAAACAAAAACCCCATATGGAATATCAAAGGTAAAGTTGCAAAACTGTTAGTTTAATGGCAGAAAATAACAAATAGAGAGGCAGAGAAGTAGAGAAAACTGTTGGTTAAAAGAAAGGAATATATTTTGATCAATAGAAGCGTTACAATAAATAATAGAAAGGAAAACTGAAAACTATCCCACGTAACTAGGATTTTAGAGAATTGAATAATTAAACTAATTTGCTCCTAAAGTATAGCAACTACTACTAGCTTGCTCCTAAAGTATAGCAACCACTAATTGACTAAAAAACTGAAACAATAAAATAAAATAGTAATAATAAATCTAGCAGTTACAAAAGCACATTTAATACTCCTCCTTGCTTTAGGAACTGCAAACTCTAATCAGTTGCCTTAGATATTCAAATTTGTTTATAGATAATGGCTTTGTAAACATGTCAGTCAATTGATCTTCAGACTTGTAGTAAATTAAGTTTACTTCTCCACTTTGTTGCATCTCTCTCAAAAAATAGAGCTTGATGTTGAAATGTTTAGTCTTTCCGTGACATACTGGATTGTGTGCAATAGCAATTGCAGCCTGGTTGTCAACAAAAATTTCTGTTTTGTTCTTCTGCTGCAAAGATAAATCACATAAAATCTTCTTCAACCATAAAGCTTGATTTACAGCAGCTGTTGCTGCTATAAATTCAGCCTCAGCGGTGGATTGTGCTACAGTCTCTTGCTTCTTTGTGCACCATGAGAATACTCCCGAACCTAGGCTGAAACAGTATCCTGAAGTGCTCTTCATATCATCAATGGATCCAGCCCAATCACTATCAGAGAATCCATACAACTTGAATTCTTTACACGTATCGAACTTGACTCCATAATCAATAGTGCCTTTGATATATCTCAATATTCTTTTTGCTGCTTGCAAATGAATTTCACTTGGACAGTGCATAAAACAAGACAAGAGACTTACCGCAAATAGAATGTCCGGCCTTGTTGCAGTGAGATACATCAGACATCCAATCAAGCCTCTATAATGTCCTTCATCAATTTTTTCAGCACCATCATCCTTGCTCAACTTCTCCTTTTGATTCATTGGTGTGCTAACAGATTTACATTCCTCCATTTTAAATTTTTTCAAAATTTCTTTTGCATATTTTCTTTGACAAATTAACACTTCATTCTCACTTTGTTTGATCTCAATTCCAAGAAAATAGGTCATGAGACCAAGATCTGTCATTTCAAAAGCTTGCATCATTTCTTGCTTGAACTCGTCAACTAGCCTTGCGTCATCTCCTGTTACTAAAAGATCATCCACATAAAGGGAAACTATGAGAAAATTTTTTCCCTTATGTTTCACATAAAGAGTGGACTCGGATAAGCTTTTTACAAAGCCTATGCTCAATAAGTGATCATTAATCTTGTTGTACCAAGCCCTTGGCGCTTGTTTGAGGCCATAGAGAGCCTTTTTTAGAAGATAGACTTTATCTTCTTCACCTTGCTTCACGAATCCTTCTGGATGGTCTACATATATTTCTTCATGTAGCTCTCCATTTAAAAAAGCTGATTTAACATCTAACTGAAATATTTTCCAGCCATTTTGCGCAGCAACTGCTAACACCAATCTAATAGTATCTAATCTGGACATAGGTGCAAAAGTGTCAGAATAATCAACACCAAAAATTTGCGCATACCCTTTAACTACAAGTCTGGCCTTGTGCTTGTTGATTGAGCAATCTGCATTAAGCTTTGTTCTGAAAACCCATTTAACTCTAATGACTTTTCTATTTTCAGGCCTGTCAACCAGCTCCCATGTTTTGTTTTTTTGTATCATGGACATCTCCTCCTCCATTGCAGTTTTCCATTTCTGGTCCTTTTGCGCTTCCTCGCAGCTAGCAGGTTCACAAACTGCTACATTACATCTTTGATAGATGTCAGATAACAGCCTTTTGCCTCTGACTGGAGGTTCGTCTTCTAATTCATCCTGTAACAGCTCTGTTGTTTGCTGTCCCGAATGCTTATCATCAATGTTGCCAAATAGTTTAGTTGTTCTTTGTGAGTTCTCCCAATTCCATTGTTGTTCTTCATTAAAGTGCACATCTCTGGTAACAATCATCTTTCCGGTTTGAGGATGATACACTTTGTAGGCCTTTGAAACTGAACTGTAACCCACAAAGATGCCCGGAGTTGCCTTCTTGTCAAGTTTGTCACGCTTAGCCTGTGGAACATGTGCAAAACAAACACAACCAAACACTTTAAGAAACGTTAGTGATGGCTTATACCCATACCAAGCCTCAAATGGAGTTTTATCCTTCAAGGCTTTGGTTGGAAGCTGATTTTGGAGAAAAACCGTTGTGTTAGCCGCCTCTGCCCAAAATGTTTTAGGCAACTCCTTCTCATGTAACATGCATCTAGCCATCTCCATCACCGATCTATTTCTCCTTTCACTAACCCCATTTTGCTGTGGAGTGTAGGGGGCTGTGAGTTGATGTTCAATACCAGCTTCTTCACAAAATTGATTAAATTTTGTTGATGTATACTCTGTCCCATTGTCAGATCTTATACATTGAATCTTGCAGCCACTTTGAGTTTCCACCATTTTCTTGAACTTCATAAATACTCCAGCCACTTCATGCTTAAATTTTAAAAAAATATATCCAGCACATTCTTGTGAAGTCATCTATGAAAAGAATGAAGTATAGACTACCTTGTAGTGATGGTGTTCTTTGGGGTCCCGCCACATCAGTGTGAACAAGCTGCAATTTTTGAGAAGCTCTCCAAGCTGATTTGGGGAATGATTTTCTTATTTGTTTACCAAATTGACAAGCATTACAATTTGGTAAATTATCAGAAAGTATTGGCATACCTCTTGACATGCCTTTTCTTTGCATGTTCAACATTCTTTCAAGATGGCAATGGCCGAGTCTCTTGTGCCAGAGTTCTGTGGGACTGACTTGAGTAAAATAGACTGCCTGCTCCTCCTCTGTTGGATCAAACGAGAAGCTTTTACCTCTCATTTTAACCCGTAAAACTTCCCAGCCAGCAATGTCGTATATGAGACATTGTTGATTTTCAAAGGATACTTTAAATCCCTTTTTAATCAACTGACCTACACTTAGTAAGTTTTGGTCAATGTCAGGTACATAGAGAACATCAGATATAATTTTGGTACCTGAACACGTTGAAATTGCAATGGTTCCTTTTCCTTTTGCAGTAATATAGCCATCATTCCCTATTCTGACCTTTGAGACATTTGTGGGCTTCAAATCCTTGAATAGAGTCTTGTCATATGTCACGTGGTTCGTACAACCACTATCAATTAACCAGCATTCAGAATTGCTCCTTATCGAATAGCATGTTGCAGCAAAAATATAGTCTTCTTCATCTTGCTCAACAACTTGGGCATTGGCTCCATGTTGCTGCTGAAATTTGCTCCTACAAATTACAGCTTTATGTCCAAGCTGATTGCATTTACTACACTTCGCGTCTGGTCGTTTCCCACATTTGTATGGTGGGTGACCCAATTTCCCGCAGTGCTGACAAGGTGGGTAGTTTTTCTTTTTAACACTACCATTGTTTTGGTTGTTTGCACTATTATCGCTGCTTGATGGCTGGTCCTTCTTGACATGCTTCTTTCTACTAGTTTCCCCATAGTGGTGCTTGGCTCGTAAAGCACCTTCAACTGCACCATCTTGTCTCATCAATCTTCGCTGCTCTTGGGACTGCATAGCACTTACAAGTTCTGCCAATGTGATTTTTGAAAGATCCTTAGTGTTTTCTAATGAAGTAACAGAAGCTTCAAATTTTTCAGGAGCAGTTACTAGTATTTTCTGAACTATTCTTGAATCAGAAAAATCAGAACCTAACAACCTCACCTTGTTAGCAATGTTAAGAAGTCAGTTTGCATACTCCTTAATTGTTTCAGACTCCTTCATCTTCTGCATTTCAAATTCTCTAACCAGATTCATTGCTTGCATTCTCTTGATTCTTTCATCTCCTTCATATTCTTCCTTGAGGAAATTCTAGATCTCAAATGTCGAATTAATCGTCATGATTCTGGTGAAAATGTCTTGTGAGACAGCAGCAAACAAAGTAGCTCTTGCCTTAGATTTTCTTCCTTTCTTCTCCTTGTGATTTTTTATCTGAGCCATAGTTGGATTGTTCGGTAAAGGAAGAACTTCATAGTCTTCCTCAACGGCTTCCCAAAGGTCATTTGCTTCTAGGTAAGCCTCCATTCTTGCTGCCCAGATGTGATAATTATCACCGTCAAACACAGGCGGTGCTAGTTTTGTGTAAGGAGTTTCAAAATCCATCTATTTGATGAATTGAAGGAAGGTTTATTATGGTGGGTTTTTTAATGGGTTCACTCACAGGTCCCTCTAAGAAGAAGGCTCTAGATACCAATTTGTTAGTTTAAAAGCAGAAAATAACAAATAGAGAGGAAGAGAAGTAGAGAAAACTGTTGGTTAAAAGAAAGGAATATATTTTGATCAATAGAAGCGTTACAATAAATAATAGAAAGGAAAACTGAAAACTATCTCACGTAACCAGGATTTTAGGGAATTGAATAATTAAACTAATTTGCTCCTAAAGTATAACAACTACTACTAGCTTGCTCCTAAAGTATAGCAACCACTAATTGACTAAAAAGCTGAAACAATAAAATAAAATAGTAATAATAAATCTAGCAGTTACAAAAGCACATTTAATAAAAACGGTATAAAACAGTCAAACTATTCGGAATCACTTTTATAATAAAATCTATTATATGTTAGTTTCTGAAGGAAAATTGCGATCTAAACGCAGCGGAAAACAAAAATTTCCTTTAGTGATCCTTACGAATGAGCATGGTCAGTGATAGAATCGTTACCTCTTTGTGGCGATTCAGATCTTTGATGCAGCGATCACAAGCGTTGATGAAGTGCAACGCCTCTACTCAGTCCACACGAACAGCTTCTGGTCACAGTGCTAGCTGCTTACGAACGGAATTATTTGAGTGAGAAAAGAGAATCAAAAACGAAATTGCATCAAGTGAAAGCTTCATCACAAGGGTTCCTTTTATAGACTCTCTTGTGGGCTGCGGGCTAAAACCCAATTCACATGATCCATAATAATATTATATATTATTATAATAACTATTGTTTTGGTTGTTTGCACTATTATCGTTGCTTGATGGCTGGTCCTTCTTGACATGCTTCTTTCTACTGGTTTCCCCATAGTGGTGCTTGGCTCGTAAAGCACCTTCAACTGCACCATCTTGTCTCATCAATCTTCGCTGCTCTTGGGACTGCATAGCACTTACAAGTTCTGCCAATGTGATTTTTGAAAGATCCTTAGTGTTTTCTAATGAAGTAACAGAAGCTTCAAATTTTTCAGGAGCAGTTACTAGTATTTTCTGAACTATTCTTGAATCAGAAAAATCAGAACCTAACAACCTCACCTTGTTAGCAATGTTAAGAAGTCTGTTTGCGTACTCCTTAATTGTTTCAGACTCCTTCATCTTCTGCATTTCAAATTCTCTAACCAGATTCATTGCTTGCATTCTCTTGATTCTTTCATCTCCTTCATATTCTTCCTTGAGGAAATTCTAGATCTCAAATGTCGAATTAATCGTCATGATTCTGGTGAAAATGTCTTGTGAGACAGCAGCAAACAAAGTAGCTCTTGCCTTAGATTTTCTTCCTTTCTTCTCCTTGTGATTTTTTATCTGAGCCATAGTTGGATTGTTCGGTAAAGGAAGAACTTCATAGTCTTCCTCAACGGCTTCCCAAAGGTCATTTGCTTCTAGGTAAGCCTCCATTCTTGCTGCCCAGATGTGATAATTATCACCGTCAAACACAGGCGGTGCTAGTTTTGTGTAAGGAGTTTCAAAATCCATCTATTTGATGAATTGAAGGAAGGTTTATTATGGTGGGTTTTTTAATGGGTTCACTTGTTGGTGTAAGCCCTAGAGGCCAATACTTTTTGGTACTTGTATCGGATTATTCGTTTAATAATAAAAGGCATTTCTTTATTATGTTTGTCTTTCAGAATAATAAAGTCCCTAGAATAGTTAGTTTGTTTAATGAAATGTTAAGTGTGACTTAATCATGAGATCCCATTAAACATAAAGACATTATTCTTAAAATATCCGTAGTCAAGCTTTATTGCAAAGTGGGATAACATTAAAAGCATTGAGACTATTATGAAGATAGACTGATGATCACATCTCATGGATCATGGATAAAGAGTTATCAAGTCTTGACATAGGTATAAATATTAGGAGTAATATTTATACCGGATTGACCCGCTATGAGAATACTACATAGTATGTTATGCAAAGTGTCATAAGTTATTCTCATAGTGATAATGGTGTATTACCACCCTTCGACCTGAAACCACTATGGACCCTAGATGTAGAGTCGGGTGCTTTATTGCTGATCAAACATTATCCGTAACTGGATGATCATAAAGACAGTTGATGGGCACTCCACGAAGCATGCTGAGGGACATGAGTGTCCTAGATGGAATTTGCCAATCCTGCATAACAGGAGAAATGTCTAAGGGCCCAATATTGAACTGGACAAGGATGACACAGTGTATGCCTTGTGTTCAATATAGACATAGGGGCAAAAGGGTAATTGTACAAACATATAATCACATGACATTTTCGTGACTTGGGTAGCAGTGATGTGTTGCTAGATACCGCTTACTGTTTATTATGTTAAATATATAATTTAATATAATTACCAACGTTACGAAATCCTACAGGGTCACACACATAAGGACAGTTTGATGAGAGATAGAGAAATCAAAGGAACACCGTAAGGTACGGTGCACTTAAGTGAAAAATAGAAATTCGGATAATATAATAATAATTATTGTTATTTTATAATGGTTATAAAATAATAATAAAATAAATATATTTATTATAATAATAGTTATTATAATAATATATAATATTATTATGGATCATGTGAATTGGGTTTTTAGCCCGCAGCCCACAAGAGAGTCTATAAAAGGAACCCTTGTGATGAAGCTTTCACTTGATGCAATTTCGTTTTTGATTCTCTTTTCTCACTCAAATAATTCCGTTCGTAAGCAGCTAGCACTGTGACCGGAAGCTGTTCGTGTGGACTGAGTAGAGGCGTTGCACTTCATCAACGCTTGTGATCGCTGCATCAAAGATCTGAATCGCCACAAAGAGGTAACGATTCTATCACTGACCATGCTCATTCGTAAGGATCACTAAAGGAAAATTTTGTTTTCCGCTGCGTTTAGATCGCAATTTTCCTTCAGAAACTAACATATAATAGATTTTATTATAAAAGTGATTCCGAATAGTTTGACTGTTTTATACCGTTTTTATTAAATGTGCTTTTGTAACTGCTAGATTTATTATTACTATTTTATTTTATTGTTTCAGCTTTTTAGTCAATTAGTGGTTGCAATACTTTAGGAGCAAGCTAGTAGTAGTTGCTATACTTTAGGAGCAAATTAGTTTAATTATTCAATTCCCTAAAATCCTGGTTACGTGAGATAGTTTTCAGTTTTCCTTTCTATTATTTATTGTAACGCTTCTATTGATCAAAATATATTCCTTTCTTTTAACCAACAGTTTTCTCTACTTCTCTGCCTCTCTATTTGTTATTTTCTGCTTTTAAACTAACAAATTGGTATCTAGAGCCTTCTTCTTAGAGGGACCTGTGAGTGAACCCATTAAAAGGGTAATTGTACAAACATATATTATCACGAAAAAGGTTTTGTCAGATCACATGACATTTTCGTGACTTGGGTAGCAGTGATGTGTTGCTAGATACCGCTTAATGTTTATTATGTTAAATATATAATTTAATATAATTACCAACGTTACGAAATTATGGTGGGTTTTTTAATGGGTTCACTCACAGGTCCCTCTAAGAAGAAGGCTCTAGATACCAATTTGTTAGTTTAAAAGCAGAAAATAACAAATAGAGAGGCAGAGAAGTAGAGAAAACTGTTGGTTAAAAGAAAGGAATATATTTTGATCAATAGAAGCGTTACAATAAATAATAGAAAGGAAAACTGAAAACTATCTCACGTAACCAGGATTTTAGGGAATTGAATAATTAAACTAATTTTCTCCTAAAGTATAGCAACTACTACTAGCTTGCTCCTAAAGTATGGCAACCACTAATTGACTAAAAAGCTGAAACAATAAAATAAAATAGTAATAATAAATCTAGCAGTTACAAAAGCACATTTAATAAAAACGGTATAAAACAGTCAAACTATTCGGAATCACTTTTATAATAAAATCTATTATATGTTAGTTTCTGAAGGAAAATTGCGATCTAAACGCAGCGGAAAACAAAATTTTCCTTTAGTGATCCTTACGAATGAGCATGGTCAGTGATAGAATCGTTACCTCTTTGTGGCGATTCAGATCTTTGATGCAGCGATCACAAGCGTTGATGAAGTGCAACGCCTCTACTCAGTCCACACGAACAGCTTCCGGTCACAGTGCTAGCTGCTTACGAACGGAATTATTTGAGTGAGAAAAGAGAATCAAAAACGAAATTGCATCAAGTGAAAGCTTCATCACAAGGGTTCCTTTTATAGACTCTCTTGTGGGCTGCGGGCTAAAAACCCAATTCACATGATCCATAATAATATTATATATTATTATAATAACTATTATTATAATAAATATATTTATTTTATTATTATTTTATAACCATTATAAAATAACAATAATTATTATTATATTATCCGAATTTCTATTTTTCACTTAAGTGCACCGTACCTTACGGTGTTCCTTTGATTTCTCTATCTCTCATCAAACTGTCCTTATGTGTGTGACCCTGTAGGATTTCGTAACGTTGGTAATTATATTAAATTATATATTTAACATAATAAACAGTAAGCGGTATCTAGCAACACATCACTGCTACCCAAGTCACGAAAATGTCATGTGATCTGACAAAACCTTTTTCGTGATAATATATGTTTGTACAATTACCCTTTTGCCCCTATGTCTATATTGAACACAAGGCATACACTGTGTCATCCTTGTCCAGTTCAATATTGGGCCCTTAGACATTTCTCCTGTTATGCAGGATTGGCAAATTCCATCTAGGACACTCATGTCCCTCAGCATGCTTCGTGGAGTGCCCATCAACTGTCTTTATGATCATCCAGTTACGGATAATGTTTGATCAGCAATAAAGCACCCGACTCTACATCTAGGGTCCATAGTGGTTTCAGGTCGAAGGGTGGTAATACACCATTATCACCATGAGAATAACTTATGACACTTTG
Organism: Lathyrus sativus; assembly: GCA_963859935.3. Classification (NCBI taxonomy): domain Eukaryota; kingdom Viridiplantae; phylum Streptophyta; class Magnoliopsida; order Fabales; family Fabaceae; genus Lathyrus; species Lathyrus sativus. The sequence continues at coordinate 601,517,014 of OZ012738.1, forward strand.
CATAACATACTATGTAGTATTCTCATAGCGGGTCAATCCGGTATAAATATTACTCCTAATATTTATACCTATGTCAAGACTTGATAACTCTTTATCCATGATCCATGAGATGTGATCATCAGTCTATCTTCATAATAGTCTCAATGCTTTTAATGTTATCCCACTTTGCAATAAAGCTTGACTACGGATATTTTAAGAATAATGTCTTTATGTTTAATGGGATCTCATGATTAAGTCACACTTAACATTTCATTAAACAAACTAACTATTCTAGGGACTTTATTATTTTGAAAGACAAACATAATAAAGAAATGCCTTTTATTATTAAACGAATAATCTGATACAAGTACCAAAAAGTATTGGCCTCTAGGGCTTACACCAACAGTTTCATCAACATTATTACGATTCATATAATGTTGACGACAACCGCATGCAATGAAATATTCAAATAAGTTACCTCCTATTTGGTTTTCTAGCAATTGGATCTTCTCCACGACTACCTACAACTCCTTTTAATCTATCTGTTCCTGCATTGTTTTCGGACAGTGCATGTTGCAGATCTGGTCTCTGGATTTTCTTCTTAATTCCACCATCTCTTTTCCTAAGGTTTCCAACGTTGGCTTCTTCATATAGTGCTTTCAACGTTGTTTCAATGAACTCATCATCTCTTTCAGATTCAGATGATGAACTGTGTTAAATACAACAACCTCGTAAACATGTTGAAATAAAAATTCCACAGATGTTACAAACTATTTTCCAAAACAAGTTTTCATGTGTTCCAGTTTTACCCGCTTTAGATGTATATCGGCCTTGACATCATTCTTCAACTTCTGCTGGAAATTTCTCTTCTTCAGTTTTTTTTTTTTTTTTTTCTTTTCAGTATTACACGGTTTAACACTTGAAGCTTTAACCTTTTACTATTAACCTATTACTCATTTGGGCCATACTAAAAACGTTTCATTACATATTAATTTTGGTCCATGTTTTTTTATCACATATCTCTCATTTACTCAATTTTGTTGTAATCCATTAAACACTTAATATAACTTTATTTTATTTTAATTCAAATAAGCTAATTTTTTATTATCCCTTTTTAGTAAATTTTCTATTTAGTAATGTTTATTTTTTATTTTATTTTAATAATTTTTTTTATTAACGTTTCATCTTTTACTAAAATTTTTTTAATTAAACAACTATAATTTTTTGTTATTTAAACATCAAACTAACTTCAATACCATTTTTGTTCTATTTTTAAATTAATACTATTTCACTTTTATTTTATTATGCATTCTTTATATATATATATATATATATATATATATATATATATATATATATATATATATATATATATATATATATATATATATATATATATATATATATATATATATATATATATATATATATATATATATATATATATATATATATATATATATATATATATATATATATATATATATATATATATATATATATATATATATATATATATTAATTTTTTTTCAATTAAACATTTTAAAAGAATTTTTTCTACTTTCTTCGCAATATTTTGTTTCAAACACACATGTTATTATTATTATTAAAACATCTCTATTTTCATTTGTATTTCAAAATAAGCATCCATTAACTAAAATCATCATACGTACCAGCCCGCGTGAACGCACGAGTCAGTTATTAATTTCTCTTTTAAATATTGTACATTAATATTATCAAATGAAAATTGAATTGTTGTATTTTGCTTCACAATTTCCTCCTATTATACTAGTTTCTCTTATGTTAAATATTTGAGTATTATCTTATATAAAACATGTATTGTATTTAAAAATACAGTATTGTATTTATAAAAAATAATATAATATTTAAAAATATATTATATTTAAAATGATATAATTTTTTTATTGTATTTATTATAAATATTGGGGTTTTTATTTTAATTATTGTATAAAAAAATAATTTAAAAAAATTAGTCAGTTTAGGGTCGGGTAGCCCAAAGCTCGTATAAGGCCGGACTCAGGTAGTAATTTGTTAGCCCATATTTCAACAGGGTTTTTTGGCCTAACCCTAAAAAGCCCGAGTCCTGTCAGGGCTAGCCTATTTAGACCCGGATAACCCATTTTGACAGCTATAATCTAGAGGCAAGGCTTGTATACCCTTGAGGCTGAGGTTGTAAGTGGTTCAGCCGATTTTTCATCCACAAAGCTTGTATCGAAGATGGAGCTATGGCACATGAGAATGGGCCATGTCAATGAAAAGGGCCTGATCGAACTGGGAAAACAAAATCTACTAAGTGGTGACAAGGTCGAAAAGCTAGAATTTTGTGAACCTTGTGTATTTGGGAAAACTTGCAAAGTGAAGTTCAATAAAGGTAACCAAAGAACACATGGTTCCCTTGATTACATTCATGCTGGTCTTTCGGGGGCCTACAAGAAGTCCTTCACACTCAGGTGCAAGATACTTTGTGTCCATTATTAATGATTGTTCACGAAAGTTGTCGGTATTCACTCAGAAAACTAAGGATGAAACTTTCTAAAATTTTAAAATTTGGAAGACTTTGGTCGAAAATCAAACTCGCAGGAAGGTCAAGAGACTAGGGACAAATAATGGCCTTGAGTTATGCAATGAAGCTTTCAATAAACATTATGTTATGCTTAGCATTACTAGGCACAAGACTGTAGTAGGCACTCCTCAGCAAAATGGCTTACCTGAGAGGTTCAATCGTAGCATCTTGGATAAGGTTAGCTGTATGGGATTGAAGAAGGTGTTTTTGGCTAAGGCTATTGCTACTGCAATATATCTAATAAATAAGTGTCCATCAATAACCTTGGGGTTGAAGACACATGAAGAAGTTTGATTGGAACATCCACCAGATCTCAACAATCTTAAAGTATTTGGTTGTGTAGCCTATGCTCATATTAGGCAAGACAAAGTTGAACCTAGAGCTCTGAGATGCATGTTCCTTGGGTATCCTGAGGGATTCAAAATGATTATGCTAGTCAAAATGCAAAGAAATTTAAAGAAGAGAAAAAACAATAAGAGTTTCCTGTTGAGGTGGATCACTTTGGAAATTTAGTGCACAACCATGGTGAATATATGTATGAAGTTGCTAAAGAAGCGCATGATGCTGAAGAAAATAAGGAAAGTGTTGATGACTACAGGTTGGCAAGAGACAGGTCGAGAAGAGTCAGCAAGCCCCCTCATAGGGTTGGTTATGCAGACCTCGGAGCTTTTGCCTTAGTTTCAGCAAGTCAGGTTCTCAATGAAGAACCTAGAGATTACAAAGAAACTATGAGGAGTCGAAATAAGAAGGAATGGCTGAAAGCCGTGGATGATGAGATAAAAAACTTCATGATAACCTCACCTAGAAGCTGGTCGAAAAACCTGCAAGAGCCAGGTTAGTCAGTTGTAAATGGATTTTCAAAGTAAAGGAAGGAGTTGAAGGCATTATGTCGAAAAGATTCAAGGCAAGAATGGCTACAATGGGATTTACTTATATGGAAGGAGTGAATTTCAATGATGTATTCTCTCCTGTAGCGAAACACATATCCATTAGAATTCTCTTGCTATGGTGGCTAGGTTTGACTTAAAACTAGAGTAGATGGATCTCAAGATTGCCTTTCTATATGGTGATCAGGACAAAAGAATTATGATGAAGAAACCATAAGGGCATGAAAAAAGGCAATGAGGATTATGTGGGCATGTTGAACAGGTCACTATATGGCCTAAAGCATTCTCCTAGGAAATGGAATAGAAGATTTGATAAGTTCATGACACAGATAGGTTTCATAAGGATCAAATTTAGTCATTGTGTTTATTTCAGGTTCTCATCTGAAAATTCACTTGTTATCTTATTGCTCAATGTGGATGACATCCTCATAGAAAGAAACCACGTTGAAAAAGTAATGTAGGTGAATGATGAACTTAGCTAAGAATTCAAAATGAAGGATATTCAAGCTGCAACCAGGATTTTAGGTATCGACATTAAGAGAGATATAAAGCAGTCAAAATTATGCTTATCTCAAGAGTCATGTCTAAGGAAGATTCTCAACAAGTTTGGTATGCCAAACTTAAAACATGTTATAGCGCCAATAATTCAGCAATCCAAGTTGGGTATAACTCAAATTCCTAGTACTGAAGTCAAAAGGCTATATATGGATATCATTTCATATTCTACTATAGTGGGTTCTTTGATGTATGATATAGTTTGTGCCAGACCAGACATTAGCATATGCAGTTAGCCTTGTAAGAAGGTACATGTCCAACCCTGGAAAGGCACACTTGCAAGCCTTGAAATGGATCCTAAAATACATAAAAGGATCTCTGTGCAGGGTCTTGGTTTATGGTGGAGCCAAAGGAAATGATAATAATATTGAAGTTGAAGAGTTTGTTGACTCTAACTATGTAGGATGTATGGATGCAATAAAATCTCTTTCTAGATTTATTTTCACTATGTTTGGTACACCAATTTGTTGGAAAACTACTCTTCACAAGGTTGTATCCTTATCAACCATCGAAGCTGGATATAATTCCCTTAGTGAAGCTGTAAAAAAACATTGTGGCTTGAAGGGTTTGCTAAAGAGATGAAACTTAAAGGTCAATCAATCACTATTAATATATGATAGCCAAAGTTACATACATCTATCAAAGAATCCAGTCTATCATGAGAGAACCAAAAATATTGATGTTAGGCTACACTTTTTCAGGGAGAAAATCTAAAGGTGAGAAGTCAAAGTGATGAAGTTTTCAACTGATCATAAGGTTTCTGATATGATCATCAAGTCATTACCAAGCAACAAGTTCCTTCAATGAATGCAGCTGATAAAACTGCATGATGATAGCTAGTTTTTTCCTTTGATGTTTTAGAGTTTGTTCCAAGTTGGGGATTTATAGTATTGGATCGAATTCCAGTCTCGACATGGGTAGCTTTCAGGATTCGACAAGGTCGAATGTGCATGTTGTAGTTGAAGTTTGGTCAAGCATACAGTAGTCTAAGATAACTTATGTATTATGTTATGTAGTAGCTATGTATGCTTGTAGTATATATGTGGTATTTATACCGAACTCTAGTGTCGACAAGGGTAGCTTCTTGGTTCGATAGGAGTTGTGCATGTTGTAGTCAAAGTCTGTTTTAACATGTTGTCAAAATATGTTAGATTTATGTTTAAGTTAGCATATTGAATTGGGAATTTCTTGTAAGCCTAGTTGTTTAAGTTTGCCTGTTTCTCAAGTTATCTTAGTAGTCTGTAAATAGGCTAGTTCTCTCAATTTGTTGAGAGAGCTTAATTATTGGTATTCACTTGTAATCTTTGAACCCTTATTGAGTAAGTATATAGAAAAATAATTTTAACCAATTCTTATTCTTCTTCTTGCTTTTTCTCTATCTTTTGTAAAACCTAATGGCGTTTCTTGTGTTTGTTCAAGAAACTCAATCTTTTCTCATATTTTCGTTTGTTCTTGACGACATCAATTCACAACAAACTGGTGTGGTGAGCATGGAGGAGAAGATGCAAGCCAGTCTTGTTCAACGAGGTTTGTTAGAAGCGTTGAAAGGATCAGAGAAGATGGATTTTTCCCTATCGAAGAAGGAGAATATAATGATGGTAGAAAAATCCCATAATTCCATTGTATTAAGCCTTAGTGATAAGGTTCTCCGAAAGGTTTCAAAGAAAAATTGTAGCTGGTGTTTGGACGAAACATGAAGGTTTGTACATGACAAAATCGTTGGTTAATTGTCTCTACCTGAAGCAAGGTTTGTATTCATTCAAGATGAGTGAAGACAAAGCCTCGACTGAGTAGCTTGATATGTTCAACAAGTTGATTCTTGATCTTGAAAATATCGAGGTCAAGATTAACGATGAAGATCAAGTGTTGTTGTTGTTGTGCTCTTTACCTATTTCTCATGCTCACTTCAAAAAAAATCTCTTGTATGGAAGAGAGTCGTTGAACTTTGAAGATGTTCAATCTGCCTTATACTCTAAGGATTTAAACAAACAAAATGTGCAAAAACCATCAACAGTTGGTGAAGGTTTGTCCGTTAAAGGGAAATTATTGAATAAAGATGGTTGGTTTAAGAAGAAGAAGAAGGGTAATGTTCTACATAATTTATATGGTGGTAATTCTCCTACTATTAAGTGTTATCATTGTAAGAAGGAGGATCATATAGAAAGGTATGCCCTGATCAACGGAACAATCATGGTGGAAAGGATAATGGTAATGCAGCCATTATACAAGATGGTTATGAATCATTTGATGTCCTGGTTATTTCAAGCAGCGACTCTAACAAGGAGTGGATTATGGATTCTGGGTGTAATTGGCACATGACTCCAAACAAATACGTGTTTGAGGAATTTTGTGATCAAGATGGTGGATCAGTGTTTCTGGGAAACAACAAAGCTTGCAAAATTGCAGGTATTGAATCTATGAGATTCAAGTTACATGATAAGTCAATAAGGCTATTAACTAGTGTTAGATATGTCTTGACCTTAAGAGGAGTTTGATTTCTCTTGGTGAATTCGACAAGAAAGGATATTTTTCAAAGGATTATGGCATCCTAAGGGTAATGAAGGGGTCGAAGGAAGTTTTGAGAGGCGTGAAGAAACAAGGCTTGTATACCCTTGAGGCTGAGGTTGTAAGTGGTTCATCAGATGTGACATCCACGAAACCTATGTCAAAGACTAAGCTATGGCATAACAGACTTGGCCATGTAAGTGAAAGAGGGCTAGTCGAATTGTCGAAACAAAATTTGATGGGTGGTGTCAAGGTAAAAAAATTGGAGTTTTGTGAACCTTGTGTATTTGGTAAATCCCGTAGAGTGAAGTTTAACAAAGGTAAACAAAACACATGGATCCCGTTATTACATTCATGCTGATCTTTGGGGACCTACAAGGAACCCATCACACTCAAGTGCAAATTATTTCCTATACATATTTGATGATTATTCCATAAAGTTATGGGTAATCATCCAAAAGACTAAGGATGAGACTTTTGAAAATTTCAAAAGTTAGAAGACTCTGGTCGAAAAGCAAACTGGAAAGAAGGTCAAGAGGTTGAGGATTGACAATTGTCTTGAATTTCACAATGATGTTTTCGATAGCTTTTGTGTTGTATCTGGTATTGTAAGGCACACAACTATTGCAGAAACTCCCCAGCAAACTGGTTTGGCTGAAAGGTTTAATCAAACTATTTTGGAATGAGTGAGGTGTATGTTAGTTAGTGCATAATTGAAGAAGGTGTTTTGGTTTGAGGCAGTCATGACTTCACCATACATGATAAATAGATGTTCTTCCACTACCTTGGGAATGAAGACACCTGAAAAGATTCGGTCGGGACATCTACCTAGGCTCGACAGACTTAGAGTATTTGGTTGTTTATCCTATGCTCATATTAGGCAAGACAAGGTCGAACCTAGAGCTCTGAGATGTATATTCCTTCAATATCCTGAAGGAGTCAAAGCTTATAGGTTATGGTGCCTAGAGCCAGGTCACAGGAGGTGTATCATAAGTCGAGATGTAGTTTTCAGTGATGTTGTGATGGATTTCAAGAAAACTTATAACATTGGTTGAAGTTCGAAGATCTCTGAAAAGAGCTGGAACGGGAAGAGATTCTTGTTGATGTGGAGCATAGTGATGCTGAATTGCATGACCCAAATGAAGTCAAAAAGGAAGCGAAAGCTGCTATCAAATATGAGGAGACTGATAATGACTACATGTTGGTAAGAGATATGTCAAGAAGACTCATTAAGCCACCTCAAAGACTTGGTTATCCATATCTCATAGGTTATGCCTTAATCTCTGCAAGTAAGGTTCTTGACGAAGAACCTAGAGACTATAATGAAGTTATGAGGAGTCGAGATATGACTGAATGGATGAAATCCATGGATGATGAGATGAAATCTCTTCATGATAATAACATTTGGGAGTTTATTGAGAAACTTGCAGGGGCCGGGTTAGTGAAATGTAAGTGGATTTTCAAGGTAAAGGAAGGAATCAAATGAGTGATGTCGAAGAGATTTAACGTAAGGTTGGTTGCTAGAGGGTTCACCCGGAAAGAATGTATTGACTTCAATGATGTGTTCTCACTTGTTGTAAAGCATAGATCCATTAGAATGTTGTTAGCCATGGTGGCAAAGTTCGACCTAGAACTTGAACAGATGGATGTGAAAATAACATTCTTGTATGGTGATCTAGATGAAACAATCCTGATGAGGCAACCTAAAGGGTATATGTTCGAATTGTAGTTAAAGGGGGGGGGGAGGTTTTTTATCGTCTCCACATGAATTACAGATATTTTGATGCTTGCCGTTCAACAGTCTATTATTTCAAGAATAAGGGTTTTCAAAGTTTTGTTCATAAAATTGCCACGTTTTTAGTAACAAAGTTTATAAGTTCTAAAGAGTTTGATTAACAAAGTATATCAAAAGTAGTTTTCATCTACCCTAACTTATACATATTCTTTCAATCTTGCATGTGAAGTCGGATCCAATTAATATCGTCACGCAATCTATGTCTAAAGCAGCGTCGTGAGAAATGCTATATTCATCGCTACATGATTTCTCCATATAACAACCAATATAGTAAGCTTTAAGTTCAACACAAAGCAACTATTGACCATATATCGATTTCTCCAATATATAAATCGGTAGATGAATATTTTAGGTTAAGTTTCAAAAAATCTATGTCTAGAGTTTTACAAAACAAGAATGGATCATTAAGAACAAAAATATTCATCATATATTAATTATCACTTGTTAACATACAAGGCTAATCAAAAGAATTACATACAAGCTAATGGTAGACTACCTCTACATTTGATACAAAGGAATTTAGCTAACCATAACCATGGTAGGTTACTTTACAAGTCTTGGAAGAAGATATATGAGCATCCACATCAAAGAATCAAACTCGGATGCGAATCCAGCTTCTATTTGCAAAATATCACCTTTTGGTGAAGAAATGCTGAGAAATGAAATTTTGGTGTGAAAAATGGGTTATGATCCCCAAAAAATGTGAAAAGTACTTATATAGTACGTTTGGAACATTTCATGATCGTACTGCGAACCATTTCTTCGTCCAGCAGACATACTTTTAGGCACCAGAAGTGCCTGTGAACAGTTAAACCGCCCCTGAGAAATATTTGAAGTTCGTTGTGCGAGAAATTATTCGCACTACGAACTACCTCGCTACAAGTTCGCATAGTGAACTTATGATCCTTTAGCTACTGCCTCAAATCTGGGATGGATCGCTGGTCCTTCGCTGAGACCTCACCACAGTGAATGTTCGTTATCAGTTCATCCAGCGAACTTAATGCCCTTTTCTTACTGCCTCTAAATTAAGAGGCTTCGCTGGGGCTTCGCCATGAGTTCTCCCAACAAACATTCGATGCTACTCCTCGCTGGTTGTTTGCACAACGAACATGATGAATCTCTTCTTTTCCTTTGGCTTCCTTGTCCAATTACTTGTGTCTTACACTTTGATGTTTTCAAGCCTAATTTCTGCACAATAACATACCAATCAAAGAAACCAAAGGTATTTTCAATAATATTGAAGAATAACATGATATCATGGAGTAAATCCAACAAAACATAACAAAAGAGTTGAAAAATTCCAATAAATAATGATCAATTTAAAGCAAGTTTGGCATTCAATAACATGCAGAAAAGGGAAAGGAAGATTGTGTCTGCAAGTTGAATAGGTCTTTGTAAGGCCTCAAACAATCTCCTCGATAATGGAATAGGATATTCGACAAGTTTATGGCACACATTGGTTTCACTAGGAGCCAGTTCGACAATTGTGTTTACTTCAGGTTTCGACTGGGAAATTCACATGTTATTTGGTTGTTGTATGTGGATGAAATCCTCATATCAAGTAACAGTGTCAAAGATGTTATGAAGGTGAAGGCTGAACTTGATAAGGAGTTCGACTTGAAGGATATGGGAGCTGCCTCCAGAATTCTTGAGATTGACATTTGGATAGATAGAAAGCAGTTGAGATTATGTTTATCTCAAGAGACATGCCTGAAAAGATTCTCGACAAGTTTGGTATGTCGAATTTAAATACTTCTCTAACACCAACTAATCCTCAGTACAAGCTGAGTATGACTCAAAGTCCTAGTACTGAAGTTGAAAGAGCCTATATGAATAGAATTCCATATGCTAGTATAATAGGTTCTTTGATGTATGGTATGGTTTGTATGAGGCCAGACATAGCATACGAAGTGAGCCTTGTAAGCAGGTATATGGAAAATCTTGAGAAGACACACTGGCAAGCATTAAAATGGATTTTGAGGTACATCAATGGGTCTCTAAACAGAGTTTTAATTTATAGTGGAGCCTATGGTGATGATAGCAAAGTTTAAATTAAAGAATTTGTTGACTCTGATTATGCAGATTGTATCGATTCCAGAAAATTTATTTCTGGATATGTCTTCACTATATTTGGCAAGATAACCAGTTGGAAAGCAACACTTCAGAAGGTTGTTGCCTTATCAACCACTGAAGGGTAGTATATTGACCTCAGTGAAGTTGTGAAAAAATCATTGTAGCTTGAAGGTTTTACTGGGGAGCTAAAACTTCAAGGTCGAGTTATTACTATTAAATGTGATAGTTAACCAATCGAATAATTCATCCTATCATGAGCAAACCAAGCACATCGATGTGATGTTGTAATTCATCAGAGAGATAATCGAGCATGGAGAAGTTCAAATGCTAAAGGTTTCAGCTAATGACAATGCTAATGATATGATCACCAAGACATTACCAATAACAAGTTTTTCCATTGTATGCAGTTGATAAAGCTGCATGATGAAAGGTAGTTAATTTTGAGGCTCTGAGTTTGTTCCAAAGTGGAGATTTGTAGCTTATGGGTGATAATCTAGTGTTTTAGCAAAGTCTGTTGAACCAGTAAGTGTCGAAGTCGAAGATATGCATGCACTAGTCGAAGGTTGTTCTTGCATGCAGATTTATGTTAACTTGTTATTTAGGTTAACATGTCAAATTGGGCCTTGCTTGTAAGCTCCATTTTAAAGTTAACTTGTATCCTTTATTAGCTTAGTAGTATATAAATAAACTAGTTCTCTCATGTTGTTGAGAGAGGTTAATTGTTGGTGTTCATTTGTAATCTTTAAACCCTTATGAGAAAGTGAATAGTAAAACAGGTTTAACCCATTCTTATTCTTCTTCTTCCTTTTTCTCTCTTTCATAAAATCTAATAGGGTTTCTTATGTTTGTTCAAGAAACTCAATCTTTATCTCATAAATGTGTTCTGTTATTGACGACATCATTTCAGAACAATTTATGTGATCAAGAATTAATCATAAACTTTTAAGCATGCATAAGTTTCAAGTTTCGTATTTAACTTAGCAAAAATTGAATTTTTTTTCATTGAAGCAATTAGTTGTCATATTGAAGTAATTAACTGTCACATTGAAGCCATTGATTAGCAAATGAGGTAAGTGGTAAGGTAGATCAGAAGCTATATAGAGGTATGATTTGCTCTCTTCTATACTTGACTACTTCTAGACCTAATATTATGTTCAGTGTATGCTTGTTTGCTCATTTCCAATTAGATCACAGAGAATCCCACTTAACTGCTATTAAAAGGATCTTCAGTTATCTGAAAAGTAATATAAACCTTAGCTTGTGTTGTATAAAATCCAAAGATTACAAGATAGTAGGCTACTGTGATGCTGATTATGCTGAAGATAGACTTAAGAGGAAAAACACTTATGGAAGCTGCCAATTTATGGGAAATAATATGATCTCACAGTCTAGCTAAATGCAATCAACAATAGCACTATCAACTGCTGAAGTTAAATACATTATAGCCTCTAGATGCAATACTCAGATGCTCTGGATAAAAATTTAGCTAAAAGATTTCCAGATATATGAGAGTAACATTCATATACTCTGTGATAATACTTATGCTATTTGTTTATCTAAGAATCCTATTTTGTATTCTAGAGCTAAACGTATTCAGAAGGGAATTTTAGATTTAAAATTTATTGATATAGACCATCAATGGGCTGATATCCTTACAAAACCCCTTGTTGAAGATAGATTTGTGTTCATCCAAAAAAAATTGAAAATGAACTTTTGCCTAGAATGAATCTGATGATTATCTCAGAATGTCAATCTCTTAGAATGATAAAATAAGACTCTGAGATTTGTTTTGGTTCTGAATGTGTGGGTCTTCTGATGTCAGAAGGTCTCATAAGTTTAGAAGTATCCAATTGAATTTGTTTGGTTAAACAAAATTTGCTCCATGGATAATGAACAATTTTTACATTAAATATCTATCAATCAGTTTTGGCAAATGGAACAGTTTTAAAGACAATTGTCTTAGAAAACTGAACCGGTTTTTGATAATTGTGTTACACATGAGTATAATCATAATTTTTGGGATTAGGTTAAATCTTTTCTCCTTACTCCCCTTTGTCAATTTTTTTTTCTAATTGATTTTAATTGCTATTAATTGTCATTATTACCTATTTCCATCATGATCATAAAATTTACCATTTAAAACCCACTGCACTCACTTCACACACTTACGTAACTTTTCACTCCTCATACTTTATTGTTTTCAAACCAAAAAGTATCTCAAAACCCTAAAAACCTTTGTTTGCATTAATTGCTTCATCATCATCTCAACAACAACAGTCTTCACAACAACAAATCATTGACGAGCAACGTCATGAAGCTAACTTCAAAAAGGTTGTTCGAGGAGCTGTTGTGTATCAACCTCCTAAGTACATTCCTCACCTTCTTTGCTCTTACAAGTAACCATCAATTGTGCATCCCAACATGTTAGTATACACTGATGATGCTTATGACTCTCTTGAAGTCTCTCTCTCTCCACTCGTGTCTAAGACCTTGAAGTCCTTTGCAAACTCATTGTTAATTTCGTTAGCATGAAGGCACATGGTTTTGATCTCCTTCCTTCTGTTCGAACTCAAGGGTGGAATCATTGTTTCAACAGTCTTAATGGTCCAGTCTTTCCAGCTCTTGTAAGGGATTTCTGGATTCATGCCAAGACCTCCTCCACTCAAATAGTATCCTTTATTTTTGGCAAAAAGATTGTTATTACAGATAGTCCTAGCGCCAAACTCATTAGCCATAAAGGGAATAGTATCTTTTATGAGTTGATGGGTGAAAGAAGGTCTGATACAAAAGATATGTCCAAATAAATCTTTAAAAATGGAGATCCTGCTGGGAAGATCAAGGATCTTCATTTTGTTATAATTTTTTGGGGCAAGAATCTTTCCTGCCAATTGTGAAGGAGAAGCTAGTTGCTGAACTTGTTAAGACTACTGATGAGATAAAGGCATCCATAGCTTATTGCATGCCATTTATAGATAATAAATCTTTGAGCTAAGAAGTCTCTAGAGATTCCTTCTGAAGCAACATCTGCTATTGCTACTGTTGCTACTAGCTCTTCTGAAGTGGTTACTAGTTCTGCTGCTCCTCAACTTACTAATGTTAATAATCCATCCATCCCCACATCCACTATAACCTACTCCATTCCATTTTTATGGAACCTATTTTTCTCTCTAATCCCCAAACCACTTCTGAACTACAAATTCCAATCATCATTCCCCCATATGTTGCTGAAATTTTAAATTTTCCACCTTTTCTCTTAACCCAATCTCAAAGATATCAATTATTCCAACTTGGTATTTCTCACCCCCAATCCCAACCTATTCCACCAACACCAAACTCATCTCATTCAAACACCTACATTCTCCAACCAACCACCATTTCTGATGATGAGTTAAAAATTGAACTCATTGTCTACCCATGTATACATTCTCATCCCTTCTACAAACAAACACCCTCTAAAACAAAATTTGTCCTACTCCATTGGATGATTTATTTTCATAGTTTAAAGAGAATTCTTCTGGAAGATTCACATCACTTATTGAAGCTTACAAAGGCAATGCAAACTTCTTTGAAGTGTGTGATATGACTGAAGCTTTCAGGAGATGGAAAACAATCAGCTTTGAAGAGTTGGTGTATGAAAGAACCAAAAGGAACTTTAATTCTAGACTCTCTAGTATAGTAGAACCTCTACTTCATATTCTTTCTAGACTACCCAAAAACCTTCATGCACCTTAGGTTTTTTTAAATTTTTGTGTCATTTTTGTTCAGTTCTTATGTTTCCTTCTTCTATGTACTCTCTCATATTTTCTGATTAATGAAAATTATTGTTTTGGTTTATTTCTTTGTCTCTTTATTCTTTTTTATTGATGACAAAGGGGGGAGAAAGAGTGAAATAATGATTTTGATATATCTAATTTCTACTATGTAAACCCAAACATGTTTTTAACTATATAACTTGGTAATTTTCTGAGAACTTGAAAAGTTTATCATTCTGACCAATTATTTTAGGTTATAAAGGATCAAATCAGACGCATACTAATTCTAAAATTTTTACACTAGACAATTTAAAATTAGCAATCAATTTTGCTGAGTTCTAATACTCATGACTTAGCTCTGATACCACACTGTAACAGAAGTTCCTCTGATATCACTTATAACAAAGAAATGCTCTAATACTTGTAATCAGAAAGCTCTGGTCTGAAGAGAAATTCATAACCATCTGGCTTATGTCAAACGGGAAAGTTATTTCTTTCATGTTGATTTAAATTATTTATATGTGTTAAAAGTTTTTTTAAGTCTTAAGTTCAAGGGGAGCTTGCAAAATTAACTCTGACACTCTTAGATTTAGAATAATATTTAACAATATAAAATTCAGATGGAGCTTACGAACCTCACTCTAATATTTTTATATGATTAAACCATACAAAAGTTGTTCATCAAAATACATGGTTTTGTCATCATCAAAAAGGGAGAGATTGTTAAACTAAGACTTGGTTCTGCATCTGGTCTTTAGTTTTGATGATAACAATACATTAATTCATAAAGAAGAATTTTGTATTCTAATGATTTCTGTCAAGTGTGTAGCTCTTGTTATACAGGTTCTGACTCTGAAGCTTTGACGAGTGATGTCATCAGATTCTGAATCAACACACTCTGACTCTGAAGAGAAACAAGTGTGTTACAAGAAATAGTCAAGATCTAAAAAGCGGTTAGATGATGGTTCTAAAGAACGTTCATATTAAAGCCTTTGTTTTCTTCAAAGACTTTGTGCTCAAGATTTGAAGGTTCTGAAGAACAAAATGCTGAAGACTCTGAAGACCAAGTTCTGATGAGCAGTGTCAAGACTTTGAAGACTTTAGTTCTAAAGACTCTAAATAAGGCCCTTGATTCTTCTAACCATGCTTCAACATTTTCATTTAGAAGCATCTGATGATTAGAAAACGATAAGAACAAACTGTTATGAGAGATAAATAGTACACAATACAAGATCAAAACATTTCCACTATGCGGATTTCGTGGAGTAAGGACATTTATGTTGTATGATTTTGTCTCCCATCATTGAAGATGGTTATTTAAGGTGCCAGCTCACACATGAAGATTCCCATTCTACCTCCAACGAATCTTTCTTTTTGGCTATATAAGAAAGACTTGGAAGAATGAATCAAGTGACTTTTTCTGAGAATTCATACGTTATTCACATGCTGCTGCATTTTCTCTAATAATACTTTTCTTGTGAATATTGTACAACCACACTTAGAACTTTTTTCATATTGTGTGAGCATTTCATTGTACTTAAACTTTGTGTTAATCTACTTTATAGAAGCAATCTTTGTAGCATAGTCTGTAAAATCTCAAATTTGTTTGAGTGATTACCTTGAGTGACTAGGGTTTAGTCTGTATACTCAAGAAGACAAGGACGGTTGTCTTTGTGGTGTCTGTAGTTATTTTGATTAGTGGATTAAGTCCTTTTGAGAAGGCGAAATTACCTTGACGGGTGGACTGAAGGTAGTTTCGTTAACAGCGAACTAGGATAAAAGTAACTTTATATTTTTTATTACTCTTGTTCCTGTTTGTAGGATTGGTTTTGAAAAAAGAATATATTTTTAGAAACCCAATTCAACCTCCCCCCCCCCCCCCCCCCCCCCCCGTTTCTCGTAACCTTCAATTTAAATTAGTCGAGTGGTGCTCTCACTGGTGAAGAAGCTAAATGGTTGAGGGGTCTTCTGTTGGAAGTTCCATTGACTAAAGATAATGTTTCAAAGGTGTTGATACATTGTAGTAGTCAAGCCTCTTTACCTAGAGCATACTAAATTTATATAATACAATGTCTAGGCAAGTAGAACTTAGACATTCTTTTGTGATAAAATTGATTAAGAATGTAATCATTTCATTCGCATATATACGATCTAGTTATAATTTGCTGGATCTATTTACTAAACCACTAGCCAGAGATTTAGTAAAAACTACCTCGTGAGGTATGGGATTGAAACTCCTTGAATAAGAGTTCCAACAACAGTAATGACGTAATCTGAAGTTACGAAAACCTTAACCTAAGATTTAATGGGTAACAACAAGCCGTTGATTTGGATGTTTAAGCGACATTTTATAATAATGTTGACCATTGAAAATTAAGGGTGGAGTTTTTTCAAACTCTTAATGAAGTTTGATATCGATGATATGTGCCCCATGGAAAAGGATACAAAATGAACTTCACCTATGTAAATTTCGAGGTAGTTTCGTCTCAAAGTGAGAACTTGAGTTTCTCTCACGATGTATTCATAAAACAAGAAAGCATATGACCATAAATAAGTGTTAGGCAAGAAATGTTGGTGAATAACCATTAAAGAATGTGTGTAAAGTAACATCAGTCTATTCACAAGGAATAACAGTTTAAAAGCATTTCTACCTAATATTCGACTAGACTTTGTGTTGTCCTTACTAAGGTTATGTTTTAAATCGAAAGATACTTAAATATATTAATATTATTTGTTTTTCTTATTCTAGAATTGGTCTTGTCATTATTAGAACAAGTGAGTATTGTTGTAAATTATTAACAATTAATAATCTTGAGTGTGTTTCAAATGACAAGAAAATATGCAAGTGAAGGTTAATTTTTTAATTAAGAAATAGGCAACACTTGTGAAGTGTTGTAGTAGGTTTGAATTCAGAAATAGGCAACACTTGTGAAGTGTTGCAGTAGATTTGAATTCAGAAATAGGCAAAGCTTTGTGAAGTATTGCATAATGAATGTGTGCAACTCTTGAAGAATGTTGTTGTGGGCGAAACAATGTAGCTTTTTGTAAAAAGTACGTAACTTTTGATAAAAACATGTAACTTTTTGTAAAAGGAAGTTGTTTCATCAATGGGTCGCAACCTTGTGAACAACACCAATATGGCCTACAAATACTTCATTCTGAATTCATAAAAACTTAACAAAAACGTATATCCTCTTCACTAAAATTTCAGATACTATTCCGTACATCCGAGTTTTCATCAGTCTTGTGCAAACTCGATTATAGATTGAATTATTTTAGGTGTTCTTGTGTTCTAACTCTAAGATATTTGAGAGTGCTTGAAATACTTTTAAGTAAAGTAATTTCATTCACGATTCTAGTCTCGATATGTCTGATTTAAATTAATTTTCTAACAATCTTAAAGTATGTTAAATAATGCTAATTGAGGCTTCTGTTTTAAGCCTCAAAGGATAAATCGTTATGTCATAGACACATTCTGAACACAGAAGAATTTATATCGTTATCTCTGGATACGGTTTTTTAAATTATCATAGAAGTTAGAGCATTGTAAAAATCATGATATCAAGATACATTTTTAATTTTACTAACATTTGATATCAAAGAATCATTATCGATATTAACATTTCTCGGTAGTAATTAATTGAATATATATTTGTGAATTCTCCATGTCATAGAATTGATGATATTTACTCTGTTTTTTTCATAATATTTACTAATAAATTTGATAGGAGTATTGTTTTTAGAATAAAAACTTAGTAAGAGATTTGGGTACATGGAAATATGTGACATCAAGTTTTGGGGTTGGAATGATGATGTTAGATAATGGTATGGTGTGGATTATAAAGGCAACCTTTAATTAACATTACATTTTATTTGAAAAAATAAAATAATTTGAAAGGCTTTTAGAAATTACATGCTAATATAAGTGTTGTTGGACTTATTTTCGTAATGATTGGTTTTGCTATATATAACATTGCTTATTATGAAATGCATTTGTTTGAATTCGAAACAATAAATATTCCAGAAAATGTTAATTTGCGATAAACTTGAAATTAAATATTTTCTTAAACTGTGGATATCATTCGTGAATATGTATTGTACCTGAAGGGAACACCTTAATGTAAATTTATTATTGCATGATATAAATTTGAATAAATAAATATGTTATGCCATTATGCTTATCATTGTGAGAATTTGATCATGACATTTATGATAATTTAAATTCAACGTCTTCTGTAATATCATAAATGCATGATTTACATAAATTGGTTCATATTGATGGAACTGTGGCTGTTTTGTTTTTATCAACATATATACATAACTATGATATGAGGTTGTTTTGCTATACACAAAACAAATAAAATAAAAGTATATCATATTGTATCCTAAACAGTAGCATATATTTTGAAAATGTCTCATCATGTATTGTACATATTTATTTATTTGAAATGTATAAATCCTATATAACATAGAAAATTAGTTGCAATGTATGGTATAAAAAGAAATTGCATGGTAATGACTTGTTTTTATGGTAAAGACTATGTAATTGAGTTTTGATTTATATTTTATGGGAATAATATGTTTGTGTTCAATGAGACTTATAATTAAAAAGTATGTAAAAATTATTTAAAGATGGATCATGACTTACATAGACTTTTGAATTTGGAGTTTAATAAAACTATTGAATTCTAATATGTGAAATTTTGAGAATCTTTCATGGAGGATATGAAATTCAAAATTTCCACATTTGAAGAACCTCGTGAGGAAGATTCTCCACGAATTTTTGAAACACAAATCAAAAGTTAGAATAAGCAAAAGAGTCCAAAAAAATAAGGATCTAGGACTGAAAAAAAGATGATAATCAATTTATTTCTTCCATCTAGTGGAAGAAAATAGTAAGAATTTTGTTAATAAGATTCTTATTATTCTTCAAGTGGAAGATGACCCTAAGATTTATAATGAAGCAATAGCTTCGAAGGACTCTTTTTGTTTAGAAGAAAGTGTTATAGTGACGGTACATTAAACCCTACAGGGCTAGATTAGTATCCAAGGGTTTTAGACAAAAGGAATATGATGGTTATTTCACCACATATGCACAACAAGTAAGGAGGAAGACAATTAGAATTATTGTTTGCATTAGTTTCTTTGCATCACCTTATAGTTAATCAAATGGGTGTCAAAACGACATTCCAAAATATAGATGTCGATGAGGAGATTTACATGGAGAAACTGGAAGGTTATGCGCTTCTTGGTAATGAACAAAAGACGTGTAAAATTGACAAATCCTTGTATGGATTAAAACAAACACCAAAATAATGACATCAAAAGTTAGACTCTGTCAATGTAAGATTCACCAATTAAGGGGAGAGACACAATTTAGGGGAAAACTTTTTAATCAATGTCAAAACACAACGTCAAAGAATTTGTCATCATTAAAAGGGAGATTGTGAAGAATATATCCTATATCAAGTTCACGGTTGACGAAGACAAATATTATCAAAGAATAAAAGGATCAAAAATGTCATGCGTATCAATGAAGAAGTTGATTAAGAAGGTTGAACATATAAATTCAAGTGAAGATTTGAGATAAGTGAACATGACTAAGGTGCTCATTGCAATTTACACTATACTACTTTAAATTGCTCATAGTTTCACCTTTCACTTCATCTAAAAACTTTCTTGCATCATCATGCATGATTATCTAAAAAAATTCTTCATTTAATTCTTTTGACAAATGTTTGTACAAAAATTTGTGTTAGAACATTAATATATTCCTTTCTCTCTATGTTAATTACATATTGATCATTAGCAACGAGATGAATGAAAATTTTGAAACAAAGAGGTTTCTAATTTCCAAATTCAAGATGAATGATCTTAGAATATTTGACACACTTTTGGGGATCAAAGTAAAGCGAAATAGTGAGGGTTATGAACTTATTCAAACATATTATGTTGAGAAAGTACTTGATAAGTTCAAACACTTATATTTCAAGAAAGTGAGTACTCCATTTGATCCTAGTGTCAAACTTCAAAAGAATGATGGAAGAGTTGTGACTCAATTGGAATATGCAAGTGCAAGAAATGTACCAGACCCAACATATCATGTACAATTAGTAAAATGAGTAGATTTTACTAGAAATCCAAATGGTGAGCACTGGAAGGTCATCATTAGGATTTTCAGCCATCTTATGAAAACCAAAAATCTTGGTTTCCATTATGGTAGATTTCCTGCCATATTAGAAGGATATACCGATGCGAGTTGAATATCGAGTGTTGAATATCATAAATTCTCATTTGGGTGAATATTTACACTAGTCGGTGTGCAATTTCTTAGAAAAACAAGAAACAAATGTGGATCACACTGTCAACCATATAATCAGAGTTCAAGGCTCTTACTTCCGCTAGTGAAGAAGTTGAATGGTTGAGGGACCTTCTATTGGAAGTTCCATTGACTGAAGATAATATTTCAAAGGTGTTTATACATTATATTACTCAAGTCACTTTACCTAGAACATACTAAAGGTGTACAACAGAAAGTCTAGACAAGTAGGACTTAGACACTCTTTTGTGAGAAAATTGATTAAGGATGTAATCATTTCATTCACATATATACAATCGAGCTATAATTTTCTTGATATATTTAGTAAGCCACTATTCATAGATTTAGTAAAAACTACCTTGAGAGGTATGAGATTGAAGCTCCTTGAATACGAGTTTCAACAACGGTAGCAACCCAATCTGAAGTTAAGAAAACCTTAACCTAAGATTCAACGGTTACAACAAGTCGTTGATTTGGATGTTTATGTGACATTTTATAATAATGTTGACCATTGAAAATTGAGGGTTGAGTTTTTTCAAACTCTTAATGAAGTTCAATATCCAGGATATGTGTCCCATGAAAAAGGATACAAAGTGAATTTCACCTTTGTGAATTTCAAGGCGGTGTCGTCTCAAAGAGAGAACTGGAGTTTCTCTCACGAATAATTCATGAAGCAGGAAAGCATATGGCCATAAATAAGTGATACGCGAGAAATGTAGGCGAAGAACCATAAAGAATGCGTGGAAAGTAACGTCGATCTAATCACAAGGAATAACAGTTTAAAAGTATTACTACCTAACATTCTTTGTGTTGCCTTACTAAGATTAAGTTTAAAATGGAAAGGTACTTAAATATATTAACATTCTTTGTTTTTCTTTTTTTGAAATTGGTCTTGTCATTATTAGAACAAGTGGTGGATTGTTGTAAATTGTTAACAATTAATAGTTTTGAGTGTATTAAAAAATGACAAGAAAATATGCAAGTGAAGGTTAATTTTTTAATTTAGAAATAGACAACACTTTTGAATTCAGAAATATACAACATTTGTGAAGTGTTGTAGTAGGTTTGAATTCAGAAATAAACAACACTTCGTGAAGTGTTGTAGAATGAAGTATGCAACCCTTGAAAAATGTTGTTGTAGGTGAAACAATTTTTAGTAAAACGTATGTAACTTTTGGTGAATAAATACATAATTTTTGGGGTAAATTCTTAGGTCCCCTTTAGTTTTAGTTGGGTACCGATATCCCTAGTGTTAATTTTTTATAAAATTTAATTTTTTTTAAAAATAAAATAATATTTAAAAATGATGTGGCATTGAACATTATCATATGATTGGAGGAAGGTATTGATACCCAACTAACTTCAAGGGTATGGGAGTGTTCATCAATTTTTAATAAAAACATTTAAATTTTAGTAAAAAGAAGTTGTTTTACCAAGGTTGCGATCTTATAAAACAACATCAATATGACATAATAAAAATGTATATGCTCTTCACTAAAATTTCAGGTATTCTTTCCTACATTCGAGTTTTTATTAATCTTGTAAAAACTCAATTATAAATTGAATTATGTTTAACATTCGTATATTTCAACTTTGAAATATTTAAGAGTGTTTAATACTTTTAAATAAAATAATTTCGTTGATTCCAACCTCTACTCATTTGACTTAAATTAATTTTTTAATAAATATCATTATACGACTCAATCAAATGTATAAGTTAGTATCAACAAATCAAAGCGTCGAAGATACTATCAATGCTTTTGATTTTATGTTACTAATTTATCCGTTTTATAAAAATAAAAGTATTGTACTTTTCAAATTTGTCATGCAATAAATTCAACTATTTTGACTTGGTAGTGGGAAAAGTTCAGAAAACAAACTTTTCTTCTCGTGAATCTGCTGGGAAATGGTGAGACAATTTGCCTTGTGTTTCTATTGACTTGAAAAATAAGAAAAATATGCATAGTGACACGTATTGAAATTGGTAAATGCATGTACGAAATCAACTTTGATAGTATTCAGTTTTGGACAAGTTTGTTCAATGAATTTTGTTTCTCAGCCGTAATATGCAGAATTATGTAGGGTAGGATCAATATTAAAATAAATTTAATGAAAGGAACAATAGAGACTTGTTTAAAAGGATTTAAAACATTGTATAACATTCTGATACGAAAAGAATATCAAAACTTTGGGTTAGAATCAATGGATCTATTTTTGTTTTATTACAGCCCTTTAATCTCTGCATGTAGCATTTACTATTCTACTTATCCAACTTTACCACTAACTGCTTAATCACAATAGTAGATTTTTTATTAAGTATAATATGTCAGAGTTTCATAATTTAATTTTAGTTCTTTAAAATTTTGTTTCGAACATTTTCTTATACGAGAGATGGTATTTAAAAAATTTTAAAAGAGAAGACTTTAGAAAATTGTATCTATTTTGATATTTTAAAAAAAAAATTAATACATTAACATATAAAATTATATTGTTTTTAAAAAAAATTTAAAATATCAAACACATATTTTAATATAAATGTGTGTAAAAAAAATTATAAATGGACGGACACGTGCCAATATCAACATGTAAATATGCTGAGATGACATGTCAAATGATAATTTAAATCATTTTTTATTATTTATATTAATTAAGTAATAACGAGGATAAATTTGTTACTAAATCTGTTAATTAGATGAACATTATATATAAACTCAAAAATTATAGCTAATCTGCAATTAATTAATACCGACTCAATCTCTTAAATCTTGAATTTTTTACATCCTAAATAATTGCTAATAATTTTTTACATCCTAAATAATTGCTTATAAAAATCTGTCGCACAAAATTTGAAGTTTTTTTGACATGTGATTAATTAAATATAAATTTTTTAAATACTGATTTTTTGTGAAACAAAAGAAATGCAAACCTTAACCTATGATTAAACTTTTAGTTAATATTTTGCAGAGATTTCGCATATATTTAGAAAGTTTCATAGTCTTTTTAACAAGTCAGACTTTATTTTTATATTTTTTTACTGAAACACAAGTAAATAAATTATTTTTCACAAGCCAAAAACAACATAAAGATAGATCTACGCGTCCCATTTTGATGTAATTTTTTGCAGTAATTTTTATAACAACAAATAAAGAGAAGTTAAAACGTTTCTAGCATGGGGACGATGCCTTGATCTATTATTATTTTATTTTTTGAGTGTCAGTGTCAAGTGTTCAAAAAACAGAAATAATAGGAAAAAAATAGACCTACACGTCACATTTTTTTGAAATATTTTGCATGGATTTGTATGACAAAAAGATAGAGAGTAAATGTAAATTTTTATAGCATTTCAAGGATATCTTAATTTATTTTGATTTTGTTTTCTCCTAAAAATAATTCATATATATATATATATATATATATATATATATATATATATATATATATATATATATATATATATATATATATATATATATATATATATATATATATATATATATATATATATATATATATATATATGGTTGAGAAATCAAAATAAATTGAGACTTGTTAGAAATATCTAAAAAAATTTACCGATATTTTCTATGTGTTATTAGAAAGTAAATGCAATATTTAATCATATGCCAAATTTACATTGTTTTTGTTTTATTAAAAATCAACGTTTAAAAATTCATATATAATGAATCTCAGGTAAAAGAAACTCTAAATTTTGTGGGCCAAATTCTTTTAAAGTGATAAAATTCTGAAAAAAACAAAAATTAAAGTCTAGGTCATTACAACCAATTCTTTTGAATAAAAAAATTTGAAGATTTAAGAGATTGAATTTACTAGTAACTAGATATGGTTTAACTACCATTTATGGATTTATATATGATGTTCGTTTTAGAGATGAATTTAAGGACATATTAACTATTGTTGTATGCTTAATTAATATTAATAATATAAATGGTCAAAATGTTCACTTGACATGTCATGTCAACATATTTTTCATATTAGCATTGTCACACATACGCATAATCACCAAAAACCTTTTACAGTTGTATGCCATATTACATTTTATTTATGAAAATTAACGGCAAAGATCAAGATTATGGACGAAAAATATTACGAGGACCATTGTTCAAAGAAATTTTTTTTAGGGATTAAAATTGAATTATGATCTAGTAACAAAAACATATTTAACCTCCCTTTTTTATTTAATGTTGTAATAATTTAGTTGTATAGTTGTACTAATGTAAAATGAACATTATATATATATATATATATATATATATATATATATATATATATATATATATATATATATATATATATATATATATATATATATATATATATATATATATATATATATATATATATATATATATATATATATATATATATGTGAAACTTAGATAACAAATTATATAAATAAGATGATTATAACTAACATAATCAAATAAACGATTAATTTTATAACAAACAATCTAAATAGTATAATACATTTGCTTAAGCTTGAGCATTATCCTTTGAGATTCCTAACTTAGACAAAATGGTAGAAAATGGTTAAGGGTTGAGAGGTTTTGTCAAGATATCGGTTAACTCTGTTAAACTTTAAATTGGCACAAAGTTAGAATAATTTGGCGTTAAGTTAAGTTTTCTCTCATACCACATGACAGTCAGATTTTTTGTGTTGTGTACTTTCATGAAAGTTGCATTTGTTGTAATATGTTTAGTCGATTGATTTTATCAATATAGAATAACACAACTTATGAACTTCACATTCAAATCAATTAACATGTAATTTAACCATTGCAATTAACAAAATGTTGAGTCAATGGCCCTATATTTAGCCTTAGATGGTGATCGGGAGATTGTGATATGCTTCTTGGACTTTCAAGATATAAACGGAGTCACCCAAAAATATGAAAAATCCAATTATAAGCCTTTTAGTGTCAATGCAAGATGCTCAATCTAAATCACTAAAGGATTTTAGTTGGAAACTTGAAGTTAAAGGAAAAAATAAACCTTGAGAATATGATTGCTTGATATATTTTAGCACTCAATAAGAAGCTTGAAGAGGAGTAGTGAAAGGTGAAGACATGAATTTGCTTAATTTTGAGCAGAAACACATATATGGTATGGTTGTGCATAGATATGATAGTCTTCTAATAAGACTCATATAGGCAGCAGGATAAGTGGGAGATGAAGTTATTAGATATGTAGGTTTTGCAGCAAGAAAACCAGTGTCATGAAGCAATTCTAAAGTATATTTTCTTTTTAAAAAAAATACCATAATGTGATCTCACCACCTCATGTCCTAAGAAAATTTGGAGGTTTTCCAGGTCTTCGATCGTGAAAGTTGTGTAAAGTTTTGACTTAATTGTCTTGATTTCATCAATATCATTACTTGAGTTTATTTAACTATCAACATAGATGAGTGGAGTGGTGAATATTTTATCATCCATCTAGATGAATAAACAGTGTTATGAAGAGGATTTCTTGTAATGCAAGGAAAGAAGTAATTTGGATAATTTTTAAAACTATTGCATGGTTGCTTGGTTCAAGCCATACAATGGTTTATATAATTTTCAAACTTGGTCATGAATTGTTGAAGTGGTTCTAGGAGGTAATGATATGTATACCTCCTCATCAAGATAACCATGGAGGAAGACATTGATCACATCAAGCTGAATGAGATGCCAATTTTGTGAGGTATTATTGGCCAAGAGAAGTGTAATTGTTGTCATATTTACTATTGATGAAAAAGTATCCAAATAATCAATGCCACATGTCTAAGTGTACCCCTTGGCCTTTAATCATGCCTTGTATCTTTCTATGGACCCATAAACATGTCTTTTCATCTTATACACCCTTTGTAACCAACTACTTTCTTGTTAGGAGGTAAGGAAGTGAGGATTTAAGTAACATTAACTTGTAAAGATTTTAACTCAATATGCATAACCTGAGTCCAATAATCATGTTTTAAGGTTTTCTTATATGTTGTAGGTTCATTCTATGTTGTGATAAAAAAGAATGCAGTGTTTTAAGGCTGATGATAAATAAGAATTATTAATGTAGGGTTGAATAGGATAGGGAATATGGTTTGATAAAATTTTTAGGGATTAATATGAGGTTATTGTAAAGAAATTCATCGAACATCTTAGTTCTGTGGATGATTTTGTTTGAGATTTGAAGATAATAAGTGGTGGTAAGGGAGGATGGTGTCATACCCTAAATTTATCCTACATGTATTTAATTTTCATCTGTACTTCTATCCACCAACTGTTATTCATAAAATCAAAAAAATACGTTGAGGATGAATTGAATTGAATCGAATCAAATTTTATTTGAGGTACATTAGGGCAGGAATAAGTTCAGTATGTATTGAAGTTCATCTGATTTTGACCTAGTCATTGGTCAGGCAAGATTTTGTTTTAAGGTCAAGGCTATGGTATACAATTCTCGTGGTGTGTGCTTGAGGGTTCATTTAGGGCTTCTGTGCCACTTCAGTGCAGTTCATTTCAAGTCAAGTTCCTCTGATTTCAAGACATTTTTCTGATCATCTGGTTTATAATAAAGGTCTTGGCTCATCAAGATTCAAGTTGTTATAAGATCACGATGGATTCATTTTTCAAGGGTCTAACACATTTAAAGATCAAGGTTAATTTACGGATTAAAGGTTTCATTTATTTCAAGAAGTTGGGAATTTTAGAATTTTGTGCTAATGAAATTTCAAGTTTAAATTGTCATTGTTTTAAATCAAGGATTTCAAGTTCACCTATCATGATCTTGTGATGATTCTAAGTTTTGATCAAGAGTTAGGTGCAAATATTGTTCAAGCCCATTAGAGATTACAAAACAATGGAGAATCAAGCCATGTAAAAATCACAAAATGATTCCATAAAACCCATATTCAAAATGCTACTAAGTGCATTACACTTCATTAGAAAAGAAAAAACATTAGTTGTTGAGCCCACTTGCATAGCATCATCCAAAAAAAAGTCCATAAACCCATGTCATTTTTCTATTATTACACAAAATGTAAGAAAATGGTCTTGCATAATCATGATGTATGACCTATTACACACATGCTAGCCAAGACAATTCAGTGACTAAGTCACAACTTTCATATGTAGCCTAGCCAACACTACACCAGCTTCCTTCACTTAACATGATTCACACGCACCTGCAGCCAAACTTTTCCACCTGAGTATTACGCATCTACCACAAAATATAACATGAGAAGCACATAATAATATACAATTTGCAACCAAAAACCACAACAAGAAATTAATAAACCAAAAACGTACATGATTCACAACAATGACTGAAACCGCACCTGTACCAGCATCACAAATACAAACCACCAATGCAATTTAAACCGTTACATCATGACCCCACAAGATTGAAGCCCAAATGCGGTGCAACATAGATTGAAGCATGAAATGCAGTGCAACATAGGTTGAAGCATGAAACACGATGCAACATCGATTGCAACATAGATTGAAGCAGGACCTACACATAACCCAATTCAGAAATCATTTTTCAAATCTCACAACCGGCAGTAACAAATATCGATTCATAACGCAACAAAAAACTCACCTGCATAAACCAAGTCACCCACAAACCGTAACAAACCAAACGAGTCAAGTACATAACACAAACAACAAATTATCACAACGTACACAAAATGCAACACACAATAATTTCATTTCGATTCTTTCCCGTTTCTACTCTCCATATCTTCTATATAACAGAACCGATTCTTCACTCTCAGATTCAAGCTTGGACAACCACATATTGTTAGATGCCAAACTTTGCTTATTTGATCTATCAAATGTTGGCATCTTTCATTCTTTATGTAGGTGAATTGAATTGAATCACCTATGTTTTTTATGATATGCCTCATTGTTTGAAAATGTCTTGGTTGCTTTGATTTGTGTGCTATTGTGCAGAAATTAGGCACAAAACAAGTAAAGAGTAAGACACAAGAAATTGGGGAAGGAAACTAAGACAGCAGAAAAACATCATAAAACTCGTCGTGCAAAGCTCCCTGCGAACTTCTCTAGAAAAACCATCACCAACTTTGCACATCGAACTTACTAGCAAAGACCCTTGAGAGACTAGGTACTGTTCACTCAGAGAGAAAAGAAACTGAACTCGCTATGCGAACTTGTAGCGAGATGGTTCGCAATGCGAAGAATTGCTCACACAGCGAAGTTTAGATATTTCTCAAGGGCGGTTTAACTGTTCAGAGGCACCTCAGGTGCCTAATTTTCTATTCGCTAGGCGAAGGATCTGTTTGCAGTGTGAACAAGACAAATCCTGAATGTACTATATAAGTACTTTTCTTGCTTTTTAGGTTAGAATATTATATTTTTTACATAAGAACTTATCTCTCTTCATTTCAAGTTTATTTTAGAGAGAAAAATACAAAACCCTAAGAGGGAGGAGGTAAGATCTTTGATCTCTTGTTGGGGTTTGGATGTAATATTTTGATACCTTATGTATTTCATCTAATATATGTTTGTGAACTAGTTTGGATTCTCTATTGATTGATTATCTTTGGTTGCTTATTTGTGGGTCTTGACAAAACCTTTTCACATCTTTGATCTAATATTTTCATCTATCAATGAACAAACTTTTGACATGGTTTTGTAAGTTGATATTCATTGTATCTTCTATTTTATTATGTTGATTAAGTAACATGAGTAGCATGACTAGGATCAATACGATATTGTGCAGGTGCGTGATAATAGTGATGAAGAACGATGTTCACAACCATTTGGCAGATTAGTTGAATACATGTAAAAAGGGTTAAGCGTATGTACGTATTCTGATCATTGTGCTTTATATGAAACAATCGTTTATCCGATATGGGTGTCGTCTTTGTTTACTTGTTTAACTTTGATTTGAACTGCTATAGACATGTACTCTTTAGATATGGATCTAGGATGATTACCTGTTAGGTCCTAAACTCTAGACATAGATTTAGGCTTAGCATTTGCGTGAGTATCAGTTCTTAATGCTCTGTGTTGTGTTTTTGTTGCGTGAGACATCACCAATGAGACAATACGGTTGTTATCTCGATGTTGCGTTAGAGATAACCTTTGTTATGGGTGATACGTGAGGATATTAGACGAATGATTGAGTTTTGTTTAACATGATCAGAAGAATGCATGTGTTATCAATTGATGAGATCCAATCCCAACAAGGCTCCGTTTATATTTCAGTCTTTACTTTATATTTTTCGTCTTTATATTTTCTGCCTTTTATTCATGGTTCCTTGAACCTTTTAAACCAAACTTTTTGAACAAAAAGCTTAGAAATGTAGAGACCGTTTAATGGCGTTCTTTCATCGCACCGATTCCTGTGGAGACGATATAAATCCCAGAGGGAATTCTTTCAAAACTAAACTTTTTCTTCTTGCCGCTTTACTGCAGTTTAAACACCTATAGTTGCAAAAGTTTTCTATAAACCTTTATCATTCTAACAATCACTACCTTCCTTTCTTCTTCGAACCATAACAATTCCAGATCCACCCTCAAAACACAAAAGCCTCCCTTAAACCATCATCAACAACCATACCTCCTTCTTCTAGTTCCCTTTCCTTTTTCAAACGTGAATCCCTTTCAAACAACCCCAAATTGCAGAAAAAGGATGAAGTGAGAATGAAGTGAACCAAATCGAAACTGAATACCAACTTGAGTGAGATTCATATAGAATTGAATCTGAGCCATCATAGAAAATTGCGAAAGAGAAAGCGATAAGGTTGAGCCGAGTGAAATTGGTGACAATTTCTTTTTCTATAATACTGATGTTGTGCCTCATGTTTTCTTCATTCTGATTGAATGTGTTTTGCTTTTGTTGATTGCTTCAAAGCTTTTTGGCCGTACACTGTCTTGGATTGATGACCCTTTTAAGTTTTAATTATAAGTGGTTGTGGTGATGGGCTTGAAGGCCCGTGGAAAATCTATGTAAACACACCACCCTTTTTGCATCGTGTTATTTTGTTTGGATGATGGGCTTATGGCCCAAAGGATTCCACACTATATTCTACCCATCGCACCACCTTCATACTCATGCAACCCCCCCTTTTTTATATTCGTTGGTTGTTTTAAAAATAAAAACATTATTTTTCTATTTTAATTTCTAAATTATTTTTTTTAAGTAATGCTTAGTGTTAATATTTTGCCTAATTAGTTTTGTGTTTCACCCATTATTTTAATCCATTTATCTTAATGATTTTTCTAATTTTGATTTCATTTCTCATTTCTTTCTATTTTTCGTTTTTCAATTCTTGGTCCATGAAGTCCTTATATTTACAAATGTTGATTGATTGAGGTTGTTTAACCTTCATTATTTCAAATATATAGTGAATAATCATTGGGATCATTTTCTATACTTTGTGATTGTGATAGGTTGCCCTCAATTAATTAACTCAAATATGATTAAGACGAGACTGTCACCTTTTCTTTTCATGTGGCACAATTACTTTGGAAAATGATCCTCAATATCATCTCTCTATCGTGTTTTTAGCACGAATATCAAATTGCACGACCTCATATAATGTGATCTTCGTGATAGATCGAGCTACAACGATTTAACGCTATATTTCGACCCGATTTATTCAAAAACGACTAACAACTAACTTTAATTTCTGTCAATATATTCTTGTTTTACATTTCAGTCAATATATCTTGATTTTATTATCATTGTTCATATACTTGTTAATATTATATTGATTATACTATTGTGAATATTATCTTTATTATATTGTTATATATCTTCTCATATTATTCACATTGTTCATATATTCATCATATCTTGTTCACACTCTTCGAAAACACTAATCATCGAAACCTTAAAAGCCTAAATTGGTGGAGTGTGGTTATTTTTCCGAGCAACGAAACTTGGATGTATATAGAAACCCTAACTTGGAACTTTTGTTCGACTATTGCTTAAGGCTTAGTTTAAGACACCTCGCGCGCGCGCACACACACACACACATACATACGTCTTCCTCTTGGGCTACCTTACAATGAACCCTTTTATTTTGTGTAATCCTGTGTAACTTACATGTACCCCGCTCTCATTTCGATGTATGTATTTGTATTGCTTTGATTGTGATTTGTTTACTAGGAGCACCCCTAGGGACTAGCATAAACTAAACCATTTTCAAACTAATTCTCGATTCGTCATCGAGCCATTTTCAGACACCCATTGTAAGTCACTTGCTCGTAAGCATTCGCCATCAACCTATCGCCTACACTTAAACATTTTATTATGGTTTCGTTATTAGGAGCACCCCTAGAGACTAGTATCGATTCTCACCTTTTTCGTAAACCCTTGATTCAACGTCAAGTGGTATTCTATTCAAATTCATAAGTCGAGCGCCTTTTGCCTTGCCATCAACCTCTTTTTGCAACCAACCGTTTCTATCATTTTCAAACTATTTTCTTAATCAATAATGAAAGAAGGAGATTCTTGGAATCTAACATTCCTTGGATCTTCAAATGAATGGCTCTCAAGGAACGCCCCTTGGGTTGTTATTAACTCAATCTTTCGAATTCAAAACATTCAAATTTTCTTAAACCATTTTCTATCAACTCTCGAAAGAACTGAGTTCTTGGAATCTCACATTCCTTGGATTCTTGAATGACAGCTCTTGAGGCACGCCCCTTGGGTTGTTTGTCAGTCAATCTTTCGTTTCTCAACCAATCTCAACAATTCAACCCCTCTCTTTTCGTGGTCGTCTCCACGAACTATGGATGCTCTGATTCTTCATTCTCGTCGGAATGTAAGATGCGTAGGCACAAGGTTGCAATTATCTTGGGGAGCACAATTCTATCCATCTTTTGTTTCCCGATATCCTTTCTCGTAGTCGAACTACGAAAGCTCAGATTTCTCATTCTCGTCCGAATGAGCATATGTAGGCACAAGGACCCCAATCCTTTTCGAGCACCCTATTCTTAAACCACCCATTTCCCCCTTAGCTTCGCTACCCTTTTATCTTACCATTTTTCATTTATTATTGAGAATAAAATAAACAAGCTTAGATAACGCCCATCTCAAATCGAACTAAGAGGTTCCCGTTGAGTACAGCGGACGTGAGGAGTGCTAATACCTTTCCTTTGCGTAACCGACTCCCAAACCCAGAACGTGGTTGCGATGATCGTGTTCTTATCTCTCCTTAAAGATTTTATCAATATTTTCCTTTCCCATATTTTTGGGATAAATAATGTTTGGTGGCGACTCTGTCGAACCGTATTTCCACGCCTTTCGCACGAGGGTCGTATATTCAAATTAAAATTTCGAGGTGTGACAGATGGGTACGTATATTGAAAGGTTGGGTATGTGTGATAGGATATGAAAGTTGGGTAGTATGTGTTAGAAAAGGTAAGGTTGATTTAAGAGATTCAGAATGTGAGGGCTAGATTCGAGGTATGGATTTATTGAGGCTTGGGGGTTATCATCTAGTGTGTCAAGAAAGGGTAGGCTATAATCAAGGAATTTGGATGTGTTAGATATGTCAAAACCTGAAGTGATGAAGAAAGAAAAATGAATCCTCATAAAGGAGACATTACTAGATAAGAAAGTTTCTCTTTTAAGAAATTCCATTAGAATGAAGCCTTTTTCACGTTGTTTGTAACCAATGAAAATTTCTAAACAATCGACTAGATCTAAGGCATAATCTATTAGGATAATTTGAAATTTCTATTTTTTTCTCTACATAATCTATTATACCTATATATTAGTCAATTATTGAATTGATTAGAGTTTGCTTCCTGCAATCAAATCATGAAAGAATCTCAAAATTAATGCCCTAATTAATTATTACGGTAGATAATCGATTAGAGCTAGAGAATATAAATAGGTATCACCTCCTCTCTCTTTTCTCATCCTTCTCTTAAATTCTTCTTCTTCTTTATACTTGTTTTCTCTATGTATGTGTAATATCCCTTGCAATTATCATCATCATCAATGGCTCCCAAGAGAAGGCATACCACTGAAACTTCTTCAAATTCCAGGCACTCCTCAGAATTAATTTCTTCTCAAGAGCAAAAGGTTCAATTCATTTCATACTTTGCAAGAAGAAAGATTCTCAAATCTTATCACATGGAAGAGAAAGTATTCAAATATTACAAGTTCTTTAAGTAATTTGAAGATGCATCTCTAAAAACTTTCATTTGTAACATTCCTGATAGATATTTCCAATTTTGGTAAGGATGTTCTACTCCAACCTCAAATATGTTGGGGGGATATTAACTAACAAAGTAAAGAATCACCAAATCAGTTTGTCCCTTCAAGAATTTGTTGGATCTGTAATCTCACAAGCACAAAACCTCAAGGTGAATGTAATAACTATTCTTATTTGTTTTTTGTTACTTATTTCCTTCTTGATCCTAGTTTTGGAATTCTTACACCTTTCAAGGTGAAGGAAATGTTCCCTAATATTCTCATCACCCACTATATAGTCTAATATATTATTGCCTCAAAGAAACATAGCTTTGGGTAATTATCCAAAATCGAGGTTGTTGTGGTCTGAAAAATCGCCAACAAATTGGAAACAAACTAGGAAAGTATTGTAATCGCCCATATGGTTTAGATCAAGGTGAAAGATATGTGGTTTCCATATGGTGGTGTGATAAAAAAATCTTTTGGAACATGTTGGATTCAAACTTAAGGGTGAGGAGCCATACTAGTAGTATACTATGGCAGGAAGCAACACACTAAACCAAATATGAGCAAACATCAAAGATAGAGTGCTATCTTTCAAATATGGAAAAGAAAAAGAGAGTTCTTCTAGTGAGCCTCTCTGTTGGATGAATTTGACGATGAAATTCCAGAAACAACTCCAACTAAAGATTTCCTTAACAAACTAATGAAGAAACAAGAAAAGGCTAACAAGAAGATGAATGCTCTGGCCCATATGCTTGCATAACTTGGATCTCACTAGCTCTCGTGGGTGTCAATTTGTTATGATGATTCAAAGTATCTTTGTTAGTTGTGATTCTTTCATTAGTTTTTAATTCCTAGTTATTTCTTTTTATGTGCATGAATTCTATTAGTTAATTAATGAGGTGTGTTTTTGCTTTAAATGTATGAGCATGCTTTAATGATGCATGTGCTTGAATACTTGCCATATTTGTTTATCTATTTTTTCTCGCCTTTTTGATAATACCAAAATTGGAGAAGTATACTCTTAGTATGATTAGGGTATACTCCCTATGTTTGTCAAGGGGGGTTTAACTGCTCCAATATATCACTTTTGTTTCTTTGTTTGTCCACTTTCTAAAGAGATGTGTTGTCATCATCAAAAAGGGGGGAGAATGGGGATCTATGTACTTATAGTATGAAGTTTGCAGCTATTGTTTAGTTTTAATGTTGACAATGCTCCTAAGAGAAGTCTTCATCGAAAGTGCTTTTGTGTTGGATGATGACAAGTGATTTTATCATCTAATATGATCAAGTAATGGAGCTTGAAGATCAAGGTCTAATTTGATCAAGTAATGTTTCTTGAAGATCAAGGTATAATATGATCAAGGCATGGTGCTTGAAAATCAAGGTCTAATGTGATCAAGTGGTGGTGCTTGA
Source organism: Lathyrus sativus (assembly GCA_963859935.3). NCBI lineage: Eukaryota > Viridiplantae > Streptophyta > Magnoliopsida > Fabales > Fabaceae > Lathyrus > Lathyrus sativus. Next base: position 601,552,046 of record OZ012738.1, read on the forward strand.
AGATCAAGATGTAATCTACTTTAATGATCAAGTTGTGTTGATAAGTTGTGGTGATTTCTAATGAACAAGTTATTGGAGATCAAGACTATCCTTGGAGAATAACTCTTTATGTCAAGCAACATTCAATGAAGTTAGTAAAGATCTATAATCGAGAAGTTTTTTAATGATGGTGTTTATACTGAAGAGTCATCTCAAGCCTCACTATAAAAATATTCAAGTTTCTAGTGAAATGCTAAATTCAAAGATAATGTGGAAAGAAACCAGAAGCTTCAAATTTGTGAAATAAAGGAAATGTGAAAGCTCTCCTAGTCTAGGTCGAGTGATCTGTGTCTATAAATGGATAAGACTAACTCTCAATTTTACTAAGGTAAATCACACACATATTCAAACTTTTGGAAATCCTCTCTCTTGTTATTTATCATCTGATATGATCAAGCAATGGTGTTTAAACATTAAGGACATATTTGATCAAGTGATGGTGCTTAAAGATCAAGGTCTAATGTGATCAAGCGATGGTTCTTGAAGATCAAGGTCTAATGTGTTTAATTTATGGTGCTTGAATATCAAGATGGAATATATTTTAATGATCAAGTTGTGTTGATTAGTTGTGCTAATTTTTTATGATGATGTGCTTAGTGGTCTAGATTATCCTTGGAGGATAATAAAGGAAAATTGCGATCTAAACGCAGCGGAAAACAAAAATTTCCTTTAGTGATCCTTACGAATGAGCATGGTCAGTGATAGAATCGTTACCTCTTTGTGGCGATTCAGATCTTTGATGCAGCGATCACAAGCGTTGATGAAGTGCAACGCCTCTACTCAGTCCACACGAACAGCTTCCGGTCACAGTGCTAGCTGCTTACGAACAGAATTATTTGAGTGAGAAAAGAGAATCAAAAACGAAATTGCATCAAGTGAAAGCTTCATCACAAGGGTTCCTTTTATAGACTCTCTTGTGGGCTGCGGGCTAAAAACCCAATTCACATGATCCATAATAATATTATATATTATTATAATAACTATTATTATAATAAATATATTTATTTTATTATTATTTTATAACCATTATAAAATAACAATAATTATTATTATATTATCCGAATTTCTATTTTTCACTTAAGTGCACCGTACCTTACGGTGTTCCTTTGATTTCTCTATCTCTCATCAAACTGTCCTTATGTGTGTGACCCTGTAGGATTTCGTAACGTTGGTAATTATATTAAATTATATATTTAACATAATAAACAGTAAGCGGTATCTAGCAACACATCACTGCTACCCAAGTCACGAAAATGTCATGTGATCTGACAAAACCTTTTTCGTGATAATATATGTTTGTACAATTACCCTTTTGCCCCTATGTCTATATTGAACACAAGGCATACACTGTGTCATCCTTGTCCAGTTCAATATTGGGCCCTTAGACATTTCTCCTGTTATGCAGGATTGGCAAATTCCATCTAGGACACTCATGTCCCTCAGCATGCTTCGTGGAGTGCCCATCAACTGTCTTTATGATCATCCAGTTACGGATAATGTTTGATCAGCAATAAAGCACCCGACTCTACATCTAGGGTCAATAGTGGTTTCAGGTCGAAGGGTGGTAATACACCATTATCACCATGAGAATAACTTATGACACTTTGCATAACATACTATGTAGTATTCTCATAGCGGGTCAATCCGGTATAAATATTACTCCTAATATTTATACCTATGTCAAGACTTGATAACTCTTTATCCATGATCCATGAGATGTGATCATCAGTCTATCTTCATAATAGTCTCAATGCTTTTAATGTTATCCCACTTTGCAATAAAGCTTGACTACGGATATTTTAAGAATAATGTCTTTATGTTTAATGGGATCTCATGATTAAGTCACACTTAACATTTCATTAAACAAACTAACTATTCTAGGGACTTTATTATTCTGAAAGACAAACATAATAAAGAAATGCCTTTTATTATTAAACGAATAATCCGATACAAGTACCAAAAAGTATTGGCCTCTAGGGCTTACACCAACAGATAACTCATATTAAGCGGCATTTGATGAAGTCAGTAAATATCTCTGATTAAGAAGTTGTTTGACGATTGTGTTTATCTTGAAGAGTTATCTCAAGCATCGCTATAAGAAGATTCAAGTTTCCAATGAAATTCTAAAGTAAAAGATAATGTGGAAAGGAACCAGAATCTTTAGAGTTATGAAAGACAAGAAATGTGAAAGCTCGCCTAGTCTCGAGCTATATGTGTCTATAAAGGTATAAGACTAACTCTCGATTTTACTAAGGAAAATCGCACACACGCACTTTCAAACTTTTTTAAAGCCTTTCTATTTTATTGAATCAACCATAAAAATGTCTCTATGCCTAGTTAATTGGATAAGAACTCAAAAAAGTTGTTTATGAAGGGTTTTTGCACTGGATAATTGATTAGCCCTTATTCCTTTTGTAATGCCTCAATAATCAAATATTAGAGTTAATAGTCAATTATTCAATGAATATTTTGAAAACATTTCATTTTTGGACTAGATAGTCGATTATGTGAATTGCCTAATCGATTATCAGCATTAAAAAGGCCCATGGATCTTTTCCTTTTAAAGCAAAATTTTGTCCTATAAATAGGGAATTTCTTTCTCATTTCTCACACACCAGAAATAATATTTCATATTGCTTTTTCTTACTCTTCTTTTTCTATCTTATTTTCTCACATTTACCTTATTACTTTTAAGAGTGAAAGTTTTATATTTATGAGTTGTTTTTTTTAGTGCAAGGGCATTATTGTAATTTCTAATTGGAAGAAGTTTTTTTTTTTAATTTTGAGCTAAACCAGGTGAAAATATCTATTTTGGTTTATGATATAAACTAGTTAAAACCTCTTTATTAGTTGGGGAAGTCTTTGTAGTTAAAACTCTTAGTTGGTTTGTGAGCTTAGTCTGTTGTCAAAAGCTCACAGTTGGTTGTAAAGATCATCGTAGTTAAAACTCTATTGTTGGTTGGGAAGTTAGCCATTGTAAAAATTCAATCCTTGTATAAGGAGGTTTAAGGTTAAAGACTATAGAAAGCTCTCATCATAGTAGAAACTCTCAAGAATGATTTTTTTAAGGAGAGAAATAAGTCAGTTCATTAGACTGAAGCTCTATAAATCTCTGACGTTTTTCTCTCTTCCCTTAACTCTTTACTTTTTTGTTTTCTTATTATTATGTTGTTTATCATGTTTGTTTTACAAATGTTTTTAAACTTTGTTTTTGTTAAAGTTTTCTATTTGAAAATTTCTTTTCAAACCAACACAATTCACCTTCCCCCTTCTTGTGTTTGGGTCTCATATCCAACACTAATATAACTGAATAAACGGATAGTTTTGCAACAAACATTCTAAATAGTCTAATATGTACTACCACTATGCGATGTTTTAAAAATTATTTCACTCATTAACTCAAGAAAGTTGTGGGCTCAATAAGTCGGTTGTCAAACTTAAAAGTTATTGGATTAACCACATGACTAATTGGATAAAATTAGATAACTCTCCCACATAATAAAAAAGTTGTACATGTTTTAAATTGGATTGAGTCGGATAAATCAGACTCAATGTTTTTATCAAAAAATTAGAACACAAATAAAAGTGTGACTGAAGTGATATTTATGTTATACTTAATTTATAAAGTCTATTTAATATTTTTGAAGTTTTGTTAGTTTCTGTTTAAATAAATGATAAAAACGGTGTTGTTTTACCTTTAAAAAAGTATGCAGACATTAACTCCTTCAGAAACCTTTGCGTTATAACTTCACGTCAAGAGCTTGGTTTGATCATACTTAAACACGATAGAATTGTGAGGATTCATATAATTGGGAAACACATATTGAGGTGTTAATTTAGTGTCTTACTTCGCAATCATGAACATGGATGAAGGCTTTCCATTGAAGATATTGGTTCTTGATGGAGGTGATTAGGAAAGAAAGAGTTATTTGATAAAATCAATGTTAATAGTGCAAGATGTACTTGAGATGATGCATAATAAATATGAAGAACTGTGAGAAGAACCTGTGGATACACAAAAAGCCACTTTCATAGATTAAAAAAAGAAGGATTGCAAAGCTTTGTTCTACATTCAATAAAATATGGATGCTCGTCATTTTGAAAAAAACCTCAAAGGTGACCAAATCAAAAGAGGCATGTGATATTTTAGAGAAGTACTATGATGATGGGGAAAAGGTGAAACAAGTGAATCTTAAATCTTCAAGAAGGAAGTATGAGATGATATAGATGGAAGAAGGTCAAAATATAAGTTATAATTTCTCTAAATTGATTGTAATGATGAGTGGAATGAATACATGTAAGGAGGTTATTTTTGATCAGCAAGTGGTTGAAAAAGTGATAAGATTTATGAATTCAAGATTTGAAATCATAGTAGTGTGAATTATTGGATAAAAATATTTGAGGACCTTGAAAAACAAGGAATTGCGTAGTTTTTTTAGGCTCTTGAACTCATGGTGATAAATAGAGGAACTGAGAGGTCAATTCAACAATATTTATATTCTTAAGTGGTAAGGAAATATGTTCGTGAAAATAATAGCAAGAAGAAAGGCATAGAAATCTTCAAGAGTGTAATTTGGTCAAATAATGTCAAATCAAAGGTTGATGAAAAAGTTGAATCCTTCAAAAGAAGATGAGGATTTGGCTCCAATTAGTCAAAGAAAATGAATTTTATAAAAGAAAATTATAGTTCTACAATTGTGAGATATGTTGACATTATGTTGATGAGTGTTCGCACAAGAAAGAAAGCAATAATAATCAAAAAAGTGATGAGGAGACACACATAGCTCATGATATTGACTTTGATGTGGAACCATATTTTACAGGTTAAGTAGTCGAGAAAACTCTCATGTTCTTAATTATTCATATGCTTTTGATGATGACAACTAAATACAATCATAAAAAACTCGTTAAAGATGCAAGCACACTAAGTAGGGTTTGATGATCACTGCAAACATCCTCTGATGGTGGCACTTAAATGAAATATAAATCAAGCCTTTTCTCTTCGAATAATTAAATCAAGTGTATATAAGATTAAATTACCTGACACGTCTTGAAGCTTCAATGTGTGAAAGACAAGAAGTGTGAAAGCTCGCATTGTCGTGTCTGAGTGAATAATAAGTTGTAAAAGAAAAAGGTCTTTTTCATAAAAGTTAATATGCTTAAATCACACACGCACACAAACATGTTTTCAAACCTATTTTTCTTAAAGTATTACTCCTAAAAATGTTTTGAAGTCATACCAGTCGAATTAGGAACTATTTGAATGATCTTTGACAAAATTTGTATTGTCCAATCGATTGGTACTTATACCTAATCGATTGAGTCAGTGAAAAAGTTATTCTTAATCATTTAGGATAGTGTCTAAATGAATGCCAATAAATATATATATTTTCCTTCCTTTTAAAACATCCTAAAAGATTACCTTGAGGCCTTTGAATCGATTAGAGCAAGATTCCAATCATTTGGCACATTAATTTTGGCCCAAACAATTTTCCTTTTTTGTACCACCCTCTAGCCTATAAATAGAGGGCAATTACTTCATATTTTCACATGCAAAATTGTGAGCACTTTATCTCACACATCATTCTTTCTAAAAATATTTTCAACTTTCACTCATTTAAGTTTAGCCGCAGCGCTTAGAGGAATTTATTTTGTTTTGTGATAAATTCTTTGTAATTCAGGAAGGGTAGTATTGTAAGTTTACCAAGAAATATTTTACCTTGTTCGAATCTAAACCCTTTAAAATCTTTGGTTTGGGGATTTAGATTCTAAGTCGCCAATTCAGTTCAAAAGCTCAACCCGTTCAAAAGCTTTTGTCGGTTCGAGATTAGCCTGATGTTGAATCTCTCATTGGTTTTATGGTTATCCTGGTAAAAATATCGGTTTGGTTTGTAAGCTCATCCCGATTTAAAGCTTGATTAGGTTCAATATAACCCTGGTATAAAATCTCATAGGTTCGTGGTAATCCCGTCAAAACCTCAATTTGATTCATGAGTTCAACTTGGATTAAAATCCCACCTAGGTTTGAGAGAAGCTCATGTGAAATCTCGGATTATATTGGGAACTAACCGCTTCAAGTTTTTATTTAGATAGAAAACTAACCGCTTCAATTTTCCATTTGGAAGGAAGACTAATCACTTCACTCCATTTTCCATTGTTTGGTTGGAAGTTAGCTAGAAACATAACTTTTCATTGTATAAGGGGGGTCGAGAGTTCAACTTAGTAAAAGCTCTTATAATTTACTACATACTCTCAAGAACAAATTTTGGGGAGATGATTAAATCTTTTTCTTTTGACCGAACTTCTATAATTCCTAATGTTACTTCTCTATCCCTTAACTCTTTATTTTTTGCACTCTTAATTTCCGCTGCTGATTTCTAAAAATGGTTTTAAACTCTGAAAATATTTGTAAATGTTTTTCAAACTTAAGCTTTTACGAAACCCACAATTGACCCCCCCCCCCCCCTCACTCTTGTATATGGAGTCACATGTCCAACACTTAGAATCAGAGTATAACTACTATTTAAGGATTTATCATATCAGGAGGAAGATAACGTCTAACACACCTTTAAACAAGAGATCTTTCCTAAATACGCATCCACCATTTTATAGTGTTAGGTTTGAATTGTAGAAAGCTAGATTTTAGATTTTTATTTAAAGTGTAAATTTAGAATTGTAGGAAACATTAATCAATGGTTCATTTATCCCTACTCACCAAGTAAATGGAGAAGTAGAAGATAAACTCAATTTCCTTTGGACCATAAAGGAAAAGAGAAAATTTGAAATTGATTTCAAAACTAAGAGCTTTCTAGCAATGGCTTTAGATGATAGCAGACTCTTTTACGTTTACAATTGCAATACCACAAAGGAAATATGGGATACTCTTAAAATGGTATATGAAGTTTATCCAAGTATCAAACAAGAGGAAATGAACACATGAGGAGAAGAAGATGAAGATATCATTCATGAATGGTCTTCAAAGTTTAGAACTGTTAGAAGTTATATTAGAACGTTTATTACTAACCAATATCTAAGAGTTAAGAATTGAAGACTTAATCCAACCCTTAATTCGAAAGATGGGATCGCTCATAAATTTTTTTGGAAAAATCAAAGAAGGATGAAATTATTGAAAAATTGAGAGATCAAGTTCAATTACTTAAATATGAAGGCACAAACAAGCTCAAAGACTAAAGAGTCATCAATATCCTAATAAAACTCCTATCAAACAACTTCCGTGATATTTTCCCAAATAAAAGCAACTCGAGCACCATACAAAAATAGGATGTACTTGCGATTTGGTTTTTGAAAAATAAAGTTGCAAAAAATTGGGCAGATGTTGTGCTTCATCACATATAGGATAGGAAAAATAAGAGCACAAAGTATTCAAAATTAAAAGATGAGTAAACCTCTAGAAGAATCATAAAAATATTAGTTAGGCTTTCTACTTTTGTCATTTAGAAACTTTCTATTTTAATAATTTGAAAAGGTATAAAGTTAGCAACCTTAGGCCTTTTGCAAGAACTAATGCACTCAGGCCCAAGAAATTTTGGGCACTAGAGATGAAACCCTATTCGGTTTTGCAGGGATACTTTGTTTCTCGAAGCTTAAATGGATATCAAATGGAGATGTGCAAATCTAGAAGTATACTTTCATGTATACAATGTTTTTGAAATCTTTTATCCAAGAATAATTTATGATGATGGATATCAATGATAGTGATCAAAGTAGGATTTTTTATTAAGGATATCAAAACATTTGTGATCCTAAATGATCAGCTAACCTCATAGTAGGTTGAGTGGGTTTATCTGTGGTGGACATATCCATCTCTTATTTGAACAACCTCTTACATCTAATTATAAATAGAAAAGAATGTACCACAATGTGTTGGTGATTCCTTAAAGGGAAGAATTATCAAGATTTATTGATATTTGAAGTGGTACATTATTTTAAAGTTTAAATGATCGAAAAACTCTAATTAATCCCTTAAAAGAATTGATTTAATTGTACTCACCATGTAAAATTATTATTACCAATAAAAAAGATGAGTATTGTAGTCCTTCATAGAAATGAGGTATGAAAAAATCTAGGAAAAGGTGAAAAACAAAAAGAAAAAACCAACACAAAAAGCCCAAAACAAAAAAAATGCAAAAAATGGGTTAGCCAATCGACTTGGATCATGCCCTAATTGATTTTGGATAAAAAAATGCCTTTTATATATATATATATATATATATATATATATATATATATATATATATATATATATATATATATATATATATATATATATATATATATATATATATATATATATATATATATATATATATATATATATATATATATATATATATATATATATATATATATATATATATATATATATATATATATATATATATATATATATATATATATATATATATATATATATATATATATATATATATATATATATATATATATATATATACCTCTTTTATGCATTGTGTTAGAAATCCTTAGCTCTATCATTCACTTATCATCACCTCAAATGGCATAAAAAAGAAGCCAGCCCTCTCAAGCCTCGCCATCCTACTTCTCTGAAGATTTCTCCACTTAAGAATAAGAAAACAATTCCAATAAGTACTTTGCCGATAGAGAAGGGTATATCTCTTACTACTTGGATGAAGAGCTATTCAAAATGTGCCTCTTTGTAAAAGCCTTCAAAGAAGCTGGTCTAAGAGGTTTTATCTTTTAAGTGCTTCAAGAAAGATATCCCAATTTGGTAAGAATGTTCTACAGAAGCCAAAGATACTTAAATGGGGTTATTAGCTCTGAAGTTTAGAAACACCCTCATTTCTCTATCCCTTGAAGAATTTTCTCAATCATGCAATCACCTTTCATCAACAAAAATTGCAATCAAAACAACGATATAAAAACTGAATAGAAAATTTCTTTATAAACCTTGTTCCATAAAATTTTCCCTTGTAGACTCGGGTTACAAAGAAAAGTAAAAAAAAAATAGAAACTTGGGAACTAGGAGAAGGGTACAAAAGTTGGGAACCATAAAGTCATAACAGGCTATGAGTTTTATAGGAAAATGATAAAAATGTCAAATATCCTTGGCTCAATGCAAAGTAGTCATATTTGATTCATATCCAATCATGCCAAAGAGCCACAAATAAGAGGAGATCTTTCTATTTATGGAAGCAAAACAAAAATCAGAACTTTCTCTCGCCTCCCTGCTACGGGTGGTCGTAGTAGGTCATTGGAATCTTGCCTTGCAAAGCTAAAAAATTGGGGTCTTAGGCATTATGTTGTTACAGCTCGTAGCAGCTGCTACGGGTGGCCTTAGCAGCCCCCTGACTTGTTTATTGGAGAAACTGTCTTTTTCTTTGTTTTCACTCTGTTTTGCTTGCCTTTGATCCTCTTTGTATTGGATGCTCATTAGACCTTTGAATTCACATTAAAAATCAAATAAAAGCATAAAACAAGACAAATGAAAGGAAATTGAACAAAATGCAGTAAAATAGTAAAGAAAAACTATTAGAAAGAACAATGCAAAGACCATTTATCAGTACACTTCCAATATTTTGCCTATTTCTTCTTTGAAGACCTTATTCATCATTGTCGGCAGGTTCCCCCCTTGGATTCTTCAAGCCAAAGGGCATCATGTTGTACTAGTATTTTGCTTTCTTGGTCATGAAATTTGTCTTTTCTCTATCCAACCCTTACATCGATATTTGATTGAAGTCGAAATACACATCCATAAACGACAAAAGCTTGTACCCACCTGAATTATCGACCATCTTGCATGTGCTTGGGAATGGGTACAAGTCTTTGAGGCATGCTTTATTGCGACCGGTATAATCGGCACACATTTTCCACTTCTAGGAAGATTTCTTGGCCACCACCATATTGGATATCCATTCAGTGTACTTCACTTTGGAGATAAATTAGCATCTAGTAAACCTTGGTTCATCTTTATGGTCGCCTCGACCTTCTTAGGGGACTATCTTCTTTTCTTTAGAATACATTGTTAAGTGCTAAAATATACTGATTTAGAGTGTAAATAATTGGCACTTATTGGCTTGATTCACCCAATAAAACTCAACTTTTGTGCATATGTTGTATAGTTTAAATTATAGTGTATATATTGAGTGTCGCGTAAATTTCATTGAGTTTAATTGATTTTTTCTCATTTTTTGTAGGTATATAAGCAATTATATTTTGTCATTATTTTATAGAGCATTGAATAAGCTTTCCAACGCTTCCGACCGTGCGAAAAACGGAGTTACGGTTCAGAAGTTATGGTCGAAACAAGTGTTGGTTTGCTGTCATGTTCGCCAGGCGAACAAAAGTTCGCCAAGCGAATAGAAAGTTCTAAAACGCGTGAAAAACACTGTTTTGGCAGTAGCAAAAGTTGCATATGTTCATCAGGCGAACAGGACTTCACCAGGCGAATACTGGGACCCACTTTTGTCTATTTAAGTGATTTTTCAGCATTTTTTAGGTTATGTTGTTTGGGAACTTTTTACCCCAACTTTATCAAACACATTCTTGAGTAGATTTACCTTAGAAACAACATTGGAGGGTGCATCTTGATGATCCGAAGTCGAATCCACTTCAATCAGAGTTGACAGACCGTGAGATTTGTGTTCTTCTTCCTTCCTCTCTATGTATTTTTCATTTGTTGGGGTTTTGTATGTAAGTTTATCTTGATTGTATGTATATTTATGGATCTTTGTATAAAATCTCTTTTACAACTCTTTATCGATGGTTATCTTAATCTTTTACTTAATGTGTTTGGATTGCTATAGACATATATTGTTCGAACTCGATCTAAGATGAACATCTATTAGATTCTAAATTCTAGAGATAGATTTAGGACTAATATTCACGTGGGTATCGATTCTTAATGCGTCGTGTTGTCGATTTGTGTGAGAGATCAACAATGAGATGATACAGTTGATCTATCGACTTTGTGTTAGAGATAAACTCTATTGTGAGTGATACATGATGATATTGACGAGCGAATTAGGTTGCGTGCATTTGATCCATATATTTTTTAGTACATGATAGGTAGAACGAAATACAACTCCTGACGAGTTTTCTCATTTCTTAAGAATGTACTTATTTTCTTGTTTTATATTTTTCCTTTTGAATTTTTATTCCAAACCATTCAAACCCAAGCTTAGAAACGTAGAGATTGTTGAACGACATTCTTTCCCTCACACTGATCCCTGTGGAGACGATAAATCCCAGAGGAAATTCTTTCGAAAATAATATTTTTGCTTGCTGCTTTACCGCTTCAACATACATATCGGGCGCTATGATCAATATTCAATTGGTGTCATGATACATTGGGCATTATGCCCGACATCTCGTGAGGAGAAACGGTGAAGAGGTCATCCTTATCCTTTAAAGATTCAATTAGTCCTTTCTTAACTTTTGAGGGCAAGTCAACCATCAGATCTGGTTATCATCTAGTTGGAAGAATTTGAATTCTCTATCCAAGACCGGCATTAAGACCTTTATCTTGATCTAAGTCGAGGGGTTTAACTCGTCTTTCTATATGATTTCGTCTTTGCGCACGTCGAGAGTGACTACGTATGTTGCTTCACAAGCCTCCTTGCTCTTCTCAGAGATGACGGCTATCGGCAGGAATTCTTCAATACTGCTTCATGTATCCATCATGCCTTACATAGGTCAGCTTTGACTACAATTGGTTTGATAGAGTCACTATGATACTTCATCTTCTAATGGACAGGGGAGGCCACCGCGTCCAGAGTTACTAATAATGGTCTGTCGATAATGTCGTTGTAGACGCTTTCACATAGAATCACAAGAAAAGAAACATTCACGATTGTCTTATTTTGTCTTTCTCACAAGGAAATTGGTAAATTTACATATCCTTATAGATGAGTAGACTAATCGTTGAATGTCGGACCACTCTAGACTTTGCACGATCTCAGATCTTACTTTATTAAGCTCAACTCTTTGAAAATAATGAGATATATCAAGCTACAAAACCTTATATCATCAACGAAGACCTGAAACGAAGACATGGAGAAATTCTGACCATAATTTAAATGTTATTAGTCAAATTCAACCATCCACCAAAGAAACTCAATATATTTACTTTATAGTTTAAAAAAGAATATTAGATTTTTACTTACTTCAATTGGCTTTATAATTAATTTATTTAAAAGTTGTCTTTATATGCCTTCCGTCACGTACGTTGAGTGTGGGTAAGAAAATTGCAGCTTCAAATTAAAAACAGGAATAAAATCATTTTCTCCAAAAGACTTATCTCATCAACCTAGATGCAAATTTAAACTATTATTACTATTATTTTATTATACTAACTAATTTATAATGCAATGTATCATCCCCTAAGTTGAACGTGCACACATTTATTATTCTTTTTGAATCAGTCACATCTTTATCATTGATGTATGCAAACTTTATTTTGATAGCTGATTCATATAAACTTAACCTACTTTCTTGATTATAAAAAGAAATGGATTATGCATTTCATCTAACCAATTGATATAGATAGCTCTTGTTGGACCTACCATTTTGTAACTTGTTAAAATCCAGAATTATTTGGATAATTTGTCTTATATCTTTTAAGAAATACTACTATTTATTTTAGTTTTTTCAATTTTATTTCAATTATTTATTTATAATAGTCATTTATGAGGTTGAATGTTACTCTTTTTGAAAAAAGAATTCACTCATATTAAATTTTTTTAAGGGAAATTTGAACTTTTGATTTAATTAAATTGTAAGTTAAAAAGTAAGTTTAAATTTCTTTTTATAAACAATTATGTATAACGGAGTCAATGAATAACGGAGTTCTAAAAAAACTCAATTAAAAAATAAAAAGTTACGAGAAAAAACGAGAAGGATCAGTCAACCAATGCTTCCAGCCCAAATCAAAAACATCCTCTAAAAAAGTTTGAAACCGTGTGTGTGTGCGCGCGCACGCGTGTGTGTGTGTGTGTGTGTGTGTGTGTGTGCACGTGTGTGTGTGTGCGCTTGCATGCGCGTGCGTGTGCGTGTGCATGTATGTGTGTGCGTGTGCGTATGCGTGTGTGTGTGTGTGTGCGTGTGCGCACGCGCGTGTGTGTCAGAACGTGAAAATCAGAGAAAAGTGAAAAGAGAAGGCTATGTATGATGATGGTGGGTATGTTATGATCATTGTTGCAATTGCGTATTTGTTAGAATGAATAAGTTGATTGATGAACTATGAAGTTGTATGGTGATGTTGTGATTGATGATTGTTTGGTGAATTTTGTATTGATGATGTTAGAATTATGTAATGGACGGAATTACTTGATGGTAATTGTTGTGTTTTTTATGGTGGTTGCGAGTCAGAGTTGGAACTTAAGTTATGAGATTTTATGAAAAGAATTGGGGTTTTGATTCTTTCTAAAAAGTGATTTTCATGTTTAAATGTGTGATAAACAAATTGTATGAAATGTGGAGTTTTGGGATGGGATAAAAAACGATTTTTGTTTGGAAAAATAGTAGAAAAGTGCTTCTGCTCACAGTGTAATCGGTTACTAGGAATAATGTAACCGACTACACTACTTTAAACATGTGTTTGTGGGGAAAAATAGTGAGGGTGTAACCGGTTACCTCAATTTGGATAACCGATTACACTGAGTGGGAACTGCGTAGCAGGAGCTGGTTACAGGGGTGTAACCGGTTACCTCATATGGTGTAACCAGTTACACTGGGAGCAAATTTCGAAAAACTTTGAAAAATTATATTTTAAGTTTCAGGTGTTCGATTTGAGTGTCGTTCGAAGCATTAGGAAGCTAATGTAATGAACTTTATTCCAAAATTGGTTTCAGTACCTAAAAATGAATAAACTTTTGTGTGATGGTGTTAAATGCTTTTTAGTGCTTATGTTGTGGTGTGACATATTCGTAAATGCATTGTTGTTGCTTGCTATACTGTATATTGGTGTTGCTGAAATGTTATAGCATGTGCTTGGTGCATGGTGGCCAGCATTGGTGTGGTACATTGACTAAGGTTGGACAAGAGAAAAGCCTGAAGGTTCATGGTGCTGATGTCACAAACATCGCGAGAACAAGCAAAATGACCTACAGTGCTCGAATATATACTCCCCAATTTAATGTGACCTCTCAGGTACCAGCAAAAGAAGCTATAGATATAGTCCCTGCTGAGGTGAAAAATGTGGTTCAATCTAATGAAGATGGTGAATTTTTAAAGATGATCAAAAAGAGAATTACAAAATAGGTGACCAGCTACACCAAACATCGTAAAAGATTTTCATCTTGTCCTTACTTATGAGTTCTCAATCCCATAGAAGTCCATTGTTGAAAGTGTTTACGCAAGTCCATGTTACTCAAGACATAACGGCTAGTCAGTTTGATGGAATGGTCGCAAATATCATAACTTGCAACACTTTAAGTTTCAGCGGTGAAAAGTTGTCGAAGGAAGGACAAAATTACAATCGTGCCTTGCATGTGTAAGTGAAGTGCCAAGAAGATACTCTATCTAAAGTCTTAGTAGACACAGGGTCCTCACTCAATGTTCTACCAAAGGGGACACTCTCCAAATTGTCTTTTCAAGGATAAGCAATAAGGCCTAGTGCATTGATTATCAAAGCATTTTATGGGTCTCGAAGGACTGTGATTAGAGAAGTGGAGCTACCAATACTGATTGACCCACCTTTATTGGACATCACTTTTCATGTCATAGACATCAATCTAGCCTACAGTTGCTTGTTGGGGCGACCATGGAAACATGACGCTAGGGTAGTGACCTCCATTTTACACTAGAAAATAAAGTTTGTCATCAACAATAAACTTGTGATCATCTCTGGTGAAGAAGACCTCATGGTAAGTCACCTCTGCTCTTTTCGTTACATTGAGGCTGATGAGGATGCTTTAGAAACGTCTTTCTAAGATCTTGAGATAGCCAATGCCACATTCGTGGAAGCAAAGGAACTGGTGGGGAAGGTCAGCCCATCCTTTGCATATGTGAAAAGTACAAAGTCGACTATTGAGAGTAGAAGCCCTAAAGGTTAGGGACAAGTTATTGACATTTGTACGAAGAATAACCGTTTTGGTATGGAGTACAAGTCATCTTCTAAAGAAGGAGCCTCTGTCCCTGCAAAGGACCAAATGTGAAGCATTTAAGAAGTATTCCTCAATGCAGGTTATGTCTATGGATATCAAGTCAACACAGTTGAAGATGACACCAAAGATGAAGACATGTCAAATCTGGTGTATCAATGTAAAGCAACTTTGACTAATTGGGAGGCAATTAAGATTCCTGAAGTTATTTCCATATCAAAGTAATTGTGTTTTCCTTTGTTTAAAATCCTTAACTCTGCCCAAGGCTAATGTATCATGTTGTAGGACCCCTTTTTATTTTCAAAATCATCATGATGAATAAAAGGCATTTCGTTAAATTCTTGTTGTTCATTTTATTGTTTTTCTTTTCCAAAATTGGCAATCTTTTGAAAAACTACAAAACAATGTCTTTTTGCATTCTTAATTTCCAATTTTAATAAAAAGCAATAATTCAAAAACATGCAAAATAATTAATAAACCCGTTGAATCCAATGACCATACTCTCACTCATAACTTTGAGTTCCCTATCTACCAAGCAGAAGAAGAGAGTAATGAAGATTGTGATATCCCTGATGAATTGGCAAGGCTGCTCGAGCACATGCCCAAAGCCCTCCAGCCATATCAAGAGCCGGTGGAGATAATCAACCTTGGCACAGAGAAAGAGAAGAAAGAGGTCAAGATTGGAGTCACGCTTGGGGAAAATATCAAAGAAAGATTGGTCAAGCTGCAATAAGAGTTTGTGGATGTGTTCGCATGGTCATACCAGGATATGCCAGGTTTAAACACTAATATGTTTGTGCATAAGCTACCACTTCAACCAAAATGCCCATCAGTGAAGCATAAACTCCGAAGATCAAGACCAGACATGGCTCTGAAGATTCGTGAAGAAGTCAAATGATAATTTGATGTTGGTTTCCTAGCAGTTTCAAAGTACCCTCAATGGGTGGCCAACATTGTGCTTGTACCCAAGAAGGATGGCAAAGTTAGGATATGTGTTAATTATATGGATTTAAACAAAGCTAGTATGAATGACGACTTCCCTCTGCCATACATTGACATTCTAGTAGACAACACTACTAAATTTATCGTCTTCTCTGTTATGGATGGTTTCTCAGAATATAACCAGATCAATATGGCTCGAGAGGATATGGAAAAGACCATGTTCATCACCCCTTGAGGGAATGCGTTGCTACAAGGTCATGCCCTTTGGTCTTAAGAAGTAGGGGCAACCTACCAAAGAGCGTTGGTCACCATCTTCCATGACATGATGTGCATAAAGATTGAGGTTTATGTCGATGACATGATCACTAAATCTCAAAGTGAAGATGCCCATATGGAAGACTTATAGAATCTGTTTGAGCGCCTCTGAAAATTCTGACTATGTTTGAACCCTGCTAAATGCACATTTGGTGTTTAGTCTGGAAAATTGCTTGGCTTCATTGTTAGTCAGCGAGGAATTGAGGTAGATCCAGACAAAGTCATAGAAATACACGAAATGCCTATTGCACGTGCCAAAATAGAAGTCAGAGGTTTCCTTGGACAATTGAACTATATCTTCATATTTATCTCTTATATGACCGCTACCTGTGAGCCTATTTTTAATTTGATTCAAAAAGACCAAGCAGTTGAATGGAATCGTGCCAGTCAAAGAGCTTTTGAGAAGATTAGAGACTGCTTCCAAGAGCCTCCTATCCTGATCCCACCTGTTCAGGGGAAGCCACTCTTTATGTATCTGACTGTGCTTAAAGAGTCAATGGGACGTATGCTGGGACAACACGATGAAATTGGATTAAAGGAGCATGCCATTTACTACTTGAGCAAAAAGTTTACCGATTGTGAAACCAGATATTCACTCTTGGAAAAGACTTTTTGCGCTCTAGCATGGGCCGCCAAACGTTTCAGGCAATATATGATTTGTCATACTACTTTTTTGATTTCCAAGATAGATCCAATAAAGTACATCTTTGAATATCCTTCTTTAACTGGAAGACTCGGGCATTGGCAGATGTTATTGTCTGAGTATGACATCTAATATGTATCCCAGAAAGCTAGGAAGTGTGTTGTTTGATAACCTTGCACATAAGCCTGTTGGGGACTATGAGTCATTGAAGTTTGACTATCCCTGACGAGGATACTAAGGAAATAAAAGATTATGAGATCTCAGGCTCTGACGGAGTACCTGAACCATGATCCCAATGGAAGCTCGTGTTTTATGGCTTCTCCAATTAAATGGGGCATGGTGTGGAAGATGTTTTGATGAATCCAAATGGTGTCTATACTCCTTTCACATCAAGGTTATGTTTAGAATGCAGAAACAATATAGCAGAATATGAGGTGTGCATTCTGGGTATTGAAGCCACAATTGACCTCCAAAATAAAAATCCTAGAGGTGTGTGGAGACTCAATCCTAGTGACCTATCAAGTCAAAATTAAATGGGAAACCCATGATACCAAGTTGATATTGTATCGTGATTATGTCGTAGAGTTGATAAAATAATTTGATGAAATCACCTTCCATCATATCCCAAGGACAGAGAATCAAATAGCTGACATTTCGGTTATGTTGTCCTTAATGTACCAAGACATATTCTGCAATGAAGCACCACTCATCCACATAGATCAGAAAGTTGAGCTAACCTACTGTCAACTGGTTAAAGGGGAAGCCGATGGAAAACTCTAGTTTCATGACATCAGACACTACCTGCAAAATCAAGAGTATCCGGCAAATGCTACAGCCCTGGTGTTGTAACAGCCGCATTTTCACTAATTAATTATTTACATTAATTAAATGATTTAAGAGGATTGTTTGATTAATGTATGATTAATTAAATGAATTAATAGATGTTGGAGATAATTAGAAGGGAAAGACTTATAAAGGAAAAGTGGAGAGAAAGGAGAAAGATAGAAACATAAGAGAAAAAATAGAGAAAGAAGGAGAAGAAGAAAAAGTTGGAAAAGTTCAAGAACAACCCTCAAGCATCGATTAATCGAGGTAAGGGTGTGAAATATCATTATATTGTCAATGTCTATGATTATGTATGCTTGGGTTAGATTGTTGGTTGTTTTTCTACAACTTCCATTTTAGGGCAAATTGGATTTAATCGATAGAAACCGAGTTTTAACGGTAGAAACTGAAAATAAGTGATATAATTTAGTCGAGGGAGGATATACTAAGACTATGGAATTGGTTTGGTGAGAATCAATAGGTTTTGTGAAGAGTTGAGGACTTGATGACAGTGGGAATTTTCTGAGTTCGCAGACATTCGCTAGCACCTTCGCTAGGCGAACAGGTCGCGAACATTCGCTAGCAACTTGCTGAGCGAATAGTTAGCGAGAGGTCCCAGACTTGGGCAGAATGCATTTGATCTGGTTCGCTGGTAGCGAGTGTAGTGGCGAAGGATTCGCTAGGGACTTGCTGCAGCGATGTAGGTGGAGAGAGAAGTCAATAGCTTCTGTTTGCCTTCGCGAGCTGGTTTGCTAGGCGAACAAATAGCGAGCATTCACTAGAGACTCGCTAGGCGAGCAAACCAGCGAGCGTGACAACATTTTTTTTTCTTGTGATTCCATTCCATGTTGATTTCTTTGTTCGATTGTGTTCAATCCTTGGTGGAAATGAGTAATTGTATACTGTGAAATATATGTTGCGGGTAGCCGTATAGCGTGAATCCTAGATTGTGGAATAGATTATGAATACATATTGTTTGTATGAGATTGTATGAATTGAATGCATGAGAACATTGTGAATATGTGTGCATTGCTTGATAAATGTATTGATGATATAAGAATATGTTGTGTGTGTAATCATGTTATAATTCTTGTGTGATGAATTATGTGAATGCATGGGATTAAGATGTGAGACGGTCTTAAGTGCATTTGGTGGTTGATTGCATATGCATCATTTAGTCAAGAGGCAATGTTTGCTAGTTTCGTGGAGACTGGTGACTTGTCCTAAACCTAGAAGGGTGGGTTTGAAAGCTTAGGGAACGGGCTTTTGTTGTTATCGGTCTAGAAGGGTGGACCCGGTTTAAGTGTAAAAACCAAAAAATGATAACAAGTGTTGGTACCACATGGCATGAGTTGCATTGAGTTGTATTGAGTCACATGATTAATGTGTATTGTTGTATGAAAGTTTACCTTTATGTGAAGTATTGAATTGAGAATTATGGATGTATGCATGATGAAATGTGTTTGGTGATTATCCATGTTTGTTACACTTGTGTTGTGATGTATATAATGATTGGAATAAATTATAGTGAGAAATGTGAAATGTGTATATAATTATATGCTTTGACTATTATGATAATATTTCTCACCCTTCTGCTGTTTCATAATGCTCTATGAGGCATTGTAGATTAGGTTGCTGAAGGTCTTTTGTGAAGTTTAGCTTCATCCTTTTGGTCGGTTATGCTCGGATATGTAGCACTGGGTAGTTAGGATTGTATAGTATTCTTTTGGGATACATTTGTGTATGTATCTGATGGTAATGTTTTGTAAACATGAATGATATTGTGAACCAAACTGAATTATGTATCTATATGATAACATGTCTTAAGTAATTCAATGTTTTAATCTTCCATTTTAAATTCTAGATATAGAAGATGTGGGTGTAGGACTAAGTTCCTCTGTTGAACTACCCCACTGTTGCATGTCTTTTATTGGGCAGGTGTTGTATGTTATTTTGGTGAATGATGTGGCATACTTCCTTTATACCATATTTTAATTTACTCTGATGAAATTTATTATGTGCTTATGTGATTTAATTGTTTATTTGGGGGTATAGAAGGGGTTGTTACATTAAGTGGTATCAGAGCAGGTCAGTCTGTTGACCAAGTTGTTAATGTGTTTATTCCCCATTTGCATTTGGTATGTGTGTGTAGCACTATCAATATGGTTGTTCTAATGAGGTTTGTTGTGGGAATCAAGAACGATGGTTGCAGGTAGGAATGACGAAGCAATTGCGGAGGCTTTGACGAGGTTGTTGGGAGCGATTGGGCAGAATCCTCAAGCCGGTGTGAATGTTGGAAACCATGCTGATGATGAGTTCCGTGCTTTGGGAAGGTTTCAAAGGAATAATCCACCAGTTTTCAAGGGAACCCATGAGCCTAACAAAGCACAAGTTTGGTTGAAAGCTATAGAGAAGATCTTTTGGGTTATGAATTGTTCGGATGCGCAGAGGGTGCAGTTTAGCACTCATATGCTTGAATAGGAAGCTGAAGATTGGTGGGGTAATACTCGCCAAGGGTTTGAAGAGAATGAGATGGTGATTACTTGGGATCTTTTTAGGGAAACATTTTTGGAGAAGTATTTTCCAGAAGATGTGCGTGGGAAGAAGGAAATTGAGTTTCTTGAGTTGAAGCAGGGTAACTCAACTGTGGCCGAGTATGCGACGAGATTTGAGGAGTTGATTAAGTTTTGTTCTTATTATAATAATGTTAATGCTGAGAGATCCAAGTGTCTCAAGTTTGTGAATGGTTTGAGGCCGAAAATTAAGCAAGTTGTTGGTTATCAAGAGATTAGGCGATTTTCGAAACTGGTGAACAAGAGCAGAATTTATGATGAAGATAGTAGGGCTCGGTCTAGCCACTACAAGAGTTTAAGTGAAAAGAAAGGAAAAGGTCAATTTAGAGGAAAGCCGTATGTGACTCCTGCAGAGAAAGGGAAGCAGAAAGCTGGTTTCGGCAAGAAGCCAAGTGGGGGAGGAGTTCCTACTCCGGTGAGATGTTTTAGATGCGGTGAAGAGGGACATCGTGCTCCCGAGTGCAAAAGTGTTGATCAGAAATGTTTTAAGTGTGGGAAGCCAGGCCACAAAGCTCTAGAGTGCAGAAGCGGTGCGAATGTGACTTGCTACAACTGTGGTGAGCAAGGGAAAATTAGTACCAAGTGTGATAAGCCAAAGAAGACTCAAGGGAGTGGAAAGGTGTTTGCTCTATCAGGACCGAAGACTGCTAATGATGATCGATTGATCCAGAGTACGTGCTTCATTAATGGTATACCTTTGATCGCTATAATTGATACTGGAGCTACGCATTCTTTTATTTCTTTGGATTGTGTTAAGAGATTAAGTCTTGAGTTGTCGGTCATGAGTGGAGATATGGTTATTGATACTCCTGTTATGGGTTCGGTAACTACCCCGTATGTGTGTTTGAATTGTCCGTTGAGTATTTTTGGTAAAGATTTTGGAGTTGATTTAGTGTATCTTCACTTAGATTAACTTGATGTTATTTTGGGGATGAATTGGTTGGAATTCAATCGTGTTTATATTAACTGTTTTGACAAAACGGTTATTTTTCCTGAACCTGAGAAGGAAGAAGATTTGTTTATAACTGCTAAGCAAGTGAAGGAATCACTGCAAGAAGGTGCTAAGGTATTCTTGTTAATGGCAACGGTGAGTGTTGGTGAAAGTGGATCGATTGATGCTTTGCCAATTGTACGTGACTTTCCGGAAGTTTTTCCTGAGGAGATAATAGATTTACCGCCGGAACGAGAAATGGAGTTTGTGATTAACTTAATTCCTGGAACTAGTCTGATATCGATGGCTCCATATCGTATGTCCGCATCGGAATTGAAAGAGTTGAAGAGTCACTTGAAGAGTCACTTGAAGAGCTACTTGAGAAGAGGTTTATTCGTCCGAGTGTGTCACCGTGGGGTGCACCGGTGTTGTTAGTTAAGAAGAAAGAAGGTTCTATGAGGCTCTGTGTGGATTACAGACAATTGAACAAGGTGACTATCAAGAATAAGTATCCACTTCCGAGGATTGACGATTTGATGGATCAGTTGGTTGGTGCGAGTGTGTTCAGTAAGATAGATTTGAGATCTGGGTATCATCAGATTCGCGTGAAGGCTAGAGACATTCAGAAGACTACTTTTAGAACGAGGTATGGACACTATGAATATTTTGTGATGCCATTTGGTGTGACTAATGCACCAGGTGTATTTATGGAGTACATGAATAGGATTTTCCATCCTTATTTGGACAAGTTTGTGGTGGTGTTCATTGATGATATTTTGATTTATTCGAAGAGTGAAGAAGAACATGTCGAGCATCTGAGGATTGTGTTATCCGTATTGAAAGAGAAGCGTTTGTATACTAAACTTTCCAAGTGTGAATTTTGGTTGAAGGAAGTGAGTTTCCTTGGTCATGTGATTTTGAGTAGAGGTATTGCAGTTGATCCATCGAAGGTTGAAGCGGTATCGCAATGGGAGACTCCGAAATCAGTTTTTGAGATTAGAAGTTTTCTTGGGTTGGCGGGATATTATCGGAAATTTATTGAGGGATTTTCCAAGTTATCATTTCCGTTGACGCAGTTGACTAGGAAAAGTTAAGCTTTTGTGTGGGATGCGAAGTGTGAAGGAAGTTTCCAAGAGCTTAAGTGAAGATTAACGATAACTCCTGTTTTGATCTTGCCAAATCCGACAGAACTGTTTTTTGTGTATTGTGATGCTTCTTTGATGGGTTTAGGAGGTGTGTTGATGTAAGATAAACAATTTATAGCTTATGCTTCGAGGCAACTCAGAGTGCATGAGAAGAATTATCTGACACATGATTTAGAGTTGGCCGTTGTTGTATTTGTGCTGAAACTTTGGAGGCATTACTTGTTTGGTTCGAGATTTGAGGTGTTTAATGATCATAAGGGTTTGAAGTATCTTTTTGATCAGAAAGAATTGAATGCAAGGCAAAGGAGATGGTTGGAACTTCTGAAAGATTTTGATTTTAGTTTGAACTACCATCCAGGTAAAGCAAACGTGGTAGCTGACGCGTTGAGTAGGAAATTGTTGCATATGTCAATGATGATGGTAAAAGAGTTGGAATTGATCGAGCAATTTCGTGATTTGAGTTTGGTGTGTGAGAAGACTTCTTATGGAGTTAAGCTGGGTATGTTAAAGCTTACTAGTGGTATTCTGGACGAGATTCGAGAAGGACAGAAATCTGATTTGAGTTTAGTTGATCGGTTGACTTTGATCAATCAAGGTTGAGGTGGTGGTTTTCAGATTGATGAGAATGGTATCATGAGGTGTCATGATCGAGTTTGTATTCCTGATGTTGTTGAGCTAAAGAAGAGTATTCTTGAAGAAGGACATCGTAGTGGATTGAGTATTCATCTGAGTGCTGCTAAGATGTATCAAGATTTGAGGAAAGTATTTTGGTGGCCTCGCATGAAGAAAGATATTGTCAAGTTTGTGTAGTCTTGTTTGACTTGTCAGAAGTCGAAGATTGAGCATCAGAAACCGTCGAGTTTGATGAAACCTTTGTTTATCCCTGAGTGGAAATGGGATAGCATTTCTATGGATTTTGTCTCTGGTTTACCAAGGACGTCAAGTAACTTTGAAGCTATTTGGGTTATTGTGGATAGATTGACCAGATCTGCTCACTTTATTCCTATGCGAATGGACTACCCGTTGGAGAGGTTGGCAAATCTGCACATTGAGAGGATTGTCAGTTTGCATGGAATTTCGTTTAGCATTGTGTCAGATAGAGATCCGAGGTTTACTTCAAGATTTTGGGAAAGTTTGCAAAGTGCTTTGGGTACGAAGTTGCGTTTAAGTTCAGCTTATCATCCGCAGATCGATGGTCAGACTGAGAGGACGATCCAGTCACTTGAGGATCTTTTGAGAGCTTGTGTGTTGGAGAAGGGAGGAGCTTGGGATAGCTACTTACCTTTGATTGAATTTACTTACAACAACAGTTTTCATTCGAGTATTGGAATGGCACCATTTGAGGCATTGTATGGTAGACGGTGTAGAACTCCATTACTGAGAGGACGATTCAGTCACTTGAGGATCTTTTGAGAGCTTGTGTGTTGGAGAAGGGAGGAGCTTGGGATAGCTACTTACCTTTGATTGAATTTACTTACAACAACAGTTTTCATTCGAGTATTGGAATGGCACCATTTGAGGCATTGTATGGTAGACGGTGTAGAACTCCATTGTGTTGGTATGAATATGGAGAGAGTTATGTGGTTGGACCTAAGATAGTCCAGCAGACTACCGATAAGATTAAGATGATTCAAGAGAAGATGAAGATTTCTCAGAGCCGTCAGAAGAGTTATCATGACAAGAGGAGGAAGGCACTTGAATTTTAAGAGGGAGATCATGTGTTTCTTCGAGTTACTCCTATGACTGGTGTTGGTAGGGCATTGAAGTCGCGTAAGTTGACACCGCGTTTTATTGGTCCTTATCAGATTTTGCAGAAGATAGGGGAGGTAGCCTATCGTGTCGCTTTGTCGTCGTCGCTTGCTAATCTTCATGACGTGTTCCATGTATCTCAATTGAGAAAATACATTGTGGATCTGTCTCATGTAATCCAAATAGATGATGTGCAGGTAAGGGATAACCTGACAGTGGAGGCATCACATATGCGGATAGAGGATCGAGAGTTAAAGCAACTTTGAGGCAAAGAGATTGATTTGGTGAAGGTCGCTTGGGGAAGACCGGCTGGTGGGAGTGTGACTTGGGAACTGGAGAGTCAGATGAGGGAGTCTTATCTAGAGTTGTTCGAATCAGGTAACATTTTCGAAGACGAAAATTCCTAAAGTGGGGAAGAGTTGTAACAGCCCAATTTTCACTAATTAATTATTTACATTAATTAAAGGATTTTTAAGAGGATTGTTTGATTAATGTATGATTAATTAAATAAATTAATAGATGTCGGAGAGAATTAGAAAGGAAAGACTTATAAAGAAAAAGTGGAGAGAAAGGAGAAAGATAAAAACATAAGAGAAAAAATAGAGAAAGAAGGAGAAAGAGAAGGAGAAGAAGAAAAAGTTGGAAAAGCTCAAGAACAACTCTCAAGCATCGATTAATCGAGGTAAGGGTGTGAAATATCATTATATTGTCAATATCTATGATTATGTATGCTTGGGTTAGATTGTTGGTTGTTTTTCTACAACTTCCATTTTAGGGGAAATTGGATTTAATCGATAGAAACCGAGTTTTAACGGTAGAAATCAAAATAAGTGATATAATTTAGTCGAGGGAGGTTATACTAAGACTATGGAACTGGTTTGGTGAGAATCGGTAGGTTTTGTGAAGAGTTGAGGACTTGATGACAATGGGAATTTTCTGAGTTCGCAGACATTCGCTAGCACCTTCGCTAGGCGAACAGATCGCGGACATTCGCTAGCAACTCGCTGAGTGAATAGTTAGCGAGAGGTCCCAGACTTGGGCAGAACGCATTTTATCTGGTTCACTGGTAGTGAGTGTGGCGGCGAAGCATTCGCTAGGGACTCGCTGCAGCAATGTAGGTGGCGAGCAAAGTCAGTAGCTTATGTTTGCCTTCGCGAGCTGGTTCGCTAGGCGAACAAATAGCGAGCATTCGCTAGAGACTTGCTAGGCGAACAAACCAGCGAGCGTGACAGCATTTTGTTTTCTTGTGATTCCATTCCATGTTGATTTCTTTGTTTGATTGTGTTTAATCCTTGGTGGAAATGAGTAATTGTATACTGTGAAATATATGTTGTGGGTAGCCGTATGGCGTGAATCCTAGATTGTGGAATTGATTATGAATACATATTATTTGTATGAGATTGTATGAATAGAATGCATGAGAAAATTGTGAATATGTATGCATTGCATGATAAATGTATTGATGATATAAGAATATGTTGTGTGTGCAATCATGTTATAATTCTTGTGTGATGAATTATGTGAATGCATGGGATTAAGATGCGAGACGGTCTTAAGTGCATTTGGTGGTTGATTGCATATGCATCATTTAGTCAAGAGGCAATGTTTGCTAGTTTTGTGGAGACTGGTGACTTGTCCTAAATCTAGAAGGGTGGGTTTGAAAGCTTAGGGAACGGGCTTTTGTTGTTATCGGTCTAGAAGGGTGGACCCGGTTTAAGTGTAAAAACCGAAAAATGATAACAAGTGTTGGTACCACATGGCATGAGTTGCATTGAGTTGCATTGAGTCACATGATTAATGTGTCTTGTTGTATGAAAGTTTACCTTTATGTGAAGTATTGAATTGAGAATTATGGATGTATGCATGATGAAATGTGATTCGTAATTATCCATGTTTGTTACACTTGTGTTGTGATGTATATAATGATTGGAATGAATTGTGGTGAGAAATGTGAAATGTATATATAATTATATGCTTTGACTATTATGATAATATTTCTCACCCTTCTGTTGTTTCATAATGCTCTATGAGGCATTGCAGATTAGGTTGCTGGACGTCTTTTGTGAAGTTTAGCTTCATCCTTTTGGTCGGTTATGCTCTGATATATAGCACCGGGTAGTTAGGATTGTATAGTATTCTTTTGGGATACATTTGTGTATGTATCTCATAGTAATGTTTTGTAAACATGAATGATATTGTGAACCAAACTGAATTATGTATCTATATGATAACATGTCTTAAGTAATTCAATGTTTTAATCTTCCGTTTTAAATTCTAGATATAGAAAATATGGGTGTAGGACTAAGTTCCTCTGTTGAACTACCCCATTGTTGCATGTCTTTTATTGGGCAGGTGTTGTATGTTATTTTGGTGAATGATGTGGCATACTTCCTTTATACCATATTTTAATTTACTCTGATGAAATTTATTATGTGCTTATGTGATTTAATTGTTTATTTGGGGGTATAGAAGGGGGTGTTACAGGTGTCGCAACTGCAAAAAACACCCGGCAAAAACAGAAGAGTCGCCACCTTTCGTTATTTATCCCAAAGAGGGGGAAAGGAAACGATCGAAAAAACCTGACGAAAAGGGAACAGACGAGGTCATCGCAACCAAGTCCTGGGGTCGGGAGTCGGTTATGAAATGGGAAGGTATTAACACCCCTCACGTCCGTCGTACTCGATGGGATCCACGCTTGTTGTCTATATAAGGGTGTGTTTAAACTATCTATGCTACAGGCTTGCGGGACAAAAAAGAAAAGAAAAGAGACTCGGCAGAGCATCGCCGCTCTGTGCCTACGTATTCCCTCGTGCAATGGGAAAGTCAGAGTCAACGTAGTTCGGCTAACTACGGGAAGGGGGGAAGGTTGCTCGCCAAGACGTCGCGTCTTGTGCCTACGTACTTTCATCTGGTATGAAAGATCAGAGCAAACGTAGTTCGGGAGACACGAAACTACAGGTTGATTAAGTGTTTTAATCGAGTAGGGTTAAACAATGATTCCAGCAGTTAGGAACGATGCCTGTTTGCGATAGAATTAAAGCTTAACCAAACTCTTTTCTGAAAAAAAAGATTCTCGATTAATCCCGAAGGAAAAGGTTTGAATTTGTTTTTGTTTTTTTTAGTGAAGTGAATTAATTTGGTTTGTGATTCATGTTGCACTAAAGACTATGACACGGAGGCGAATGCGTCGTATATCGCCCCCAAATGGGACAGATACTAAACATTCTAGATAAGCGAGAGGAGACCCCTCACTCATCATTCCCCTTGTAGCTTAAGGCTTGTAGAGCGCAACGTTTATCGCCTTTATTAGATGAGTTAACATGGTTTTGAGATGAGAAGAGAGACGCACGGAATGTCTAAGGGAAACTCGGCCCTAACGTTCTCATGCAAAGTGATCCTAAAGTTCGGATAAAAAGGGGAAACATCTACCCTAATGTTAGCATACTTGGATTAAACACCTAATGTCTCTCCTACTCCCACCCTAAACGGAGGGACTAGGAATCCCATGGGGGATCATGGAAAAAAAAGCACAAGAAGAACAAAGAAATAATCAATAACAAGTAGATAAATGCAAACATGAAAAATGCACAATTAGAATGGTGGGAGGGAGGATCAATCATAGGTGTTAATCGGTTAACACCAGACGTTAACCGGTTAACACCCTGAAAACTTTGAAAAATTTGAATATTTGAGTTGGTTAACCGGTTAACCATATACGTTAACCAGTTAACATTATACCAGAAGAAGAAAAACAGCAAACAAAACCACTTTCCAGCAAATAAGCACTTATCTGATCAACCGGATGATCGCTTAATCACTTATTCACGAACTTAAACCAGAAAATCATGATTTAAACAGCATATAAACAGATCAACACAACCAGATCATGGATCAAACAACTCAAATCAATCACAATTCAATCGAATATGAAGATTAACATGGTAAACATGCAAATAAGCTTGAAAATTAAATCGGATCAGAAACCCAACCTACGAATCGGAGAATTGATTCGGTAATTGTTGACTCAACTGTAATTGTGTAGATCTAAGCAAAGAAGTCCGGAATACTTCAAGATCCAAGCTAATTGATGATGTATGAATGAAAATCCTTCACAATTAAGCCGAATTACTCCAAATAAGCACTTTAACAATCACCTCAAAATCCAGATCTGAACTTTCACGAAAATTGAAGATGAGAATTGATCAAATGATGATGGTAGATGGAGGATTATGCTCAAGAATCTATTGATTCCAATGAAGAATCAATAGTTCCAAGAAAAATGAGCTTTGAATGAAGATTTTGGCTATGGAGGAAATTGAGAATTGAGAGAGAATTGATCCACTTTGAACTCGAAAATGGAAATTATGAAGGTTAGAATGGCTTGCTTTGGAGTAATTCACTTAAATACTCTCTAGGTATGGGATCCAAAGCAAGGGTTGGAAGTTGGTTTGGAAATTGTGGTATGGAATGAGGTTTGGGATTTTAGAGGGAAATAAAATTTAACCAAACTTCAAATGATGTTCTAGATCCTTCCCAAGTGCAAAAAGGGGCTTTCAAGTGATCAAAATTGGACCCCAAAGCAAATCTAATTGAAAATTCACGTACAGGGCAAATTCTGCTATGGTTAACCGGTTAACCATATGCGTTAACCGATTAACACTGTTAAAACTTCAATTCTGGGCTGATTTTCAAATGGTTAATCGGTTAACCATATGTGTTAACCGATTAACACCTTCAAAAATTTAAATTTGGCGCCTTTTGGTGGGAGATCTGTCCATTTGCCCTGTTTCAACTGTCTGGAACTCTGTTTAGCTGCTGAACTTCATTTTTGACAGTTGTCACTGTGAAAATGCTTGTTATGAGCCTGAATGTTGATTTCTGATCTGGAATTAACCTGCAAAACAAAATAAAATTGATCGCGCGATTGCTGGGCAACATAAATGTCGAAGCTCTGATGCTCTTTGTTCGTTGTTCAATCTCTTGCTCCGAAATGCACCTGAGCCACAGGAACACCTTGATCCCATGCCTCGAGACCAAATGCTATGCAATGCAAAATGCCAAATGCGAAAATGAAACATAAGTCAAGTATAAAACGAGAAGGCAAATTTTGGGGTGCTACAACTGCCCCTATTCAAACAACTTGGATCTGAAAGGAGGAAAATCATCCGCTTTCAACCATTCAAAGTACAAGGTGATTGAATACCAAAGAACCCAGAAATTTGCACCCCGCGGGAATGCAAAATAACGACTACCAACCAAGAGTCGGAAAACGACGCGCTGGAGATAACAATCCATTATAATCTGAACTTCATCCAAAAGACGCCAACCAAAAGTCGGGAAAACTTCTCTCATAAAATACCAACCAAGAGTCGGGATAACGAACACGGAATAGCAACCAAGAGTTGGAACAAACCCTGCTGGGGAACAAACGAATAGCCAAACAGCTCTGGGGACTCCACTGGGGAAAGAGTAGACCAATCAGACGACTCTGTGGAGCAGAAGCATCTACCATAGGATTGCAATCAAAGAATTCCATACACGAGATGGGATAAGGACCCAAACACCACCAACCAAAAGTCAGGATTACCGCAACATCAACCAGAACTTCCATGACGAGACGACCTCGCTAGGGAGTCAACATCCACCACAGTCCAACAATCTAACTGCATCATCCAAAAGATGAGATAAGAGTCATTCTCTGGGGATAACACCACCCCTACCAACCAAAAGTCAGAATCCACGACTCCACTGAGGAGGTATACTGACCAAAAGTAGGAATCAACAACCAGAGTACCAAAGTTACCAACCAAGAGTTGGAAAATCGTCAACAAATCGACCATACCGGATATGGCAACCTCACTGGGGAATCCAAGGCTACCAACCAAGAGTTGGAAAACAAACCGACATCCACGACTAACCATACCGGAGAAACCATAACCACCAGTCAAAAGTTGGAAAACACCAAATCTCCTCATCAACCAAAAGTTGAGATAACGACTCCGCTGAGGAATAAAGAGAAAACTATCAACCAAAAGTTGAAAACACCAAATCTTCTTATCAACCAAAAGTTGAGATAACGACTCTTCAGGGAAAAAGGAGGACTACCAACCAAAAGTTAGAACAACAATAGACGTCTCAGACCGACCCTACTGGGGATAGGGGAACACCAACCAAGAGTTAGGACAACCGCAGGGGAAAACTTCCAACCAAAAGTTGGTAAACACCATGCAATCCCGTTGATCCAAGGTCAGAACACAAGGTGCTAACCAAGAGTTAGTATTGCTGGGAGAAAGATATCATCAATCACAAGTTACTAACCAAAAGTTAGGATGACTGGGGGACGCTACCTGAAGCTGACTCCACCACAGAAGACTACCAACCAAAAGTTGAGATAATCATCCCAAATTATCAACCAAGAGTTGAAATAAAAGGATACTGTTGCACCCCAAAATTTGACCAACATTTATTCAGTCATTGAGTATTTGAAAGTTGATACCTTCATCAGAAAGTTCAAGAGATCCTCAGAGGAATTGGTTGAAACCAGGGTTGTGTGCTTCACAGTTTGAAAGTTGTGGGTGCTCCTCAGATGATTCTGAGACTTTGAGAATGAACTTGATGTTTTGAGAAAGCCTATGAGATGTCTTGAAAGCCATCATGGAGCCTAGAGAGGTCATTATGCAAGAATTCAGAAGGTTCAACCATGAATGGTATAATTAGGGTTTTGACTGGGTCAACCCTAGGATAACTGAAGATTTGGAGAAGGTTGAGACTTAATCCAAGGGCCATGAGATCATGGAATGATGCATAGAGATGTTATAAATATAATTCCTAGACCAACTCATCATGATTGAGGAGTTTGAGAAGTTTTGAGTTAGGGTTTCTGAGGATTGTCAGTGAGAAAACCCTAATTTGACCCCTATCTTCCAGACAGTTTTAGCTCTATATGTGATTGATATCTCATCTTCCCCACAACATGAATGTTGTAGAGCTTGTTCTTAGCTTTAATTTGAGTGGTGGAAGTCCTTGATAGGAGTTACAGAGCTCAAGTTATGGTTTTGACAAATTACAGGTCAGCAGAGGTATGTGAATCTGGGTCCTTGAAAGTCACCCAACTTGCAGACAACTTTTGCCCTAGTAGGATGATTCCTATGATTTCTTGGTCAACATGAATGTTGAAGAGGATCTTCTTAGCTTTAATTTGAGTGGTAGAAGTCCTTGATTGGATTTGTGGAACTCAACTTATGGTTTGAACAAGGCAGGGGTATTTTGGTCATTTGTCAGTTATAGGTCATTTTAGCCAATGCCTAAAACTCCTATTTCCAAGCCTCAAATGGAAAAACTCAAAACATGAAAGTTGCTCAAAATGTGATTTTAAGTCTAGAAAGAAGGTCACAAATTGTTGAAAAAGCTCATAGCACAAGATTCCATGATTGGTCAAAAATGAACTAAAAAAGGCTTATAACTTTGAAAAGTTGAAATTGAAAAGTGATTTGGGAGATCCACAAATCCAAAATAGGTCATCCAATATATCATTTTGATTGGAAAAACCATTTTGAGAACATTGGTTTAAGTAGAATTTTCATTTGAGGCTTAAAAAATGAGGTTCCTTTGGAAATTTGTTGCTTGCATAAGAGGGCAACTATGCAAAACCCTACATAAGCCAAAGATACACTTGTTTTTTCACTCACCCTCACTTAATAACTCATGTAAGGAGAATTTGAGACCAAATTACAAGGCATGGCATATGAGATGTGAGAAATCCAACTTAGCATATCATGAGATTTTAAGGAAACTTCCATCACATTCTAGATGATTCTGGAAGCATCCAATGGTTGTTATTTAAAGAATGCCATGAGGAGTGTTAAAGGTTGGTGAAACTTGAGCCAAGTCAGAGGAGAGAGAGAGATACATAGCCATTGGAGAGATTTCTTCAAGTTGAAGCAAGTCAAGATATCTTGCACTACCAGCCACCTCCTTCATCACCATTGCAAACAGAAGATTGGTGGTCATTCAAGGAACATCTAGAAGCAGTTTCAAGCCTTGGAACCATCTCTACATCACTGCACCATAACCTCTTAACAGGTTTCTTCTTCACTCTCCATCTCTTAATTTAATGAGTTTCAATTAGTTTTATAGCCATAGAATTAATGTGTTAGGGTAGAGGATTCTTTCCCTTGAATTAGAGCAAGATTGGTGAGGTTGCATAGCAGAACCATAATTCTTTAATCTTCCATGACTGGCTGTGTAATGAGTTTTAGGTAGCATGAAGTAGGTTAAAATGATCAGGATAACATCAAGAATAAGTTTGTAGCTTTGGTTTTGAGTTTAGTGAGGATTGATATCAGGTTAAAATTCTGAACCGTGTTGGTACCAAGATGTTCAAGGCTTCTGTTTGGACAATCCAGGGTGAATTAATAGAAACTGTACGTAGGGTTGTGTAGGGCTTGAGAAGTAGATGATTTTTTGTGTTGGAGTCGTGTGGAACCGTGGCGTGTGGAGAGAGCTGATGGAGCTCGAATGTGAGCGCATGGAGGGAGGGTCTGAAAACCCTAGGTCCCATTTGGGACGATGAGCAGGAGCCGTTGGATTCGTTCCAGGGATTGACCAATTCATCCAATCGTGTGGCTGTGAGCGCATCTGAGCGTGAGAGGGAAAATTTGAATTTATCCAAAACGCGGCGTTTCATTAAAGGGGGTTCTGGGCCCAGAGTTCTATTCCCACCCCCCTTTTTTGTAGCCCAATCATTTTGAACTGGCGCGCTTTACTTAATACACCCCCTCCCTTTAATTCATTTTATTTCTTTTATTTTCTTCTTTTAATATTTTCTGCTTTGTTTAATTCATTAAAAAAAATGATAAAAATTGATTTTTTAATGCTTCTTTTTTCTATGAGTAGATTAAAATGTGTAGAAAATTATAAAAATAAAAATGAGATTTTATTTTTAGGTTTAATATTTTTAATAGATTTTCCAATTAAATAGCTTTTTAAGTGTTTAATTTTGTATCATGATTTTGTAGGAATTGTTTTAGAGCCTTCCTTTAGGGTTTTTAATCCATTCTTTTTTGTGCAATCAGATGATGAATCATAGTTCCCCATAGGATTTTTTCTAGATTTTTAGAATTAAATCTTGATTAGTTTAATTAGGGTAGACTTAGGGTATCCTGATTAGGGTTTAGAATGTGTTTAGGTGATGAATCCCTTTCTTTGATTGAGTTTTATCTTGATTTTTAGGTAGAGACCTTTGTAGATGTTATGAGTAGGTGTTGAGGACCCTTGTGAATAATTGTTAGATTTTTCCCCATTAGTTTAGTATTTTTAGGTATTTTCTGAAGTTGCCTATTGATTTGGTGTCCCCTGGGGTTGTCTGTCCATCTCTGGGGCTTGTTCTGAGGAATTTGTTGAGGGGCTTGTGTTGCCTTGAAGATTTTGATGGAGAGCATCATGAAGAGGAGATTGTAGACCAAGATTCAGAGACCCAGAGCTTGTCTTGTTCCCTGTCTGTGGGGTTTGAGATCTTGAAGTTTGAAGGAAGTTCATGGTACTTTCCTGAGGAAGGCACTATGAATGACTTTCATCCTTCCTTCTCACCTCTTTCGTAAGTATCCAATGATGTTGGAGCCAACTTGTGAGTTTAATTCCTCCTGAGGAGGAATGTAAACTGATCACATGTTGTTGAGCCACATGGGATACAATTCCTAAGTGGAAGCCTCCTAGTACTTTCCTGAGGAAGGTCCTATGGGTCTATTCACTTAGTTCCATTAGTTCATCTAGGATTTCTTAAGTATCCAATGATGTTGGAGCCAACATGTGAGTTTAATTTCTCCTGAGGAGGAATGTAAACTGATCACAGTTGTTGAACCACATGGGATACAACTCCTAAGTGGAAGCCTCCTAGTACTTTCCTGAGGAAGGTCCTATGAGTCTGTTCATTTAGTTCCACTAGTTCAGATAGGATTTCCTAAATATCCAGTGATGTTGGAGCCTGCTTGTGAGTTTAATTTCTCCTGAGGAGGAATATAAACTGATCACAGTGGTTGAGCCACATAGGATATGATGCCTGAGTATACACCTCCTAGTGCTTTCCTGAGGAAGACACTATGAGTCTGCTTACTTAGCTCCCTTTCTTTGGTAAGCTTGTTCTGAAGCTTGAAGACTGGGATTGATTTCTTTTGGTTAGGTTCTGCTTTAGGGCTTTGCTTAGATTTGATCAGATTCTGTGTTAGGGTTAGGATTAGAGAGTAGATTGATTGTGTTTGTTGCCTGATGGCACTTCATTTCCCTTATCTGTTATTGCTTGACCGCATGTTGTTTACATTTCAGTATGATTACTGTTATTTCATGACTGGCTTGAGGTCGAGACGAGCTTGTGGAGGCTGAAGCCCCACACACATTTCCTCCCTCACTTGCATTGCATGCATTTTACTGTTAAAAGCTGATGCTTTTGTCTGTTTGGTGTATCATTGACATGATCCCTTAGGACTCTCATTTCCTTTGATAAGGATTTGATGATAGACTTTTAGGTTGAAACCTATGCATGACAACATCTAGGAGTTCCCTGTTCAAACCTCAACCATAGGATGAATCCATGGCATGATAACAGTAGGACTTGATAGTCTCCCTCCTAGTTGAGCCATTTTAACCCGTGGTTTCCCGAACTACGTTTGCTCTGATCTTTCATACCAGATGAAAGTACGTAGGCATAGGATGCGATATCCTAGCGAGCAACCTTCCCCATCTTTCCGCGTAGTTAGCCGAACTACGTTGACTCTGATTTCTCATTCTCTGATGAGAATACGTAGGCATAAAGTGCGACGCTTTGCCGAGTCATTTTTCTTTTCTTTTTCAGCCAGCCTTGATAGGTAGATAGATTATAACCAACCCGTCCAAGTAAACAAACAAGCGAGGATCCCGTCGAGTACGACGGACGTGAGGGGTGCTAATACCTTCCCCTTGCGTAACCGACTCCCGAACCCAGACAATGGTTGCGACGACCTTGTCTTACCCTTATTCGTCAGGTTTTTCCGATCGTTTCCTTTCCCGCTCTGAGGGATAAATAACGAAAGGTGGCGACTCTTCTGTCATGCCGGCACCTTATTTTCGCGCAAGCGACAGCTGGCGACTCTGCTGGGGAGATCGTAGCATCTAGGGACTTTTCCCATCCCTTATGCTGGGACCGTTTCCCATCCCCTACGCGAGTCAATCCTATCGTTTGTGTGTTTGCTTGTTGGGTTGCGTTTATTTATCGCATTTTTACTTCTCGCATCTTTACTTCCCGCATTTTATTTCCCGCATTTTATTTCCAGTTTGATATGATTATCTGTGCTGCTGTGGGAGAGGGATGTTACTGTGAGTGAGAAGCCGGACCTGGGCTTGAGTACACACCTAGATATAGTTGCGGAGAAGTAGTAGACGAACCTGTCTGCTGAGCAGGCACAGTTCCCTACGAAAATCTGCGCTCAGACGAGATTCTTGCAGAGGTGCTCCTTTCCGGTCCTGAGGATCTGAGGGGAGTCCAGACGTGAGGATTGTCGACTCTGGGGACCGATCATTTGGAAGTCAGCTAAGAGAGGCCTCTTCGTGACTTGACGATGCCACTCCTTCTGGGAATCGTATTGTCACTCATGAATGTCTGTGACGCTGATGACCGCATAGGATGCCGTACCTTTGTCTGTGGATTAGGTCCATCATACCTGTGAGTGGGATTGGGATATTGCAGGAAACTTTGACCTCCAGACCACCTGGTTTTCTTGACAGTGAATCAGTTATGTTGGGTTCTCAGTTGCAGAGATGTTCTTGATAGAGCAAGGGTTTGATCAGAGGATCTTATCATCGGGTGTTTGTCTGTTCTTGATAGAGCAGGCTTTGATCAGAGTATTGTTATCAGAGGTTTGTTCTGGATGGAGCAGATTTTTGAGTGGGGTCTGAAGATCTCGCCAGCAGTTGTTATTTTGTTCTTGACAGGGCAGATTTTTGAGTGGGGTCTGAAGATCTCGCCAGCAGTTGTTATTTTGTTCTTGACAGGGCAGATTTTGAGAGGGGTCTGAAGATCTCGCCAGCAGTTGTTATTTTGTTCTTGATAGGGCAGATTTTGAGTGGGGTTTGAAAATCTCATCAGCAGCTGTATTTTTGTTCTTGATAGGGCAGATTTGTGATTTGGGGTCTGAAGACTTCATCAACAGATATTCCTTGATCTTGCATCCGGGGTCTTTATTATCAGGCTTTCGTTCCTGTCAGAGCAGAATTTTGATCTCGATCCTACCAGATGGTTATTCACAGCAGATCAGATCAGGGGTTTTACACCGGGGTTTCCTTCTCATCAGTGACTGTTGACATCGAATCTCCACAGCAGCCACCTGGATATATTGTTGCATACCTGCATTTTGCATTAGCTTGCATAATCATTCCATTAGCGTGTGTCTGTGACAGATGCCAGGATCGGGGGAAATCTCTCAAGCACACAGACTCACGCATGCATTTGCATGAAGCATTCTTGCATGACATACATTCTGTTGCTTTTCCTAACCTTTGATCTTAACAGGTTTTTCAGGTACTCAGGTTCCGAGCTGCTTTCAATCTCCAGGATTGATCAAAGATTCATCCACCGCTACTCAACTCGCGCCAATCAAACGAGAATCATGGACCAGGTACAATCAGATGTTCAGGAGCTTCGTGAAAGGATGGATCGTTTCATGGAGCTGATGCAAGTAGTTGCGAACGGGCAAGATCAGCTGCGTACTTTGGTTCAACCTCTCATCTCCAGGGTTGATAGCAATGGAATACTTCACGGCGGGGCCGTACCTACTCCTCCTCAAGGTGATACTCCACAGAACGTTGTTCCTGCTGCCGGAGGCAACGGTAGTGCTAACGGCAATCTTATGACTAATCTCGGACTTAACGCGGCGGGCGCCGTCAATGGTGGTTTGGGAGCCAATGTTAATGTTGGTGCAGGAAATATGGTGGTGCCTCAACCGTGGCTGGAGGACCATCAGGATGATATTTTCTCTCAGAGAGGTGTAGAGGCTGAGTTAACTGCTGAAGCTAGACTCAGGTTCAAGGCGCTGGAAGATAAAATGAGAGATATAGAAAATCAGAACACATTGGGCGTTGACATGTCCAAACTTGGGTTGATTGCTGACTTTAAAGTACCTCACAAGTTTAAGGTGCCTATCTTTGAGAAGTATAGAGGCACTACTTGTCCCCGTGTTCACCTCCGATCTTATTACAGAAAGATGTCCGCTTATTCTGATGATGAGAAGCTGCTGATGCACTTCTTTCAGGATAGTCTTTCTGGCCCATCGCTTGAATGGTATATGGGTTTGGAACCCGCTGCTGTGCGAACGTGGAAAGATCTCGCTGAAGCGTTTGTCCTCCACTATCAGTATAATAGCGACTTGGCTCCCAACCGAGTTCAGCTTCAGAACCTCTCGCAGCGGAGCAATGAAAGCTTCAAGGAGTACGCCCAGCGGTGGCGTGAATTGGCTGCTCGGGTTCAACCACCGATGGTTGAGCGTGAGTTGGTACAGATGTTCGTGGCTACCCTTCCCGGAGTCTATTATGAGAAGTTGGTTAGTGGCATGTCCGGAACATTCTCGGCCCTCATCACTTTGGGCGAGCATGTGGAAAATGGTATAAAGATCGGAAAGATTCAAGGCGAATCATCCTCATCTGGAGGAGCTAGCAAGAAACCTTATACTGGCAAGCGTCGGGAGGGCGATGCCAGTGCTGTCTCTAATGCTAGGAGAAAGGGCAAGGGCCCTCAGTCTCAGATCGCTAGCATAAACATCCCAGTTGCTCCCCCGCAGCCGCAGCAGCAGCCCCAGCAACAAAATAATCCGGGATATAAGAGATATCAGAATCGGGGTCCCCTGGCAAACCGTCATTTGGAAGCTCCTCCTATGTCATACGCCCAGCTTCTGCAGACGTTGCTTCAGCTCCAATTAGTTCAGAAAAGGACATTGGCTCCCTTGACAGGGGCACCACCACCCGGGTACGATGCTAACGCTACTTGTGAATTTCATTCTGGGGCACCTGGCCATACAGTTGAGAATTGCAAAGCTTTTAAGCACAAAGTCCAGGACTTGGTTGACGCCAAGGTTATCAACTTTTCTGACAACGTGCCCAACGTCACCAAGAATCCAATGCCTCATCACAGGGGGGGCGGAGTAAATGCTGTTATCACGGAAGAGAATTCAGACTTGCTGACTGATGTCAGAGATTTGAAGACGCCATTGAGTTTCGTCAAAGCCAAGTTGCTAAAGAAAGGCTTCTTTCCCGGATGTGGAGAGTTTTGCATGGATTGTGCCACACTTCCTGATGGGTGTGAGCAGTTGATCGAAGGTATCCAGAGTCTGATGACCGAGGGTATTTTGCAGTTCAGTCGAAGCGTTGAGAATGCGTCAGGGGAAGTCGTGCTGAAGCAGGCGGACGAAGTTGCTACCATCACCATTCCTCGCCACCCTATCACTATTTCTGCACCTCGTCCACCTACAATCACCATCACCAGGGCTGGACCAATCCCATTTGAGAGTACCAATGTCGTTCCATGGCATTATGGCGCTGAAGTGTATTGTAATGGTCAAAAGGTAGAGCTGGAGCCGTCCAGATCGACTGCGCAGAATCTTGCTGAAGCCAGTGGTATCACCAGAAGTGGCAGAGTGTTCGCGCCGGCAGAGGTCGCAGCAGAAAAGGTAGTCCGAGCTGACGCTGTGGACAAAGGCAAAGGTAAAGCTGTTGAAGAGGTTCCTGCAGGGGCAGAGAAAGACTTGTTGGTTAAAGACGCCGAAGAGTTCATGCGACTAATCCGGAAAAGTGACTACAAGATTGTAGATCACCTTCACCAGACTCCATCGAAGATCTCGATTCTTAACCTGTTGTTGTGTTCTGAAGCGCACCGCAACGCGTTGCTGAAAGTATTGAATGCTGCATACGTGCCGCAGGAGATATCGGTTAATCAACTCGAGGAAGTAGTGGCTCATGTCAACGCTGGTAATGGGCTGGGTTTTACAGACCTGGAGCTGACGCCCAAGGGAAGAGATCACAACAATGCCTTGCACGTCTCGATAGAGTGCAGGGGCACGATTATGTCGCATGTCCTCGTAGATACGGGCTCCTCGCTAAACGTGCTTCCGAAGAAAGTACTGATGAAGTTGGATACCCGAGGACTGCTGTGCACGCCCAGTGATCTGGTCGTGAAGGCCTTTGACGGAACCAAGCGCCACGTCTTTGGAGAATTGACCCTGCCAATTCAAGTTGGACCAGAGACGTTTAATGCGGTGTTCTATATTATGGATATCATGCCCGCCTACAGTTGCCTCTTAGGTCGGCCGTGGATCCATTCAGCTGGTGCCGTGACGTCCACGCTGCATCAGAAGCTTAAATATGCTGTTGGGGGCAGCATAGTGACAGTCTGTGGAGAGGAGGACATCATGGTAAGCCACCTGTCGTCCTTCAAATATGTCGAAATGGATGGCGAGATCCATGAGACTCTTTGCCAGGCGTTCGAAACCGTCAAGGTGAAGGAAGTAGCTCCCGTTGTTGCAGAGAAGCAAGAGGTGAACCTCTCCTCGTTCAAGGAAGCTAGGGCTGTTGTCGAAGCTGGTTCCACCCCAGGCTGGGGGCATGTCTTGGATATACCATTCAAACAGGATAAGTTTGGATTGGGATATTCTCCTGAAGCTGAAGCTTCATCTTCTTCTGGTAGCTCGTCTCGTGGGAAAGGGCCGATCCTATTCACCAAGGGAGGAGTAATCTTCGAGAGTATCAACGCTACGTCGGAGGACAGCGGAGACAGTGATTGTGATCTTGATGCCTGGATTCAACCGAGCAAGCCAGGCGAGCGCCTTCACAATTGGACCATCAAGGAAATTATCGAGCTGACGAGTGAAGAGTAATGATTTGCTTTTTACAATCTTTGTACAACCCTATGTCCTGCCCGGGGCATAGTGGTTTTACTGTCAGGGCCTTGTTGGATTATGTGTATGCATTTTGTTAATAAATAAAAGGCGTTTTCTTCGTAATCAAATATTGTGTTCTCTGTTATTCATATTTTATGTTTGTTTTGAAAAACAGCAAAATGGCAACGAGGTTCGTGCTAACCTGCATATTCTTGCTTTAAACTTAACCCTTGTTATTGCAGGATCCACGTAACAGATGACATCGACTCTGGACCCTCTACGGCTCACTACGACTTTGATTGCCCGATCTATCAAGCCGAGGATGAGATTGATGAAGACGAAGACCTTCCGGAAGAATTGGCCCGCTTGTTGAAACAAGAGGAGAAGGTTATTCTGCCTCATGAGGAGGATATTGAGATCATAAATCTGGGTTCTGAGGAGCTTATCAGGAATGTCAGAGTTGGGGCTGCGCTGCAGAATGATGTCAAGCATAGACTGGTCGAGATGCTTCGAGAGTATAGTGACGTCTTTGCTTGGTCATATGAGGATATGCCCGGACTTGACACAGATATCGTGGTTCATCGCTTGCCGTTGCGAGAGGATTGCCCTCCAGTCAAGCAGAAGCTCAGGAGGACGAGACCAGACATGGCTGTAAAAATCAAAGAAGAGGTCCAGAAGCAGTTGGACGCAGGATTTCTAGCCGTTACCACTTACCCTCCGTGGGTCGCCAACATAGTGCCTGTACCGAAGAAGGACGGTAAGGTACGCATGTGCGTCGATTATCGGGATTTGAACAGGGCGAGCCCTAAGGATGATTTCCCGTTGCCTCATATCGATGTGTTGGTTGACAATACAGCCCAATTTTCCGTGTTTTCGTTCATGGATGGCTTCTCCGGTTACAATCAGATTAAGATGGCGCCGGAGGACATGGAGAAAACGACGTTTATTACCCCCTGGGGCACGTTTTGCTACAAGGTAATGCCCTTCGGTCTGAAGAACGCAGGGGCCACTTACCAACGAGCAATGGTAACTTTGTTTCATGATATGATTCATCATGAGATCGAGGTCTATGTTGATGACATGATTGCGAAGTCCCAAACGGAGGAGGAGCATCTGGTCAACCTATTGAAGCTGTTTGAAAGGCTTAGGAAGTTCAGGCTGAGGCTGAATCCTAACAAGTGCACTTTCGGAGTGCGGTCCGGAAAGTTATTGGGGTTTATCGTTAGTGAACGAGGTATTGAAGTTGATCCTGCGAAAATAAAAGCTATCCAAGAAATGCCAGCGCCGAAAACAGAAAAAGAAGTTCGTGGTTTCTTGGGCCGAATAAACTACATTGCAAGGTTTATCTCTCAGCTCACAGCCACTTGTGAACCGATGTTCAAGTTGTTAAAGAAAAATCAGGCGATTACTTGGAATGAGGATTGCCAGAAGGCATTCGATAAGATAAAGCAGTATCTTCAAGAACCTCCAATCTTGATACCCCCGGTGGCTGGACGGCCATTAATCATGTACTTGACAGTTCTGGAGAATAGTATGGGGTGTGTTCTCGGTCAGCACGACGAGACGGGCAGAAAAGAGCATGCCATTTATTATTTGAGTAAAAAGTTCACTGAGTGTGAATCTCGATACTCGATGCTGGAGAAGACGTGTTGTGCACTAGCTTGGGCTGCCAAACGTCTACGACAGTATATGCTCAATCACACCACTATGCTGATTTCGAAGATGGATCCGATCAAGTACGTCTTCGAGAAGCAGGCTCTTTCGGGCAGGATTGCCAGATGGCAGATGGTGTTAACAGAATATGATATTCAGTACGTCTCCCAGAAAGCCATCAAGGGAAGCGTATTGTCTGATTACCTTGCCGAACAGCCAATCGAAGACTATCAGCCAATGAAGTTCGAGTTCCCTGACGAGGACATTATGTTTCTCAAAGCGAAGGATTGCGAGGAGCCGTTGCCCGACGAGGGGCCAGATAGGAAGTCTTAGTGGAAGTTGATATTCGACGGAGCGGTTAATTCCTATGGAAGTGGTATCGGGGCTATCATCACGACTCCTCACGGATCCCACATCCCGTTTACTGCGAGACTGACGTTTCCAGTTACCAACAACGAAGCCGAGTACGAAGCGTGTATTATGGGTCTAGAAGAGGCAATTGATTTGAGAATCAAGAATCTAGATATATATGGTGATTCAGCGCTTGTAATCAATCAGATCAAAGGGGAGTGGGAGACTCGTCAACCGAATCTAGTGCCATACATGAATTATGCCAGAAGGCTGCTTCCGTTCTTCGACCGAGTAGAACTTCATCATGTACCCCGGGCTGAAAATCAAATGGCTGATGCCTTAGCCACGCTGGCTTCAATGTATAAGGTCAATCTTTGGAATGAAGCTCCAAGTATTGTTCTTTCGCGTCTTGACAGACCAGCATATGTGTTCGCAATCGAGGATGCCACTGACGGCAAGCCATGGTTCCACGACATCCAGACCTTCCTTATGACTAAGGAGTATCCTGCGGGTGCGTCAACCCAGGATAAGAAGACTCTGAGGAGGCTATCTGGAAACTTTTACCTCAATCCTGATGGAGTGCTGTATAAGAGAAACCACGATCTCGTGCTACTCAGATGTGTAGATGAGAAAGAAGCAAGTATGCTCATGGAAGAAGTCCATGAGGGCACATTTGGTACGCACGCCGGCGGGCATGCCATGACGAGAAAGATCCTGAGAGCAGGATATTACTGGTTGACCATGGAGTCGGATTGCTTCAGATTCGCGAAGAAATGTCATAAATGCCAGATTTATGCTGATAAAGTTCATGTGCCGCCATGCCCATTGAATGTCATGTCCTCCCCTTGGCCGTTCTCCATGTGGGGCATCGACATGATAGGCAAGATCGAGCCCATCGCATCCAATGGTCATCGTTTCATTCTGGTAGCTATCGACTACTTCACCAAGTGGGTGGAGGCAGCCTCGTACGCTAATGTGACCAAGCAGGTGGTAGCTAAATTCATTAAGAGGGACATCATCTGTCGCTATGGAATTCCCGAGCGGATCATTACTGATAATGGTTCGAATTTGAATAATAAGATGATGAAGGAGCTGTGCCAGAGCTTCAAGATTGAACACCACAACTCATCTCCCTATCGGCCGAAGATGAATGGCGCCGTTGAAGCGGCCAACAAGAACATCAAGAAGATTGTTCAGAAGATGGTTGTGACGTATAAAGATTGGCACGAGATGCTGCCGTTTGCCTTGCACGGTTATCGTACGACGGTGCGTACGTCGACCGGGGCAACTCCTTTCTCCTTGGTGTACGGTATGGAAGCTGTCCTACCGCTAGAAGTGGAGATTCCCTCTTTGCGAGTTTTGGTTGATGTGAAACTTGATGAGGCAGAATGGGTGACGAATCGCCTGAACCAGCTCAGCCTGATGGACGAGAAGAGGTTAGCATCGATTGCATTTGGTCGCCTGTACCAAAGCCGAATGAAGAAAGCTTATGATAAGAAGGTGCGTCCTCGAAGCTTTCAGACGGGTGATCTCGTCCTGAAGAAGATTCTTCCGCCACACTCCGATCACCGGGGCAAGTGGACTCCGAATTACGAAGGGCCGTATGTCGTCAGCAAGGTCTTCTCGGGAGGAGCTTTGTTGTTATCCACGATGGATGGTGAAGATTTTGCATCCCCGGTGAACGCGGACGCAGTTAAAAAATACTTTGCTTGAAAGCGACCCGCTGGACAAAAAAGAAAGAGTCCAGGCAAAAAAGGGGCATCCCGGCGAACCAAAAACAGAATAAAAGGTTCGGGCAAAAATTAGGGATATATTGAAAAAATGTACACCCGCGAAGTCGAAAACCTACACTGGGCGGCTTCGGCAAAAAAGGGTATCCCGGTGAACTGAAAACCCGAAAGGGTGGTTCACGCAAAAGTTAGGGATTTGAATAAGCAAATGACTGCGTTCCGCGTATGGACTTTCATTGTTTAGTGGTTCGGAAGACCTGAGGGCCGTTTATCTGAATCAATCTCTTCCAAAGCTGAAGCATTGGAGAAGTATCGAAGTCGAGTGGGTCTTAGAGGGATCAACTCATGGTGTTCGTCTACGCCTCGATTGCCGACATTTGTATATACTGATGTATATTTATGTTTTCTTTTTGCGCGGCTTCCTCATTTCAGGAGCTTGCCTCTGTTGTAAAACATTTTTTGCCCATTCAGGGGTTCATCATCAATAAAATGCACATTATTCAGCAATTCTACTTGTCTGTTTAGCATTTATCTGTTTTGTTTGCGAATGATAACGCCGATGTGTTTTTTGATAAAATGCGCATACATAAACTTGCGGGCCTAAGCCCATGGATTGTTGAAACAACTAATTAGCTGAATATTGTCACGAGATAATAACCTGGATAGGCCCCTTTGAGGAGGGTATCTTGTCTGTTTGTTTGTGTTGTTGCAGGTGTAGCACCTCGCCAGCAGATGTGCCGTGCGTATCCCCGAAGCAGGATGAGTCCTCCTTCTCCAGCAGGAGTTCAGTAGTCTCTCCTCCACAGAATCTGAACGCAAGATAGTGAGCATTGATATGTCTTCCCCAGGTAGAGG
Source organism: Lathyrus sativus (assembly GCA_963859935.3). Lineage (NCBI taxonomy): Eukaryota > Viridiplantae > Streptophyta > Magnoliopsida > Fabales > Fabaceae > Lathyrus > Lathyrus sativus. The sequence continues at coordinate 601,596,788 of OZ012738.1, forward strand.
TGATTCTCTTCCCCAAGCAGACGCATCCTGAAGGAACGTCACCTCATCGGCTGAGTCAAGCACCGAAGAATGATGTCGTTATCCCCCGCACCGGGTCACAAGTGCAGATTTCAGAGAAGTGTTCGGGTGCCGAAGCTCGTGTCTTCCCCAGTAAAGTCACCGAAGCAGGTGTCTCCCCCGCACCGGGTCACAAGTGCAGGATTCGCAAGAAGCTAGTCGCATACCGAAGTATGCAGTAACCGATGGTGCCAGACTGAAGTCTCCTGCGGAATTGAGATTCCCCACCAGAGCCGTATTCTCTCCTGAAGTTGGATGATTCCCTCTTCCCCAGTAGAGTGTTGGAATGCCTGATGTTGTATTCCCCATCAGAGTCGCACTCTCCAGTGAAGTTGGATGATTCCCTCTTCCCCAGCAGAGCGTGGGGCAGCTGACGCTGTATTTCCCCAGAGTCGCACTCTCTCCAGCGAAGCAGAATGACTTCTCCTTCCTCAGCCGAGTTTGCAGATGTCCAAAAGATCCGAATCCTTGGAAGTTGATCAGATCATGATTGGTCATTCCCCAGCGGAGTGTGGAGCAGCTGAAGTTGTGTCCCCACAGAGTGGTCATCCCCATAAGAGTAGCCGAGACGGCCGCGCGATTCATTCTCGCGATTGATATCAGCAGATCCAAGTTCTCGTAGAGCTTCATCCCCTGCCGCAGTCAGCTGAAGTTGTTTTCCCTGCAGCAGCCAACGGAAGATTAATTCCCCAGACAGAGCCTAATTGATATTGGCGTGTTCACATTCTCCTCAGCAGGACGATTCCTCTATCTGAGTGGTTCTTTCTCCTTGACAGGAGGATTTCCCCCCTTCGGCATTTATTTTGCTGATGGGATCGCATCATTGTGCATGATTGCATAGCATTGTGCATGACTGCATAGCATTTAAACGCTGCATAGAATTATGCAGGATTGCATGGCATTTAGCATAAATACATATCATTCCCACCGCGTGGGGCATAGTGCAGAAGCATACACATCATAAGCATGATCTAGGTCATTATCATCCTTGATGAACAGGTGTATCCCCAAAAGACCAGTTGCTCAGGACGATTCCTGATATTCTCTCCAACAAGGTCGCTTTCTTAAGATGATTCTTAAAGACCTCGGTGTAATCCCCACGGTCAGTCGCTCGCTCAAGATGATTTTTGAGATCCCCAGCGAAGTCTTCGGTTCGAGATGATTCTCAAATCCCTCAGCAGGGCCATTTGCTTAAGACGATTCTTAAGACCCCAGTACAGCTTCCCGAGTTGTTTGCTTAGTATGATACTTGAGCTCCCCAATAGCACCTCCAGCAAGAGTTGCCCGGGAAGATTCCTGGAATTCCCAACAGAATGTTTGCTACAGAAAGGTTATTAGTTCAGGACGATTCTTGAAGATGCCCGACGGATCTGTTTGTTCAAGATGATTCTTGAAGCCCTCAGCAGCATGATATGTCTGCTCCAACAGTGTTGTCTAATCTGAAGATTGACTGCGTAAACGCCCGAAGGCGGTATCAGAAGGTTCCTGTGAGCTCAGATGTCCTTATTGATGAATCAACGTGTGGATGAAGACAAGGTCCCGGAGTTGTAGATACAACAGAGTGGTTCGTGTGAGTCTGAAGACCAAGTCGGTCGTCCTGAGGTGATGATTGATTGCGATCAAGTGGATAGTGTTTCTTCTGACTGAAGTCGAAAATGTTTCTCCAGCTGAAGCGGAGTTTTGCCCGAAGGCAAAGTGCTTGAAGTCCCGTAGAGTCATGAATGGCTCAGGATACCATTTCTTTGACTGAAGTCACAGATTTCCCAAGCTGAAGCGAAGGTGCCCAAGGGCAAGGTTATCCCCAAGGTCATGAATGACCTAGGATTCATTTTCCGGACTGAAGGCCGAAGTATATCCCTGACTGAAGTCTCGGATGCTCTATAGCAGAAGCGGAGTTGCCTGAAGGCAGATCCACGTATCCTTGAAGGTCAAGGACCATTGCTTCAGACTGAAGTCGAAGATACCTCCTGCAGAGTTGCCTGAAGGCAGATCCATGTATCCTTGAAGGCCAAGGACCATTTCCTCAGACTGAAGTCGAAGATACCTCCTGCAGAGTTGCCTGAAGGCAGATCCATGTATCCTTGAAGGCCAAGGACCATTTCCTCAGACTGAAGTCGAAGATACCTCCTGCAGAGTTGCCTGAAGGCAGATCCATGTATCCTTGAAGGCCAAGGATGTTCTTTCTAGCTGAAGCTGGAATGGCCAGGGGCCAGGGTTTCATTCATATTCAGAGATACTTGAATATTTGTTCCAGCGGATCTGGAGTGGCCGGGGGCCAGGGTTTCAAATATCTTTGATGTTGAAGTTCTACGGTGGGCAGTGTGCAGTAGTATTCGGATGTTCGTTATGGTTCTGAGGGTGAACCCCAGATCGGAGCATGCTTGGTTGAGTCTCCCATCCACCGCAGAGTAGTTCCAAATATGCAAGTGTACCGTTTGTTCCATTTACCAGGGGTGAACCCCAGGTCAGAATTGTTCAGTGTTGTAGTTTCTCCAGCGGCGATGCGGGGTATTTTGGTTGTTTTGGCGACGAGGTCAGATTATGTTTGACGGCGAGGTTGAATGTTTGTTTGACGGCGAGGTCGGACTCTTTAAATCCCCAGCAGAGATGGTGTTTGTACGACGGTGATGTCGAGTGTCTCTCAGGGCGATGTTTGTTTCAGACGGCGATGTCAGATTCAGCTTTCCAGTGACGATGCGGGGTATTCTGTCAGATGTGTTTCTCCGGCGGCGATGCGGGGTACTTTGTTCAGAGAGGTATTTTTCTCCAGCGGCGATGTTGGGTGTTGTGGTTGTCTGAAGGCGACGTCAGAAGAATTTAATGTAGATAACTGACGGCGATGTCAGATCAGTATTTCTCCAGATAGTTGTCGTGCAGCTATTATTCCAGTGTTCGACGAGTTGAGCAGTTGGCAAATTTTCGGGTTTACCGATATTCAATCGTCTCGCACCTTGATTGGTTGAGAGCCGTTCGCGTCTCACCCAGTCAGGTTCAAGCCGTTTGAATAGGGGCAGCTGTTGCACCCCAAAATTTGACCAACATTTATTCAGTCATTGAGTATTTGAAAGTTGATACCTTCATCAGAAAGTTCAAGAGATCCTCAGAGGAATTGGTTGAAACCAGGGTTGTGTGCTTCACAGTTTGAAAGTTGTGGGTGCTCCTCAGATGATTCTGAGACTTTGAGAATGAACTTGATGTTTTGAGAAAGCCTATGAGATGTCTTGAAAGCCATCATGGAGCCTAGAGAGGTCATTATGCAAGAATTCAGAAGGTTCAACCATGAATGGTAGAATTAGGGTTTTGACTGGGTCAACCCTAGGATAACTGAAGATTTGGAGAAGGTTGAGACTTAATCCAAGGGCCATGAGATCATGGAATGATGCATAGAGATGTTATAAAGATAATTCCTAGACCAACTCATCATGATTGAGGAGTTTGAGAAGTTTTGAGTTAGGGTTTCTGAGGATTGTCAGTGAGAAAACCCTAATTTGACCCCTATCTTCCAGACAGTTTTAGCTCTATATGTGATTGATATCTCATCTTCCCCACAACATGAATGTTGTAGAGCTTGTTCTTAGCTTTAATTTGAGTGGTGGAAGTCCTTGATAGGAGTTACAGAGCTCAAGTTATGGTTTTGACAAATTACAGGTCAGCAGAGGTATGTGAATCTGGGTCCTTGAAAGTCACCCAACTTGCAGACAACTTTTGCCCTAGTAGGATGATTCCTATGATTTCTTGGTCAACATGAATGTTGAAGAGGATCTTCTTAGCTTTAATTTGAGTGGTAGAAGTCCTTGATTGGATTTGTGGAACTCAACTTATGGTTTGAACAAGGCAGGGGTATTTTGGTTATTTGTCAGTTATAGGTCATTTTAGCCAATGCCTAAAACTCCTATTTCCAAGCCTCAAATGGAAAAACTCAAAACATGAAAGTTGCTCAAAATGTGATTTTAAGTCTAGAAAGAAGGTCACAAATTGTTGAAAAAGCTCATAGCACAAGATTCCATGATTGGTCAAAAATGAACTAAAAAAGGCTTATAACTTTGAAAAGTTGAAATTGAAAAGTGATTTGGGAGATCCACAAATCCAAAATAGGTCATCCAATATATCATTTTGATTGGAAAAACCATTTTGAGAACATTGGTTTAAGTAGAATTTTCATTTGAGGCTTAAAAAATGAGGTTCCTTTGGAAATTTGTTGCTTGCATAAGAGGGCAACTATGCAAAACCCTACATAAGCCAAAGATACACTTGTTTTTTCACTCACCCTCACTTAATAACTCATGTAAGGAGAATTTGAGACCAAATTACAAGGCATGGCATATGAGATGTGAGAAATCCAACTTAGCATATCATGAGATTTTAAGGAAACTTCCATCACATTCTAGATGATTCTGGAAGCATCCAATGGTTGTTATATAAAGAATGCCATGAGGAGTGTTAAAGGTTGGTGAAACTTGAGCCAAGTCAGAGGAGAGAGAGAGATACATAGCCATTGGAGAGATTTCTTCAAGTTGAAGCAAGTCAAGATATCTTGCACTACCAGCCACCTCCTTCATCACCATTGCAAACAGAAGATTGGTGGTAATTCAAGGAACATCTAGAAGCAGTTTCAAGCCTTGGAACCATCTCTACATCACTGCACCATAACCTCTTAACAGGTTTCTTCTTCACTCTCCATCTCTTAATTTAATGAGTTTCAATTAGTTTTATAGCCATAGAATTAATGTGTTAGGGTAGAGGATTCTTTCCCTTGAATTAGAGCAAGATTGGTGAGGTTGCATAGCAGAACCATAATTCTTTAATCTTCCATGACTGGCTGTGTAATGAGTTTTAGGTAGCATGAAGTAGGTTAAAATGATCAGGATAACATCAAGAATAAGTTTGTAGCTTTGGTTTTGAGTTTAGTGAGGATTGATATCAGGTTAAAATTCTGAACCGTGTTGGTACCAAGATGTTCAAGGCTTCTGTTTGGACAATCCAGGGTGAATTAATAGAAACTGTACGTAGGGTTGTGTAGGGCTTGAGAAGTAGATGATTTTTTGTGTTGGAGTCGTGTGGAACCGTGGCGTGTGGAGAGAGCTGATGGAGCTCGAATGTGAGCGCATGGAGGGAGGGTCTGAAAACCCTAGGTCCCATTTGGGACGATGAGCAGGAGCCGTTGGATTCGTTCCAGGGATTGACCAATTCATCCAATCGTGTGGCTGTGAGCGCATCTGAGCGTGAGAGGGAAAATTTGAATTTATCCAAAACGCGGCGTTTCATTAAAGGGGGTTCTGGGCCCAGAGTTCTATTCCCACCCCCCTTTTTTGTAGCCCAATCATTTTGAACTGGCGCGCTTTACTTAATACACCCCCTCCCTTTAATTCATTTTATTTCTTTTATTTTCTTCTTTTAATATTTTCTGCTTTGTTTAATTCATTAAAAAAAATGATAAAAATTGATTTTTTAATGCTTCTTTTTTCTATGAGTAGATTAAAATGTGTAGAAAATTATAAAAATAAAAATGAGATTTTATTTTTAGGTTTAATATTTTTAATAGATTTTCCAATTAAATAGCTTTTTAAGTGTTTAATTTTGTATCATGATTTTGTAGGAATTGTTTTAGAGCCTTCCTTTAGGGTTTTTAATCCATTCTTTTTTGTGCAATCAGATGATGAATCATAGTTCCCCATAGGATTTTTTCTAGATTTTTAGAATTAAATCTTGATTAGTTTAATTAGGGTAGACTTAGGGTATCCTGATTAGGGTTTAGAATGTGTTTAGGTGATGAATCCCTTTCTTTGATTGAGTTTTATCTTGATTTTTAGGTAGAGACCTTTGTAGATGTTATGAGTAGGTGTTGAGGACCCTTGTGAATAATTGTTAGATTTTTCCCCATTAGTTTAGTATTTTTAGGTATTTTTTGAAGTTGCCTATTGATTTGGTGTCCCCTGGGGTTGTCTGTCCATCTCTGGGGCTTGTTCTGAGGAATTTGTTGAGGGGCTTGTGTTGCCTTGAAGATTTTGATGGAGAGCATCATGAAGAGGAGATTGTAGACCAAGATTCAGAGACCCAGAGCTTGTCTTGTTCCCTGTCTGTGGGGTTTGAGATCCTGAAGTTTGAAGGAAGTTCATGGTACTTTCCTGAGGAAGGCACTATGAATGACTTTCATCCTTCCTTCTCACCTCTTTCGTAAGTATCCAATGATGTTGGAGCCAACTTGTGAGTTTAATTCCTCCTGAGGAGGAATGTAAACTGATCACATGTTGTTGAGCCACATGGGATACAATTCCTAAGTGGAAGCCTCCTAGTACTTTCCTGAGGAAGGTCCTATGGGTCTATTCACTTAGTTCCATTAGTTCATCTAGGATTTCTTAAGTATCCAATGATGTTGGAGCCAACATGTGAGTTTAATTTCTCCTGAGGAGGAATGTAAACTGATCACAGTTGTTGAACCACATGGGATACAACTCCTAAGTGGAAGCCTCCTAGTACTTTCCTGAGGAAGGTCCTATGAGTCTGTTCATTTAGTTCCACTAGTTCAGATAGGATTTCCTGAATATCCAGTGATGTTGGAGCCTGCTTGTGAGTTTAATTTCTCCTGAGGAGGAATATAAACTGATCACAGTGGTTGAGCCACATAGGATATGATGCCTGAGTATACACCTCCTAGTGCTTTCCTGAGGAAGACACTATGAGTCTGCTTACTTAGCTCCCTTTCTTTGGTAAGCTTGTTCTGAAGCTTGAAGACTGGGATTGATTTCTTTTGGTTAGGTTCTGCTTTAGGGCTTTGCTTAGATTTGATCAGATTCTGTGTTAGGGTTAGGATTAGAGAGTAGATTGATTGTGTTTGTTGCCTGATGGCACTTCATTTCCCTTATCTGTTATTGCTTGACCGCATGTTGTTTACATTTCAGTATGATTACTGTTATTTCATGACTGGCTTGAGGTCGAGACGAGCTTGTGGAGGCTGAAGCCCCACACACATTTCCTCCCTCACTTGCATTGCATGCATTTTACTGTTAAAAGCTGATGCTTTTGTCTGTTTGGTGTATCATTGACATGATCCCTTAGGACTCTCATTTCCTTTGATAAGGATTTGATGATAGACTTTTAGGTTGAAACCTATGCATGACAACATCTAGGAGTTCCCTATTCAAACCTCAACCATAGGATGAATCCATGGCATGATAACAGTAGGACTTGATAGTCTCCCTCCTAGTTGAGCCATTTTAACCCGTGGTTTCCCGAACTACGTTTGCTCTGATCTTTCATACCAGATGAAAGTACGTAGGCATAGGATGCGATATCCTAGCGAGCAACCTTCCCCATCTTTCCCCGTAGTTAGCCGAACTACGTTGACTCTGATTTCTCATTCTCTGATGAGAATACGTAGGCATAAAGTGCGACGCTTTGCCGAGTCATTTTTCTTTTCTTTTTCAGCCAGCCTTGATAGGTAGATAGATTATAACCAACCCGTCCAAGTAAACAAACAAGCGAGGATCCCGTCGAGTACGACGGACGTGAGGGGTGCTAATACCTTCCCCTTGCGTAACCGACTCCCGAACCCAGACAATGGTTGCGACGACCTTGTCTTACCCTTATTCGTCAGGTTTTTCCGATCGTTTCCTTTCCCGCTCTGAGGGATAAATAACGAAAGGTGGCGACTCTTCTGTCATGCCGGCACCTTATTTTCGCGCAAGCGACAGATACTAACCAAAAGTTAGAACAACGACCACTAACCATGAGTTAGAACAACAAGGATTATCAACCAAAAGTTGAAATAAAGACTCTGCTCGAGGGAAGCCCTAAGACTACCAACCAACAGTTGGGATCACCAAATACAATCAATCATCTGAATTATGCAGGAGGGTGCCGACCAAAAGTTGAAATCCACGACTCTGCTGAGAAAAATAAAGAACAACCACCAAAAGTTGGAATAACATCCAACGCCACTGGGTCATCAACCAAAAGTTGAAATAAACAACGATGGCCAACCAAAAGCCGGAACAACTCCGTTGGGGAAGAACCACAAGCTTGACCAAGAAAAGCAACACTCGCAAGCGACTCACCTGGGGAAAGTGAAAACATTCAACCAAACGACTCAGTTGGGAAGAATCTGATAAAATACCTGATCCAGAAATCCATCCTGACGCGGATAACACGAAAACCCCTTGATTCAAATAATCTCTGCCGAGAGAGATATCCGGTCCCAAAACACCAAACCTGCCTTATGCTTCAGATACATATGTTTGAAAATGGCGTAATGCTTCATACGAAATGGAAATGCTACGCATTTGGGAGGATGCTAATGAAAAATGCAAAAATGCAACAGAACCATCCCAGCAAAATAAATGCTAGGGAGAAAAGATACCCACTCCGCCGGGGAGAAAAAACTCTACTCCGGGAAGAGAAATCCATACCACCGGGGATTAAATCTTCTGGGAACTTGAATAACTCTACGAGGTACATGAGCAATTTGATGCTTAAATCACACCTCTTGTGCTACGGAAACCGTCTCTGTGGGGGAACAATAATCGACCACCGAAGATTGACTTTATCCTGCTCAAGAGACTTGCCCTGAACGGCATTCCTGAAAACTCCATCCTGCTCGGGGAGAAAATCCACTCTGCTTGGGATTACATCAAATATCAACCTGTCTTGTCGAGGAATATCAAATACTCTTACTCTACGGGAAACTTGAATCCGCTGGGGAAAACCCAGACTCCTGTTCTACCACTTACTCTATCGAGAAAATCAACACTGCACTTTGCTGGAGACAATCCTGAACCAAATCCGTGGGAAAGGGACGTCACCGAAATTGTCTCCACGGGAGAAGAAAACTGGTGTATAAACCATCCTACCGTTGAGGGAAACACCTCTATCCTATTCTGCTGAGAACAAACTCCACCCCGCCGGGGACTCACTTTCTCACGAAGACAAAGCTTTGTTCTGTTAGGGGAATAACATTTCAAACTTGATAATCGAACTCTACCAGAGAGGCCGCAGCTCTTCCGGGGATAAACTGACCCCTTCACTGAAGCGAAATCTCTGTTAGGGGGAAACAAGCCCATTCTGCCGGAAACACCACACTTAATTCGTCGAGAATACTCGGCTGACAACAACTGCTACTTGTTGCGACTTGAACTGCTGAGGATAAGGGAAACTCACCTGATTGTGATAACCCTGTTGACCTGCAACAAAGAAAACAACAAAAATGCTCTACATGTGAAATGCTTACCTCAGTTACCATCCATGATACCTACTGATCAAGCAAAGTCAGCGCTTTCATTATGCTCTGTACAGCCTCTTGCTTTCACCTGCAATGTTTACCAAAATAACAGACATTTCGCAAAAAAAATAGTAAAATGGACAAGAAAAAGAAAGCTATTTGATTGAAGTGAATACTCTTGTTGATGAAGGGCCTGTAAATAGTCGAATTACAATTCAGATGCAATTCCTGAAAAGAGGTAATTGCTCAAAAACAAGAAACAAATACAATATACATGTCGGCAATGTGGAAACAGACAACCACCATGTGTTGATTCGGCTATGACCTGTATGCCTTCGATGTTCCCCTTTGCTTCGCCTTCTGACAAGACTGACTATCCTGATTCATTTCCCTACAGATTGAATGCAGACCGTGATCATTTGCTTTTGAATCCCTAAATTTTGCCTAGATCGCCCTTTCGGGTTTTCAATCCACCGGGATACCCATTTTTGCCAAAGTTGCCTTTTCAGGTTTTCAACTTTGCGGGTTCATTCTTTTATTTTTATCCCTAATTTTTGCCTGAACCTTTTTCTTTTTATGGTTCGCCGGGATGCCCCATTTTTTCCTGGACGTTTCTTTTTGTGTCTAGTGGGTCTCTTTTAAGCAAAGTATTTTTTAACCACGTCCGCGTTCACAGGGGACGAAAAATCCTCACCATCCATAGTAGATAGTAATAAGACTCCACCAGAGAAAACCTTTCTTACCACATTCGAACCTTCATAGTTAGGAGTCCATTTCCACTTGTGATCTGTCTGAGGAGGAAGGATCCTTTTCAACACCAAATCACCTGTCTGGAAGCACCGAGGACGCACTTTCTGATCAAAGGCTTTCTTCATCCTACTCTGGTACAACCGACCATGCGCGATGGCTGCTAATCTCTTTTCATCGATTAAACTCAGTTGATTCAACCTGATCTGCACCCATTCAGCTTCGTTAAGCTTCACATCCGACAAAATCCTTAAAGAAGAAATCTTAACTTCTAATGGCAGGACTACTTCCGTACCATACACCAGTGAGAAAGGAGTTGCCTCGGTTGATGTACGCACCGAAGTATGATAATCGTGAAGAGCAAAAGGCAACATCTCATGCCAGTCTTTGTAGGTCATAACCATCTTCTGCACAATCTTCTTGATATTCTTATTAGCTGCCTCAACAACACCATTCATCTTCGGACGATATGGAGAAGAATTGTGATGTTCTATCTTGAAACTCTGACACAGTTCCTTCATCATTTTATTCTTCAAATTTGAACCATTATCAGTAATGATTCTCTCCGGAATACCATAACGACAAATTATGTCCTTCTTTTTGAATCGGGTGACCACCTGCTTCATGACATTAGCGAAGGACGCTGCTTCTACCCACTTCGTAAAGTAATCAATCGCGACCAGGATGAAGCGATGCCCATTAGAAGCAGTCGGCTCAATCTTTCCAATCACATCGATTCCCCACATGGCAAAAGGCCAAGGAGATGTCAACGCATTCAGAGGATCTGGTGGCACATGCACCTTATCCGCATAAATCTGACATTTATGGCATTTCCTGGCGTATTTGAAACAATCGGATTCCATAGTCATCCAATAATACCCAAATCTCAACAATTTTCTAGCCATTGCATGTCCACCGGCATGAGTACCAAAAGAACCCTCGTGGACTTCCTCCATCAACAGGTTTGCTTCAAACTCATCAACACAACACAGCAAGACCATGTCGAAATTTCTCCTGTAGAGAACATCGTCCTTATTCAGATAAAAATTACTGGCTAACCTCCTCAGAGTTTTCTTATCCTTGCTAGATGCCCCAGATGGGTACTCCTGAGTCTTGAGAAATGCTTGATATCGAAATACCAAGGCTTTCCATCAGATGCTTTCTCAACGGCAAACACAAAAGTAGGTCTATCAAGACGCATAATGGTAATAGTAGGAGTTTCATTCCAGAAATTCACTTTATACATCGAAGCGAGCGTGGCCAAGGCATCTGCCATCTGATTCTCAGCCCTCGGAATATGATGAAAATCAACTCTATCGAAGAAAGGTAGCAGTCTCCTTGCATAATCTCTATAAGGCACCAGGTTGGCCTGACGAGTTTCCCATTCTCCTTTGATCTGGTTAACGACCAACGCTGAGTCACCGTATACGTCCAAATTATTAATCCTCATATCAACGGCTTCTTCCAAACCCATAATGCAAGCTTCATACCCGGCTTCATTATTGGTGAGAGCGAATGTCAATCGGGCGGTGAACGGTATATGAGAACCGTGAGGAGTAGTAATGATTGCACCGATTCCATTACCATATGAATTAACCGCTCCGTCGAAAACCAATTTCCACTGAGATCATCTCTCAGGACCCTCGCTAGGTAAAGGCTCATCACAGTCTTTCATTCTCAAAAACATAACATCTTCGTCTGGGAAATCAAACTTCATCGGCTGATAATCCTCAATCGGTTGTTCCGCCAGATATTCTGACAGGACACTTCCCTTAATGGCTTTCTGGGAAGCGTACTGAATATCATACTCTGTTAACACCATTTGCCAAGGGGAAATCCTTCAGGAGAGTGCTTGTTTTTCAAAGACATATTTGATTGGATCCATCTTCGAAATCAATAGGGTTGTGTGGTTTAACATGTACTGTCTCAAACGCTTTGCGGCCCAAGCGAGCGCACAACATGTTTTTTCCAGCATCGAGTACCTCAACTCACAATCGGTGAATTTCTTACTCAGGTAGTAGATGGCATGCTCTTCTCTACCTAACTTGTCCTGTTGACCGAGCACACATCCCATTGAATTCTCAAGAACCGTGAGATACATGATCATTGGTCTCCCTGCAACTGGAGGCATGAGTGTTGGAGGTTCCTGTAGATACTCTTTTATTATTTCAAAAGCCTTCTGGAAATTTTCATTCCACCTGTCTGTTTGATCTTTTCTCAGCAATTTGAATATTGGTTCACAAGTGGCTGTGGGATGAGATATAAACCTTGCAATGTAGTTTAATCTCCCCAGAAAACCACGAAACTCTTTTTCTGTTCTCGGCTCAGGCATTTCTTGTATAACTCTTATTTTGGCAGGATCTACCTCAATACCCTTTTCACTGACAATGAAACCCAGTAACTTTCCAGATCTCACCCCGAAGGTGCACTTGTTAGGATTCAGCCTCAGCTTGAACTTCCTCAGCCTTTCAAACAATTTCAAAAGATTGACCAGATGTCCCTCCTCTGTATGTGACTTTGCTATCATGTCATCAACATAGACTTCCACCTCATGATGAATCATATCATGAAACAAAGTGACCAGCGCCCGCTGATAAGTTGCCCCTGCATTTTTCAATCCAAAAGCCATCACCCTATAGCAAAAAGTCCCCCACGGTATGATGAAAGTAGTTTTCTCCATGTCCTCTGGGGCCATTTTGATTTGGTTATACCCAGAGAAGCCATCCATGAACGAAAACACAGAATATTGGGCGGTGTTATCAACCAACACATCAATATGAGGGAGCGGGAAATCGTCTTTCGGGATCGCTTTATTCAGATCTCGATAATCGACGCACATCCTGATCTTTCCATCCTTCTTAGGCACAGGAACAATGTTAGCGACCCACAGAGGGTAATTCGTGACAGCAAGAAACCCAGCATTCAACTGCTTTTGAACTTCTTCTTTGATCTTGACTGCCATGTTAGGCCTTGACTGTCTCAACTTCTGCTTGACTGGCGAGCAATCTTCTCTGAGAGGTAACCGGTGTACCACAATATCTGTATCCAGCCCAGACATGTCTTGGTAAGACCAAGCGAAGATATCCTTATACTCACGGAGCATTTTAACCAATCTTCTCTTGACATTGTCTTCCAATGCAGCCCCCACTTTAACCTCTTTCTTGTCATCCTCGGTACCCAGATTAATAATCTCAATATCCTCCTGATGAGGTACAATAACCCTTTCCTTTTGCTTGAGAAGCCTGACTAACTCTTCGGGTAGTTTACAGTCTTCGTCAGTCTCATCTTCAGCTTGATAAACGGGATTATCAAAGTCATACGAAGTCATAGCTGAACCTGAATCGATGGCATCTGATAGAAAAGACCTGCATGAGGATGTTATGTTTATTATGCGATGCAACAAACAAAACACATTGCCATTTTTCTGTTAAGTATAAATGCAAAACAAAAACAAGAAAAACAAGGATCACAACATTTTGAATGCGAAACGTCTTTTATTAATGATAAACTGTAAATAACAAGAAGGCCCCGCAAATGGGTCACTACGTCTTGGGGAGAATGCAAGACTGAACATAATCAAAACAATGAACATTACTCTGCAGCAGTAACATGAATGATTTCTTCGGTAGTCCAGTTGCACAGCTTCTGGCCGGGAATACATGGACGAATCCAGGCATCTACGTCGCAGTCACTGTCACCTTCATCGTCTTCAACGACATTGATCCGGTCAAAAATCACACCGCTGCTGGTGAACTGAACTGGCCCCCTGTATCTTGGAATCTGAGAAGAACCGAAAGGTTTGTATCCCAGGCCGAAATTGTCTTGCTTGACAGAAACATCGAGAACTTGATCCCACTTCTGAGACGAGTCAGATTCTACGATAGCACGGGCTTCCTTGAGCAACGACATTGAAACCTCTGGACCCTTGGCTGCTACAGGAGACTTCCCCTGAATCTGATCTGCTTCAAAGGCCTGGCAGAGCGTTTCGTGGATCTCACCATCCACTTCTACGTACTTAAAAGATGACAAATGGCTCACCATAATGTCTTCTTCACCGTACACAGTAACTATGCTCCCTCCCACCATGTATTTCAGCTTTTGATGCAACGTTGAGGCAACTGCCCCAACAACATGTATCCAAGGTCGGCCGAGCAAACAGTTGTATGCTGGCTGGATATCCATGATATAAAAGGTTGCATCAAAGACCTCTGGCCCTATCTGAATAGGTAGCGTGATTTCTCCAAATACTGATCTTTTCGATCCATCAAAAGCCCTAACCACCAGATCACTGGGCGTGCACAACAAACCCTAAATGCCCAACTTCATCAATGCCTTCTTCGGAAGCACATTGAGGGATGACCCCGTATCAACCAAAACATGTGACATCAGAGATCCTCTACACTCCAACGATATGTACAGAGCACGATTATGATTCCTCCCAGCAGGAGTCAGATCTAAATCGGTAAAGCCGATACCATTACCGACATTCACGTGAGCGACTACCCCCTCCAACTGATTGACAGAAATCTCCTGGGGTATGTACGATGCATTCAAAACTTTCAACAGGGAATTACGATGCGCCTCCGAGCTCATCAATAATGACAAGATGGAAATTTTCGACGGAGTTTGATTCAAGTGATCCACAACTTTGTAGTCACTCTTCCGAATTAATCTCATGAATTCCTCCGTATCCTTTGAAAGATCATCAATAACAACCTGGGGTTGAACATTCTCTTCAATCACCTCTTTACGCTTACCCCTGTCATTCTTATCAACAACAACCTCTGGTGGAGAGTGTTGCACCCTAAAATTTGCCCAACCTTATCCACTTGGTTTATGTTTCAATGTCATTAGCATTTGCATATAGAGTCATGTACATAGTCTAATCATCTGCATAGCATAAGCATAGCAAGGCATACAACAGGGGGACCAATCATTATTCTCATCTCTAGAAGCCTATCAAGAGGTTATTATCCTAATTCAATCTCATTCAAGTCATCAAGAAAGAATGTGAAAGCAAAGAGTCCAGCAGATCAAGCCTTGAGTCCATCTCCTAGCTGAGGGTATCTGAGGGTCAACAAGAGGGTTGTGAGCTGTGAGTTGAAGGCATGGAGAGTATCTAGACATCTTGGAGGACTTAGAAAGTCATTTGGAGAAGGAAACAAGTTGTTGATGTGATCACAAGAATTGTAGCTGAAGGCAGTCAACTAGGGTTTCATCTGGGTCAACCCTAGGTCAACCCTAGGTCAATTGACTGATTTAAGGGGCATTCAAGTCTAGTGGAGGGATGTGGGGTTCATCATTGGACATATAAAGAAGGATATGGAGATATGCCAAGAGGAATTCAAGAGAAATCAAGGAGAAGAGGAGCTTCTAAATTAGGGTTTCTGTGTAAAATCCCCTAGTTTAGGTCAAATTTCCAAGCAAGATAAGTCAAAATGCTAGCTTCAAATGGCTTCTTGGCCAACATGAAACTTGTAGAGGATCTCAAGACCTTTAATTTGAGTGGTGGAAGACATCAAGGAGATTTATAGAACTCAAGTTATGGTCCTTGCAAGTTACAGGTCATCTGAGGTATCTGAAATTTTGTCTGTGAAAGTGACTTGACTTCCAAGCTAGTTTTACCCCTCAAGGAGATTTCAAATGAATTTCTGGTAAACATAAGAATTGTTCCTCATTGTCTTAGCTTTCTAGAATGGTATAGTATGCCTTCATATGATGTGTGGAACTCAACTTATGGTCTTGGCAAGCAAAGGGTATTTTGGTCATTTGTGAATTACAGGTCATTTTAACCTATGTCCAAAACTCATACAAGGAGGCCTCAAATGGAAAAACTTACAACATCAAACTTGCTCCAAATGACATTTTGAGTCTAGAAAGAAGGTCACAAATTGTTGGAAAAGCTCATAGCATGAAGTTGCATGATTGGTCAAATTTGAACTAAAATGGCTTATAACTTAAAGAAAGTCAAAGTGAAAAATGGTTTGAGAGATTTATAAGTCCAAATGGAGACTTCCAATATATGATTTTGGGTCCAAAAGACATTCTAAGAACAATGGTTCAAGTACATTTTTGAGCTTAGTGGAAAAAATCAAAGTTATTTATGGTTACTTGCATTTGAAGAAACATAACCAATTTGGAATGCAAGGGAAGTGGCAAGATGGTTCTAGAAAGTTCATTTGAGCACTATATATTCATGAAATCAGAATTGAGCAAGGGTTGGATTCATTTTTCACCAAAAATTTCCCAAAGTTCTCTCATTCTCCAAGTTGCAAATTCACTTCAATCTCACAAATTCAGCATCAATTCTCATCAACATTGATCCTCCTACATTTCACCATCATCATGGATCAGAATTGAATCAAAGATTTGGTGGATATTGATCAATTTCGTGCACTTTCATCAACAACATTCAAATTGCAATTTCCATTGGAACTCAAGATCCAAGGCCAAATTCATCAAGGTGTTGCATACAGAATCAAATATAGCAAGAGTAGATCCAGATTGAAGCATCAAGGCTCTCAGATCCACGAGTTCAACATCCATTTCCAAGCTTTTGCAGCAGGTGCATTTTCTCTCCCCTAGCTTGATATAGATAGATTTACATGGTTTTATTAGTTTAGATGTGATCTAGGTTGTTAGTAGAACGATTAGGATGAGTTTGGCGCTGTTTGGTGATAGTTCGTGACAGGTTGTTAGAACTGTTAGGATTTAGAACTCATAGTATAGTACATTATAATGTTAGCTTGATAGATCAGAATGATCACCATTAAGTATAGAAGAGATTAGTACAGGTTTGGTTAAGAATCTTGATGATGCATACCAGAGTATTTTCATGGAGTCAAGAGCTTGTCTCGATCGGTTTGAAGGATTCATCGAGATTTGGAATGAACTAATGGTATAGACGTATAGAGGGAGAGATTTAGAGTATTTTTCATGTTTGGATCGTGTTGTTTCGTGCACTGTGGAGAGAGAACCGAGAGGTTGAAAGTGGTGCGTGCATGGAGTTTTCATGGAGGAAACCCTAAGTTCTCATGAACCAAGGTTGAAGACGCAATCCTGAGCGTCCATCGCGTGTTGGACCTTTGACCCAAAAGCCAATCGTGTGGCTGGAATTCATACTGAAGATTGGAGGGAAGAGAGGTGCCCTAAACGCACCGTTTCATTTAATGAAACGGGCGGGCCTAAGTGTTTAGTGATATCCCCACCCCCCAATGCTGAGCCCATTATGATCTGAACGTGAAACCCCTGCTATTCTCACCCCCTGCGTCCTTTTATTATTTTCATTAATGCTGATTTGTTCTGGGCCTAGTACAACTTGCTACGCGCACCCCCGTTTGCTGGCCCATCCTGGAATATCAACTAGGGCGAATTGCTATTAGTACCCCCTCCCTCTCATTTTAATTGATTTAGTTTTTAATTCACTTTAATTTTTACCAACCTTTAAAAAACCATATAAAATAGGAAATTAACTCTTTTTTAGTGGTTGTTTTTTCTATATTTTCTTGGTTCTGTGTAGAAAATTGTCATTAAATAAAATTGCATTTTTATTTTTATTTGATATTTTTTCCATATTTTCTAAATAAATGACATTTTAAATAGTTTCATTTCATGCATGATTTTATTAATTTTTGTTCTATTAGATACTTTCATATTTTTTGTTCATTCTTTTTAGGTTGCTTAGATGAGATATTGAACTTGTAGAAACAATTTAGTTCCCATTTTTAGAAATTAATTTTAGGTGCTTAATGTAGGCTTGAACAACATAAACAAATGAGGGTTTTTAGGTGATGACTTAGGAGATTTGATTCTTTTCCCTTAGGACTCAGGATTTAACTAGTTTAGTTATGGGACTATAGGGGCTATGGGTAATTATTAGATCCCTTAGAAAAAGTCAGGATTCCCCTACTGCTATTAATACTCTGTGTATGTCTGATTGACTGGTGTGGTGTGCCCTCTGGGGATTATTGCTTGCTTGCTTGGGTATTGGGATTGTCTGGGAGCTTGGGAGAGCTGAAGACTTGAGGAAATGAAGACCATTGGGGATCCAGAGATTGAAGATCAACTGCCAGAGTTGGAGAGGAGGTTCTTGCTAGCAGCTGCTGAGGAGACTAGGGTTTAGGAGCTAGGCAGAGCTCTAGATTAGAAAGCTTGTTTCTCAAACATGGAATGCCTTGTCTGCATCCATCCTTTCTCTATGATTCAAAGTCTCTTTCAAATATCCACCTCCTTCCTTTGGAAGGATCAGTAAATATATTTGAAAGATAGAACTTTTGAGAGGAGACTTTCCGTTTAATGTTAACAGTTGATGAACCACCCTTGGTAGGTAATTAACTGTCTAACATTCATTCACTTCACTCTTGTGACTAATCCCTCATCCTGGAGGTTTGAGCTTGAAGAAAAGCCATTGCAGATAGAAGACTGATGATCAAAGCCCTTGCCTGAAGGTCATGAAGATGGAGATTGATGCTTGTTGAAGCCTGTAGCTGATTGGAGATTACTTGAAGCCAGATGTTGATTCAGAGCTGCTGATGCTAGTTCTTTTGCTGTTGTATTTCATTTCTGATGTATTGTTTGGATTTCCTGGCTGTATTGTTTGCTGTTTACCCTGTTGGGTTGAAAGTGAAGTCTGTTCACTTTTGCCTATTGTTTTCTAGGTTCGAGGTTGAGTGGGACTCCCTTGCCTCGCTTGTACTGTTGCATCCATGCATTTTACCGCTTTATTATATCTGATATTGTTTCTGTTTCTGCCTATCCCTTAGGATCTCTGTTTCTCTCTGTGCAGGAGAGGAGCATGATAGACATTAGGTTCTAACCCATGCATGATAACATTAGGTTAGTTTGATTCCCTTCGCAACCGTAGGTTAGAGTTCTGTCTCTTTCTTTCTCAAAACAAACAGAAAAACACATAAAGATTTCAAACACAATAAAAGACACTTCTTCCGTAAAAGAATGTGAACTCATCAAAACGTCATTTTTGTCCGCTTGGACTGTTAATCAGAAAAACCTTTTTCAGAAGGAATAAAATCAACCAAGACAAGCTTGTGTCGTACGTGGCCCGAACTACGTTTGCTCTGATCTTTCATGCTGTATGAAAGTACGTAGGCATAGGATGCGATATCCTAGCGAGCAACCTTCCCCTCCTTTCCCGTAGGTAGGCGAACTACGTTGACTCTGATTTCTCGTTCCAGGCGGGAATACGTAGGCATAAAGTGCGATACTTTGCCGAGTCATTTTTTATTTTCATTTTAACCCTTGACCTATAGTTTAGATAGAATAACAATCCATACCCGAAAACAAGCGTGGATCCCGTCGAGTACGACGGACGTGAGGGGTGCTAATACCTTCCCCTTGCGTAACCGACTCCCGAATCCAGGTCTTGGTTGCGACGACCATACCTTTCCCGTGTTGTGCGAGGTTTACTCTGAGCGTTTCCTTTCCCTCCCGTGGGATAAATAACGCACGGTGGCGACTCTTCTGTTCAGCCGGCGCCGATTTTCGCAGTAGCGACAGCTGGAGACTCTGCTGGGGATCCAACATCCCCTGGCTGCTAAGGACTGCGATGGTTCTTATGCATTTGGGATCCAACGTCCCTTTGAGCGAGTCAATCCTAGCGCTTGTTTTCCCGTCGAGGATTTTGTATGGAGTTATTGTATATTTCTAACCTTGTATTTTCAGCTTTGTATATTGATTATTATTGCTGTATTTGGGGTGTGACGGGTGTTCTGATATTGAGAGATAAGCCGGACCTGGGCTTGAGTGCACCTAGAATTAGCGTAGAAAGTAGTGGGCGCGTGCCGGCTTTGCTTGCATTAGTGTCTCATGAAATCTACACTCGGACGAGGTTCTTCTGGTTGGCTTCTTTTTCTACCCTTTGGGTCGAAGGGGTTGTTGGTCAGCTGAATTGTCGACTCCGGGGACCGATCACTTGGAAGTTGGCTAAGTGAGGCCTCTTCAGGAATTGATGATGCCACTCCTTCTGGGAATCGTATCATCAACCCTGAAAGTCTGTGACGCCGACGACCGCATAGGATGCCGAACCTTGTGCCAGTTATAGGGCCACCCACCTGTGAGGGGATTTGGGGTTATGCAGGTAACCAGACCTTCAGATACCGGTTTGTTCTCGATCAGAGATACTGGGTATTTATGGAGAGTTATGAGGTCTGTCAGAGACCAATTGGAGATGTGATTGGAGGTCTACCAGAGACCAGTGGGAGTTATGGTTTGAGGTCTGTCAGAGACCAGTATTGGAGCTTTGTTTTAGGTCTATCTGAGACCAGGGTTTGATAACTTCTGGATGGTCTATCTGAGACCTTTCTTGATTGGGTTCAGGCTATTCAGCTACAGCTTTGGTCCCTGTTGCATGTTACTTGCATTGCATTGCCTGCATATCCATTACCATTTGCATTTCACTAACGTGTGTCTGTGCTGCAGGTGCATTTGCATTTCCCTAGTTCTAGTGCCCGGACTTCTGAGTATTGATTATGGCTGGTTTGAGGAAAACAGTTGCGTATAAGCTGCCTTCACCTGATATTACTTCTTTGCTTGGTCTGATATCTCTCGCTGATGAGGAGGTTAGAAGAAGCTTTAGAATGAGCCATGGGAGATTATTGAGATTAGTCTGTAAGCCCACTGCTGATGAGATGAACGGGCTATACACCTTGATGCAGTTCTATGACCCCGCATTGAGATGCTTTACTTTTGCTGACTTCATTCTAGGACCTACCATCGAGGAGTATGTGGAGTTTACCGAGCTTCCCGTGCAGAACGAGGTTCCCTTTATTCACTCTGCTGCTGAGCCCAAGTTGGAGGACTTAGCCAAAGCCTTACATATGGACGCTGCAGAACTGTTATTGACTTCTTGGCTTGGGGTTTCAGGTTTCTCTCTTGATTTCTTAGTTGGCAAAGCTCAAGAGTACGCCAAGAACGGTTGTTGGGTGGTTTTCAATGCTATTTTGGCTTTATGCATCTATGGAATTGTGCTGTTTCCTAACTTGCCCAACTTTGTGGACCTGGACGCTTTCTATCTGTTTGCTGCAGGCAACCCAGTGCCAACTTTGATTGGAGACTTCTATCATTCGTTGCACTACAAGAACGAAAACCGAAGGGGAAAAGTTGTTTACTGCTGTGCTCCTCTGTTGAATATGTGGTTCAAGAGTCACCTTCCCATGAAGGGACCATTTGTGGACAGTGCAACCTCAGCCAGTTGGTCAGAACGCCTGATGAGGCTATCTTCCGAAGACGTTGTATGGTTTGATCGAGACCTGTTGGGATCTGAGCTCATCTTCAGTTGTTCTGGGTACCCTAATGTGCCGCTGATAGGAAGAAAAGGGTGTATCAATTACAACCCTTCTCTATTCATTCGCCAGTTCGGATATGCACTGAAGAATCCACCTCAGGAGGAAGAAGTACAGGAATCTCTGTACTTCACAGGGGATTTGAAGGGGGAGTTACTAGCCAAGATGCAACATGCCTGGACGCGTATTAACCGCAGAGGGAAGCCTTTGTTAGGAAAGAATGACTGTCAGGCCTATGCACCTTATAGAGCTTGGATTCAGGAGAGGGCTAGTCAGTTGAAGATGCCGTTTCCAGATGCACCAATTCTTGTTCCCGTTCCGGTAGAAGAGCCAACTACTGTTTCTAGGGAGGCGTACGAACAAGTTGTGAAGGAAAAAGAAGCCTTGATGAAGATTAATGAAGGGTTAGAGCAAGAGTTAGCCCAGGCACGCAGCGAGAAGAACAAGGCCGTATATGCTTTCCAACAACAAATCGAGCTGCTAAACAGGTTAGGGGCTGAGTTGACTGAGGAAAAGAAAAAGCGTGAACGTCTGGGGCAAGAGTTCAGAAGCTCCCATGACATGCTGGAAGCCAAAAAGAAGGCGCTCGACGCAGCACACCGAGAAATCTCCTCTTGCAATAAGACTTGGAATGCTACACTCACCAACAATAAGAAGAGGGAAGATAAGCTGAAGCAGCAAATTTCCGACCTCGAAGAGAAGTTGAAGGCTAGCATCAAGAAGTGTGAGGAGGAAGTGATGACCCGGTATAGTGTCCAGCATGCACTGAACAAGGCAATCAAGTCCAGAGATGAAGCAGTGTCTCAGAAGCGAAAGTTAGAAGATTGCTTCGGAGAAGCAACATGGGAAGAAACTGCTGAAGACGTACGCCGTGTCCTTAAGAGGAGAAACCAGCTTGTTGAAGGGCTGCTTGATCGACCAAGCCATCCGGAGACCAGGAAGTTGATAGAAGAGTACCATACTTTTGGGAGGATTTGATCATTTCATATAGTAACTTGTATGCTTTATTTGCATAGTGCTGACCATCACCAGGATTGTTGGTTGAGGTCATGCCTTCTTTGTATTCTCAGTGATATTGTACCCTGGGCTTATTGATTCTCCCTGCAATATATGAGGCTTTCTATGATTCAGCTCCGATATTCCTATTGTCAGCACTGTCACTGCACCGGCACCTTCGCACTAGAACTGGGGGAATGAACTTCCCTAATGCACGGACGCATTGCATTGCATTCATATTCATATTGCATTACAGGTAATCTTTGGATGGTGTCTTATTTCCTGCTCTGTATCAGGTACTTAACAGGATTGCAGATCAGCATCCGCACCGCTATTCTACACGCTCCAATTGTCGAAAAATCATGGACCAAATGCAGAACGAGATGCAAGATGTGCGCGAGAAGCTCGCCCTCTTCATGCAGACCATGGAAGCTATAGCAAAAGGGCAGGAGAATTTGCAGGCCATGGTCCAGCCTCTGTTGGCCCGAAACGCTGGTCATGGTAATGAAGATCATCAGTCTGTACGGGTTGATACTGCTCATGGAGACGGTACTCCCACGCCAGTGGCTCCGCCTGTAGTCAATATACCTGCTGCTAATGTCAACAACGCTACCGCTGCTGTGAATGGTAACGTCGGAGTGGGGAATGAGACTGCTGTCCTTAATGCTGGGCTGGGTGATGTCAATTTGGGAGATAATCTAGGAGGCAATGGCTTTGTCAATACTGGATTCGGAGTCAACGATCAGGGATTCGATAATACTGGAAAGTATGGCTTTAATGCTCAAGGCTTTGGGCAAGATGGTTATGGTATGGTCAATCAGGGTTACGGAGGCTTTGGAAACGGAAACGGTACTGGATTTATGGCTTTTGGTCCTGCGGGAGGTGTTCAAGGGTACGGCAACAGAGGCCGAGGTCCGGGGATGAATCAGATCAGAGCTGGACGTAATAATGGATATGATGGGTACGGAGCTGGAAACGGCATGTGGCAAGAAGATCAGCAGGAAGACGCCTTCTCCGGAGGGGGTTTTGAAGGGCCGATGGATGATTCCCAAAAGATTAGAATGCTGGAAGAGCAGATGAAGGGAGTCTTAAATCAAAGTGCTGTGGGATTGGACATGGCAACAATGGGCTTGGTACCTGGTTTGAGGGTGCCAATTAAATTCAAAGCTCCTGCGTTTGACAAGTACAAAGGAGACACATGTCCAAAAGTGCATGTACGAGCTTATTACAGAAAAATGTCTGCATACTCAACTGATGAAAGAATGCTAATGCATTTCTTTCAGGATAGTCTATCGGGACCTTCCCTAGAGTGGTACATGGGGTTGGAGCCAACTGATATCAAGACATGGAAGCAATTGGCGGAGGCGTTTGTAGCCCATTACAAGTATAATAGCGACCTGGCACCCAATCGGGTCCAGTTGGCCGGGCTTTCGCAAAAGAAGGGGGAGAGTTTTAAAGAGTACGCGCAAAGGTGGCGCGATATGGCTGCCAGGGTCCGTCCTCCTGTAGAAGATAAGGAAATGAATGACATGTTTGTCGGCACATTCACAGGGCTGTTTCATGATATGCTGTTTCATACGTCTCTGGCCAGTTTTTCAGACCTGATTCTAATGGGAGAAAAGATTGAACGTAATATTAAGCAAGGAAAGTTCCAAGTCGAGGAATCAACTGCATCTGGCAGTAATAGGAAAGCTTATGGTGGGCGCCGTCAGGGCGAGGCAAGCGCAGTATTTGGAGGCCGAGGCCGAGGCCGAAGCAGGGGACGAGGTCAATATCGTCAGCCGCAGCAGGTGGCGAGTGTTACTATTCCCTATCAGCAACAACCACTCCAGCAACAACAACCGGTTCAGCAACAACCAATACCACAGCAGCAGCAGCCTCAGCAGGGGGCACAGCAGGCTCAACGAAGATTCCAGGGTAGTAAACCGAGAAGAGTGTTTGAGAAGCCTCCCTCAACCTATGCCGATTTGTTGCAGACATTGTTGGGATTGAATCTGGTAGAGAAAAGAACTCTGGCACCGATAACGGGAGCTCCCCCGTTTGGTTACGATGCAAGTAGGCACTGTGAGTTTCATTCTGGGGCCCCGGGCCACGATATAGAAGGTTGCCATGCTTTTAAGCACGTTGTGCAGGATCTTTTGGACAACAAGACTATCAACTTCGGAACGGCCAGTCCGAATATAGTCCAGAAACCCATGCCTAATCATGGGGCAAACGCCGTTCTGACTGAGGAGGGACTGAATCTTATTATGAATGTTGAAGATTTAAAGACGCCGCTGAGCGAGATAAAGAGCCGACTGTTACAAGGAGGTGTTTATCCAGGATGTAACGAGTATTGCTTAGACTGTTGGACCCTAGCTGGGGGGTGTAAGGATTTGAAGAAAGGCATTCAGGCTTTAATTGATGAGGGCATATTGCAGTTTGATCGAGCGGCAACTGACGAGCCTGCAGGGGCAGTGGTGGATAATCGGAGTGATGTGGCCACGGTAACGATTCCTCGGAAGACGATCACTATTGCAGCACCAGCTCAGCGACCACCAATCACCATAACTAAGGCCGGGCCAATCCCGTACGAGAACACGAAAGCAGTCCCATGGTCATATGGGTTAGAAGTGTATTGTGATGGGATAAAGATTGATGTTAACAAACAGCCAGCCGAGACTGTGGATAATGTTGTTGGTTCAGGAGGCATGACAAGGAGTGGCAGGATCTTTATATCTCCTGAAGTGGAGGCTGAAAGACTAGCGAAAGGAAAAGGGAAAGTGGTTGAAAATGTTCCGGTGCAAGCAAGTGAAAAAGAAGCAGCATCGAAGGATGTAGAAGAGTTCATGCGCTTAATTCGAAAAAGTGATTATAAGATTGTGGAGCATCTGCAGCAGACACCGTCCAAAATATCTATCTTGTCATTGCTCTTATGTTCAGAAGCTCACAGAAATGCTTTGCTGAAAGTCCTGGACACCTCTTTTGTACCCCAAGACGTCTCCGTAAATCAGCTAGAAGGAGTGTTGGCACATGTGAATGCAGGCCACAGCTTAGGCTTTACCGATTTTGACTTGACTCCGAAAGGGAGAGATCATAATATGGCATTACACGTATCTGTTGAGTGTAGAGGATCAGTAATGTCGCACGTATTGGTTGACACCGGATCATCTGTGAATGTGTTGCCCAAGAAGGCGATGATGAAGCTGGATGTTCGAGGAATTTTGTGTACACCCAGTGATTTGGTAGTCAGAGCATTTGACGGCACGCGGAGAACAGTCTTCGGATCGATTACCTTGCCTCTGCAAGTGGGGCCGGAAGTGTTTGCAACTGAGTTTTATATCATGGATATACAGCCTGCGTACAGCTGCTTGCTTGGAAGACCCTGGATTCATGGGGCAGGGGCCGTCACGTCTACCCTGCATCAGAAGTTAAAATATATGGTCGGAGACAGCGTAGTCACCATGTGCGGGGAAGAGGACATCCTGGTCAGCCATTTATCTTCATTTAAATATGTGGAAGTCGACGGGGAGATCCACGAGACACCATGCCAGGCATTCGAAGGTTTGTGCATCAAGGACAAAGGTCCCGGGCCGAGCAAAGTGCCAGAGATAGCCGTCTCATCGTATAAAGAAGCTCAAGCTCTAGTGGAAGCAGGAGAAGCCAAGGGCTGGGGCAAAGTGCTGGACATTCCTGTGAAGATGGACCGGTTCGGGCTGGGGTACCAACCGTCGTCATCAACTCCTTCCGTGGGGGCCCCCCGTTTCAGAAAGCCGATTATCATCTCTGCCAGTGGAGTATGTCATGAAACTGTCAATGCTGCTTCAGAGTCCGATGAAGGAGACAGCGACTGTGATATGGATGCCTGGATTCAACCAAGCACGCCAGGACAAGGACTGTGCAACTGGTCTATTCAGGAGCTTGTTCCTGTGACTTTTAAACAGTAATGCTTTGCTTTATTAATTGTTGAATAATCGGATGTCTTGCCCGGGGCATCAGGATTTGCTTAGGGCTGTGTTGTTATAAACATTGCGTGTTAATCATTAAATAAATGGCGTTTTTTCATGTGCAAATACTGTAATCCCTGTCTTTCTTGTTTTATATTTTTCAATGAAATGGCAACATGGTTATTCGCTTTATACGCATTTTGAAGCACTTAACCATTCCTTTTGCAGGATAACATTTTCAGATGACATCCTTGGATCACCTATGACTCGTCCCGACTTTGAGCACCCAGTGTTTCAGGCTGAAGAAGAGGTTGTCGAAGATAGCGACGTTCCTGAAGAACTGTCTTGGTTAGTGAAGCAAGAGGAAAGAGCCATTCTGCCTCACGACGAGGTCATCGAAATTATCAACTTCGGGTCGGAAGGGGTTGAGAAGAATATTCGTATCGGAGCCGCACTGCAGAGTGATATCAAGCGAAAACTGGTTGAAATGCTTCAAGAGTATAATGATGTATTCGCTTGGTCATATGAAGATATGCCGGGGCTCGATACAGACATGGTTGTGCATCGCCTGCCACTGAAAGAAGATTGCCCGCCGGTCAAACAAAAGCTTCGCAGAACTCGACCAGATATGGCAATGAAGATCAAAGAGGAGGTGCAGAAACAGTGGGACGCTGGTTTCCTGGCTGTGACGAAGTATCCTTCATGGGTTGCCAACATCGTACCAGTGCCAAAGAAAGATGGCAAGGTTCGAATGTGCGTGGATTATAGAGATTTGAATAAAGCAAGCCCAAAAGACGATTTTCCACTTCCTCACATTGACGTGTTAGTTGATAATACTGCTCAATACTCTGTATTCTCCTTCATGGATGGGTTTTCGGGGTACAACCAGATTAAAATGGCGCCAGAGGATATGGAGAAGACCACTTTTATAACGCCTTGGGGAACATTTTGCTACAAAGTGATGCCCTTTGGTTTGAAGAATGCTGGGGCAACATATCAGCGTGCGATGACGACTCTTTTCCATGACATGATGCATAAAGAGATCGAAGTTTATGTTGACGATATGATTGCCAAATCCCAGACGGAGGAAGAGCATCTGGTGAATCTGCTGAAGTTGTTTAAAAGACTTAGGAAGTTCAGGCTGAGGCTGAACCCTAATAAATGCACCTTCGGGGTGAGATCGGGTAAGCTCCTGGGGTTTATCGTAAGCGAAAGAGGAATAGAGGTCGATCCTGCTAAAATAAAAGCGATTCAAGAAATGCCGACGCCTAAAACAGAGAAAGAGGTGCGCGGGTTTTTAGGGAGGTTGAACTACATTGCCCGGTTCATATCTCACCTAACGGGCACGTGTGAACCATTATTCAAGTTGCTAAAGAAAGATCAAGCTGTAACGTGGAACGAAAATTGTCAAAAGGCGTTCGATAAAATAAAGAAGTATCTGCAGGAGCCTCCTATTTTGATACCCCCAGTGGCAGGTAGACCCTTGATAATGTATTTGACGGTTCTTGAGGGAAGCATGGGTTGTGTTCTCGGTCAACACGACGAGACGGGGAGAAAAGAGCATGCGATATATTACTTGAGTAAGAAATTTACAGACTGTGAATCTCGATACTCAATGCTGGAGAAAACTTGTTGCGCGCTAGCCTGGGCCGCCAAGCGTTTGAGGCAGTACATGCTGAATCATACAACCATGCTCATCTCGAAGATGGATCCTATCAAATATGTATTCGAAAAGCAAGCGTTGTCGGGTAGAATTGCCCGTTGGCAGATGGTCTTGACTGAATATGACATCCAATACGTCTCGCAAAAGGCTATAAAGGGGAGTGTGCTGTCTGAGTATCTGGCGGAGCAGCCTATTGAAGAATACCAATCGATGAGGTTTGGTTTTCCTGACGAGGATATCATGTACCTAAAGATGAAAGATTGTGAAGAGTCGTTGCCAGACGAAGGACCAGAGTTGGGTTCCAAATGGAAGATGATATTTGACGGAGCTGTGAATGCTTACGGTAGCGGAATAGGGGCAATCATCACTACGCCACATGGGTCGCACATCCCGTTTACTGCCCGATTGACCTTTGCCGTTACCAACAATGAGGCCGAATACGAAGCTTGCATAATGGGGCTTGAAGAAGCCATTGATTTGCGAATCAAGCATCTAGATGTATACGGAGACTCAGCACTGGTAGTGAATCAGATAAAAGGGGAATGGGAGACACGGCAGCCTAATTTGATACATTACATGAATTATGCAAGGAGATTGTTGCCTTTCTTCGACAAGGTTGAATTGCATCATGTACCGCGGGCAGAGAATCAAATGGCTGACGCCCTGGCCACTTTGTCTTCCATGTACAAGGTCAACTTCTGGAACGAAGCTCCCCGAATCATTATCTCTCGGCTTGACAGGCCAGCTTATGTATTTGCTATTGATGAAGCATCTGATGACAAACCGTGGTATTTTGATATCCTTAATTTCCTGAAGAATAAAGAGTATCCGGCTGGGGCATCCAGTCAAGATCAGAAGACTCTCAGGAGATTAGCGGGTAATTTCTACTTGAATCCGGATGGCGTCTTGTACAGAAGAAACCACGATTTGGTGTTGTTGCGTTGTGTAGACGAGAAAGAGGCAAAGCTTCTCATGGAGGAAATTCACGAAGGTACCTTTGGTACGCATGCTGGTGGGCATGCTATGACGAGAAAGCTGCTGAGGGCAGGTTACTTTTGGCTGACGATGGAAACTGATTGTTTCAAGTTCGCGAGGAAGTGCCACAAGTGCCAAATCTACGCTGACAAGATACACGTGCCTCCGAGTCCTCTAAATGTGATGTCATCTCCATGGCCATTCTCGATGTGGGGAATCGATATGATTAGGAAGATCGAGCCGACGGCTTCTAATGGGCACCGGTTCATCCTAGTAGCAATCGATTATTTCACCAAGTGGGTGGAAGCGGCGTCTTATGCGAATGTCACGAAGCAAGTGGTGGCCAGATTCATCAAAAGAGATATCATCTGTCGATATGGGATCCCCGAGCGGATAATCACGGATAATGGTTCAAATCTGAACAACAAAATGATGAAGGAGCTCTGTCAGAATTTCAAGATCGAACATCACAACTCCTCCCCTTACCGACCCAAGATGAATGGCGCTGTTGAGGCGGCCAATAAAAATATCAAGAAAATTGTTCAGAAAATGGTGGTGACCTATAAGGATTGGCATGAAATGCTACCTTTTGCTTTGCACGGTTATCGTACGACGGTACGCACATCAACCGGGGCAACTCCGTTCTCGTTGGTATACGGAATGGAAGCGGTATTACCATTGGAAGTTGAGATCCCTTCTCTGAGGGTATTGCGAGACGTTCAGCTGGACGAGGCAGAATGGGTAACGAATAGATTGAACCAACTGAGCTTAATGGACGAGAAGAGGCTAGCTTCCCTAGCATACGGTCGTTTGTACCAGAGCCGAATGAAGAAAGCGTACGACAAGAAGATACATCCGCGAAGCTTTCAGACGGGCGACCTTGTGCTGAAAAGGATTCTCCCGCCGCAAGCAGATCACAGGGGCAAGTAGACCCCCAACTACGAAGGGCCATACGTTGTTAGCAAGGTCTTTTCAGGAGGAGCGTTGTTGTTGTCCACCATGGACGGAGAAGACTTTGCGTCACCTGTGAATTCGGACGCAGTTAAAAAATACTTTGCTTAAAATAGACCCGCTGGACAGAAAAAGAGAGTCCAGGCAAAAATGGGGCATCCTGGCGAACCAAAAACAGAATGAAAGGTTCGGGCAAAAGTTAGGGATAAAATTGAAAAAATGTACACCCGCGAAGTTGAAAACCTACACTGGGCGGCTTCGGCAAAAAAGGGTATCCCGGTGAACTGAAAACCCGTAAAGGGCGGTTCACGCAAAAGTTAGGGATTTGAAAAGCAAATGACTGCGGTCCGAATTCAGTGAGCATCAATGCGGGAGAATATGTTCGAGGAGCCAGTTATCGGATACAATCTCTTCAGAAGTGGGGATACCGGGAAAGCATTAGAGTCGGATGAGTCATAGGAGGATCATTTCGTGGTGTTCATCTGCATCCCGTTGCCGACATGTGTACAAAATTTAATTTGTCAAAATATTCATGCTTCTTGTGCATACTTATGTATTTGCTTTGCGTAGCTTCCTCATTTCAGGAGTTACATCCCATGTATAAAACTCCGCCCATTCAGGGGCCCGATCAATAAAACATGTTATTCAGTACTTGATATTGTTCTTTACTGTTTTGTGCATAATAAAACGCCTAAGTTTAGTGAAGCTAGCATGAGTATAACATCACTGGCCCTTGCCAACAATTGTTAAAGCTTTGAATTAACTGAGTGTAGCGTCACTAACCTGAATTGATTTGATTGCATAGGCTTGTCGTGTCTTGTTTGTGTTGTTACAGGTTTCATAACCATACGAGAAAGATGATCGAAAGATTGCAATAACGAAAGACTTGATCCCCACGCAGGTCATGCATGTTCTTCCTGAAGGAGGATAGAATTCCCCAGCTAGCCGTAGCTTATCCAAAGGACGTGCTCCAGAAAAGTTATTCGTCCTCAATAGAGTTTGGTGATTCCAAGATCATAAGGCTGTATTCAGACAGGTTCATCTTTCCCCGCAGGGTCATGCACTCTCCCCCAGCGGAATCAGTTGATTTTCCCCGAGAGAATAGTCCCACCTCCAGCGGAGTTCTCTTTTCAGCAAACGTTCTTTCCTCCCAGTGGAACCCGGAGATCAAGACTCTCCCCAGTAGAGTCGGCGGTGGGTCCTGTCATTTATTTTGTCAAGGATACTGTGTAATCTCAGGTCACGGTCCAGCAGAAAGTCCGATCGTACTGTGCACATCTGCTATTCCCCAGCAAGGTTATTTTCCCCAGCAGGGAGTTACCTCAACAGGGCGCTCGGCTTGAGTTCCCAATTTCCCAGCAGGGTTGACTTCACCCTTCCAGCATTTATTTTGCTGGAATAATTCTGTAGCATCTGGCTATTCCCGGCGGAGTCGGCATTATCTTCGGCATTTATTTTGCTGAAGCAGTTTCTGTACTCTAGCAGTTCAGGTGGAGAGAACTCTTGCTCAAATGAACAACCAAAACATTCAAGATCTCGGCACGGGACATCCAATGATAATGTCAGTTTCGGCAGTATTCCCCACAGAGTTACCAGGATAAGTTTCTCTTTATTCCCAGGCAGAATTAGTTGTCATCAGGGGTTCCATGAATCAGAATTTCAGAGGCCACCGCCGGTTATCAGAGCAGGCGTCCGATAGCTGGTTTCCAGACATCCCCAGTAGAGTCCGCCTCAAAGTCGTTGTCACGTTGGTGCTAAGAAGTTTGTGGGTGAGGATCATTGGAGAACTAAGTCCTGACGCGGACAATTTATTCCTATATTGACGGGATTTCTTCAGAAGTGGGTCCTAACGTGGACGATGTAGTCCTTACGCGGACGTATCAAGGTGGATTCCTTACGTGGAAAGAGATGATTCCTTACGTGGACAGATTAAGAGGTGATTCCTAACGTGGAAAGAGTGGAGTCCTTACGTGGACAGATTAAGATGGCATTCCTTACGTGGAAAAATGTAGTCCTGACGCGGACAAATCGGAAGGAATTGGTTGCCTTATGTGGAAAAGTTATGTTTCCTTGCATGGAAAACGGATAGCATTCCTTACGTGGAAAGAAAGAGTGTATTCCTGACGTGGAAGGGGTTTAGTTCTGATGTGGACAGACTCAAAAGAAGATTTATTCCTTACGTGGAAAAATTGGGGTCCTTACGTGGATAGATTCGAGAAAAGTTGATTCCTGACGTGGAAGAATGATGTACTCCTTACGTGGAAAGTTGAGTCCTGACGTGGACAGGTTCAGAACCAAAGTTGGATTCCTTACGTGGAAAGAATGGAGTCCTGACGCGGACATGTCAAGTGGTATGGGAGTCCTTACGTGGACAGATTGATATAGTTCTCCTTATGTGGAAAGAAGATTGCTTCCTGACGTGGAAAGATGAAAGGTTTAGTCCTGACGTGGACAGATACAGAAGAGATGTTATTCCTAACGTGGACAGGTGTTACTCCTAACGTGGACGATGTTATTCCTAACGGGGACAGGTGTTACTCCTAACGTGGACGATGTTATTCCTAACGTGGACAGGTGTTACTCCTAGCGTGAAAGAGTTTTATTCCTAACGTGGACGATGCAGTTTATAGAAATGCAGACGAATTATCCCCAGCGGAGTTGCCGAGATTTTTCTGGGTTAACAGCAAATGGAGTCCTAACGTGGACAGGTTTTAGTTGAGATTTCTTCGTATTGATGGCAGACAGAGTCCTAACGTGGACAAGCAAGCAATCTGTTATGACAGAATTCTCTTCAGAACGATGAAGACAATCCCCATCACGGTCGCACGAGATCAGTGGGTTGCCATAACAACTAAATTCAGCTGATGAATGTCGTTCCCCAAGCAGTGGCGCAGTTTATTTCTGCGGTGGGCAAATTTCTGGTTTCACTAGTATTCAACCGTCTCGTACCGCGAATGTCTGAAGTCTCCGGGCTCTTCACCCAATCGGGTCCAAGCCACTTGAATAGGGGCAGCTGTTGCACCCTAAAATTTGCCCAACCTTATCCACTTGGTTTATGTTTCAATGTCATTAGCATTTGCATATAGAGTCATGTACATAGTCTAATCATCTGCATAGCATAAGCATAGCAAGGCATACAACAGGGGGACCAATCATTATTCTCATCTCTAGAAGCCTATCAAGAGGTTATTATCCTAATTCAATCTCATTCAAGTCATCAAGAAAGAATGTGAAAGCAAAGAGTCCAGCAGATCAAGCCTTGAGTCCATCTCCTAGCTGAGGGTATCTGAGGGTCAACAAGAGGGTTGTGAGCTGTGAGTTGAAGGCATGGAGAGTATCTAGACATCTTGGAGGACTTAGAAAGTCATTTGGAGAAGGAAACAAGTTGTTGATGTGATCACAAGAATTGTAGCTGAAGGCAGTCAACTAGGGTTTCATCTGGGTCAACCCTAGGTCAACCCTAGGTCAATTGACTGATTTAAGGGGCATTCAAGTCTAGTGGAGGGATGTGGGGTTCATCATTGGACATATAAAGAAGGATATGGAGATATGCCAAGAGGAATTCAAGAGAAATCAAGGAGAAGAGGAGCTTCTAAATTAGGGTTTCTGTGTAAAATCCCCTAGTTTAGGTCAAATTTCCAAGCAAGATAAGTCAAAATTCTAGCTTCAAATGGCTTCTTGGCCAACATGAAACTTGTAGAGGATCTCAAGACCTTTAATTTGAGTGGTGGAAGACATCAAGGAGATTTATAGAACTCAAGTTATGGTCCTTGCAAGTTACAGGTCATCTGAGGTATCTGAAATTTTGTCTGTGAAAGTGACTTGACTTCCAAGCTAGTTTTACCCCTCAAGGAGATTTCAAATGAATTTCTGGTAAACATAAGAATTGTTCCTCATTGTCTTAGCTTTCTAGAATGGTATAGTATGCCTTCATATGATGTGTGGAACTCAACTTATGGTCTTGGCAAGCAAAGGGTATTTTGGTCATTTGTGAATTACAGGTCATTTTAACCTATGTCCAAAACTCATACAAGGAGGCCTCAAATGGAAAAACTTACAACATCAAACTTGCTCCAAATGACATTTTGAGTCTAGAAAGAAGGTCACAAATTGTTGGAAAAGCTCATAGCATGAAGTTGCATGATTGGTCAAATTTGAACTAAAATGGCTTATAACTTAAAGAAAGTCAAAGTGAAAAATGGTTTGAGAGATTTATAAGTCCAAATGGAGACTTCCAATATATGATTTTGGGTCCAAAAGACATTCTAAGAACAATGGTTCAAGTACATTTTTGAGCTTAGTGGAAAAAATCAAAGTTATTTATGGTTACTTGCATTTGAAGAAACATAACCAATTTGGAATGCAAGGGAAGTGGCAAGATGGTTCTAGAAAGTTCATTTGAGCACTATATATTCATGAAATCAGAATTGAGCAAGGGTTGGATTCATTTTTCACCAAAAATTTCCCAAAGTTCTCTCATTCTCCAAGTTGCAAATTCACTTCAATCTCACAAATTCAGCATCAATTCTCATCAACATTGATCCTCCTACATTTCACCATCATCATGGATCAGAATTGAATCAAAGATTTGGTGGATATTGATCAATTTCGTGCACTTTCATCAACAACATTCAAATTGCAATTTCCATTGGAACTCAAGATCCAAGGCCAAATTCATCAAGGTGTTGCATACAGAATCAAATATAGCAAGAGTAGATCCAGATTGAAGCATCAAGGCTCTCAGATCCACGAGTTCAACATCCATTTCCAAGCTTTTGCAGCAGGTGCATTTTCTCTCCCCTAGCTTGATATAGATAGATTTACATGGTTTTATTAGTTTAGATATGATCTAGGTTGTTAGTAGAACGATTAGGATGAGTTTGGCGCTGTTTGGTGATAGTTCGTGACAGGTTGTTAGAACTGTTAGGATTTAGAACTCATAGTATAGTACATTATAATGTTAGCTTGATAGATCAGAATGATCACCATTAAGTATAGAAGAGATTAGTACAGGTTTGGTTAAGAATCTTGATGATGCATACCAGAGTATTTTCATGGAGTCAAGAGCTTGTCTCGATCGGTTTGAAGGATTCATCGAGATTTGGAATGAACTAATGGTATAGACGTATAGAGGGAGAGATTTAGAGTATTTTTCATGTTTGGATCGTGTTGTTTCGTGCACTGTGGAGAGAGAACCGAGAGGTTGAAAGTGGTGCGTGCATGGAGTTTTCATGGAGGAAACCCTAAGTTCTCATGAACCAAGGTTGAAGACGCAATCCTGAGCGTCCATCGCGTGTTGGACCTTTGACCCAAAAGCCAATCGTGTGGCTGGAATTCATACTGAAGATTGGAGGGAAGAGAGGTGCCCTAAACGCACCGTTTCATTTAATGAAACGGGCGGGCCTAAGTGTTTAGTGATATCCCCACCCCCCAATGCTGAGCCCATTATGATCTGAACGTGAAACCCCTGCTATTCTCACCCCCTGCGTCCTTTTATTATTTTCATTAATGCTGATTTGTTCTGGGCCTAGTACAACTTGCTACGCGCACCCCCGTTTGCTGGCCCATCCTGGAATATCAACTAGGGCGAATTGCTATTAGTACCCCCTCCCTCTCATTTTAATTGATTTAGTTTTTAATTCACTTTAATTTTTACCAACCTTTAAAAAACCATATAAAATAGGAAATTAACTCTTTTTTAGTGGTTGTTTTTTCTATATTTTCTTGGTTCTGTGTAGAAAATTGTCATTAAATAAAATTGCATTTTTATTTTTATTTGATATTTTTTCCATATTTTCTAAATAAATGACATTTTAAATAGTTTCATTTCATGCATGATTTTATTAATTTTTGTTCTATTAGATACTTTCATATTTTTTGTTCATTCTTTTTAGGTTGCTTAGATGAGATATTGAACTTGTAGAAACAATTTAGTTCCCATTTTTAGAAATTAATTTTAGGTGCTTAATGTAGGCTTGAACAACATAAACAAATGAGGGTTTTTAGGTGATGACTTAGGAGATTTGATTCTTTTCCCTTAGGACTCAGGATTTAACTAGTTTAGTTATGGGACTATAGGGGCTATGGGTAGTTATTAGATCCCTTAGAAAAAGTCAGGATTCCCCTACTGCTATTAATACTCTGTGTATGTCTGATTGACTGGTGTGGTGTGCCCTCTGGGGATTATTGCTTGCTTGCTTGGGTATTGGGATTGTCTGGGAGCTTGGGAGAGCTGAAGACTTGAGGAAATGAAGACCATTGGGGATCCAGAGATTGAAGATCAACTGCCAGAGTTGGAGAGGAGGTTCTTGCTAGCAGCTGCTGAGGAGACTAGGGTTTAGGAGCTAGGCAGAGCTCTAGATTAGAAAGCTTGTTTCTCAAACATGGAATGCCTTGTCTGCATCCATCCTTTCTCTATGATTCAAAGTCTCTTTCAAATATCCACCTCCTTCCTTTGGAAGGATCAGTAAATATATTTGAAAGATAGAACTTTTGAGAGGAGACTTTCCGTTTAATGTTAACAGTTGATGAACCACCCTTGGTAGGTAATTAACTGTCTAACATTCATTCACTTCACTCTTGTGACTAATCCCTCATCCTGGAGGTTTGAGCTTGAAGAAAAGCCATTGCAGATAGAAGACTGATGATCAAAGCCCTTGCCTGAAGGTCATGAAGATGGAGATTGATGCTTGTTGAAGCCTGTAGCTGATTGGAGATTACTTGAAGCCAGATGTTGATTCAGAGCTGCTGATGCTAGTTCTTTTGCTGTTGTATTTCATTTCTGATGTATTGTTTGGATTTCCTGGCTGTATTGTTTGCTGTTTACCCTGTTGGGTTGAAAGTGAAGTCTGTTCACTTTTGCCTATTGTTTTCTAGGTTCGAGGTTGAGTGGGACTCCCTTGCCTCGCTTGTACTGTTGCATCCATGCATTTTACCGCTTTATTATATCTGATATTGTTTCTGTTTCTGCCTATCCCTTAGGATCTCTGTTTCTCTCTGTGCAGGAGAGGAGCATGATAGACATTAGGTTCTAACCCATGCATGATAACATTAGGTTAGTTTGATTCCCTTCGCAACCGTAGGTTAGAGTTCTGTCTCTTTCTTTCTCAAAACAAACAGAAAAACACATAAAGATTTCAAACACAATAAAAGACACTTCTTCCGTAAAAGAATGTGAACTCATCAAAACGTCATTTTTGTCCGCTTGGACTGTTAATCAGAAAAACCTTTTTCAGAAGGAATAAAATCAACCAAGACAAGCTTGTGTCGTACGTGGCCCGAACTACGTTTTCTCTGATCTTTCATGCTGTATGAAAGTACGTAGGCATAGGATGCGATATCCTAGCGAGCAACCTTCCCCTCCTTTCCCGTAGGTAGGCGAACTACGTTGACTCTGATTTCTCGTTCCAGGCGGGAATACGTAGGCATAAAGTGCGATACTTTGCCGAGTCATTTTTTATTTTCATTTTAACCCTTGACCTATAGTTTAGATAGAATAACAATCCATACCCGAAAACAAGCGTGGATCCCGTCGAGTACGACGGACGTGAGGGGTGCTAATACCTTCCCCTTGCGTAACCGACTCCCGAATCCAGGTCTTGGTTGCGACGACCATACCTTTCCCGTGTTGTGCGAGGTTTACTCTGAGCGTTTCCTTTCCCTCCCGTGGGATAAATAACGCACGGTGGCGACTCTTCTGTTCAGCCGGCGCCGATTTTTGCAGTAGCGACAGAGAGAAAACCCTACCACTTCTGGTAATACCTCCGGCACCGACTATGTTCTCAACCGATGAACTTCCGCTTGGCGATTCTATCCATTATTGTTTCTGCCCGTTACAGAACACTTCTCCTCTATAGTTCCATGGGATAGCTCGAGCGCTCTTGTACGGCATGGGCCCTGGTATAGTAATGGTCACCGGAGTTGGCTTGGCAGGTGCTGAAATATTGATAGTCCAGTATGGAATAGAAATAGTGGCAACTTCGTCATTACTCACCTCTTTCACAACATTTTCCTTCACGAATTTGTCAAACTGCAAACAACCTTCTTCAATCATCCTCTGAATACCCCTCTTCAAAAGATCACAACCCTCAAGCTACGCTTCACATTCTGAGCAGTCAGCAGAATAACCAAGAAATACACCATTCTCCAACAAACAAGCTTTCACAAATCCCAGCGGAGTTTTCAAATCTTCAACATCAGTTATCCTATTCAACTTCTCACCTTCAATAACGGCGTTGGCCGCTGCCACCCCATGATCCGACATCAGGTTCTGAGTAACATTGGGCCCCTCATTGGTGAAATTAATAGCTTTAGAATCGAGCAAATCCTGGACCTTATGCTTAAAAGCTTTACAATGGTCAATGTCATGGCCTGGGGCGCCAGAGTGAAAATCACAATGAGCGTTTGCATCGTAGCCAGGAGGCGGTATACCCGTGAGAGGAGCCAAGGTCCTCTTCTGCACCAATTGTAACTACAACAACCATTGTAACAACTGAGAATAGGGTATCAGAGGATTTGTAAACTTCTTGTCAGGCATTCGGCGCCTAGTAAGATAAGGACGCTGAGCGTTGCCTTGTTGCGGAGCTGCGGCCGGGATGTTCACAGTAGCTACCTGATGATGCTGACGAGACTGAGCTCTCCCCTTACCTTTGTGCGAAATAGAATTTTCATACCCCTCCCTTCTCTTGGGGATTGCAGAATACGGCTTCTTCGTTCCTCCTGAAGAGGATCCACCACCATTGGAAATCTTACTAGATTTGATCCCACTTTCAATTCGTTCCCCGACAATCACCAAATCAGAGAAACCTGCAGACATGCAACCTATCATCTTCTCGAAATAAACACCTGGTAACAAAGCCATAAACAAGTCTATCAACTCTCTTTCAACCAAAGGAGGTTGTACCCTTGCAGCCAGATCTCGCCACCTCTGGGCGTACTCTTTAAAGCTCTCAGAATTCTTCTGCGACAGACTCTGCAATTGTACCCGATTGGGTGCCAGATCACTATTATATTGGTAGTGACGCACAAAAGCCTCAGCCAAATCTTTCCAGCTACGAATATGGGTCCTCTCAAGCCCCATATACCATTCCAATGAGGCCCCTACTAGGCTATCCTGGAAGAAATGCATCAACAGCTTCTCATTACTGGAATAGGAAGACATTTTTCTGAAGTAAGCCCGGATGTGTACTCTGGGGCAAGTCGTCCCTTTTTACTTATCGAAATCGGGCACTTTAAACTTGGGGGGAATCCTAACCCCAGGAACCAAACCAAGATCAGACATATCCAAGCCTAAAGAATTCTGATTCTCCAATGACCTCATTTTCTCCTCAATCAGTTTGAAACGTCGGTCGGCTTCAGTTGGCAAACCACCATCTAGATCTTTCACCGAGAATATATCATCCTGATTATCCTCCCAATGAGGACCAACAACCCCGTGCACAGCGCACACACTGCCATTACCCGCAACATTACCATTCTCACCAGCAACTCCTTCGCCCGGAGGTACAATAAAAGTAGGAATACCTTGAGGAATAGACCCACCAACCGGAGGATGAACAACACCATCCCTTCCGTGCAAAACACCGTCTTCATCAACCCATGCTATCAACGGATGAACGAGCATTCTCAACTGCTCTTGTCCACTGGCGACTGTTGCACCCTAAAATTTGCTCAACCTTTTCTAATTGGTTTATGTTTCATTAGCATTTGCATATAGAGTCATGTACATAGCATAATCATCTGCATAGCATAGCATAACAAGTCAGCCAACAGGGACCAAGCATTATTCTCATCTCTATGAGCCTATCAAGAGGTTATTATTCTAATTCAATCCCATTCAAGTCATCAGAAAGAATTTGAAAGCTATCAAGTCAATGAATCAAGCAAGTGCATCCATCTCCTATCTGAGGGTATCTGAGGATCAGCAAAGAAATTGTGAGTTGTGGGCTGAGCATGGATAGTATCTGGGCATCATGGGAGACTTAGAAAGTCATATGAAGAAGGAGGCAAGTCCTTGGTGTAAGAGCACAGATTGTGTCTTAGTAATATCTCTATGTTTTGATGATAACATTAATGATAATTTGTATACAAGAATTATACTCTCTAAATTTGTTCTAAACTGTTTTCTACAGGCACAAAAGATTTTAATCTTAAAGAGCAAATTTGATGTGAACAATAAATTCTGAATGGCTCAAGAGCATCTGAAGATTAGAAGAATCTGAAGTATAAGAGCTTAGTCATCAAGATTCTGAAGATACAACACGCTGCATATATTATCAAGAATCTGAATGAAAGAAGACTCTGAGTGAAGAGACTCTGAATGAGAGAAGACTCTGATCTGAGTGAAGACTCTGATTTAAGAGCATGTTACGCTTCAAGCACACAGCTGCACCAGACTCTGATTCAGCAACATCTGAAGAACCTCTTAGGCTCTGAAGTTTCCAGAAGATTCTGAAGACTGAAGACTCTGATATTGATTGTTGATCTGAACTATCTGAAGAATTATTTGAAGAAGATTATTTTAATATATCCGTTGGAATATGCCAGCAAATCTTTCCTTATTTGGGATAGACAAAATTCTCTGCAAGAAGATTATTCCTCTGATACATTCCATATATGGTATAATCACAGCTCAGCAGACAATTGCTACACCCACATTTTGTGCGCCGTCTCTCTGCTGCAATAGTACAAAGGACAGTACTATTTGATATTGGAAATATCTTCTCCAACGGTAAAATATTCTCTCCAATATTCAAGTGGCTATATAAAGGAAATGATAGCTCATTCTTCAAGTGACCAACTAAGACGAACATATTGAAAAACTCACTCTCAAGCGAAGAAACTCTCAAGCTCTCATATTCTTGCTGTTCATATTTTGTTCTAAACTTAGAGAAATAACACAGTTGTGTTTATAGCTTTCTTAGAAGCAATTTCTTACTCTTACATTGTATTACATTAATTTGTAAAGGAAGTTTTCCTTAAGAGGATCTAGGTTAGATCAGTAGCTCTTGAGAAGACTAAGAACAGTTGTTCTTAGGTGTTGCTATTTGTAATCAGTTGATTTGAATAGTGGATTAAGTCCTTGTTGAGAAAGGCAAATCACTCTTGAAAAGGGTGGACTGGAGTAGTTGAGTTCAACGAACCAGGATAAAAATACTTGAGTTTTTATCTTTGATTATTTTCTGTCATACTTATTCAACCCCCCCTTCTAAGTATTTTCTCACCTTCAGTTGGCATCAGAGCTCCGGTTCTGAGTGTGCATTCACTTAACCGTGACAGATAAAGATCCAGTGAGAAGAATACTCTGTTATTTATTTGGTTGCTAATATGGGTGATATTCCTACATCAAGCAACAAATATGAAGGAGACAGAATCAGCACCAAACCTCCAATGTTTGATGGAGAAAAATTTGATTATTGGAAAGATAGACTTGAAAGTTTTTTCTTGGGGTATGATGCTGATCTCTGGGATTTAGTCATTGATGGATATGAACATCCTACTAAGGATGGCAAAAAGATTGATAGAAAATCAATGACTGAGGAGCAGAAGAAAGAATTCAAGAATCATCACAAAGCCAGAACCATACTTCTTAATGCAATCTCTCATACAGAGTATGAGAAGATTACCAACAGAGACACTGCTCATGATATGTTTGAGTCTCTCAAAATGACTCATGAGGGAAACTCTCAGGTGAAAGAAACAAAGGCTCTGGCGCTGATACAGAAGTATGAAGCGTTCAAGATGGAAGAATCTGAGAACATTGAGACTATGTTTTCCAGATTTCAGATTCTAACAGCTGGGTTGAAAGTTCTGGACAAGGGCTACTCAACATCTGATCATGTCAAGAAGATCATCAGAAGTCTTCCTACCAGATGGAGACCTATGGTGACTGCATTGAAGCTGGCCAAGGATCTGAACAAAATCTCATTAGAAGAACTCATCAGTTCTTTGAGAAGTCATGAGATTGAGCTGGAGGAAGATGAACCCCAGAAGAAAGATAAAGGTAAATCCTTAGCTTTTAAATCTAACAAATCTGTTAAAGCTTTGCAGGTAAATGAAGAAAGCTCTGAGGAATCTTCTTCTGAAGAAGAAGATGAACTATCCATGCTGTCCAGAAGGATCAACAAACTCTGGAAGCACAAAGGGAAGAAGTTCAACAACTTCAGAAGATCTGATCAAAAGAGAGAATCTTCTGGACACAGAAGATCTGGCAAGAAAGAGGTCACTTGCTTTGAATGTAAAGAACCTGGACACTACAAGAGTGAATGTCCCAAACTTCAAAAGGAAAAACCCAAAAGGAAGTTTGATAAAAAGAAAAAGGTTCTGATGGCTACATGGGATGACTCAGATGAATCTGAATCATCTTCTGAATCTGAGGAAGAATGTGCAAATGTTGCGCTGATGGCCAACACAAATGATCAAGATGAAGGAACGTCATCATCTGAATCTGAGTCAGAATCAGACTCTGACTCTGAAGAGGTATTTTCTGAACTCTCCAGAGCTGAACTTGTTGAAAGTTTATCTGACATGTTGGAAAGCTACAGCAAGATTAAACTCAAATACAAGAAGCTGAAAAGCAATCTTGAATCTGAGATTGATCTTCTGAGAACAGAACTTGTTGAGCAGAAAGAAATAAATTTAAAACTCAAAAATGATTTAGAAACAACTCAACAAGAATCTGATACTGAAACAGAGTCAAGTGAAAATATTTTAGAAAAATATGACTCCAGTTTTAAAAGATTCCTCACTAAAAGCATAGACAGAAGCAAAATGGCTTCTATGATCTATGGTGTTAGTGGGAACAACAGAAGAGGCATTGGATGTGAATCTTCCTCTGGAAGCAATCCAAAATCTGTTGATAAACTCTTCATCAAGAAGACTCCTCTGTATTCTCATTTTAAGTTTGGTCATCTGAATGATATTAAACATACAAGCTCTGAAAAGAGTACTTATGTGTTTAAGCCAAGGGCTAGCCAGAATAAACACTATGTTGAAAAACAGAAGTTTAGGCAAAACCACAGAACATCTAACCCCAAAGGACCCAAGAAGATCTGGGTACCTAAAAGTAAGATAATACCTGTTGCAGATGTTCTTAGCAGCAAAATCCAGACACCAATCATGGTACCTGGACTCTGGATGCTCACGACATATGACGGGCGAAAGGTCTATGTTCCAAAGCCTGGAACTTAGATCTGGAGGGGACGTGAAATTTGGAGGGAACCAGAAGGGCAAGATCATTGGCTCTGGTACAATAGGTAATGGTAACC
Organism: Lathyrus sativus; assembly: GCA_963859935.3. Taxonomy (NCBI): domain Eukaryota; kingdom Viridiplantae; phylum Streptophyta; class Magnoliopsida; order Fabales; family Fabaceae; genus Lathyrus; species Lathyrus sativus. The sequence goes on from OZ012738.1 coordinate 601,639,879, forward strand.
TACCCTCTATTTCTAATGTTCTGTTAGTTGAAGGATTGAAACATAATCTATTGTCCATAAGTCAATTAAGTGACAATGGTTATGATATCATCTTTAATCAAAAATGTTGCAAAGCTGTATGTCAAAAGAATGGTTCAATCCTATTCAGTGGGAAGAGGAAAAACAACATTTACAAAATTAACCTTTCAGAACTTAAAGTTCAAAATGTAAAATGCCTTTTATCTGTGAATGATGAGCAATGGGTCTGGCATAGAAGATTGGGACATATTAATATGAGACGTATATCTCAGATTAATAAACTCAATCTGGTCAGAGGACTCCCTAATCTGAAGTTCAATTCAGATGCTCTGTGTGGCGCATGTCAAAAGGGTAAATTTTCAAAATCTCATTTTAAACCAAAAAATGTTGTTTCCACTTCTAGACCATTGGAATTACTTCATATTGATCTGTTTGGACCAGTGAAAACTGCATCCATCAGAGGCAAGAAGTATGGGTTAGTCATTGTAGATGACTACAGCAGATGGACATGGGTAAAGTTTCTAAAACACAAGGATGAGTCTCATTCTGTGTTCATTGACTTCTGCAATCAAGTCCAGACTGAAAAAGAATGCAAAATTATTAAAGTCAGAAGTGATCATGGTGGTGAATTTGAAAACAAATATTTTGAAAAATATTTTTCTGAAAAAGGAATTGCACATGATTTCTCCTGTCCTAGAACTCCACAACAAAATGGAGTTGTAGAGAGGAAAAATAGAACATTGCAAGAAATGGCCAGAACCATGATCAACGAGACAAATCTGGCAAAATACTTTTGGGCAGAAGCAATAAATACAGCATGTTATATTCAGAACAGAGTGTCTGTAAGACCTCTTCTGGAAAAGACTCCCTATGAATTGTGGAGAAACAGAAAGCCCAACATTGCTTATTTTCATCCATTTGGATGTATTTGTTATATGCTTAACACTAAAGATCATCTGAACAAGTTTGATTCCAAAGCACAGAAGTGTTTCATGCTTGGTTATTCTGAACGCTCTAAAGGCTACAGAGTATTCAATACTGAAACACAGATTGTGGAAGAATCTATTCATGTTAGATTTGATGATAAGCTTGGCTCTGAAAAGCCAAAGCAAGTTGAAAGTTCTGCAGATAGAGAAGTTATTCTCACAGACTCTGAAGGCTCAGAGGCAGACAAGACTGAAGACAAAGACTCTGAAGCAAACCCAGATGCTACGCCTCTAACTTCCCAACTTGACAATCTGCATATTTCTGAAAGACCAACAGTCAGAGGATCTTCTTCCAGAATGAAAGCTTCTCATCCAGAGGATGTGATAATTGGAAAGAAAGATGATCCAATAAGGACAAGAGCATTTCTCAGAACTTCTGAATCTTCCTTCTGTGGCTTAGTGTCAATTATAGAACCAACATCTGTTGATGAGGCTCTGGAAAATAATGAATGGATTTTAGCTATGCAAGAGGAGCTGAATCAATTCACAAGGAATGAAGTCTGGGATCTGGTTCCAAGACCTAAAGGTTTCAATGTCATTGGAACAAAATGGGTTTTCAGAAATAAACTTAATGAGAAAGGAGAAGTTGAAAGGAACAAAGCAAGACTGGTTGCTCAAGGCTACAGTCAACAAGAAGGCATAGACTACACAGAAACATATGCTCCTGTTGCAAGGTTAGAGTCTATACGCTTGCTTATTTCATTTGCTGCACAACATAACATCACTCTTTATCAGATGGATGTTAAAAGTGCTTTTCTTAATGGAATTATAGAAGAGGAAGTGTATGTCCACCAACCTCCTGGTTTTGAAAATGAAAATTTTCCAGATCATATTTACAAACTGAAAAAATCTCTTTATGGACTAAAACAAGCTCCCAGAGCTTGGTATGAGAGGTTGAGTAATTTTCTTCTGAAGAAAAATTTCATCAGAGGAAAAGTGGATACCACACTATTTTGTAAAACCATTAAGAAAGATTTGTTGATTTGTCAAATTTATGTAGATGATATTATTTTTGGATCAACAAATATTATGCTTGGAAAGGAGTTTGCTAAATGTATGCAGGCAGAATTTGAGATGAGCATGATGGGAGAATTGAGATTCTTTCTGGGAATCCAAGTAAATCAGACTCCAGAGTGCACCTACATACATCAGACCAAGTATGTTAAAGAGCTTCTGAAGAAGTTTAACATGCTGGATAGCAAAATGGCAAAGACTCCAATGCATCCTACAAGCACTCTAGGTAAGGAAGAGGTAAGTAAGAAGGTAGATCAGAAACTCTACAGAGGTATGATAGGATCTCTTCTTTATTTGACTGCTTCTAGACCAGACATTCTGTTTAGTGTTTGTTTATGTGCTAGATTCCAATCAGATCCTAGAGAATCACACTTAACTGCTGTTAAGAGGATTCTAAGGTATCTGAAAGGTACTGCTAATGTTGGTTTGTGTTACAGAAGATCTGACGAATATTCACTAGTTGGATTCTGTGATGCTGACTATGCTGGAGATAGAGTTGAGCGCAAAAGTACTTCTGGAAGCTGTCAGTTTCTTGGAAGTCATCTGATCTCGTGGTACAGCAAGAAGCAACCAACAATTGCACTATCAACCACAGAGGCAGAATACATTGCTGCTGCTGGATGTTCCACTCAGATGCTCTGGATGAAGAGTCAACTAGAAGATTATCAAATCTATGAGAGTAATCTTTCTATCTTCTGTGATAATACTTCTGCTATATGTTTATCCAAAAATCCAATTTTACACTCTAAGGCCAAACATATAGAGATTAAACATCATTTCATCAGAGACTATGTTCAGAAGGGTGTAATAAATTTAGCCTTTGTTGATACAGATCATCAATGGGCAGATATTTTCACAAAACCCCTTGCTGAAGATAGGTTTAAGTTTATTCTGAAAAATATTTGTATGGATTTTTGTCCAGAGTAATATTTCTCAGAGTCAACTTCTCAGATGCTAAGTGTTTAACACTCTGAAGTATTTCATCTGTCTTGCTTGTTTAATTTATCTGTGATTTATTTTTTTGTGTGAAACTCTGAACTGACCATCTCAGAGGATCTGAAAGTTGAAAACGTTTCATTTCTTAAGAGTTATAGAATCACATGCAAGCAAACACGTGTCACTCAGAATCTGAAAAGATGGAGTACACCTATTGATTATGACGTTTAAGGTATTGCTTTGAAAATCTCAATCTGTCTTGATTTTCCCCCAAATGTCATATCATAATTAAAAATGATTACTTTTCATTTAATGCAAACGTGCGTATGTGTCCTATGTGTGTCTGTTGTGTTTCCCATGCTTGCTTTATTTGTCTATTTAAACCACTCTCATAACACATTCACACTTTTCACATTCTCAAACACATATGCGCTTTTGTTTGTTGTTCTCTCTCTTTGCAAACCCTAAAAGAACTCAGAAACCTTCATCTTCTTCATCATCGTCAACAATGGCATCTACTTCAAAGGCTGTTACTACCAAGAATGCTACCACTGTCATAGAACCAGTACGCACTCTCCTAACTGCTGTTGATTCACTAGAAGTACTGTGTGAAAGTTTCGTGGACTTAGAAGATCTTGCTGAAAATGGGTTTGATCTGATTTCTTCAATCAAAGCACAAGGCTGGGACGGTTACTTTGACAGGCTTATGGGTCCTGTGTATCCAAAGTTAGTGAAGGAGTTCTGGATCCATGCATATGCTACTCCAAAGTTCATTCACTCCTCTGTGCTGGGAAAAAAGATAGTTATCACTGAAAACCTGATAAGGAAACTCATAGGTTTTAAGGCAACTGATGGAGTAACCTCTCTGTCTTCTGCGCGTGAAGACCTGAAAGATGTATGTCAAGAAATCTGTACTACTGGTGAACCTTGTAAGAAGGTTAAGTTCTTGAAACCCACTTACAAGATATGGGCTAAGATTTTCATGAACACCATCTTTCACAGACCCTCTTCAAACTCTTCTGATTATGTTAATGCTGAACAACTTTACTTCATGTATTGTTTACACCAAAACATTCAGATTGATCTTCCATACTTGTTGTTTAATCATCTGGTGTCTCACGTCAAGGAAACAAGGGAAACAGCCAGAGATAAATCTGGAAAAGTCAGAACATGGATCCCTATGGGAAGGCTGATTTCAGATATTCTGATAGAAAACCAACTTGTGGCGCATCTGCAAGAGGCTGGGTTGACAGAAGATCTGACTTATATCATTGGCTCTGAAATAAACGGTTTAACTTTGAGAAGGATGAAACTGGTTGATGATTTATCTGAGAAACCAAGGAAAACTAACTCTGAAGAAGTTAGGGGAAGAAGGATTCCTGTTAAGGATTTTCCTTTATTCACCTCAGATGAACCTAGAAGAATTATTGCTGAGTATGTTGCTCGCTGCATAAGAGATGGTGTTGAGATTCCTGCCAATCTTGTGCAGAAGGAAGGCCAAGTTCTTCCTGATTTGACAAGGGAAAGAAGACGTAAGAGAAAAGCTGATAGTGAAGGTCATCAGAAGAAAAGGAAGCATTCAGATGCTGAAAAGAAGAAGAAAAGGAAGAAGCTGAAGAAGGTTCAACCAAATCCTCCTGCAGCAACTTTTGAAGATATTAGAGATACTCTGAAACAGGTATTTAACACTGATTCTAATCCTGTTCATCATTCTGCTACCCCCACACCATCTGACTCACCCCTTATATTTAAAAGATCTAGACCATCTGAGACTCATACACCACAACCAACAAACACACAACCAGAAATTCCACAACAAACTCAACAAACAACACCACAACCACAAAACACTATCCCAGAATATACCATTCCAGAGGATGTTCATCCTGATGAGATATTAGATGTCACACCTTTAAACCAGTCTGTCATTTTATCTTCAACTTCTGAAAAATCTAACCACTCTGATACATCATCTGATGATGAATCATCTGGTTACATTAATGAATGCTTGAATGATCTCAAACAACCTCGTTCTGAGAGTGTTTGGAAACAGCTGTTTAAATCTCCAACTTCTGAACATCCACCTTCTCCACAAAATTCCCCAACTCAAACTCTCACTCCACAACCTCTTGAAATCCAAAACACACCACAACCAACAGAAACCCAACCAATTCCCTCAATACCTCAACCACAACATTCTGACCAACAAACATCTGAACCACAAACCAACCAACCAACATCTGAACATCCATCTTCACAACCTCAACCTTCTGAACCACAAACATCTGAACATCCATCTTCACAACCTCAACCTTCTGAACAAACACCACAAACACACCTAACCCAACCAAGAAAACCCAGAATCCCTGATGAAGCAGAATTGGGATCACGTGTTTATACTCTGTTAAGAGATTTTGATAAGGATAATGTCTCAGACTTTGCTGACATTATGGATGTTTGCATGACTACTATGGACAAAGAGGCTGCTGACGCTGTTTGGAAGAAATATCTTTACAGACTGAATAGGGAGGCTTTGAAAATCAGGACTCAATGTCTTAGATTGTCAAAAGTAAGGTTTGCTGCTTATCAAAAACGGATTAAGAGAAACACTCTGTCGCTACTGCGAAAATCGGCGCCGGCTGAACAGAAGAGTCGCCACCGTGCGTTATTTATCCCACGGGAGGGAAAGGAAACGCTCAGAGTAAACCTCGCACAACACGGGAAAGGTATGGTCGTCGCAACCAAAACCTGGATTCGGGAGTCGGTTACGCAAGGGGAAGGTATTAGCACCCCTCACGTCCGTCGTACTCGACGGGATCCACGCTTGTTTTCGGGTATGGATTGTTATTCTATCTAAACTATAGGTCAAGGGTGAAAAAGAAAATAAAACGAAAATAAAAATGACTCGGCAAAGTATCGCACTTTATGCCTACGTATTCCCGCCTGGAACGAGAAATCAGAGTCAACGTAGTTCGCCTACCTACGGGAAAGGAGGGGAAGGTTGCTCGCTAGGATATCGCATCCTATGCCTACGTACTTCCACACAGCATGGAAGATCAGAGCAAACGTAGTTCGGGCCACGTACGACACAAGCTTGTCTTGGTTGATTTTATTCCTTCTGAAAAAGGTTTTCTTGATTAACAGTCCCGGCTCACAAAAATGACGTCTTGATGAGTTCACATTCTTTTACGGAAGAAGTGTCTTTTATTGTGTTTGAAATCTTTATGTGTTTTTCTGTTTGTTTTGAGAAAGAAAGAGACAGAACTCTAACCTACGGTTGCGAAGGGAAACAAACTAACCTAATGTTATCATGCATGGGTTAAGACCTAGTGTCTATCATGCTCCTCTCTTGCACAGAGAGAAACAGAGATCCTACGGGATAGGCAGAAACAGAAACAATAACAGATATATACAGTAAAACAGTAAAATGCATGGATGCAGCAATACAAGCGAGGCAAGGGAGTCCCACTCAACCTCGAACCTAGAAAACAATAGGCGAAAGTGAACAGACTTCACTTTCAACCCAACAGGGTAAACAGCAAACAATACAGTTCAGAAAACCAATCAATACATCAGCAAATGAAATACAGCAAAAGAAACAGCATCAGCAGCTCTGAATCAGCAACTGGTTCAAATAACCTCCAATCAGCTACAGGCTTCAACAAGCATCAATCTCCATCTGCATGACCTTCAGGCAAGGGTCTTGATCATCAGTCTTCCATCTGCACTGGCTTTTCTTCATGCTCAAACCTCCAGGATGAGGGATTAGTCACAAGAGTGAATTGGGTGTTAAGCAATCAGCTGACTACCAAAGGTGGTGAACAGACTGCTTCTAACACAAGAGACATTTTCTCTCAAGAGTTCTATCTCATAGACACTATCACCAAGCCTTCCAAAGGAAGGGGGTGAGTGTCTTAGAGAGACTCTGTATCACAGAGAAGAATGGATGCAGACAAGGCAATCCATGTTTGAGAAACAATCATTCTAATCTAGAGCTCTGCCTAGCTCCTAAACCCTAGTCTCCTCAGCAACTGCTAGCAAGAAACTCATCCTCAACTCTGACAGTTGATCTTCAGCATTTGAATCTTCAATGGCTTCTCCTCCACAAATCTTCAGCTTCCCCAGGGCCCCAGACAAACCCAATACCCATACAAACAATCAATAAACCCCAGAGGGCACACCACACCAGACAACAGATATACAGACAGTAATAATAGCAGTAGGGGAATCCTAACTGTTCTCTAAGGGATCTAATAACTACCCATAGCCCCTATAGTCCCATAACTAACCTATTCAAACCCTAAGTCCTAAGGGAGAAAATTGAACTTCCTAAGTTGTTACCTAAAACCCTAGTTTTGTTCATGATATTCAAGCATCTATTAATCACCTAAAATTAACCTCTAAAAATGGGAACTAAAATATTTCTACAAGCTTAACATCTCATCTAAACAATATGAAAAGAGTGATCAAAAAATATCAAAGCATGTGAGAGAACAAAAATCATAAAAATGATGCATGAAATGAATTATTTAATGTGACATTTATTTAGAAAATATGTAAAAAATATGAAATAAAACTAAAAATGAAATTTTCTTTTTCTATAATATTCTAGACATTTTAATGAAAATATGGTAAAAAGAATGGATTAAAAAGCATTTTTTATGAATTATTTATGAATTTTTGAAATTGGTAAAAATTAGAATGAAATAAGAAAATTAAAATTGAATTAAATGAGGGAGGGGGGTATGAAGAGTAACTCGCCCCAGTTCAAATCTGGATGGGCCTCATAAAGGGGGTGCGCGCAGCAGTTTTACCAAGGCCCAGCTTGAGTCAGCATTGAAGAAAAATGGAACAACGAGCTGGGGGGTGAAAATAGCATCAGAAACGCGTTAGAAATTGCATTGGGCCTAGTTGCTGGGGGTGGGGATAGCAAAAGAGACTCAGGCCCGCCCGTTTCGTTTAATGAAACGGTGCGTTTAGAGCCAAAGTCATTCCCTCCAAATCTGAAATTAAACGTAGGCCATTGGATCGCTATAATAGTCAAAGGTCCAAACCAATATGAACGGCCCTGATTTCGTCTTCCCCAAACGACCTGCAATTAGGGTTTCACTTCACCATGAACATCCATGCACGAACAACTTTCCTCCTCTCTGTTCTCATTTTACACGCCACGAATCCACATGCCATAAACATGAAATCTGCTCCAAATCTCTCCCTCTACAATCCTAGGGCATCAATTCATCTTGAAACTCACCACAACAACAAACACGATTGGATCAACATTCGGCCTCCATTGAAATGCACTGATATGGACCATCACCAATCTTCCCCAGACTTAGCCTAAACTAAACTACACCTAATGGAGATTAACATATGCTATCAAGCCACCATTATAACACACTAATCTAAGAGATATGAACACTAACAGTTTATGGCACCTGTCACTAACCATCACCAAATCGTTCCAAATTCATCTAACTTAATCTCCTAACCACCTAGATCAATTCTACACTAACAAAATCATGCCTAACTAACTGGATCAAGCAGTTTGAATGAAAACTTACCTTGTGCAAAATCTTGCAAACAGCTATGGAGATTGATGATTTGAGGCTTTTGAGACTTGGATCTTGATCAATCCTTGATGAACTTGATTCTGTATGCAAGCTTTGGATGAGATTTGGCCAGAATTATGCTATCCACTTGAATTGGCAACTTTGATATCCTTGCAAAAAGCACTCGAAAATGGATGATAACCACCTTGTTCTTGATTGAATTATACTATATGATGATGAATCAGTATGAGAAGGTTGATTATGATGAAGATTGATGAAGGTTTTGAGAGAATTGGAATGAAACTTCAATGTAAAAGAATGAGAAATCTTGTGAAATTCTTGGTGCAAATGAGGCCAACCCTTGCCAAATTCTCATTTCATGCTTATATAGACCCCAATGGTACATTCTAGATCCATCTTGCACATTCCCTTGTTTTCAAACTTTGGCTCATTTTGATTATGTTTCTTAAAAGGTAAGCAACCATGGATAACTTCATTTTTTCCTTCTAAACTCAAAAAAGTGTGTGAACCATTGTTCCTAGAATTGTTTTTCCATTCAAAATCATATATTGGAAGTCTCCATTTGGACTTGTAAATCTCCCAAACCATTTTTCAACTTGAAATTATTCACTTTATAAGCCTTTTTAGTTCATATTTTGACCAATTATGAAACATCATGCTATGAGCTTCTCCAATAACTTGTGACCTTCTTTCTAGACTTAAAATCCCATTTGGAGCAAGTTTGATGTTGTAAGTTTTTCCATTTGAGGCCTCCTTGTATGAGTTTTGGACATAGGTTAAAATGACCTGTAATTCACAAATGCCCAAAATACCCTTTGCTTGTCAAGACCATAAGTTGAGTTCTCCACATCATATGAAGGCATGCCATACCATTCTAGAAAGCTAAGACAATGAGGAACAATTCTTATGTTGACCAAGAATTCATTTGAAATCTCCTTGAGGGGCAAAACTAGCTTGGAAGTCAAGTCACTTTCACAGACAAAAATTCAGACACCCCAAATGACCTGTAACTTGTAAGGACCATAACTTGAGTTCTACAAATCTCCTTGAGGTCTTCCACCACTCAAATTAAAGGTCTTGAGATCCTCTACAAGTTTCATGTTGGCCAAGAAGCCATTTGAAGCTAGCACTTTGACTTATCTTGCTTGGAAATTTGACCTAAACTAGGGGATTTTACAGAGAAACCCTAATTTAGTAACTCCTCTTCTCCTTGATTTCTCTTGAATTCTCCTTGTCATATCTCCATATCCTTCTTTATATGTTCAATGATGATCCCCACATCTCTCCAATAGCCTTGAATGCCCTCTTAAGTCAGTCAACTGACCTAGGGTTGACCTAGGGTTGACCCAGATGAAACCCTAGTTGACTGTCTTCCACTATAGCTCTTGTGCTTTCCTCAATGACTTGCTTTCTTCTCCAAATGACTTTATAAGTCTCTCAAAATGTCTAGATGCTCTCCATGCTTTCATTTCACAGCTCATAACCCTCTTGTTGATCCTCAGACACCCTCAGCTGGGAGATAGACTCAAGGCTTGATCTGCTGAACTCTTTGCTTTCAAATTCTTTCCTGATGACTTGAGTAGGATGGAATTAGGATAATAACCTCTTGCTAGGCCTCTAGAGATGAAAATAATGATTGGTCCCCTGTTGGATGACTTGCTATGCTGATGCTATGCAGATGGTTAGTCTATGTACATGACTCTATATGCAAATGCTAATGATGATGAAACATAAACCAATTGAATAAGGTTGAGCAAATTTTAGGGTGCAACAGCTGCCCCTATTCAAGCGACTTGGACCCGATTGGGTGAAGAGCCCGGAGCCTTCAGACATTCGCGGTACGAGACGGTTGAATACTAGTGAAACCAGAAATTTGCCAACCGCAGAAATAAACTGCGCTCCTGCTTGAGGAATGACATTCGTCAGCTGAATCTGACTGTTACGATAACCCACTGATCCTGCGCGACCGTGCTGGGGATTGTCTCCATCGTTCTGAAGAGGATTCTGTCATAACATATTGCTTGCTTGTCCACGTTAGGACTCTGTCTGTCGTCGATACGAAGAAATCTCAACTAAAACTTGTCCACGTTAGGACTCCACTTACTGTCAACCCAGGAAAATCTCGGCAACTCCGCTGGGGATAATTCACCTGCATTTCCGTAAACTGAATCGCCCACGTTAGGAATAACACTCTTCCACGTTAGGAGTAACACCTGTCCACGTTAGGAATCACATCATCCACGTTAGGAGTAACGCTTTTATCTTTCCACGTTAGGAAGCAATCTTCTTTCCACGTTAGGAAACTATATCAATCTGTCCACGTAAGGACTCCAATGCCATTTGACGTGTCCGCGTCAGGACTCCGATCTTTCCACGTAAGGAATTCCACTTTTCTTGAATCTGTCCACGTAAGGACCTCAATTTCTTCCACGTCAGGAATAATCTTCTTCTTTCCACGTTAGGAATCAATCTTGATATGCCCGCGCGAGGACTCAATCTTTCCACATAAGGAATAAACTCGTCTTTCCACGTAAGGAATAAATTCATCTTTCCACGTCAGGAAACCATCTTTCTTCCACGTAAGGAATGCTCTTGATATGTCCACGTAAGGACTCTCTTCTTTCCACGTTAGGAATACTGTCATTTCCACGTAAGGAAACTATCTTCTGACACGTCCGCGTATGGACTCCATCTTTTCCGCGTTAGGAATCTCCGTCTTTCCACGTTAGGAATCACTTCTGTTGATAGGTCCGCGTAAGGACTACATCTTTCCACGTTAGGAATAATAATCTCTTTGATCTGCCCGCGTTAGGACACTGATCTCGTCTTGATTTGTCCACGTTAGGACTCAGGCGTCTTCGACTCACTGAGGAGATAAGACTTGTCCACGTAAGGACTCACACCTTCGACTCACTGGGGAAATATCCGCGTTAGGACTTACACTTTGCCAACAACACGAAGAAGGATAAATTTGTCCACGTCAGGATTCTTGTATCTTGTCATCACAAAGAACTACAAACTGGTCCACGTCAGGACGCACATTTCACCATTACGAATAAAGATATCTGCTGAAAACAAAATGATCCACGTCAGGATACCAACACGAAGAGTAACCAATCTTTTTGTCAACGTCATGACCTCCCTTTCTCCAAATTTCGGGGGACCGAATCTATCCACGTCAGGATTAACGCACCTTACCAATCCGGTAAAACAAACCTGTCCACGTCAGGACGCCCACTTCTGAAGAAATCCCGTCATTCTAGGAGTAAATGGTCCACGTCAGGACTTAATTCTTCAATGATCCTTACCCACAAACTGCTCAGCACTGACGTGACAGCGACTTCGAGATGAACTCTACTGGGGATATCTGGAAACCAACTATCGGACACCTGCTTCGAAATTCTGATTCACACGACTCGTTGATGACAAACAACTCTGCTTGGGAATAAGGAGATTCTTATCCTGGCCACTCTGGCTGGGGAAAATAAGATACATTTGCATAAATGACTCTGCTAGAGGCAAAGAGAGTTTTATCACGATAACTCTGTGGGGGAATACCGCCGAAACTGACATTGTCATCGAATATCTCCTGCCGAGATCTTGAATGTTTGGTAATTTATTTGAGCAAGAGCTCTCTCCACCTGAACTACTAGAGTACAGAAACTGCTTCAGCAAAATAAATGCTGGAAGGATAACGCCGACTCGCCGGGGATAGCCTGATGCTACAAAATTATTCCGGCAAAATAAATGCTGGTAGGATGAAGTCGACCCTGCTGGGAATTTGGGAACTCAAACCACCCGTCTTATTGAAGTAACCCCCTGCTGGGGAATATAACTCAAACCAAATACCTTGCGGAGGTAACCCCCTGCTGGGGAATATAACTCTGCTGGGGAATAGCAGATGCGCCTGATATGATTGAAACTCTGCTGGAGAGTGAACTAATATCACACGGTATCTCTGACAAAATAAGTGACAGGAACCACCATCGACTCTGCCTGGGAGAGTCTTAACCTTCGAATTCCACTGGAAGGAAAGAACATTTGCTAAAAAGAGAACTCCGCTGGGGATGGCTGGATTCTCTTGGGGAAAATTAACTGACTCCACTGGGGAAGAGTGCCTGACCCTACGGGGGGAGATGAACCTGTCTGAATACAGCCTTACGATCTCAGAATCACTAAACTCTGCTGAGGACGAGTAACTTCTCTGGAGCACGTCCTTTGGATAAGCTACGGCTAGCTGGAGAATTCTATCCTTCTTCAGGAAGAACATGCATGACCTGCGTGGGGATCAAGCCTTTCACTATTGCAATCTTTTGATCACCTTCCTCGTACAGTTATGAAACCTGCAACAACACAAACAAGACACGGCAAGCCTATGCAATCCAAATCGATTCAGGTTAGTGACGTTACACTCAGTTAATTCAAAGCTTTAACAATTGTTGGCAAGGGCCAGTAATGTTATACTCATGCTAGCTTCAATAAACTTAGGCGTTTTATCATGCGCAAAACAGTAAAGAACAGGCATCAAGTACTGAATAACACATTTTCATTGATTGTGCCCCTGAATGGGCGGAGTTTTTTGTACACGGGATGTAACTCCTGAAAAGAGGAAGCTACGCCAAGCAAATATACAGGTATGCAAGTATTCACAGGAAGCATAAATATTGACAAATTAAACTTTGTACACATGTCGGCAACTGGATGCAGATGAACACCACGAACTGATCCTCCCATGACTCGTCCGACTCTTATACTTTCCCGGTATCCCTACTTCTGAAGAGGTTGTATCCGATAACTGACTTCTCAAATATATTCTCCCGCATAGATGCTCATTGAATTCGAATTCGGACCGCAGTCATTTGCTTTTCAAATCCCTAACTTTTGCGTGAACCGCCCTTTACGGGTTTTCAGTTCACCGGGATACCCCTTTTTGCCGAAGCCGCCCAGTGTAGGTTTTCAACTTCGCGGGTGTACATTTTTTCAATTTTATCCCTAACTTTTGCCCGAACCTTTCATTCTGTTTTTGGTTCGCCAGGATGCCCCATTTTTGCCTGGACTCTCTTTTTTTCTGTCCAGCGGGTCTATTTTAAGCAAAGTATTTTTTAACTGCGTCCGAATTCACAGGTGATGCAAAGTCTTCCCCGTCCATGGTGGACAACAATAAAGCTCCCCCTGAAAAGACCTTACTGACAACGTATGGCCCTTCGTAGTTGGGGGTCCACTTGCCCCTGTGATCTGCTTGCGGCGGGAGAATCCTTTTCAGCACAAGGTCGCCCGTCTGAAAGCTTCGCGGAAGTATCTTCTTGTCGTACGCTTTCTTCATTCGTCTTTGATACAAACGACCGTATGCCAGAGAAGCTAGCCTCTTCTCATCCATCAAACTCAATTGGTTCAATCTGTTCGTTACCCATTCTGCCTCGTCCAGCTGAACGTCTCGCAATACCCTCAGAGAAGGAATCTCAACTTCCAATGGTAGTACCGCTTCCATTCCGTATACCAACGAGAACGGAGTTGCCCCGGTTGATGTGCGTACCGTCGTACGATAACCGTGCAAAGCGAAAGGTAGCATTTCATGCCAGTCTTTATACGTCACCACCATTTTCTGGACGATTTTCTTGATATTTTTATTGGCCGCTTCGACAGCGCCATTCATCTTGGGTCGGTAAGGGGAGGAGTTGTGATGTTCGATCTTGAAATTCTGACAGAGCTCCTTCATCATTTTGTTGTTCAGATTAGAACCATTATCCGTGATTATCCGCTCGGGAATCCCATATCGGCAAATGATATCTCTCTTGATGAATCTAGCCACCACTTGCTTCGTTACATTTGCGTAAGACGCCGCTTCCACCCACTTGGTGAAATAATCGATTGCTACTAATATGAACCGATGCCCGTTAGAAGCCGTCGGCTCAATCTTTCCAATCATATCGATTCCCCACATTGAGAATGGCCATGGAGATGACATCACATTCAGAGGACTCGGAGGCACATGTATTTTGTCAGCATATATTTGGCACTTGTGGCACTTCCTCGCGAACTTGAAACAATCAGTTTCCATCGTCAGCCAAAAGTAACCTGCCCGCAGCAGTTTTCTCGTCATAGCATGCCCACCAGCATGCGTGCCAAATGCACCTTCGTGAATTTCCTCCATGAGAAGCTTTGCCTCTTTCTCGTCTACACAACGCAACAACACCAAGTCGTGGTTTCTTCTGTACAAGACGCCGTCCGGGTTCAAATAAAAATTACCCGCTAATCTCCTGAGAGTCTTCTGATCTTGACTGGATGCCCCAGCCGGATACTCTTTATTCTTCAGGAAATTAAGGATATCAAAATACCACGGTTTGCCATCAGACGCTTCATCAATAGCAAATACATAAGCTGGCCGGTCCAACCGAGAGATAGTGATTTGGGGAGCTTCGTTCCAGAAATTGACCTTGTACATGGAAGACAAAGTGGCAAGGGCGTCAGCCATTTGATTTTCTGCCCGTGGCACGTGATGCAATTCAACTTTGTCGAAGAAAGGCAACAATCTCCTCGCATAATTCATGTAATGTATCAAATTGGGCTGCCGTGTCTCCCATTCCCCTTTGATCTGATTCACTACCAGAGCTGAGTCTCCGTATACGTCTAAATGTTTGATTCGCAAATCAATGGCTTCTTCAAGCCCCATTATACAAGCTTCGTATTCGGCCTCATTGTTGGTAACGGCAAAGGTCAATCGGGCAGTAAACGGGATGTGCGACCCGTGCGGCGTAGTGATAATTGCCCCTATTCCGCTACCGTAAGCATTCACAGCTCCATCAAATATCATCTGCCATTTGGACCCCGGCTCTGGTCCTTCGTCTGGTAACGGCTCTTCACAATCTTTCATCTTGAGATACATGATATCCTCGTCAGGAAAGTCAAATCTCATCGATTGATACTCTTCAATAGGCTGCTCCGCCAGATACTCAGACAACACACTCCCCTTTATTGCCTTTTGCGAGACGTATTGAATATCGTATTCAGTCAAGATCATCTGCCAACGGGCAATTCTACCTGACAACGCCTGCTTTTCAAATATATATTTGATTGGATCCATCTTCGAGATGAGCATGGTTGTATGATTCAGCATGTACTGCCTCAGACGCTTGGCGGCCCAGGCTAGCGCGCAACAAGTTTTCTCCAGCATTGAGTATCGAGATTCACAGTCTGTAAATTTCTTACTCAAATAGTAAATTGCATGCTCTTTTCTCCCCGTCTCGTCGTGTTGACCGAGAACACAACCCATGCTTCCCTCAAGAACCGTCAAATACATTATCAAGGGTCTCCCTGCCACTGGGGGTATCAAAATAGGAGGCTCCTGCAGATACTTCTTTATTTTCTCGAACGCCTTTTGACAATTATCGTTCCACGTTACAGCTTGATCTTTCTTTAACAGCTTGAATAATGGTTCACACGTGGCCGTTAGGTGAGATATGAACCGAGCAATGTAGTTCAACCTCCCTAAAAACCCGCGCACCTCTTTCTCTGTTTTAGGCGTCGGCATTTCTTGAATCGCTTTTATTTTAGCAGGATCGACCTCTATTCCTCTTTCGCTCACTATGAACCCCAGGAGCTTACCCGATCTCACCCCGAAGGTGCATTTGTTAGGGTTCAGCCTCAGCCTGAACTTCCTAAGCCTTTTAAACAACTTCAACAGATTCACCAGATGCTCTTCCTCCGTCTGGGATTTGGCAATCATATCGTCAACATAAACTTCAATCTCTTTATGCATCATGTCATGAAAAAGAGTCGTCATCGCACGCTGATATGTTGCCCCAGCATTTTTCAAACCAAAGGGCATCACTTTGTAGCAAAATGTTCCCCAAGGCGTTATGAAAGTAGTTTTCTCCATATCCTCTGGCGCCATTTTAATCTGATTATATCCTGAAAAGCCATCCATGAAGGAGAATACAGAGTATTGAGCGGTATTATCAACTAATACATCAATATGAGGAAGTGGAAAATCGTCTTTTGGGCTTGCTTTATTCAAATCTCTATAATCCACGCACATTCGAACCTTGCCATCTTTCTTTGGCACTGGTACGATGTTAGCAACCCATGAGGGATACTTCGTCACAGCCAGGAACCCAGCGTCCCACTGTTTCTGAACCTCCTCTTTGATCTTCATTGCCATATCTGGTCGAGTTCTGCGAAGCTTTTGTTTGACCGGCGGGCAATCTTCTTTCAATGGCAGGCGATGCACAACCATATCTGTATCGAGCCCTGGCATATCCTCGTATGACCAAGCGAATACATCATTATACTCTCGGAGCATTTCAACCAGTTTTCGCTTGATATCACTCTGCAGTGCGGCTCCGATACGAATATTTTTCTCAACCCCTTCCGACCCCAAATTGATAATCTCGATAACCTCGTCGTGAGGCAGAATGGCTCTTTCCTCTTGCTTCACCAACCAAGACAGTTCTTCCGGAACGTCGCTATCTTCGATAACCTCTTCTTCGGTCTGGAATACCGGGTGCTCGAAGTCGGGACGAGTCATAGGTGGTTCAAGGATGTCATCTGAAAATGTTATCCTGCAAAAGAAAGGGTTAAGTGCTTCAAAATGCGTATAAAGCGGATAACCACGTTGCCATTTTATTGAAAAATACAAAACAAGAAAGACAGGGATTACAGTATTTGCACATGAAAAAAACGCCATTTATTTAATGATTAACAAAGCAATGTTTATAACAACACAGCCCTAAGCAAATCCTGATGCCCCGGGCAAGACATCAGATTATTCAACAATTAATAAAGCAAAGCATTACTGTTTAAAAGTCACAGGAACAAGCTCCTGAATGGACCAGTTGCACAGTCCTTGTCCTGGCGTGCTTGGCTGAATCCAGGCATCCATATCACAGTCGCTGTCCCCTTCATCGGACTCTGAAGCAGCATTGACAGATTCATGGCATACTCCACTGGCAGAGATGGTGATTGACTTTCTGAAATGAGGGGCCCCCACAGAAGGAGTAGATGACGACGGTCGGTACCCCAGTCCGAACCGGTCCATTTTTACAGGAATGTCCAATACTTTGCCCCAGCCCGTGGCTTCTCCTGCCTTCACTAGCGCTTGAGCCTCTTTATACGAAGAAACAGCTATCTCTGGCACTTTGCTTGGCCCGGGACTCTTGTCCTTAATGCGCAAACCTTCGAACGCCTGGCATGGCGTCTCGTGGATCTCCCCGTCGACTTCCACATATTTAAACGAAGAAAGATGGCTGACCAGGATGTCTTCTTCTCCGCACACGGTGACTACACTGTCTCCGACCATGTACTTTAACTTCTGATGCAGGGTAGACGTGACAGCCCCTGCCCCGTGAATCCAAGGTCTTCCCAGCAAGCAGCTGTACGCAGGCTGTATATCCATGATATAAAACTCCGTTGCAAACTCTTCCGGCCCTACTTGCAGAGGCAAGGTGATCGATCCGAAGACTGTTCTCCGCGTGCCGTCAAACGCTCTGACTACCAAATCGCTAGGTGTACACAAAATCCCTCGAACATCCAGCTTCATCATAGCCTTCTTAGGCAGCACATTCAAAGACGACCCGGTGTCAACCAATACGTGTGACATTGTCGACCCTCTGCACTCAACAGATACATGTAATGCCATATTATGGTCCCTCCCTTTCGGAGTCAAGTCGAAATCAGTAAAGCCCAGACTGTGGCCTGCATTTACATGTGCCAATACTCCTTCTAGCTGGTTCACGGAGACATCCTGGGGTACAAAAGAAGTGTCCAGGACTTTCAGCAAAGCGTTCCTGTGGGCCTCTGAACACAACAGCAATGACAGAATAGATATTTTGGACGGTGTTTGCTGCAGATGCTCCACAATTTTATAATCGCTTTTCCGAATTAAGCGCATGAATTCTTCGACATCCTTAGATGCTGCTTCTTTTTCATTTGCTTGAACCGGAACATTCTCCACCGCTTTCCCCTTTCCTTTCGCTAGCCTTTCGGCTTCCACTTCAGGAGATATAAAGATCCTGCCGCTCCTCGTCATGCCTCCTGAGCCCACAACATTATCCACAATCTCCGCGGACTGCTTGTTAACATCGATTTTAATCCCGTCACAATACACCTCTAGCCCATATGACCATGGGACTGCTTTCGTGTTCTCATACGGGATTGGCCCGGCTTTAGTTATAGTAATCGGTGGTCGCTGAGCTGGTGCTGAAATAGTGATCGTCTTCCTAGGAATTGTCACTGTGGCAACATCACTCTGATTATCCATTACTGCCCCTGCCGGCTCATCAGTTGCTGTTCTATCAAACTGCAATACACCTTCATCAATCAAGGCCTGAATGCCTTTCTTCAAATCCTCACACCCCCCAGACAGGGCCCAACAATCTAAACAGTACTCATTACAACCCGGGTAAACACCTCCTTGCAACAGTCGGCTTTTTATTTCGCTCAGCGGCGTCTTTAAATCCTCAACATTCATAATCAGATTCAGACCTTCCTCAGTCAGCACGGCGTTCGCCCCATGATTAGGCATGGGTTTCTGGACTATATTCGCACCGGTCGTTCCGAAGTTGATAGACTTGTTGTCCAAGAGATCCTGCACAACGTGCTTAAAAGCATGACACCCTTCTATATCATGGCCCGGGGCCCCAGAATGAAACTCGCAGCGCCTATTTGCATCATAGCCGAACGGGGGAGTTCCCGTTATTGGTGCCAAGGTTCTTTTCTCCACCAGATTCAATCCCAACAAGGTCTGCAATAAATCAGCATAGTTAGAGGGAGGCTTCTTGAACACCCTTCTCGGCTTACCACCCTGGAATTTTCTCTGAGCCTGCTGTGCCCCCTGCTGAGGCTGCTGCTGCTGTGGCATTGGTTGCTGCTGAACCTGTTGTTGTTGCTGGATTGGCTGCTGTTGATACGGGATGGTGACACTCGACACTTGCTGCTGCTGACGATATGGATTTCTTCCCCTGCCTCGGCCTCGGCCTCGGCCTCCAAATACAGCACTAGCTTCGCCCTGACGGCGCCCACCATATACTTTCCTATTACTGCCAGATGCAGTTGATTCATCGACTTGGAACTTTCCTTGCTTAATGTTCCGCTCAATCTTTTCACCCATCAGAATCAGATCTGAAAAACTAGCCAGAGACGTATGAAACAACATATCATGAAACAGCCCGGTGAATGTACCAACAAACATGTCGTTCATTTCTTTATCTTCCACAGGAGGACGAACCCTGGCAGCCATATCGCGCCACCTTTGCGCGTATTCTTTAAAACTCTCCCCCTTCTTCTGCGAAAGCCCGGCCAACTGGACCCGATTGGGTGCCAGGTCACTGTTATATTTGTAATGGGCTACGAACGCCTCCGCTAATTGCTTCCAAGTCTTGATATCAGTGGGCTCCAACCCCATGTACCACTCTAAGGAAGGACCCGATAGGCTATCCTGAAAGAAATGCATGAGCATTCTTTCGTCAGTGGAGTATGCAGACATCTTTCTGTAATAAGCTCGTACATGAACTTTCGGACATGTATCTCCTTTGTACTTATCGAACGCAGGCGCTTTGAACTTGATTGGCACCCTCAGCCCAGGTACCAAGCCCATTGTTGCCATGTCCAGACCCACAGCACTCTGGTTTAGGACTCCCTTCATTTGCTCTTCCAGCATTCTAATCTTTTGAGAATCATCCATCGGCCCTTCAAAGCCCCCTCCAGAGAAGGCGTCTTCCTGCTGATCCTCTTGCCACATACCGTTTCCAGCCCCGTATCCATCATACGCATTATTACGTCCAGCTCTGACCTGATTCATCCCCGGAACTCGGCCTCTGTTGCCATACCCTTGAACACCTCCAGCAGGACCACCAGCCATGAAACCAGCACCGTTTCCGTTTCCAAAACCTCCGTAGCCCTGATTGACCATACCATAACCATCTTGCCCACAGCCTTGAGCATTAAAGCCATACTTGCCAGTATTGTCGAATCCCTGATCGTTGAATCCGAACCCAGCGTTGACAAAGCCATTGCCTCCGAGATTATCTCCCAAATTGACATCACCCAGCCCAGCGTTATGGACAGCAGTTTCATTTCCAACTCCGACGTTACCATTCACAGCAGCGGTAGCGTTGTTGACGTTAGCAGCATTCACATTGACGACAGGCGGAGCCACTGGCGTTGGAGTGCCATCTCCATGAGCAGTATCAACCCGGACAGACTGATGATCTTCGTTACCATGACCAGCGTTGCGAGCCAACAGAGGCTGGACCATGGCCTGCAAATTCTCTTGCCCTTTTGCTATAGCCTCCATGGTCTGCATGAAGAGGGCGAGCTTCTCGCGTACATCCTGCATCTCGTTCTGAATCTGGTCCATGACTTTCCGACAGTTGGATCGTGTAGAATAGCGGTGCGGATGTTGATCTGGAATCCTGTTAAGTACCTGAATCAAAGCAGGAGATAAGACACCATTCAAAGATTACCTGTTATGCAAGATGAATATGAATGCAATGCAATGTGTCTGTGCATTAGGGAAGTTCATTCCCCCAGTTCTAGTGCGAAGGTGCCGGTGCAGTGACAGTGTTGACAATAAGAATACCGGAGCTGAATCATAGAAAGCCTCATATATAGCAGAGAGAATCAATAAGCCCAGGGTACAATATCACTGAGAGTACAAAGATGGCATAACCTCAACCAACAATCCTGGTGATGGTCAGCACTATGCAAATAAAGCATACAAATAATGGAATGATCAGATCCTCCCAAAAGTCTGGTACTCCTCTATCAACTTCTTGGTCTCCGGATGGCTTGGTCGATCAAGCAGCCCTTCAACAAGCTGGTTTCTCTTCTTAAGGACACGGCGTACGTCTTCAGCAGTTTCTTCCCATGTTGCTTCTCCGAAGCAATCTTCTAACTTTCGCTTCTGGGATACCGCTTCATCTCTGGATTTGATTGCCTTGTTCAGTGCATGCTGGACACTATACCGGTTCATCACTTCTTCCTCACACTTCTTGAGGCTAGACTTCAACTTCTCCTCGAGGTCGGAAATTTGCTGCTTCAGCTTATCTTCCCTCTTCTTGTTGTTGGTGAGTGTAGCATTCCAAGTCTTGTTGCAAGAAGATATCTCTCGGTGTGCTGCGTCAAGCGCTTTCTTTTTGGCTTCCAGCATGTCATGGGAGCTTCTGAATTCTTGCCCCAGACGTTCGCGCTTTTTCTTTTCCTCAGTCAACTCAGCTCCTAACCTGTTTACCAGCTCAATCTGTTGTTGGAAAGCATATACGGCCTTGTTTTTCTCGCTGCGCACCTGGGCTAACTCTTGCTCTAACCCTTCGTTAATCTTCATTAAGGCTTCTTTCTCCCTTACAACTTGTTCATAGACTTCCCTAGAAACAGTGGTCGGCTCTTCTACCGGAATAGGATCAAGAATTGGTGCATCTGGAAACGGCATCTTCAACTGACTAGCCCTCTCCTGAATCCAAGCTCTATAAGGTGCATAGGCCTGACAGTCATTCTTTCCTAACAACGGCTTCCCTTTGCGGTTAATACGCGTCCAAGCATGTCGCAACTTGGCTAATAACTCCCCCTTCACGTCTCCAGTGAAGTACAGAGATTCCTGTACTTCCTCCTCCTGAGGTGGATTCTTCAGCGCATATCCGAACTGGCGAATGAATAGAGAAGGGTTGTAATTGATACACCCTTTTCTTCCTATCAATGGCACATTAGGGTAACCAGCACAGCTAAAGATGAGCTCCGATCCCAACAGGTCTCTATCAAACCACTCCATATCTTCCGACGATAGCCTCATCAAGCGTTCTGGCCAACCAACTGGAACTGTAGTCTCTGCAACGGATCCTCTCTTAGGAAGGTGACTCTCAAACCACATACTCAATAAGGGCACACACAGATGAACATTCTTCCCTCTTCCCTTCTCATTCTTGTAATGCAGCGAGTGGTAGAGATCTCCGAGCAAGGTAGGTACAGGATTACCAGCGGCGAACAAGTAGAAAGCATCAAAATCCACAAAATCCGGTATATTGGGGAATAGTACTATGCCATAAATGCACAAGGCCAACACAGCATTGAAAGCAACCCAGCACCCATTCTTGGCGTACTCTTGGGCTTTACCAACTAAGAACTGAAATGAGAAGCCTGGAACTCCACGGGAAACAGTAGTCACAAGTTCAGAAGCATCAACATGCAAGGCTTTTGCCAATTCCTCCGGCTTGGGTTTGGCATCATAATGACTGAATGGAACCTGGTTCTGCACGGGCAGCTCAACATACTCAGCGTATTCCTCCAGGGTTGGTCCCATAATAAAATCAGAGAACGTAAAACACCTCAAAGCAGGGTCGTAGAATTGCATCAAAGCATACAGCCCCTCTAACTCTACCTCTGTAGGTTTGCACACCAATCTCAATATTCTACCATAGCTCATCCGGAAACTCCTACGAACACCCTCATCAGCAAGAGAGATCAACCCCAGTAAAGGAACAATATCAGGCGTAGGCAATTTGTAAGCAACCGTTCTCCGTAGGCTAGTCATGATCAAAACTCAGAAGTCTGGGCACTAGAACTAGGGAAATGCAAATGCACCTGCAGCACAGACACACGTTAGCGAAATGCAAATGATAATGTATATGCAGGGATGCAATGCAAGTAACATTCAACAGGGACCAAAGCTGCAGCTGAATAGCCTAAACCCAATCAAGAAAGGTCTCAAATAGACCATCCAGAAGTCATCAACCCTGGTCTCAGATAGACCTAAAATAGAACTCCAACACTGGTCTCTGACAGACCTCAACCATAACTCATTGGTCTCTGATAGACCTCAAATCACATCCATAATTGGTCTCTGACAGACCTCATAATACATCTCCCAATGGTCTCTGACAGACCTCAGAATACATCTCCAAATGGTCTCTGACAGACCTCAGAATACATCTCCAAATGGTCTCTGACAGACCTCATAACTCTCCATAAATAACCCGGATCTCTGATCAAGAAATAACCGGTAGTCTGGAGGTCTAGTTACCTGCATAACCCTGAATCCCCTCACAGGTGGGTGGCCCTATAACTGGCACAAGGTACGGCATCCTATGCGGTCGTCGGCGTCACAGACTTTCAGGGTCGATGATACGATTCCCAGAAGGAGTGGCATCATCAAATCCTGAAGAGGCCTCACTCAGCCAACTTCCAAATGATCGGTCCCCAGAGTCGACAATCCAACTAACCAGCAACCCACGCCAACCAAAGGAAGGGGCAGGAGGCCAACCAGAGGAACCTCGTCTGAGTGTAGATTTCATGGGACACCAAAGCAAGCAAAGCAAGCGGGCGCCCACTAATTTCTACTCTAATTCTAGGTGCACTCAAGCCCAGGTCCGGCTTATCTCTCAGTATCAGAACACCCGTCACACCCCAATACGGCAATAATAAACAATATATAAAGCTGAAAATACAAGGTTAGAAATATACAATAACTCCATACAAAATCCTCGACGGGAAAACAAGCGTTAGGATTGACTCTCTCAAGGGACGTTGGATCCCAAATGCATAAGAACCATCGCAGTCCTTAGCAGCCAGGGGACGTTGGATCCCCAGCAGAGTCGCCAGCTGTCACTACTGCGAAAATCGGCGCCGGCTGACAGAAGAGTCGCCACCGTGCGTTATTTATCCCTCAGAGCGGGAAAGGAAACGCTCAGAGTAAACCTCGCACAACACGGGAAAGGTATGGTCGTCGCAACCAAAACCTGGATTCGGGAGTCGGTTACGCAAGGGGAAGGTATTAGCACCCCTCACGTCCGTCGTACTCGACGGGATCCACGCTTGTTTTCGGGTATGGATTGTTATTCTATCTAAACTATAGGTCAAGGGTGAAAAAGAAAATAAAACGAAAATAAAAATGACTCGGCAAAGTATCGCACTTTATGCCTACGTATTCCCGCCTGGAACGAGAAATCAGAGTCAACGTAGTTCGCCTACCTACGGGAAAGGAGGGGAAGGTTGCTCGCTAGGATATCGCATCCTATGCCTACGTACTTCCACACAGCATGGAAGATCAGAGCAAACGTAGTTCGGGCCACGTACGACACAAGCTTGTCTTGGTTGATTTTATTCCTTCTGAAAAAGGTTTTCTTGATTAACAGTCCCGGCTCACAAAAATGACGTCTTGATGAGTTCACATTCTTTTACGGAAGAAGTGTCTTTTATTGTGTTTGAAATCTTTATGTGTTTTTCTGTTTGTTTTGAGAAAGAAAGAGACAGAACTCTAACCTACGGTTGCGAAGGGAAACAAACTAACCTAATGTTATCATGCATGGGTTAAGACCTAGTGTCTATCATGCTCCTCTCTTGCACAGAGAGAAACAGAGATCCTACGGGATAGGCAGAAACAGAAACAATAACAGATATATACAGTAAAACAGTAAAATGCATGGATGCAGCAATACAAGCGAGGCAAGGGAGTCCCACTCAACCTCGAACCTAGAAAACAATAGGCGAAAGTGAACAGACTTCACTTTCAACCCAACAGGGTAAACAGCAAACAATACAGTTCAGAAAACCAATCAATACATCAGCAAATGAAATACAGCAAAAGAAACAGCATCAGCAGCTCTGAATCAGCAACTGGTTCAAATAACCTCCAATCAGCTACAGGCTTCAACAAGCATCAATCTCCATCTGCATGACCTTCAGGCAAGGGTCTTGATCATCAGTCTTCCATCTGCACTGGCTTTTCTTCATGCTCAAACCTCCAGGATGAGGGATTAGTCACAAGAGTGAATTGGGTGTTAAGCAATCAGCTGACTACCAAAGGTGGTGAACAGACTGCTTCTAACACAAGAGACATTTTCTCTCAAGAGTTCTATCTCATAGACACTATCACCAAGCCTTCCAAAGGAAGGGGGTGAGTGTCTTAGAGAGACTCTGTATCACAGAGAAGAATGGATGCAGACAAGGCAATCCATGTTTGAGAAACAATCATTCTAATCTAGAGCTCTGCCTAGCTCCTAAACCCTAGTCTCCTCAGCAACTGCTAGCAAGAAACTCATCCTCAACTCTGACAGTTGATCTTCAGCATTTGAATCTTCAATGGCTTCTCCTCCACAAATCTTCAGCTTCCCCAGGGCCCCAGACAAACCCAATACCCATACAAACAATCAATAAACCCCAGAGGGCACACCACACCAGACAACAGATATACAGACAGTAATAATAGCAGTAGGGGAATCCTAACTGTTCTCTAAGGGATCTAATAACTACCCATAGCCCCTATAGTCCCATAACTAACCTATTCAAACCCTAAGTCCTAAGGGAGAAAATTGAACTTCCTAAGTTGTTACCTAAAACCCTAGTTTTGTTCATGATATTCAAGCATCTATTAATCACCTAAAATTAACCTCTAAAAATGGGAACTAAAATATTTCTACAAGCTTAACATCTCATCTAAACAATATGAAAAGAGTGATCAAAAAATATCAAAGCATGTGAGAGAACAAAAATCATAAAAATGATGCATGAAATGAATTATTTAATGTGACATTTATTTAGAAAATATGTAAAAAATATGAAATAAAACTAAAAATGAAATTTTCTTTTTCTATAATATTCTAGACATTTTAATGAAAATATGGTAAAAAGAATGGATTAAAAAGCATTTTTTATGAATTATTTATGAATTTTTGAAATTGGTAAAAATTAGAATGAAATAAGAAAATTAAAATTGAATTAAATGAGGGAGGGGGGTATGAAGAGTAACTCGCCCCAGTTCAAATCTGGATGGGCCTCATAAAGGGGGTGCGCGCAGCAGTTTTACCAAGGCCCAGCTTGAGTCAGCATTGAAGAAAAATGGAACAACGAGCTGGGGGGTGAAAATAGCATCAGAAACGCGTTAGAAATTGCATTGGGCCTAGTTGCTGGGGGTGGGGATAGCAAAAGAGACTCAGGCCCGCCCGTTTCGTTTAATGAAACGGTGCGTTTAGAGCCAAAGTCATTCCCTCCAAATCTGAAATTAAACGTAGGCCATTGGATCGCTATAATAGTCAAAGGTCCAAACCAATATGAACGGCCCTGATTTCGTCTTCCCCAAACGACCTGCAATTAGGGTTTCACTTCACCATGAACATCCATGCACGAACAACTTTCCTCCTCTCTGTTCTCATTTTACACGCCACGAATCCACATGCCATAAACATGAAATCTGCTCCAAATCTCTCCCTCTACAATCCTAGGGCATCAATTCATCTTGAAACTCACCACAACAACAAACACGATTGGATCAACATTCGGCCTCCATTGAAATGCACTGATATGGACCATCACCAATCTTCCCCAGACTTAGCCTAAACTAAACTACACCTAATGGAGATTAACATATGCTATCAAGCCACCATTATAACACACTAATCTAAGAGATATGAACACTAACAGTTTATGGCACCTGTCACTAACCATCACCAAATCGTTCCAAATTCATCTAACTTAATCTCCTAACCACCTAGATCAATTCTACACTAACAAAATCATGCCTAACTAACTGGATCAAGCAGTTTGAATGAAAACTTACCTTGTGCAAAATCTTGCAAACAGCTATGGAGATTGATGATTTGAGGCTTTTGAGACTTGGATCTTGATCAATCCTTGATGAACTTGATTCTGTATGCAAGCTTTGGATGAGATTTGGCCAGAATTATGCTATCCACTTGAATTGGCAACTTTGATATCCTTGCAAAAAGCACTCGAAAATGGATGATAACCACCTTGTTCTTGATTGAATTATACTATATGATGATGAATCAGTATGAGAAGGTTGATTATGATGAAGATTGATGAAGGTTTTGAGAGAATTGGAATGAAACTTCAATGTAAAAGAATGAGAAATCTTGTGAAATTCTTGGTGCAAATGAGGCCAACCCTTGCCAAATTCTCATTTCATGCTTATATAGACCCCAATGGTACATTCTAGATCCATCTTGCACATTCCCTTGTTTTCAAACTTTGGCTCATTTTGATTATGTTTCTTAAAAGGTAAGCAACCATGGATAACTTCATTTTTTCCTTCTAAACTCAAAAAAGTGTGTGAACCATTGTTCCTAGAATTGTTTTTCCATTCAAAATCATATATTGGAAGTCTCCATTTGGACTTGTAAATCTCCCAAACCATTTTTCAACTTGAAATTATTCACTTTATAAGCCTTTTTAGTTCATATTTTGACCAATTATGCAACATCATGCTATGAGCTTCTCCAATAACTTGTGACCTTCTTTCTAGACTTAAAATCCCATTTGGAGCAAGTTTGATGTTGTAAGTGTTTCCATTTGAGGCCTCCTTGTATGAGTTTTGGACATAGGTTAAAATGACCTGTAATTCACAAATGCCCAAAATACCCTTTGCTTGTCAAGACCATAAGTTGAGTTCTCCACATCATATGAAGGCATGCCATACCATTCTAGAAAGCTAAGACAATGAGGAACAATTCTTATGTTGACCAAGAATTCATTTGAAATCTCCTTGAGGGGCAAAACTAGCTTGGAAGTCAAGTCACTTTCACAGACAAAAATTCAGACACCCCAAATGACCTGTAACTTGTAAGGACCATAACTTGAGTTCTACAAATCTCCTTGAGGTCTTCCACCACTCAAATTAAAGGTCTTGAGATCCTCTACAAGTTTCATGTTGGCCAAGAAGCCATTTGAAGCTAGCACTTTGACTTATCTTGCTTGGAAATTTGACCTAAACTAGGGGATTTTACAGAGAAACCCTAATTTAGTAACTCCTCTTCTCCTTGATTTCTCTTGAATTCTCCTTGTCATATCTCCATATCCTTCTTTATATGTTCAATGATGATCCCCACATCTCTCCAATAGCCTTGAATGCCCTCTTAAGTCAGTCAACTGACCTAGGGTTGACCTAGGGTTGACCCAGATGAAACCCTAGTTGACTGTCTTCCACTATAGCTCTTGTGCTTTCCTCAATGACTTGCTTTCTTCTCCAAATGACTTTATAAGTCTCTCAAAATGTCTAGATGCTCTCCATGCTTTCATTTCACAGCTCATAACCCTCTTGTTGATCCTCAGACACCCTCAGCTGGGAGATAGACTCAAGGCTTGATCTGCTGAACTCTTTGCTTTCAAATTCTTTCCTGATGACTTGAGTAGGATGGAATTAGGATAATAACCTCTTGCTAGGCCTCTAGAGATGAAAATAATGATTGGTCCCCTGTTGGATGACTTGCTATGCTGATGCTATGCAGATGGTTAGTCTATGTACATGACTCTATATGCAAATGCTAATGATGATGAAACATAAACCAATTGAATAAGGTTGAGCAAATTTTAGGGTGCAACACACTCCTCCTATTCTTCTTCTAGAAGCTCCTCCACCTCCAGAAATTCCTGCACCTGATGTTACTCAGACTGTTTCAGAATCTACTGTTTCAGAATCTACAGATCTTCAGAAGGATGTCAAAGAACTTAAGGATTTTATGGTTGATCAAAAGAAAACAAATGAAGAAATGAAAACTTGGATGGCTAAGCAAGATGAAAATTCAGAAAGGATTACAGCACTGCTGCACCTCATTGCTTCTCAACAAGCCTCATCTGCTAAACCTACTTGATGTTTTGCACAAGTTTTTCATGTTTTGCTTTGTTTTGATTTTCTTCTGATATGTTTTGTATGCTTTTATCTGAATCTGGATGTTCTCTTGACTTAATGACAATGATCTTTTTGCTTATCTGGATATGTGTTTCTTCTGCATCTTTACTGTCTTTTAAAATTCTTTTTGATTATGACAAAAAGGGGGAGAAACAAAATAGAATCTGATTGTTCAAATCTATAAGCAATTATCTGAACTAAGTCAGACATGTTACTAACATTCTTTGAATTTAAGTGTCCCAGATATTATTAAAAAAAATCTGACAAATTTCATTGAAGTTTTTCCTGAGATCTATCTTTTCAGAACCTGATCAAAAATAGCTGAATCTGAGTAGACCAGACTCTGATATCTAACCTTGAGTACTATGATCTAAAAGATAACTCAAGACAGGAAATGGCAAGAT
The DNA here is from genome assembly GCA_963859935.3 of Lathyrus sativus. Lineage (NCBI taxonomy): Eukaryota > Viridiplantae > Streptophyta > Magnoliopsida > Fabales > Fabaceae > Lathyrus > Lathyrus sativus. The sequence continues at coordinate 601,669,436 of OZ012738.1, forward strand.
AAACAACCAGGTGTTCTGAAGTTGTTCATCTGGCATCAAGCTTTAATATGGCATCAAGCTTTGACTCTAGAAGTCAAACATATGGCAACCAGGATATGTCAACCAGGCTTCAATCAGGCTCTGAATCTGAAATGTACTCAACCAGAAAGGGAAGTATCTAATTCCATTAGAGTATTCATTTCAGGGGGAGATTGTTAATCTCAGGGGGAGTAATTTTAATTCATATTTTTATTGAACAAATTTCTCATGTTTTGTCATCATCAAAAAGGGGGAGATTGTAAGAGCACAGATTGTGTCTTAGTAATATCTCTATGTTTTGATGATAACATTAATGATAATTTGTATACAAGAATTATACTCTCTAAATTTGTTCTAAACTGTTTTCTACAGGCACAAAAGATTTTAATCTTAAAGAGCAAATTTGATGTGAACAATAAATTCTGAATGGCTCAAGAGCATCTGAAGATTAGAAGAATCTGAAGTATAAGAGCTTATTCATCAAGATTCTGAAGATACAACACGCTGCATATATTATCAAGAATCTGAATGAAAGAAGACTCTGAGTGAAGAGACTCTGAATGAGAGAAGACTCTGATCTGAGTGAAGACTCTGATTTAAGAGCATGTTACGCTTCAAGCACACAGCTGCACCAGACTCTGATTCAGCAACATCTGAAGAACCTCTTAGGCTCTGAAGTTTCCAGAAGATTCTGAAGACTGAAGACTCTGATATTGATTGTTGATCTGAACTATCTGAAGAATTATTTGAAGAAGATTATTTTAATATATCCGTTGGAATATGCCAGCAAATCTTTCCTTATTTGGGATAGACAAAATTCTCTGCAAGAAGATTATTCCTCTGATACATTCCATATATGGTATAATCACAGCTCAGCAGACAATTGCTACACCCACATTTTGTGCGCCGTCTCTCTGCTGCAATAGTACAAAGGACAGTACTATTTGATATTGGAAATATCTTCTCCAACGGTAAAATATTCTCTCCAATATTCAAGTGGCTATATAAAGGAAATGATAGCTCATTCTTCAAGTGACCAACTAAGACGAACATATTGAAAAACTCACTCTCAAGCGAAGAAACTCTCAAGCTCTCATATTCTTGCTGTTCATATTTTGTTCTAAACTTAGAGAAATAACACAGTTGTGTTTATAGCTTTCTTAGAAGCAATTTCTTACTCTTACATTGTATTACATTAATTTGTAAAGGAAGTTTTCCTTAAGAGGATCTAGGTTAGATCAGTAGCTCTTGAGAAGACTAAGAACAGTTGTTCTTAGGTGTTGCTATTTGTAATCAGTTGATTTGAATAGTGGATTAAGTCCTTGTTGAGAAAGGCAAATCACTCTTGAAAAGGGTGGACTGGAGTAGTTGAGTTCAACGAACCAGGATAAAAATACTTGAGTTTTTATCTTTGATTATTTTCTGTCATACTTATTCAACCCCCCCCCCCCCCCCTTCTAAGTATTTTCTCACCTTCACTTGGTGTGATCATAAGTATTGCAGTTGAAGACAGTCAACTAGGGTTCCATCTGGGTCAACTCTAGGTCAACTCTAGGTCAATTGACTGATTGAAAGGCATTAAGGTCTATTGGAGAGATGTGGGGTTCATCATTTGACATGTGGAGAAGGATATGGTGATATGCCAAGAAGAATTCAAGAGAAATCAAGGAGAAGAGGAGTTTCTAAATTAGGGTTTCTGTGTAAAATCCCCTAATTTAGGTCAAATTTCCAAGCAAGATAAGTCAAAATTCAAGCTTCAAATGGATCCTTGGCCAACATGAAACTTGTATAGGATCTCAAGACCTTTAATTTGAGTGGTGGAAGACCTTAAGGAGATTTATAGAACTCAAGTTATGGTCCTTGCAAGTTACAGGTCATCTGAGGTATCTGAAGTTTTGTCTGTGAAAGTGACTTGACTTCCAAGCAATATTTACCCCTCAAGGAGATTTCAAATGAATTTCTGGTCAACATAAGAATTGTTCCACATTGTATTAGCTTTCTATAATGGTATGGTATGCCTTCATATGATTTGTGGAACTCTACTTATGGTCTTGGCAAGCAAAGGGTATTTTGGTCATCTGGTGATTACAGGTCATTCTTAGCCTATACCTAAAACTCATACAAGGGAGCTTCAAATGAAACACTTCCCAACATCAAAGTTGCTCAAAATGCCATTTTAAGTCAAGAAAAGAAGTCATGGAAGTTTGGAAATGCATGGAACAAGACTTAATAAAAGTTGGTGAAAAATGACTTAAAAAAGGCATATAACTTGAAAAAGTTCAAGTTGGAAAATGGTTTGAGAGATCTACAAGTCCAATATGGGTCATCCAATATACCAAATTGATTCCCAACATCATTTCAAAGACATTGGTTCAGCCACCTTTTTGAGTTAGGGTTTAAAAATTGGACTTGCTTTGTATTTTTGTTACTTGCATAATAAGGCAAGTATAGAAAACTTGGCACAAGATGAATTTTCAAGGCAAGGAGCTTACATACACTTCCCATATCTCATGTAAGGAGATTTTGGCATAAGTTTGGATAGGTGCAAGCATGAGATAAGAGATATTCAAAGTATCATGGCATGAGAAGTTCATGAAATTTCCACAACTTTCTAGAATCCTCCAAGATTATTCTAGAATCCTCTAAGTTTGTTAATCATCATCTATATATTGGGTTGAGATCATTAGGAGTAAAGGTTGGTGATAGTTGATGTTGAATCCATTTGCAAATCATATTGAATTTTTTTCCATCATTTTTCCATTTTTTTCCCACACTTTCACATGTTTGAATTTCCATTTTTTTCAATCCTTTTTCTCTCCATTTTTGATCCTTTCTCATTACCAACTAATTCAATATACTACATAGGATTTTTCCATCAATTTTTGAGAAGATTTTAGTGCAATTCCATGGTTGTATCAACATGAAAAAGTGAGCTCCAAGTGCAAAAGTGATTTTCATTTCCTCACCAATTCAAGCATTTTCTTTGATCCTAATACCTCTACCAAGAATTATTGAAGGTTTCTACACTTTTTTCCAAAGAAATTCGTGCTCCATTAAAGCTCCATAATTCATTTTTCCAAGGTATAAAGAATTCGACATAACTCATGATTTATGAGTCTTTCTTGCATTATTGTTGTTGCATCACATTGCTCTCATCTCCTACATGGATTCTAGTACAAAAAAGATGGTTTTTATGACAATTTTTGGTTCTTGAGTTTTTCTTGAGGTGCCACATTTTGGGAGTTAGAGAGATTTTCAAGAAAATCTAAGACCATATTTGGATTCCTTGAATTTTTTCCTTCAAGTTTGACTAAAATTTTGTGCGAAACGGATAATTATTGATGGAGTTATGGTGCTTCAAAGTGACCAAAAATCCATGTGAATAGTGCTGCGGGTTACTATTCATGTGCTGAAAAAATATTCAATTTGGAGAAGAAACATGCTTTCATGTACTTTCTTTTATATTTTCTGTTTTATATGCTGACTTCAAATAATCATAAAAAATAGGAAAATTAGTCTTTTTGATCCCCATTTTTTTGTGCTGAATCTTTAAGATGTATAGGATTTAATAAAACTGGAATTATAATTTTATCATTTTTTGACATTTTCTTTGGATTTTTTAAATTTGGGTCGTCATAAAAAGGCCAATGCTGGTGCTATCATTTTGTTGAATTTCTTTGACGTATCAAAACACAATTTAAATGTCAATCCTTTTGCAGAGATCTCATACACACGTTGAGGTATTGTGATATATTTTTGTGGGAATTTTATTGTACCATTTTAATTGGTTTTGGATGCTTTCTTTAACATGCTCCACTTTAATCTTTTCTTTGGTATACATGAGATATCTTGCAATGTTTTCATCTTGTTTGACCATTTATCTTTGGATATTTTTGTGGTATCTCTCACCCCTGGTTTGTGGCTTGATGTAGGGCATTGGAGATTTTTATTTGAATTTTTTAGCACCTTTTGCTATTTTTCTTATGTTTTGTATTCGAACTTGTAATTTGGACTTCCGAACGGACTTTATTTTTGTTAAGGCTCCAACGGCCGATTTGTGTTTGCGTGGTGAATGCCGTGGTTTATATTTCTTATTATAGATAGGCTAGAGGTATTTTAAGACCCCTTAGGTGTCTGTTATTTGTATGTGTAGCTTGCCCGATTATCGACTTGTTTGCATGATAGCACGTTGCGATTCCAAATAGTGGATTACGCGTTTCATTCGGAGTTTTCACTCGATTCTTTGCATATGATCACTTGATATTTTCTTATTCCATCCATGAATGGGCTTGAGGTTGAGATGAACCTTCCTCCCTCCTTTGCATTGCATTTACCATTGCTATATTCATGTTCACTTGTATGCGGTTATTACTTGTATTTCCGTTTCTTCCTTTCGTTTCCTTTCCCGTAGGACTTCCATTCTTCCTTGTTCAAGGGAGGATGTGATAGACATTAGGAGTTAACCCATGCATGATAACATTAGGGTAGATTTTATTCCCTTTCAACCCTAGGATTTGTAGAGTGTCATCTCTTCTTTCTTCAAAACAACAGAAAAACATTAATAAAGGTTATAACAGAGATTCATTCATTTCTTCCGTCAAAAGATTTGAACAGACATCAACCTTTTGCAATAATAAAACCCTTGTTTAAGGTGAGATTTTTCATAAAAAAACAACAGACAGACTTGTGTCGTACGTGGCCCGAACTACGTTTGCTCTGATCTTTCATGTTGTATGAAAGTACGTAGGCATAGGATACGATATCCTAGCGAGCAACCTTCCCCTCCTTTCCCGTAGGTAGGCGAACTATGTTGACTCTGATTTCTCGTTCCAGGCGGGAATACGTAGGCATAAAGTGCGATACTTTGCCGAGTCATTTTTATTTTCATTTTATTTTCTTTTTAACCCTCGACCTATAGTTTAGATAGAATAACAATCCATACCCGAAAACAAGCGTGGATCCCGTCGAGTACGACGGACGTGAGGGGTGCTAATACCTTCCCCTTGCGTAACCGACTCCCGAATCTAGGTTTTGGTTGCGACGACCATACCTTTCCCATGTTGTGCGAGGTTTACTCTGAGCGTTTCTTTTCCCTCCCGTGGGATAAATAACGCACGGTGGCGACTCTTCTGTCAGCCGGCGCCGATTTTCGCAGTAGCGACAGCTGGCGACTCTGTTGGGGACTGCGATGGTTCCTTATGCGAGTCTCGCCTTGGATTTTCTTCCTAGCTGCCTGGGTCATCCCCAGCAGCTGGCGACTCTGCTGGGGACTCCAACGGTTCCTTAAGAGAGTCAATCCTAACGCTTGTTTTCCCGTCGAGGATTTTGTATGGATTTATATTTCTGACCTTTATTTTCAGCTTTGTATATATGGATTATTATTGTTGTATCTTGGGGTGTGACGGGTGTTCTGATATTGAGTGAGAAGCCGGACCTGGGCTTGAGTGCACCTAGAATTAGAGTAGAGATTAGTTGGCGCCCGCTTGCTTTGCTTGCTTTGGTGTCCCGCGAAATCTACACTCAGACGAGGTTCCTCTGGTTGGCCTCCTGCCCCTTCCTTTGGTTGGCGTGGGTTGCTGGTTAGTTGAATTGTCGACTCTGGGGACCGATCATTTGGAAGTTGGCTAAGTGAGGCCTCTTCAGGATTTGATGATGCCACTCCTTCTGGGAATCGTATCATCAACCCTGAAAGTTTATGACGCCGACGACCGCATAGGATGCCATACCTTTGTCAGTTACTAGGACATCCACCTGTGAGAGGGTTTGGGGTTATGCAGGTAACTAGACCTTCAGACTACCGGTTATTTCTTGATCTGAGATCCTGGGTATTTATGGAGAGTTCTGAGGTCTGTCAGAGACCAGTTGGAGACATGATATGAGGTCTGCCAGAGACCAGTCAGAGTTATGTTGTGGGGTCTGTCAGAGACCAGTGTTGGAGCTTTGTGTAGGGTCTATCTGAGACCAAGGTTCGAGGAACTCTGGAGGGTCTATCTGAGACTTGTTGATATGGTTCAGGCTTCTCAGCTGGGGCACTTGATCCCTGTTGACTGTGTGCATACGCATTCGCATTTTCATTCATATGTTGGTAGCATATTGCATATCCATTTTGCATTACAGGTACTGGTTCGAAATTGTATCTCATCTCCTGCTTCTCACCAGGTGTTCACAAAATTGCTAGCCAACATTCGCACCGCTATTCCACTCGCACCAACTGTCGAAGAATCATGGATCAAATGCAGAACGAGATGCAAGATGTGCGCGAGAAGCTCGCTCTCTTTATGCAGACCATGGAAGCTATTGCAAAAGGTCAGGAGAATTTGCAAGCCATGGTGCAGCCTCTGTTGGTCAGAAACGCCGGTCACGGTAACGAGGATCATCAGTCTGTGCGAGTCGATACTGTTCAGGGAGATGGCACTCCCACGCCAGTGGCTCCACCTGTAGTCAATATACCTGCTGCTAATGTCAACAACGCTACCGCTGCTGAGAACGGTAACATCGGAGTTGGGAACGAGACTGCTGTCCATAACGTTGGGCTTGGTGATATCAACTTGGGTGATAATATGGGAGGCAACGGCTTCGGCAATGCTGGATTCGGGTTCAACGATCAGGGATTCGATAACGCTGGGAAATATGGTTTCAATGCTCAAGGCTTTGGGCAAGATGGTTATGGTGTGGCCAATCAGGGTTACGGAGGTTTCGGAAATGGAAACGGCGCTAGGTTAATGGCTTTTGGGCCTGCTGGAGGTGTTCAGGGATACGGCAACAGAGGTCGAGGCCCGGTGATGAACCAGATTAGGGCTGGCCGCAATAATGGATATGATGGGTATGGAGCTGGGAATGGTATGTGGCAAGAAGATCAGTAGGAGGACGCTTTCTCCGGCGGAGGTTTCGAAGGGCCGATGGATGACTCCCAGAAGATCAGAATGCTAGAAGAGCAGATGAGGGGGGTCCTGAACCAAAGTGCTGTGGGCTTAGACATGGCAACAATGGGTCTGGTACCTGGCTTGAGGGTGCCAATCAAATTCAAAGCTCCTACGTTTGATAAGTATAAAGGGGACACCTGTCCGAAAGTGCACGTGCGGGCTTATTATCGAAAGATGTCTGCGTACTCAACTGATGAGAGAATGCTAATGCATTTCTTTCAAGATAGTCTATCAGGCCCTTCCCTAGAATGGTATATGGGATTGGAGCCAACTAATATCAAGACATGGAAACAGCTAGCAGAGGCATTTGTAGCTCACTATAAGTATAACAGCGACTTGGCGCCCAATCGGGTCCAATTGACAAGGCTGTCTCAGAAGAAGGGTGAGAGCTTTAAAGAGTATGCGCAAAGATGGCGCGACATGGCTACCAGGGTCCGTCCTCCTTTAGAAGACAAGGAAATGAATGACATGTTCATTGGAACATTCACCGGCGTGTTTTACGACAAGTTGTTTCACACATCTTTGGCCAGTTTCTCAGACTTAGTTCTGATGGGGGAGAAGATTGAAAATAACATTAAGGTAGGAAGGTTCCAAGCAGGTGAGCCTACTTCAGCTGGAAGCAATAAGAAAGCTTTCGGGGGTAGAAAACAGGAAGATGCCAATTCGGTATGTAGCTCTCGGGGAAGAAATAGGGGATGGAGGCAATACCAACCGCAACAAGTTGCAAGTATGACAATCCCCGCGCAACATCAGCAACAACCGCAGCAGCAGGGGCAACAACATCCGGCTCAGCGAAGAATTCAGAATGGGAAGCCGAAAAGGGTATTTGATCCGCCGCCAATGCCGTACGCTGAGCTTCTTCAGAATTTGTTACGGTTACAGTTGGTCGAGAAAAGAACGATGGCTCCTCCGACAGGGATCCCCCCACCCAGTTATAACGCTAATGAGCATTGTGAATTCCACTCTGGGGCACCCGGCCATAATATCGAAAACTGCCACGCTTTCAAGCATAAAGTGCAAGATTTGCTTAATAGCACTGTTATTAATTTTGGTACGGAAGGGCCCAATATTACACAACAACCAATGCCAAACCATGAATAGGCTGGAGTATGGTGGACAAAGAGGAGTTCTACAGTTCGGGTGGGCCGTTAAAAGTAGATCAGAACAGTGGCAGGTTACCTCTAATAACTGATTATGAAGATAGTTGGTTCAGCAGCAGGACAGATGTGAAAGCCCGGTTCTCGGAAGCTGGCATTTTTCTTTGTTTTATCTTGTCATTTCTTTACGTTTGTAGTTTCTTTCCTGTTTAAATTGCAATCTTGTTCGTAAAACTTGTTGTTTCCATTCAATTGATGATAATGAAATAAATATGCATGTCTTGATTAAATCCATTCGTGTTCACTAATTGTTTTTATAAATGTCCAACACCTGGATAAGAAGAATCTGGGGGGATGACGAAAATGAACGACCTGCAACTTCCGATTGCATGCTTTTGAAATAAAACCTGCTGATGATGTACAGGCATTGTTTCAAATCCCTAAACACCGGTGATATAAGGAAGATAATCCCTTGTCAACCCTTTTGAGCCTTGTAGTAGGAGTTTCTTTCTGTGAACGAAAAACCCTTCATATTTAACCTGGGGCAGGGTAGGTGTTAGCTAATTTGACCGAGCGTCCAAATTGCAAAAGGAGTGTCCGTTCGAGGATCAATCACACCTTCATAGGTCGTGCCTAAAAAAAAACCACAATGGTTAAGGTTCGCCAACCCAAGAGTGAAACAGTCACATTATTCCACGAAGAGTCAGACAACCAGCGTCACACGACTTGTTCGAAAGAAAAAGAGAAAAAAATCAAAAGCCCGCTAAGTCAAGAAAAGAAAACAATTGACTTAGGCAAAAATGAGGGCATCCCGCTGGACTCAAAAAAAAAAAAAACCAAAAGAACTCAAAAGAGTCAGTCCAGGCAAAAGTTAGGGATATGAAAAAACGAAAGACGAAAAGGATTGTCAAAGAAAAGAAAAATCCTCAAATCAAATGCGAGTCGTGTGACCTCAAGTATCAAAGACGAAAGGTGAGTGGCTGTCACTCCCAACAATCATAATTTCTCGAACTATCACTCCTATCTTCCAGCCTCTGAGAGGTGAGCGCTAAGGTCGAATTAGCTGAACATAGGATTGAGAACATCACAAAGAATGGGTGGGTTAAGATAAACTTTGAGCCTTTATCCTTCTTTCAAAACCGCGAACCTGACCACGTTACAACCTTCAAAAGTCCTAATTGAAGCAGGTCATTTCGAAAGCATACTTCGGTAAAGGTCGCGTCGATTCTGACTCCTAAAAGGGTTCCTCTTACCATGTTGATACTGATGTTGATATTTTTGATAAATGTTTTGTGCATTTTATGCCATAAACCGTGAACAGATTGGATGTCAAAGTTGTCATATGTGTTGCATTAGTATGTCTTTTACGCAGAACAACTTGTTTTATTTGCGAGTAAGCGCTTGACAGCAGGAAAGTTTCCTACAGTGGAAAGGTATAGTCAGGATAGAATGCAGAGCGCCCGAATGCTCCACAAGCCGGGGCAAGCCATTAAGTGCTCCCCAGTCGGGTCAGCCATTCAAAGTCAGAATACCGGGGCAATCAGGTCGAGATTCGGCAAATCTCCCATAGTTGGAGGTACTGCTCTGGATCAGCTAATCAGGGGCAAAGTCATTGCAATCAGGGGCAGGCCATCTTAAGAGGGCAGAAGTTATTCTTTATTCGAGAAGCATTTGGTGTGAAGTATTTCTCCGAAGTTCAGAATGCTGGGGCAGTTCATATCAGACCAACGGGGTACGAATGTCCAGATTCCCTTTTGAGGACTATCCCCACAGAGGTCCCACAGGCCGGGGCATATCAGAAGCGAAGGAATTGTTCTTCTCCGTATCATCAGAGCTACTCAGAGCTATTCGAGCAGATTCAGTCAATCTTAAAGTGTGAGACGAATGTCGGGAAGTCATGTTACGGTCTTTCGATTTTTCACCCAAATCCATGTTGGCGATCACTGTGAGGCCCATCCGTGTTGGCGCATCAGTTTCCAAATCCAATCGTCATCAGTACGCAGGAAGACTCCGTCTATTTTCTCCAACAAAAGTCCAGTTTTTCAATGGCATGGGTGAGCTATCCCCAGAGAAGTCCAATCATACTTGACACATCTGCTATTCTCCAGCAGAGTTATATTCCCCAGCAGGGTGTTATTTCAACGAGGTGTTTAGTTAAGTTCCCAATTTCCCCAGCGGAGTTGATGGTACTCTTCCAGCATTTATTTTGCTGGAATAATTCTGTGATATCCGGTCTATCCCCAGCGGAGTTGGCCTCGTCTCCAGCATTTATTTTTCCGAAGTGGTTTTCTGTACCCGACTTTCTCCAGCAGCTCGAGCCTGCATTAGCATATTGCATACATCATCATATTTGCATCATACTTGCATTTCAATGCGTAGCATTTCCATCCTGAATGAAGCATTACGCCATGGAAAAATTCAAACATATGCATAGGCATACGAAACATAAACCAGGTTGGTTATCTCGTTGGTTTCAGATGTTTGTTTTCCCCTGCAGATAATCGAGATTATGATTCAGGGAGACGTTCGGATAGTCAGATTTGTGGCGCAAGGCGAGCAGTGATCATGTTCGTCCTATCATGTGGACCCCTAGCAGAGTTGCTGGGTTGAGTTTCTCTTTTCCCCAGCTGAGTCCTTCTCAAGTCGCTGTTATGTCGGCATTACAAGATTTCATAGTTCAGATTTTTGGAGTTATCGCCGTGATTTTCCCAGTAGAGTTTTCTTCCCCATCAGAGTTGCTTGGTTGAGTTTCTCTTCTTCTCCAGCGAAGTTTTCTTCAGACTGTTGTCACGTCAGTATTGAATATCTTGAAAGTACTGCCTGCCGTCGAAGTAGACGGTTGTCGTCAGTTATATCCTGGTTGAAGGAGTTATACCCTGGTTGAAGGAGTTATATCCTGGTTGAAGGAGTTATATCCGGGTTGAGGGAGTTATATCCTGGTTGAGGGAGTTATACCCTGGTTGAGGGAGTTATACCCTGGTTGAAGGAGTTATATCCTGGTTGAAGGAGTTATACCTTGGTTGAAGGAGTTATATCCTGGTTGAAGGAGTTATACCCTGGTTGAAGGAGTTATATCCTGGTTGAAGGAGTTATACCCTGGTTGAAGGAGTTATATCCTGGTTGAAGGAGTTATACCCTGGTTGAAGGAATTATATCCTGGTTGAAGGAGTTATACCCTGGTTGAAGGAGTTATATCCTGGTTGAAGGAGTTATATCCTGGCTGAAGGAGTTATACCCTGGTTGAAGGAGTTATATCCTGGTTGAAGGAGTTATACCCTGGTTGAAGGAGTTATATCCTGGTTTAAGGAGTTATATCCTGGTTGAAGGAGTTATATCCTGGTTGAAGGAGTTATACCCTGGTTGAAGGAGTTATATCCTGGTTGAAGGAGTTATATCCTGGTTGAAGGAGTTATACCCTGGTTGAAGGAGTTATATCCTGGTTGAAGGAGTTATACCCTGGTTGAAGGAGTTATACCCTGTTTGAAGGAGTTATATCCTGGTTGAAGGAGTTATACCCTGGTTGAAGGAGTTATACCCTGGTTGAAGGAGTTATATCCTGGTTGAAGGAGTTATACCCTGGTTGAAGGAGTTATACCTTGGTTGAGGGAGTTATACCCTGGTTGAAGGAGTTATATCCTGGTTGAAGGAGTTATACCCTGGTTGAGGAATTGTCACCCTGGTGGATGGAGTTACACCCTGGTTTGAGGAATTATTATGCCTTGTCTGAGGCAGTTATACCCCGGTTGAAGGAGTTATTACCTTTGGCTCGATGCATGCTTATTGTAGCAAAATTTGGAATTAATTGTGGATTCAAGGCCTGTGGCGTCACGCAGGTGGTTGAGGATGAAATCAAGTCAGTTCTTATCAGATAATTGATTAGTTGTTGCCGTGACAACCGGATGCGGTTTTCTGAATGATATTTTCCCGCAGTGGTGGCGGAGTTATTTCCCGCAGTGGTGGCGGAGTTATGTCCCGTAGTGATGGCGGAGTTATGTCCCGTAGTGGTGACGGAGTTATGTCCCGCAGTGGTGGCGGAGTTATTTCCCGCAGTGGTGGCGGAGTTATGTCCCGTAGCGATGGCAGTGTTATCTTTCTGTAACGGTGAAGGAGTTATTACCCGTAGTGATGGCGGAGTTATTTCCTGTAGTAATGATAAAGTAGTACCCGTAGCGATGGCGGTGTTGTTTTTCAGATTATCTTCCCGCAGTGGTGGCGGAGTGATGACGGTGTTATTTTTCTGTAATACTGACAGAGTGATTTCCCTGTATCGTTGGCAGGGTCATGTTGTGTTGACAGAAGTACTTCCCCAGTGAAGTCGTCCAGTTCATTCCAGTATTGATAAAATAATATTGAAATCAGACTTATTCCCCAAATAGTGGTGCAGTTATTTCTGCGGTTGGCAAATTTTCGGGTTCTTAGTATTCAACCGTCTCGTACCTCGAATGTTTGAAGGCCGTTCGCTCTTCACCCAATCGGGTCCAAGTCGCTTGAATAGGGGCAGCTGTTGCACCCTAAAATTTGCTCAACCTTTTCTAATTGGTTTATGTTTCATTAGCATTTGCATATAGAGTCATGTACATAGCATAATCATCTGCATAGCATAGCATAGCAAGTCAGCCAACAGGGACCAAGCATTATTCTCATCTCTATGAGCCTATCAAGAGGTTATTATTCTAATTCAATCCCATTCAAGTCATCAGAAAGAATTTGAAAGCTATCAAGTCAATGGATCAAGCAAGTGCATCCATTTCCTATCTGAGGGTATCTGAGGATCAGCAAAGAAATTGTGAGCTGTGGGCTGAGCATGGATAGTATCTGGGCATCATGGGAGACTTAGAAAGTCATTTAAAGAAGGAGGCAAGTCCTTGGTGTGATCATAAGTATTGCAGTTGAAGACAGTCAACTAGGGTTCCATCTAGGTCAACTCTAGGTCAATTGACTGATTGAAAGGCATTAAGGTCTATTGGAGAGATGTGGGGTTCATCATTTGACATGTAGAGAAGGATATGGTGATATGCCAAGAAGAATTCAAGAGAAATCAAGGAGAAGAGGAGTTTCTAAATTAGGGTTTCTGTGTAAAATCCCCTAATTTAGGTCAAATTTCCAAGCAAGATAAGTCAAAATGCAAGCTTCAAATGGATCCTTGGCCAACATGAAACTTGTAGAGGATCTCAAGACCTTTAATTTGAGTTGTGGAAGACCTTAAGGAGATTTATAGAACTCAAGTTATGGTCCTTGCAAGTTACAGGTCATCTGAGGTATCTGAAGTTTTGTCTGTGAAAGTGACTTGACTTCCAAGCAACTTTTACCCCTCAAGGAGATTTCAAATGAATTTCTGGTCAACATAAGAATTGTTCCTCATTGTATTAGCTTTCTAGAATGGTATGGTATGCCTTCATATGATTTGTGTAACTCTACTTATGGTCTTGGCAAGCAAAGGGTATTTTGGTCATTTGGTGATTACAGGTCATTCTTAGCCTATAGCTAAAACTCATACAAGGGAGCTTCAAATGAAAAACTTCCCAACATCAAAGTTGCTCAAAATGCCATTTTAAGTCAAGAAAAGAAGTCATGAAAGTTTGGAAATGTATGGAACAAGACTTGATAAAAGTTGGTGAAAAATGACTTAAAAAAGGCATATAACTTGAAAAAGTTCAAGTTGGAAAATGGTTTGAGAGATCTACAAGTCCAATATGGGTCATCCAATATACCAAATTGATTCCCAACATCATTTCAAAGACATTGGTTCAGCCACTTTTTTGAGTTAGGGTTTAAAAATTGGACTTGCTTTGTATTTTTGTTACTTGCATAATAAGGCAAGTATAGAAAACTTGGCACAAGATGAATTTTCAAGGCAAGGAGCTTACATACACTTCCCATATCTCATGTAAGGAGATTTTGACATAAGTTTGGAAAGGTGCAAGCATGAGATAAGAGATATTCAAAGTATCATGGCATGAGAAGTTCATGAAATTTCCACAACTTTCTAGAATCCTCCAAGATTATTCTAGAATGCTCTAAGTTTGTTAATCATCATCTATATATTGGGTTGAGATCATTAGGAGTAAAGGTTGGTGATAGTTGATGTTGAATCCATTTGCAAATCATATTGAATATTTTTCCATCATTTTTCCATTTTTTTCCCACACTTTCACATGTTTGAATTTCCATTTTTTTCAATCCTTTTTCTCTCCATTTTTGATCTTTTCTCATTACCAATTAATTCAATATACTACATAGGATTTTTCCATCAATTTTTGAGAAGATTTTAGTGCAATTCCATGGTTGTATCAACATGAAAAAGTGAGCTCCAAGTGCAAAAGTGATTTTCATTTCCTCACCAATTCAAGCATTTTCTTTGATCCTAATACCTCTACCAAGAATTATTGAAGGTTTCTACACTTTTTTCCAAAGAAATTCGTGCTCCATTAAAGCTCCATAATTCATTTTTCCAAGGTATAAAGAATTCGACATAACTCATGATTTATGAGTCTTTCTTGCATTATTGTTGTTGCATCACATTGCTCTCATCTCCTACATGGATTCTAGTACAAAAAAGATGGTTTTTATGACAATTTTTGGTTCTTGAGTTTTTCTTGAGGTGCCACATTTTGGGAGTTAGAGAGAGTTTCAAGAAAATCTAAGACCATATTTGGATTCCTTGAATTTTTTCCTTCAAGTTTGACTAAAATTTTGTGCGAAACGGATAATTATTGATGGAGTTATGGTGCTTCAAAGTGGCCAAAAATCCATGTGAATAGTGCTGCGGGTTACTATTCATGTGCTGAAAAAATATTCAATTTGGAGAAGAAACATGCTTTCATGTACTTTCTTTTATATTTTCTGTTTTATATGCTGACTTCAAATAATCATAAAAATAGGAAAATTAGTCTTTTTGATCCCCATTTTTTTGTGCTGAATCTTTAAGATGTATAGGATTTAATAAAACTGGAATTATAATTTTACCATTTTTTGACATTTTCTTTGGATTTTTTACATTTGGGTCGTCATAAAAAGGCCAATGCTGGTGCTATCATTTTGTTGAATTTCTTTGACCTATCAAAACACAATTTAAATGTCAATCCTTTTGCAGAGATCTCATACACACGTTGAGGTATTGTGATATATTTTTGTGGGAATTTTATTGTACCATTTTAATTGGTTTTGGATGCTTTCTTTAACATGCTCCACTTTAATCTTTTCTTTGGTATACATGAGATATCTTGCAATGTTTTCATCTTGTTTGACCATTTATCTTTGGATATTTTTGTGGTATCTCTCACCCCTGGTTTGTGGCTTGATGTAGGGCATTGGAGATTTTTATTTGAATTTTTTAGCACCTTTTGCTATTTTTCTTATGTTTTGTATTCGAACTTGTAATTTGGACTTCCGAACGGACTTTATTTTTGTTAAGGCTCCAACGGCCGATTTGTGTTTGCGTGGTGAATGCCGTGGTTTATATTTCTTATTATAGATAGGCTAGAGGTATTTGAAGACCCCTTAGGTGGCTGTTATTTGTATGTGTAGCTTGCCCGATTATCGACTTGTTTGCATGATAGCACGTTGCGATTCCAAATAGTGGATTACGCGTTTCATTCGGAGTTTTCACTCGATTCTTTGCATATGATCACTTGATATTTTCTTATTCCATCCATGAATGGGCTTGAGGTTGAGATGAACCTTCCTCCCTCCTTTGCATTGCATTTACCATTTCTATATTCATGTTCACTTGTATGCGGTTATTACTTGTATTTTCGTTTCTTCCTTTCGTTTCCTTTCCCGTAGGACTTCCATTCTTCCTTGTTCAAGGGAGGATGTGATAGACATTAGGAGTTAACCCATGCATGATAACATTAGGGTAGATTTTATTCCCTTTCAACCCTAGGATTTGTAGAGTGTCATCTCTTCTTTCTTCAAAACAACAGAAAAACATTAATAAAGGTTATAACAGAGATTAATTCATTTCTTCCGTCAAAAGATTTGAACAGACATCAACCTTTTGCAATAATAAAACCCTTGTTTAAGGTGAGATTTTTCATAAAAAAACAACAGACAGACTTGTGTCGTACGTGGCCCGAACTACGTTTGCTCTGATCTTTCATGCTGTATGAAAGTACGTAGGCATAGGATGCGATATCCTAGCGAGCAACCTTCCCCTCCTTTCCCGTAGGTAGGCGAACTACGTTGACTCTGATTTCTCGTTCCAGGCGGGAATACGTAGGCATAAAGTGCGATACTTTGCCGAGTCATTTTTATTTTTATTTTATTTTCTTTTTAACCCTCGACCTATAGTTTAGATAGAATAACAATCCATACCCGAAAACAAGCGTGGATCCCGTCGAGTACGACGGACGTGAGGGGTGCTAATACCTTCCCCTTGCGTAACTGACTCCCGAATCCAGGTTTTGGTTGCGAAGACCATACCTTTCCCATGTTGTGCGAGGTTTACTCTGAGCGTTTCCTTTCCCTCCCGTGGGATAAATAACGCACGGTGGCGACTCTTCTGTCAGCCGGCGCCGATTTTCGCAGTAGCGACAGCGACAGTCTGCATCAGTTCCATAAATTGGGCCATACGAGCCCTAACCTCCTGCAATTCCGCCTGTACCTGATCCATCACCTTCTGCTGATTCCCTCGAGTAGAGTATCTGTAGAAGCTGAATTCCTCAATCTTGAACTACGAAAACCAAGCAGAGATAAGAACACAAGGCCACCAAGGACAACCTGCGATGCAAATGAGGATGCAAAATGCAGACATGTCTATGTATGCACAGGGAGATCTTTCCCCTTGATTCCGATTTCAATAAACAAGAACAATTGAGATGGATAAGAACACCACAATAAATCTTCTCATATATCAAGTAAAGCTGAAACAATACAACCAAATGAGAAAGATCCGCATACAAAGAAGCATTGATCTCATCCAACATCTCTGGTGATGATCAAGATACAAAATCAAATGAAACTACAAAAGACAAAACTCCTAGTAGCCATGATCTCTACGCCACTCCTGGGACTCCTCAAGCATCTCCTTCGTATCTGGATGGTCTGGCTTCTCTATCAACTCTCGGATAAGGACATTCATCTTGTGTATCACATCCTAGAGATAATGACAATGATCCTCCCAAGCATCTTCGCCAAAGGAATCCTCAAGCCTGGGTTTCTTCACTTTTGCACGGATCTTGAACTCTTCAAGTGCTGATAAAGTCTCTTGGTATTTCTGCTCGATCGTAATCTTGCGGAACATTTCTAGCAATAGCTCTCTCTCCTTAGCCTTGAATTGCACTTTCAGCTTATCTACTTGAACACGAAGCTGATCTTCTCTACTCTTGTTGGCGGTCACGGTGGCATTCCACTGCTCATTGAATTTGGATATCTTCAGATAGGCTCTATCTAAATCCTTCTTCTTACTCTTCAGAATATCAAAGGTGCTCTTCAGATCAAGACCGACTTGCTTCCGTGCTTGTACCTGATTAGCAAGTTCTTCCTTCAACTTGGTGAACAGTTCTGCATTTGTCTTGGCTAAATACACAACTTCACCCTTATCATGTTTCAACTGACTGATTTCTTGCTTCAACTCTTCATTCTCTTTGCGCAGCTCTTCCTTCTCTGCCCAAAGCTTGGTATATCTCGAGATATCAACAGTTGTAGGCGGCTTGATGACTAAAGGATACAAGGGTGCTTCAACAGGAAACGGCAACAATACCTCTTCAACCCTTTTCTGAATCCAATCCGAGTATGGATCATAGGCTCTACAATCTCCTTTGCCCAAAGAAAGCTTTCCCTTCTTGTGAATCTTACCCCACGCGTCCACGAATCGGGCCGAGATACACGGATCAGCTACACCTGTGAAGTACAGAGATTCCTGCACTTCCTCTCTTTCGGCGGTCCTTTCAAAGCATAAACGAATTGTCTCACAACAAGAGAAGGATTATAGTTGATACCGCCTTTCCTCCCTATCAAAGGTACAATAGGAAAGCTACCACAACTGAAGATAAGCTCACGACCCAACAAGTCTTGGTTGAACCATAAAATATTTTTCTCTATTAAACCCATAAGCCTCTTCGACCATTCAGATGAGTTCACAGAAGTCACAAAAGCTCCTGAGCGTGGAAGGTAATAAAAAAACCACTTATGCAACAACGGTGCACAACAAGAAACCATTTTTCCTCTTCTTTTCTCGTTCTTGTAATGCACTGAGTGATACAAGTCTCCTAGAAGAGTAGGCACAGGATTCTTGGAAGCAAAGACATGAAAAGCATCAAAATCCACAAAGTCAGGTACATTGGGAAACAACACAATTCCGTAAACACACAGAGCCAATATAGCACTGAAAACTACCCAACAACCTTTGTCAGCATACTCTCGGGCTTTGTCGACCAGGAAAGGCAAAGCAAATCCAGAAACTTTGTTTCTACATATAATGTGACCCGTCAAGTCAGAGGCGCTCAAATAAAGAGCGGAAGACAACTCTTCAAGATTAGGTTCTTCCTCGGAACTGAAGAAAGGCACTTTGTTCAGAATCGGAACACCCAAGATGTAAGCAAATTATTCCAACGTAGGAACCAACACATAGTCCGGAAATGTGAAGCATCTTAGTGGAGGATCATAAAACTGCAACAAGTTATGAATAGCTCCATGCTCATAAGTCGTAAGCTTACGGACAAACTTCAAAATTCCACCATACTGTTCTCTGAAAGCTGCAAGAACACCAGGCTCAGCCATGGAAATCAGACCAAATAAAGGTCCCAACTCAGGTGCCAGAAACTTATACACAACAATCCTCTTTCTGCTAACTTCCATCTCTGAAGAAGACCAGTATCGGAATCACGGGATAGACGAGAACCTGTAACACACATAAACATGCAATGTTAAATGCAGAATGATATGCAAATGCACACATGGGATCAAGGTATCCAATGCTCAAATGCGCTATTGTGTCGTTGACTGAATTCAACCAGAGCTCCACTCTAATCAGAACACTGAGATAACACACTGGATAGAACACTCAGGATCAAAATTCTGCATCGACGAGAAGACCAGGGTTGGTTGAAGGCTAGGTTTCCTACAAAAACCCATCCCTCTCACATATGGGTTCTAGTCTTGAAAGGTACGATATCCTATGCGGGTGGTCAGCGTCATAGACTTTCGAAAAACGATTATACGTTCACCATTTCCGGTTTGGCATTAATCTAACGAAGCGACCTCACTTAGTTGATTTCCCAAATGAACGGTCTCCAGAGTCGACAGTCTCTCTAAGTCAATATTCCCTCAACTGCACCAGACGCGCAGGATAGAATATTTCCAAAGAAAAACCTCGTCTGAATGTGAATTTCACGCGAGCTATTGCGCAACCAGACGCCACACAAGCTCCCGCTAATCTCCACTATAATCCTATGTGTATACTCAAGCCCAGGTCCGGCTTATCTCTCAATAAAACAACCCAACCCACAACACAACAGCACCAGAAATGCAATGCAATAATATACAACAGTAATGTACATAAAGCAAAAACTGTACAAAAATAAACACCCAAAGACGCAACAGACAAACGCTAGGAGTGACTAGCATAGGGAACCAGGGGTCCCCAGCAGAGTCGCCACCTGTCGCAACTGCGAAAAACACCCAGCAAAAACAGAAGAGTCGCCACCTTTCGTTATATATCCCAAAGAGGGGGAAAGGAAACGATCAAAAAAACCTGACGAAAAGGGAACAGACGAGGTCATCACAACCAAGTCCTGGGTTCGGGAGTCGGTTATGCAAGGGGAAGGTATTAGCACCCCTCACGTTCGTCGTACTCGACGGGATCCACGCTTGTTATCTATATAAGGGTGTGTTTAAACTATCTACGCTACAAGCTTGCGGGATAAGAAAAGAAAAGAAAAGAGACTCGGCAGAGCATCGCCGCTCTGTGCCTACGTATTCCCTCGTGCAATGGGAAAGTCAGAGTCAACGTAGTTCGGCTAACTACGGGAAGGGGGGAAGGTTGCTCGCCAAGACGTCGCGTCTTGTTCCTACGTACTTTCATCTGGTATGAAAGATCAGAGCAAACATATTTCGGGGGACACGAAACCACTGGTTGATTAAGTGTTTTAATCGAGTAGGGTTAAACAATGATTCCAGCAGTTAGGGACGATGCTTGTTTGCGATAGAATCAAAGCTTAACCAAACTCTTTTCTGAAAAAAAAGATTCCCGATTAATCCCGAAGGAAAAAGATTTGAATTTGTTTTTGTATTTTTTAGTGAAGTGAATTAATTCAGTTTGTGATTCACGTTGCACTAAAGACTATGACACGGAGGCGAATGCGTCGTATATCGCCCCCAAACGGGACGGATACTAAACATTCTAGATAAGCGAGAGGAGACCCCTCACTCATCATTCCCCATGTAGCTTAAGGCTTGTAGCGCACAATATTTATCGCCTTTATTAGATGAGTTAGCATGGTTTTGAGATGAGAAGAGAGACGCACAAAAGGTCTAAGGGAAACTCGGCCCTAACTTTCTCATGCAAAGTGATCCTAAAGTTCGGATAAAAAGGGGAAACATCTACCCTAATGTTAGCATACTTGGATTAAACACCTAATGTCTCTCCTACTCCCACCCTAAACGGAGGGACTAGGAATCCTATGGGGATCATGGCAAGAAAAGCACAAGAAGAACAAAGGAAGAATCAATCACAAGTAGATAAATGCAAACATGAAAAATGCACAATTAGAATGGTGGGAGGGAGGAAAAGTGTGTGGCAAAAGTGTGTGGCACAATAATTGAAAGAGTGATCACACATGGCAATAACATCATGATTAAACGATCACAAACAGTAGCAAATATCCAAAACAATTGAATCCTAATGCATCACATTGATCTATGATGATTCGAATCGAACCGGTACACGAACATGCAAGCAAACAACAAATATGGCATTCTGGCACAGTGTTAATCGGTTAACACATACTGTTAATCAGTTAACCTGTGTAAAACAAGTGAAAATCAGGAAATTCGTAGGTGTTAATCGGTTAACACCAGGCGTTAACCGGTTAACACCTTGAAAACTTTGAAAATTTTGAATATTTAAGTTGGTTAACCGGTTAACCATAGACGTTAACCGGTTAACACTGTACCAGAAGCAAAAAAACAACAAACAAAACCACTTTCCAGCAAATAAGCACTTATCCGATCAACCGGATGATTGCATAATCACTTATTCACGAACTTAAACCAGAAAATCATGATTTAAACATCATGTAAACAGATCAACACAACCAGATCATGGATCAAACAACTCAAATCAATCACAATTCAATCAAATATGAAGATTAACATGGTAAACATGCAAATAAGCTTGAAAATTATATCGGATCAGAAATCCAACCTACGAATCGGAGAATTGATTCGGTAATTGTTGACTCAACTGTAATTATGTAGATCTAAGCAAAGAAGTCCGGAATACTTCAAGATCCAAGCTAATTGATGATGTATGAATGAAAATCCTTCACAATTAAGCCGAATTACTCCAAATAAGCACTTCTACAATCACCTCAAAATCCAGATTTGAACTTGCACGAAAATTGAAGATGAGAATTCATCAAATGATGATGGTAGATGGAGGATTATGCTCAAGAATCTATTGATTCCAATGAAGAATCAATAGTTCCAAGAAAAATGAGCTTTGAATGAAGGTTTTGGCTATGGAGGAAATTGAGAATTGAGAGAGAATTGATCCACTGTGAACTTGAAAATGGAAATTATGAAGGTTAGAATGGCTTGCTTTGGAGTAATTCACTTAAATACTCTCTTGGTATGGGATCCAAAGCAAGGGTTGGAAGTTGGTTTGGAAATTGTGGTATGGAATGAGGTTTGGGATTTTGGAGGGAAATAAAATTTAACCAAACTTCAAATGATGTTCTAGATCCTTCCCAAGTGCAAAAAGGGGCTTTCAAGTGATCAAAATTGGACCCCAAAGCAAATCCACTTGAAAATTCACGTACAGAGCAAATTCTGCTATGGTTAACCGGTTAACCATATGCGTTAACCGGTTAACACTGTTAAAGCTTCAATTCTGGGTTGATTTTCAAATGGTTAATCGGTTAACCATATGTGTTAACCGATTAACACCTTCAAAAATTTGAATTTGGCGCCTTTTGGTGGGAAATCTGTCCATTTGCCATGTTTCAACTGTTTGGAGCTCTGTTTAGCTGCTGAACTTCATTTTTGACCATTGTCACTGTGAAAATGCTTGTTATGAGCCTGAATGTTGATTTCTGATATGGAATTAACCTGCAAAACAATATAAAATCGATCGCGCGATTGTTGGGCAACATAAATGCCGAAGCTCTGATGCTCTCTGTTCGCTGTTCAATCTCTTGCTCCGAAATGCACCTGAGCCACAAGAACGCCTTGATCCCATGCCTCGAGACCGAATGCTATGCAATGCAAAATGCAAAATGCAAAAATGAAACATAAGCCAAGTATAAAACGAGAAGGCAAATTTGGGGGTGTTACACCTGGATAATAAGAATTTGAGGAAGTTAGCATCCAAATATTTCCTAAGCAATGATGTGTTATACAAGAGAAACCACGACATGGTTATGCTCAGATGCATGGATGGACACGAAGAAGACCTATTAATCAAAGAGATTCACGAGGGATCCTTTGGAACCCATGCCAATGGGCATGCCATGGCTAAGAAGATCTTGAGAGCTGGATATTACTAGTTAACCATGGAGTCTGACTATTTAAGCCATTCCAGGAAATGTCACAAGTGTCAAATTTATGCTGATAAGGTGCATGTGTCACCAATGTTGCTGAATTTTTTAACATCGTCTTGGCCTTTCTCAATGTGGGGCATCGACATGATCGGCGTCATATAGCAAAAAACTTCTAATGGTCACTGCTTCATCATGGTCGCCATTTATTACTTCACCAAATGGGTAGAAGTTGCTTCCTACATCAATGTGAGAAAACAAGTGGTTGCCCACTTCCTCAAGAAAGAGATTATCTGCCGCTATGGAATTACAATTTGGGTCATTACAGATAATGGGACAAACCTGAACAATAAAATAATGACGGAGTTATGCAAGGGCTTCAAGATTGAACATAATGATTCTTCCCCTTATCGTCCAAAGATGAACGACGTTGTTGAAGCTGCTAATAAGAATATCAAGAAGATTCTACATAAAATGGTGAAAACATACAAGAACTAACACAAAATGCTACCCTTCGTACTGCATGGATACCGAACTTTAGTTCATACTTCAACAAGGGAAACCCTATTCAACTTGGTATGTGGTATAGAAGCAGTTCTCCCAATTGAAATAGAGATACCTTGTACGAGAATCTTGATGGAAACTAAGCTAAAAGAAGCTTAATGGATCCAAAACAGATATGACCAGTTGAACCTCATTGATGAAAAGCATATCACCACTATGTGCCATGGACAACTATACCAGAAATGACTCAAGAGGGTGTTTTACAAGAATGTCCATCTTCGGGGATTCAAAGAAGGAGATCTCGTACTCAAGAAGATTCTACTTGTGTACAAAGATTTATGTGGGAAATGGACTCCTGTTCGAATCGTGGTTAAAGGAGGGGTTTTGTTATCGTCTCCACAGGGATTGCAGATATTTTGATGCTTGTCGTTCAACACTTAGAAAAAGGGTTTTCAAAGTTTTGTTCATAAGATTGTCACGTTTTTAGTAGCAAAACTTATAAATTCTAAAGTTTTTGATTAATAAAGTATATCAAAAGTAGTTTTCATCTATCCTAAATTATACGTATTCTTTTAATCTTGCATGTGAAGTCGGATCCGTTTAATACCGTCGCGCTTTCTCCCAACACCGTCTATCCCTAGAGCGATGTCGTGAGAAATACCATATTCATCACTACATGATCTCTCCATATAACAAGCAATATAGTAAGATTTAAGTTCAACATAAAGCAACTATCGACCATAGACCGATTTCTCCAATCTGTAAACCGATAAATGAATATTTTAGGTCAAGTTTTACAAAATTCATGTCTAGAGTTTTACAAAACAAGAATGGATCATTAAGAATAAAAATATTCATCATATATTAATCATCACTTCTTCACATACAAGGCCAATCAAAAGAAATACATACAAGATAATGGTAGACTGCTTCAACCTTTGATACAAAGAAAATTAGATACCTATAACCATGGTGTCTTGCTTTACAAGTTTTGGAAGAAGATGAATGAGCATCCACGTTGAAGAATCGAAATCTGATGCGAATCCAGCTTCTATTTGCAAAATATCACCTTTTGGTGAAGAAATGCTGAGAAATGAAGTTTTGGTGTGAAAAATGGGTTATTATCCCCAAAAAATGAGAAAAGTACTTATATAGTACTTTTGGAATTTGTCATGTTCACACTGCAAACCATTTCTTCGCACAGCGAACACACTTTTAGGCACCTAAAGTGCCTCTGAAAAGTTAAACCGTCCCCGAGAAATATTTGAAGTTCGTTGTGCGAGTAATTCTTCGCCCTGCAAACTACCTCGCTACAAGTTTGCACAGCGAACTTATGATCCTTTAGCTACTGCCTCAAATCTGGGATGGTTCGCTAAGACCTTGCCACAATGAACATTCACTACTAGTTCACCCAGCGAACTTAGTGCCCTTTTCTTACTGCCTCTAAATTGAGAGGGTTCGCCCAGCGAACATTCGTTGCTACTCCTTGCTGGTTGTTCGCACAACTAACATATGGAATCTTTTATTTTCCTTTGTCTTCCTTGTCCAATTACTAGTGTCTTGCACTTTGATGTTTGTATTCCTAATTTCTGCATAATAACATACAAACTAAAGCAACCAAAGGTATTTTCAACAATATTGAACAATAGCATGATAACATGGAGTAAATCCAACAAAACATAACAAAAGAGTTGAAAAATGCCAATAAATAAGGATCACTTTAAAGAAAAGTTTGACATTCAACAAACTCTCTCCAACTAGATCTTTGCTTATCCTTAAGAAAAGTATGCCTCTCATTAAAAACAAGAAAATTTTCTTGAGTATTTAATTCAACCAAGAATGGATTTATAACTTAAATAAACAAATAAATGCACACAAGCAATGTTCACTACTACCTAAAATCGAAAAATGCAAAAGAATTTACTTCTTAAACAAATATTATGCAATGCTTCAAATAACAACTAAATTCTCATGCTTGAATCACTCTAACACTCCTCTTTGAATAAGAATTGAAGAAATTAACGTGTTTGCAACCACGAGACAATTTCACTCACCTGACAAATGATGCAAATAAAATCCAATTCATACATTCATATAAATTGATCATCAAAGAATTCATGGAAGCAAGAAGATCACTAAGGTCTTTAAAGGTTGTAGCTTGATTATGTTCATAACAAAGGGACATTTATAAGGCCATGGATTCAAAGTTGACAATGCAAAAGAAACATTCACTATACAAGGTTATGTAGACATTACAATTTCATCCAACAATTTCTTTTCTCTATTGCTCACCCTTCCAACACCCTTTACGCACATTATTAATTTTTTTTATTATTCAAACAAGCATGATTTTTCTTTTTGTTTTTCATAATTCATATACACAATTTTCTTTTCAATGTTTGTTTGAAATTTTTCAAAAATTTTGAGTAACCTACCACTTTCTTTTCACTCTCCCCAACTTAAATTCAACCAAACCTTAAGTAAATATTCCTTGCTTTTTATGGCAAGGAAGATAATTTAGAAAAATTCCAAAGGTTCAAGAAAATTTTTTTTAGAACCCTACACAATTCAATGATGAACTATCTTTCATATTATGTACAAATACCAAGTTCATCACTAAACTAGGATCTAAACTATTAAGCTCAGAGGGGTTAGTAAATTCTCACTACTCACGGATAAGTTACTTTTGGATATAGTTGTGCTCATTATCAACAAATGCCTTGATCATATCTAATGCTTCCACAAAATCAAAATAACCGCAAGATTAAGTATGAATCAAATGTATTTAACAAGATTTATCAATCATCCTATGTATTTAGTAAACAATGGAGGTTTCTCACAAATTTGTGGCTATTGGAACCTAAGTGGTACAAGCATTAAAACTAAGTTGCAAAATGAAACAAAATTACATTTGTATAAAGAATAAAATTCTTACACATTATATCATCCTAGAAAGAGGTAATAATGTACCTTTCTAGCATTTACATGATCAAATACTATCATTGCCATCCAAACTAATTTCTGGTTTTTCTACTTGTGGTTTATTACAACACTCTTTCACCATAACATACTAATAAAATGCAGTAAGAAAAACAGAAATACTCACAATGTTGGGGTGCCTCCTAACAGGCGCTTTGTTTAACATCGTTTGAGCTTGACGGTTCGGAGGTTTGAAATCTCGAACTAAAAGCGATTGGATTAGCTTTTGAGAAGAACACTCTACCACCAAAGTCCTCAACCATTATCATGACCTGTTCATGGTCCACTTTTCTTTAAGAAAGAAAAGTCCCAACATGACTTCATCAAAGCCTCCTTGGCCTCTTCATCCGTCTTCGTAAATACCTCTTCAAGATTGTATCTTTCTTCCTTATTTTTCTTTGAGGCAACCTTTGTGTCTTTGTTTTTCTTTTTCTTTTCCGCAATTCTTGCATCACCTTTTTTCACTTGAAAATTTTCCTCCAATTGATTCGAATACACCACCCTTTTGAAAAGGGTGAAACACACTTCCTCATCATTTGTTTTCACCTTCATTATACCTTCATCAACATCGATTAACATCCTAATGTCGCGGTGAGAATCGGAGACCATAGCTATTGAGTTATCTAGGCTTTACAAAACATAGATATCACCACCGGTCTTTAATTTATCCAAGGGAAAGGAAAAAGAACGAATAAAACCATAAACATGTGATGTAATGCAATAAAGAGAATCTAAGATTTGAGGGTTGGTTATACTAAGGGAATGTATTAGCACCCTAAGTATCTGTAGTACTCTACAGGAACCTCTTGTTAAGTTGTATTATTTTTTAATTGTTTGCTAAAAGTGAAAATATGGGTAAAGTAAAAAAAAAAAGAAAAAGGTAGATCGCTACGATCATCGCAATCCAATGCCTACATATCATGTATAGGAAGTCAAAGCAATCATAGTTTGGCTAACTACGGGTAAAAGCAACGTTTGTTGGTTGGTTTTAGGAGAAAAGACAAGTTATCATCTTAAGAAGGATATTTAACTAAACCACCACGAACTTGTGGAAGATGGATATTTACTTCACATTAAGAGAAGGGCTCCAACTCGGATATAGAATCAACGAGTATGACACATACCTCTCTCAAGTGGAAAATAATCTACATCTTTTTCAACTATGTCATGGGGTAGGAGAATTACATCTCAACTAAGGATGACTAGTGTATAATTCTCTCTTGGGAGATGGGAACGTAACTGTAAGTTATCTAAAGTTGAAAAATCCTAATGGTAACTATAAAAAAGGATAAACAATCTAAGTATATACAATCTAAGATAATCAACCTAAAGGTTAACAATGATCATACAATGGGTGGAAGATGCAAAAGAGAAATGCAATTCACATGACTATATAGTCAACCATAAACCCTTCCCTTGAATTTAGGCAAAAGCCAATAACATTAGTGAAGCACAAAGAATGAGGACTTTAAGGTAAATCCAATATCATGAATGAAAATAAACATGTGCTAAGGAAAATTCTAGAGCAACCAAACCAAATCAAGGAGCAAAACATCAAGTCACCAATAAGACACACAACATGTTAGAGATGAAGGCAAACAAAGTAGTGCAAACATGTGTGTCTTAAAGTAACAACTAAACATCAACACAAGTACCAAATGAACCAAGTAGGGTAAGAATCCATGAAATTCAATAGCTACATCACATTATATCTAGCACACTCAAATAAATAAGAATAGAGCATAATAGAATCAATCATGTATCAAAACAATAGTCACACACTTATCACCTCAAGTTCATAAGAAATATATCAAAGATGATTCAAAAATGGAAGTTAAAGCATGGAACCAAGATGGGCCAGTAGAAAAACAAAGCATTTAAAGTCATGAATAACACCAAGATGTAAAAGAAAACTCAATCAAGAATCATACTCAAGACATGGGCAAAGAACTAAGCATGTATCATCAAAGTTATTTATGGAAGGAAGCAAAACATATCATGCAAATGGATGAGAAAAATGAGCAAGAAAATGATATTGAGACAATGGGAATCAAAAGCTCAAACATGGTTTTTAAAGTCATTCAAGATCAACAAGCATTAAAAGAACCCACACAAGAAGCAATGTTCAAAAACTAGGTCAAAATAAAGCATGATCATGTTCAAAACTAACCCTAACTTGAGGCATTAATGAAAAATGGTAAAAGGGCCAAATAAATTCAAATAAAAGGCTTTTCCTCATGGACATACATTCAAGTATGTGTGTTTAAAATATCTCTAAAATAAAAGCACAAAATCTTACACAAAATTAACCAATAAGGTTATGGTATGTTACTAGTTGGGCATGAATCTAGGGACACAAAATCAAATGAAAAGCAAAAAAGTTAGCATCACCAAATTTCACCAACACACTCAAACGTCATCACATCATGTCAAAAGATTGCAAAAATATTGACTCAATAAAAAGTGTTTAAAACATCAAGAAATAAAACCCTAGTTTAGGGTTAGTTTGGTAAAACCATCTCTAAAAATAATTAGAAATAAAATAAGAAAATAATTTTATAAATAAAAATAAAAATAAAATAAAATACTTGAGATATTAATGTGTCTAAAAAATATTTTTATGATTTTTTAATATAAAGTAAAAACTAAAAAAAAATCAAAAGGGAAAATGAAAGGATAATAAAATAAAAAAAACATAAAGTGAAAGGGGAGGGTGTATTAAAAACCCATAATGAAGAAGGAAAAGGTTATGCGCGTTAGTGGGCTGGAAGCAAGGGGGTGTGAGAAGTAAATTTGTTAGGCCTAAGTTCATAAAAAAACATTTCAGAAAACAAACAAAAAAGGGGTGCCACATGGGCACCTCATTAATTGATGTGGCCCTGACTAGGCGCCAAATGAGCAAAAGTCCTGGGTCAAACGACACGCAGACGAGGAAGTCAAAGCCATACGCCGGAGCCTTAGCTCTGGCGACGACCGCATGAGTTGGCTGCAAAACATCACCAAACTCAAAAAGCAAGATCCCTCTCCCCTCGTTTTTTCATGTAAACTCCATTTTTGATGTTACTTTCCACTTTTAAAACCTCTAACCCCACAAAAACTGACCACGAAATTCAAACACGCATTATAGAAACTTCTCAAAACAAAACAACAACAACTCAAACTTATTCTATATGAACCCAGAAGTTCAAATACAACAATCATAAACTCAAACAAGCATTAAAGAGAAGGAGACAAGTTAGAGAAATTGTTACCTAAGAGAGCTCTTTGTAGCTTCTGTTCCTGCGTAAAAATATTCACTAAACTTCACAAATGATCCACAAACCTTCAGGGAGGGTGAATGAATGGAGGAAATGAAAGGAGGGTCCTTGAAAAATGAGATTCGAAAGAGTCCTAATTTTGAGAGAGGATGAGAGTTTTTTCATTTTATTTTGTGTGTGAATGCATCTAGTCCTGCTTGTTAGGTTTCTTGAGTATTTATGTGAAGTTATGGTGTGGTTAAGAAGTGATTCACTGTGGTTAAAACTCATTTGGTGATTTTACACAAATTTGAAAAATATGAAGGTTAGTGAGAGTTGTACAAGTTCACATGGCTTATGGGTGGTTTCTGTTGTCCTATTTGTGCAAGAAAATGGTCCAAGCGTATAATAGGTGGAGGCACATATTAAATCTAATTGTGAAAGAAGGTTTGAAAGACATTGATAATTCTTTTTATAGAGTTCGTCATGTTGTTTGGTATGCTAGATCTTCTCCGGTGAGGCTTGCTAAATTCAAGGCATATATTGATGAGGAGAGCATGGACTGTAAAGGTTTAGTTTCTCTAGATGTTGAGACTCGTAGGAATTCAACTTATTTGAGGTTAGTATCCGCATCAAAACATGAAAGAACCTTTGAAGAATTAGGTTTTCCAGATAAAAGGTACGTGAAACTTTATTTTGTTTATGTTTGTTTAGAACTTATACTACCTGAAACATCATATGCCTCTGTTATGTTTGTTTAGAACTTATATGTTTGTTTCGAGATAAAAGGTTTTCGAGATTAAAGAGAATGCACTATAATTTTTTACATTTTATTATGTTCATATGCATTCAATTTGTTTTTGCTTGGATTTTAATACCCTAAAATATACATTTATAATAATATAGGCCTCACTAACAAGATAAATACCGCCACATGATGAATTTAGCTCCATTACCTTGTAAACTAGGCAGTGAAATGGATGCATGTATTTCTTTCTCTGGTTTACTGTATTTTCAAGTGTGTCTTGCTGCAAAACATGATTACCCAATTGCGAATGTTATGGCAACAAAATCTAGAAAGTTAACTCATCATAGATAATGGCTAATAAAGAAAATTTACTTTCAAGCCGATGATTGGACCAGTCAGCAGAAATATTTTTCAGAAGCAATAGAAAGTAATTTTTTTCTTCTGCTGTGTTCGACTTGAAAGTCAATAGGAGCACTTATAACAAGAGCAGTAGAAAAAGAAAATTCAATAACAGACTTGTTATCTACTATAGATAAATTTGTATTTTCTTTAACAAAGTTGCTAAGATATCTACTATAGATAAATTTCTGTATTTTGTTGGGATCTTTGTTCTGTTTAAAGGGACTGTGTGTTAAGCTAAGATATCAATGATGGTTGTGTTAAATACTCATAATTCAATTTATGTTAAACATTTTATGTTGTGCTAGGTATGTGAATGAGTTGACAAAGAAGGGAAAAGGTGTCCCGACAAAAGATGATTGGAAGCATATCAACTTAATCATTGCATTCTTGAAGTTGTTTTATGATGCTACAATACACATATCAGGATCATCTTATTTGACAAGCAATATTTATATGTTTGAGGTCCTGGGTATTGGAAAGAGCATTGCGGATATGTGTGCGTCAGAAGATGAACATCTACGTCCAGCAGCTCAAAAGATGAAGAAAAAGTATGATAAGTATTGGGGATCTCATGAGAAGCTTAATATGATTTTGTTGATTGCTCTAGTTTTCGACCCTAGGCGCAAGATTAAATTGGTTGATTGGATGGTAAGGCGGTACTACAATAAGGATGATGTCGATGCCTTGAAAGCAAACTTAGATTTCTAGTTGAAATCTATTTATGAAGAATATTATGCTGGATTTATGTCTTCTCAAGGTAATTCAGATGAGCCGCAAGTTTTTGGTAGTGTTAGTCATCCCTATGGAATTGCTGAGTTCTATCTTTTAGAAGGGTGTGACAATGCAAATAATGAATTAAGTACTTATCTTGGAGAGAAGTTGGAGCATAACATGGAGATAAATGTTTTAGAGTGGTGGAAAGTTAACTCTGGCCAATATCCCATCCTTGCAAACATTGCAAGAGACGTGCTGGCTATACCTATAAGCATAGTGGCGTCTGAATCTGCATTCAGTACAGGAGAAAGAGTGCTTGATCCATATCACAGCTCGTTAACACCTACAACAATGATTTGCACCCAGGATTGGCTCAAAGGAACATCTTCATCCTTGATTAAAAATGAAGATTTTGATACTTTTGAGAGATTTGAGCAAGGTATAATAACTAACTATATTTCCTAATGTATTATTATTTATTATACTTGAGGCATAATGAAATTTCTTTATATGTTTTGTAGAATTAGTTTATACAGAAGATGGTGTTAGTTGTTCAACATCTTCAACCTCTGTTGCATTCAAAGATGGTGAGTAGAAATTTTTATTCAACTAGTGTGAAGAGGATGGGAGGTGGAAATGACATTCATATCACATGTACAACTTGGACCAGATGAATTTCTATATGGATTTTCCATATATGTAATAATCAATTTTTCTGTAGTGCCAAATACTCGTGCTTGAACATTTTCATTTCTTAATACAAAATATAGAATTAAAATGTTTCAGGTGATTTATCAATTATTTGATAGTTTGCAATAAAATTGATTTCAAAATTGGTTTTTTTTATAAAGTTGGTTTTAAAATTAATTTCTTTAAAGAAAATAAAAAACGGGTTTTGAGAGAAACCGGTTTAAAACTGGTTTTTAAAAAAACTATTTTTTTAAAAAAACCGGTTTGAAACCGAACCGATCCACTTGTAAACCGGTTTTTAAAAAATAAACCGGTTTTATATAAATGGTTTTAAGATCCAAACCAAACCATATATGTGGTTTAGTTTGGTTTGGTTTATAATCCATGCACACCCCTACTCAACGGAATCCACGCTTGTTATCTATCTAAATGGTGTTAATCTATCTAAGCTACAGGCCACAGGGATAAAAGAAAAGAAAAGAGATTTGCGGTAGAACCAAGAGTTAACAACACTCTTTCTGAAAATGGTTTTCAATTAATCCTGAAGGATAAAAAAGTTTGATATTTGTTTTTAAGTCTTTTATGAAGAAGTGAATTGAATTGTGTTTGTAATTCATGTTGCACTAAAGACTATGACTTAGGAGCGAATGTGTCGCATATCATCCAAAGGACATATGCTAAACACTCTAGACGGTATGAGAGGAGGCCTCCCAATCATCATTTCCCAAGTTCTTAAGGCTCGTAGTGTACAACACTTATTATCCTTTATTAGATGTTTTGAACAAGTTTTGAGATGAGAAGAGAGAAGACACAACTAAGGGGAAACTAAACTCAACCCTAATGTTATCATGCAATATGCTCCTAAGATTGAGATTGAGAAGGGAAATCCTATCCTGATGTTAACATGCTTGGATTCAACACTTAATATCTCTCCTACTCCCATAGGGACTAGGAATCCTAAGGGATCATGGCAAAGAAAACTAAGTAAGTACAAGATAAATCAATCACAAATGAAAAGTAAGAAAATGATGCAATCATGAAATGCAACACAAAGTTAAGAGGGAGGAAAAAAGTGTGGGACAACAACCACCACAAGCACATCTCAACCTCTTAAATATAAGCAAAGAGATGCAAAACAATAGAGAAATGCAAGCAAAGAGATGCAAAAAAATAGAGAAATGCAAGCAAAAGAACTTAAACAAGTCCAAGCAAAAGTGAGATGAAATGGGAAAAGCGAGCTCCTACGACCATCGACCATCAATCACCGAAGAAAAGTGGGAGGAAAAAGTATGGGACAGCAGCCACCACAAGCACATCTCAACCAAATAATTCTTCAAACTCAAGCAAAACAAAATATGAACACTCATCACTTTGAACAACAACTACAAAAGTATGCCTTCAAGTGGAAATCGAACAATGTGGGTCGAATAAATCATGATTAAACAATCACGAACAGCAACACAATATCCAAAACATCTCACTCCTAATGCATCATACTGATCCATGAGAACTTGAAGTGAAATGACACCAAAACAACCTTGAAAAACAGCAAAACAAGCCTGCTGGCACAGTGTTAATCGGTTAACACCAGGGGTTAACCAATTAACCAGTTGAAAATGTTTGAAAATTTTAATATTAGCACTGGTTAATCGATTAACCAGTTTGCACTGCATCTGGTTAATCGATTAACATTGTACCAGAGGCAGAAAACAGCAGCTCAAAAGCACTTTTCAGCAAATAATCACTTCTCCAATAATCCAGATGATCACATAATCGATTATGCACAAATTTAAACCAGAAACCAATGATCCAATCAACATGTAAACACATCCAAACAGCAAGATCATAAATCTCATGGATCGAATCAACCAAAATCAATCGAAAATGAAGATCAACATGATGAATATGCAAAATAAGCTCAAAACAGAATCAGATCTAGAATTTCCAACCTACAAAGCGGAGATTTGCTTTGGTGAATATTGATTCACTTGAAATGAGTAGATCCAAGCAAGAAATCCGGAAATTCTTCAAGATCCAAGTGAGTTCTTGTAGTAGAAATGAAGATCCACCAAAATTAAGACAAAATAATCCAAATAAGCTCCTCTATATCAACTTCAAAATTCAGATCCACAATAGCACGAAATTTGAATGGAGAATTGGAAATGATAAGGATGAAGGATGAAGGTTTTAGCTCTAGAGTTCAATGATTCCAGTGGAGAATCAAAGAGTTCAAGGTGAGAAAAGCTTTTAGTGAAGTTTGGGAAATGGAAAAGTTGAGAGCAAAATTCAAAGAGTGAGTGAATTCTGAAAATGAAATGGAATTATGAGGATTGTGTGTGTGAGGTTTGGAGCAAATTACTTAATTATGCTCTAAGTTAGGAGTAGAGTGGTGGTTTGGAGTGTGGTTATGAAAATTGGAATGAGATTAGGAATGGGAATTTGGAGGGAATTTGAATTAATTTGAAAACTAATCAAAATTTAAAGTGGTTCTAGATCCTTCCTTTGGTGTAAAATCAATTTCTCAAGTGATCAAAATGGACCCCCAAAGTGACCTCTATTGAAAACTTACGTGCAGAGCTGAAATCTGCCTTGGTTAATCGGTTAATCATATGGATTAATTGATTAACACCTTCAAAAATTCAAATTTGACCTGATTTTAACTTGGTTAATCGGTTAACCATTTGGTTAATCGGTTAACACCTTTAAAAATTTGAATTTTGGCGCCTTTTGGAGGAAAATCTGCACATTTGCCCATTTTCAATCGTTTTAAGCCCTGTTCAGTCTCTGAAACTTGCTCTTGAATACTATAATCATGAAAATGCTTGAGATAGCCTGAATGTTGCTTTTTGGTCTAAAAATATCCTGCAAAATAAAATAAAATCGACCGCTCGAACGCTGGACAAAATAAATGCCGAAGCCGATGCTCGCTGTTTAGACTCCTGCACTAAAAAGAGACCTGAGCCACAGAAAAAACCTTGATCCCCTGTCTCAAGAAAAAATGCTATGCTATGCAAAAAAATGCAAAATGAAAAGAAGACATAAGCCAAGTACATGAAACGGTTGGTCAAATTTTGGGGTACAACAGCTGCCCTTATTCAAGCGACTTGGACCTGATTGGGTGAAAAGCGAACGACTTTCAAACAATCACGGTAAAAGACGGTTGAATACCAAAGATCCCGAAAATTTGCCAACCGCAAAAATAGAACTACAAAATGTTACTGGAACAAATATCTCCGGAAATAACTGAATCTGATAGTTGTAACGGCAACAAACTAACTGATCACCAATTAGAAAGCATCGACACACAATCGGAAGAACATATGCTAACACGCAAGAAATGACACTAAGTCGGAAAGATCCTCTGATTTCATCATCAGGCATCTGTATGAACAAAACAGGCATCGAACCCGAAGGCCGGCTCAACTCGCAGTTGAGAATAATATCTGACATCGCCGCCAGGCATTTGTTAAATAAAAACAGGCATCGAACCCGAAGGCCAGCTCAACACGAAATTGAGAAGAATGTCTGACATTGCCGCTAGGCATCTGTTAAATAAAAACAGGCATCGAACCCGAAGGCCGGATCAACACGAAGTTGACAATTTCTACTAACCAGTAGGCATTCTCTAAATAAAAGCGAGCATCGAACCCGAAAGTCGGCTCAACACGAAGTTGAAAACATCTCTACTAACTAGTAGGCATTCTCTAAATAAAAGCGAGCATCGAACCCGAAAATCGGCTCAACATAAAGTTGAAAACATCTCTACTAACCAGTAGGCATTCACTACATAAAAGCGAGCGTCGAACCCGAAGGCCGGCTCAACACGCAGTTGATAAGTGAATCTAACAACAATTCACAAGAAACCTCCGCTGGGGAAAGAGAAACTTAAACAAGCAACTCTGTCAGGAAGCACATGATAAGATGACCACATCTATCAGAAGATTCTGCCGAGGTCTGGATACCTGTATGGGCTCAAGAATATAACGACAAAAACTGCCATGGTCTGGATACCATACAGGCAAAATAAATCAACCATCTGTTGGAAATACATATGAAAACAAAAAGGTAACAATCTGGCTTATGTTTCACATGCATATGTTTGAATATGGCGTAATGCTCCATACGAAATGGAAATGCTATGCGTTTCTGGGGATGCTATGCATGAATGCTGAGTGCAATAGAAACGAATCAGCAAAATAAATGCTGAAGAGACAACAAACTCCGTTGGGCGAGGCGGAACATGCCAATTACGATTGGACTTAAGCTGGGAAAACAAGCCCTGGATGGCCTTCTAGAAAAGAACTTTCCTACGTAACATCACTCTGACAAGAATGGGAAGCCACTCTGCTAGGGATCAAATCAAAACCTGCTGAGGATAACGCCCTGAATGGCCTTCCAGAATACAACTCTTCTGGGGAATAAACAATACGACCGAGGAAAGACAACCAATTGGTGGAATTGAATCCAACCTATCGAGGAAATCAACGACTTTGCAGGGGATAACAATCAACCACTGAGATTAACTTTGCTTCGCCAGGGAGATCGGCCCTGAATGGCTTTGTATAACACCGAAGTCCTTCACAAATACTCACACGGGAGTAACTCCGCTCTGCTGAAGATCAAAAATCCAATCTGTCGGGACTTACTCAGCTGGGGAATCAACTTCGACTGTAGATTACCTCCGACTGCCAGGAATCACTCAGTGGGGACAACCGAATAAGATTTACTGGGAAACTATCCCAAACTGTCTCTACTGAGGATGGAGAATTGCAGTCTCTAAATCAAACCTAACCTGCAGGGGAGAATAACTGCTCTAGTGACTTCTTTGGGGAATTAAGCAAAAGGGAGAACAAACTCGACCTCTGCTTGGAGAATGAATCACCATTTTAAGCCCAGAGGGGATATAAAGTCACCCGTCTGGACTCTGTGGGGGAAACCAAACCCTGAACTTACTCTGTTGTTGGGAAAAAGCGTCACACCTGCCTGGTGGAGAGAAATTCAGCCCTGACTCACTGAGGAGTAAATACGTACCTACAATCTGCTGGGGGACACGGGCACATACCTGACCTGCACGGGGGATATCAATATCGAACCTCTGAGGACAACTTTACTCTGCTGGAGATTTTAGTCTAAACTGCTGAGGAATAAGTGAGTACGGGAAAACTGCTAGGAACAAAAGTACCCATTCAACCTGCACCTCTTTTCCTGTAGAGACAAACCTTTGCTGGGGAAAACAAAATGAGTCTTAACTACACGTCTTCCTTTTGTGGGGATGGTGATCCTACCGGGCACACACCTCTGGAAATATTGCTCCAAGGGTACCGACCCTGCAAATGAACAAACAACAAGATATCCTACACAAAGGGAGCTATCTCGGTCATCATCTGTGACATTGTTCAAATAAATCAAAGTTTTAATGCAAGTTTATGTATGCAACACTTCATCAAAACATCGGGCATTTTTCCGCAAACAAAACAGTAGAGCAAAAACAATAATTCACTGAATAGTATATGCTTTATTGACGAATGGCTTGTAAATAGGCAGATTTTACAATAGATGCAACCCCTGAAAAGAGGAAGCTGCACAAAAATTTACATAAATGCACAGAAATATACAAAATGTCGGCAATATGGCACAGACAAACACCATGTATCGATCCATCTATGACTCGCCTGACTTTGGTGCTTCTCTGATACTTTATCCTCTGCAGAGATTGATTCGGATAAACGGCCCTCAGGTCCTCCCTCAGTCCACTATACTTTGAAGGTCAATATGCAGACCGTAGTCATTTGCTTTTCAAATCCCTAACTTTTGCCTGAATTTCCCTTGCGGGTTTTCAATTCACCGGGATACCCTTTTTTGCCAAAGTCGCCTTTCTAGGTTTTCAACTTTGCGGGTTTACATCTTTTCTTTTTATCCCTAACTTTTTCCCGAACCCGTTCTTTTTATGGTTCGCCGGGATGCCCCATTTTTCCTGGATGTTCTTTTTTCTTTCCATCGGGTCTCTTTAAGCAAAGTATTTTTTAATTGCGTCTGCGTTCACAGGGGATGTGAAGTCATCACCATCCATCGTTGACAATAGTAAGGCTCTTTCGAAGAAAACCTTTCACACGACATATGGACCTTCATAGTTAGGAGTCCATTTTCCCCTGTGATCTATCTGTGGAGGGAGAATCTTCTTCAATACTAGATCGCCTGTCTGAAAGCTTCGAGGGCGCACCTTCTTGTCAAAAGCTTTCTTCATTCGGCTCTGATACAACCGATCATATGCAATGGACGCCAGCCTTTTCTCGTCCATCAGGCTGAGCTGATTCAATCTGTTTCTTATCCATTCTGCCTCATCAAGCTTGACGTCGACCAGAACTCTCAAAGAAGGAATCTCGACTTCTAATGGTATGACAACTTCTATACCATACACCAGCGAGAAAGGTGTTGCCCCAGTTGAAGTACGTACCACAGTACGATATCCATGCAAAGCAAAGGGCAACATCTCATGCTAATCCTTATAGGTTACAACCATCTTCTGCACTATCTTCTTAATATTCTTGTTGGTCGCTTCAACAATGTTGTTCATCTTTGGACGATAGGGAGAAGAGTTGTGATGCTCAATTTTGAAACTCTGGCACAATTCCTTCATCATCTTGTTATTCAAGTTCGAACCATTATTAGTAATGATTCTTTCAGGCACTCCGTAACGACAGATGATGTCCTTCTTGATAAATCGGGCTACCGCTTGTTTGGTGACGTTAGCATAGGAAGCAACTTCGACCCACTTGGTGAAATAGTCAATTTCTACCAAGATGAAGCGATGTCCATTGGATGCGGTTGGCTCGATCTTACCAATCATGTCAATGCCCCACATGGAAAAGGGCCAAGGCGACGTCATGACGTTCAGAGGACTCGGTGGCACATGAACCTTATCAGCATAAATCTGGCATTTATGGCATTTCTTTGCATGCTTGAAGCAATCCGACTTCATAGTCAACCAATAATACCCTGCTCGTAACAACTTTCGAGACATGGCGTGCCCGCCGGCGTGCGTGCCAAAGGCACCTTCGTGCACCTCTTCCATAAGCAGACTCGCTTGTTTTTCGTCCATGCATCTTAAAAACACCAAGTCATAATTCCTCCTGTAGAGTACACCATCCTAGTTCAGATAAAAGTTCCCGGCCAACCTCCTCAGAGTCTTCTTATCCCGGGTCGATGCCCCTGGCGGATATTCTTGGTTCTTAAGGAAATTCTGGATATCGTGAAACCATGGCTTGCCATCAGAAGCTTCCTCTATTGCGAATACGAATGCAGGCCTATCAAGGCGCGAGATGACAATTCTTGGAGCATCATTCCAAAAATTCACCTTGTACATTGAGAATAAAGTGGCTAAGGCATCCGCCATCTGATTCTCTGCTCTAGGCACATGGTGAAACTCTACCTGATCAAAGAAAGGTAATAGCCTCCTTGCATAGTTCATGTAAGGAATCAGATTAGGTTGTCGGGTCTCCCACTCTCCTTTGATCTGATTAACAACTAGCGTTGAATCGCCATACACGTCTAGATTCTTGATCCTCAGATCAATGGCTTCTTCCAACCACATAATGCACGCTTCATATTCGGCTTCATTGTTGGTACAAGGAAATGTCAACCTGGAAGTGAATGGTATATGGGAACCATGGGGAGTCGTGATGATTTCCCCAATTCCGCTACCGTAAGAGTTAATAGCACCATCGAATATCATTTGCCATTGGGAACCCTTCTTCGGACCTTCATCGAGCAATGGCTCATCACAATCCTTCATATTCAGGAACATGATGTCTTCATCCAGAAATTCAAACTTCATAGGTTGATAGTCATTAATCGGTTGTTCAGCAAGATATTATGACAAAACACTCCCTTTGATAGCCTTCTGGGAGACGTATTGAATATCGTATTCTGTCAGGACCATCTGCTACCTGGCAATCCTTCCCGAAAGTGCTTGTTTTTCAAAGACATTCTTAATCGGATCCATCTTCGAAGTCAGTATGGTTGTATGATTTAGCATATACTGCCTTAGGCGTTTGGCAGCCCAAGCGAGTGCGCAACACTTTTTTTCCAACATTGAGTACCTGGACTCACAATCTGTGAACTTGTTACTCAAGTAGTATATGGCATGCTCTTTTCTTTCGGTCTCGTCATGCTGACCGAGAACACAACCCATGTTGTTCTCAAGAACCGTTAAATACATTA
Source organism: Lathyrus sativus (assembly GCA_963859935.3). Lineage (NCBI taxonomy): Eukaryota > Viridiplantae > Streptophyta > Magnoliopsida > Fabales > Fabaceae > Lathyrus > Lathyrus sativus. Next base: position 601,709,666 of record OZ012738.1, read on the forward strand.
TCAATGGTCTTCCAGCTACTGGAGGTATCAATATTGGAGGCTCTTGCAAATATTCTTTTATTTTATCAAATGCCCTTTGGCAATTTTCGTTCCAGACAATCGCCTGATCTTTCTTCAATAACTTGAACATGGGTTCACACGTGGCTGTGAGATGAGATATGAACCTAGCAATGTAGTTCAATCTACCCAAGAAACCACGAACCTCTTTCTCCGTTTTTGGCGCTGGCATTTCTTGAATTGCTCTTATTTTTGCAAGATCGACCTCGATTCCTTTTTCACTGACAATGAACCCCAGCAACTTTCCCGACCGTACACCAAAAGTGCACTTGTTCGGATTCAACCTCAGTCTAAATTTCCTTAGCCTCTCAAACAGCTTCAAAAGGTTTACCAGATGTTCCTCCTCCATCTGCGACTTTGCAATCATGTCATCAACATATACTTCAATCTCATGATGAATCATATCATGAAAGAGAGTCACCATAGCCCGCTGATAGGTTGCCCCTGCGTTTTTCAACCCAAAAGGCATTACTTTATAACAAAAAGTCCCCCACGGTGTAATAAATGTCGTTTTCTCCATATCCTCCGACACCATCTTAATCTGATTATATCCGGAAAATCTGTCCATGAAGGAAAACACCGAATACTGTGCATTATTATCAACCAATACATTAATGTGGGGGAGCGGGAAATCATCCTTCGGGCTCGCTTTATTCAAGTCTCTATAATCAACACACACCCTTATCTTACCATCCTTCTTATGCACAGGTACGATATTAGCGACCCACGGGGGGTAAGTTGTTACGGCGAGAAATCCTGCGCCCAACTGCTTCTGGACTTCTTCTTTGATTTTCACAGCCATATCTAGTCTAGTTCTCCTGAGCTTCTTCTTGACAGCCGGAAACTCCTCACGCAAAGGCAAGCGATGAACCACAATATCTGTGTCAAGACCGGGCATGTCTTCGTATGACCAAGCAAAGATATCAATATACTCTCGGAGCATTTCAACCAATCTTTGCTTGACATCACTCTGCAATGCGGCCCCTATCCTGAATTCTCTTCTGGCTTCCTCAGTACCCAAGTTGACGACCTCAATTTCCTCCTGATGAGGCAGAATGACTTTCTCTTCCTGTTTCAGTAGCCTGACGAGCTATTCAGGTAGGTCTTCATTTTCATCAATCTCTTCTTCGGCTTGAAGTATCAGATTATCAAAGTCAAAACGAGTCATAGACGGTTCTAGAGCGGTATCATCTGCAATGTGAAACCTGCAATGATGATGATTTAATGCTTAAAATGATATGCAAACGAGCACAAACCACACTGCCATTTTATTGTTAAAAATAAAACAAGAAAGACAGAGATCACAATATTTGAATGCAAGAAAAACGCCCTTTGATTAATTGATAAAACGATTGTTCAACATAAAAGGTTAGGCCCTGCATACAAAGACCGTTATGCTCCGGGTAGAGCATAGGGCTACAGATAATCAAGAAAACAAATTATTACTCTTCTATCGTCACTTGGATGACTTCTTTGACAGTCTAGTTGTTTAGATTCTGACCAGGAATGCACGGTCGGATCCATGCATCCATGTCGCAATCACTGTCACCTTCTTCATCTGATACAACATTAATCTGCTCAAAGATCACCCACCGCTGGTGAACTGGACGGGTCCTTTGTAGCGCGGCGCGCTCTGTGAGGAGGGAGATGGGATGTACCCGTCCGAATTTGTCTTGCTTGTTGGGGATGTTCAGAACCTGGCCATAGCCCTGAGATGCCCCAGCTTTCACCACGGCATGTGCTTCTTTAAAGGATGACATGGCAACTTCAGGCGCTTTGGCCACAACTGGTGCTTTATCCTTGATTTGTACAGTCTCAAAAGCCTGACATAACGTCTCGTGGATCTCGCTGTCAACTTCGACGTATTTGAACGAAGACAAATGGCTTATCATGATATCTTCTTCCCCACAAACAGTAACGACACTGCCACCCACCATATACTTCAACTTTTGGTGCAGCGTAGACGTTACGGCGCCAGCCGAGTGGATCCATGGTCGTCCCAACAGGAAGCTATGCACTGGCTGAATATCCATGATATAAAACACAGCATCAAACACTTCAGGACCGACTTGGATTGGCAAAGTCAATTCCCCAAACACGGACCTTCGAGTCCCATCAAAAGCTCGTACCACCAAGTCACTTGGAGTACACATTATACCTCGGGTATCCAGCTTCATTAACGCTTTCTTGGGAAGTACATTCAAGGATGACCCGATATCAACCAACACGTGTGACATTACAGATCCCTGGCATTCGATAGAGATATGCAGCGCCAGATTATGATTTCGTCCCTTGGGTATCAAATCCAAATCAGTAAAGCCCAGCCCGTTACCAACATTAACGTGTGCCACTACTCCTTCGAGTTGATTCACAGATATCTCATGTGGCACGTAAGTTGTATTTAGGATTCTTAAAAGAGCATTTATGTGTGCCTCAGAACACAACAATAATGACAGAATGGAGATCTTTGACGGTGTTTGCTGTAAGTGATCTACGATTTTGTAGTCACTCTTACGGATCATCCACATGAACTCTTCCGCCTCCTTCAACAAGGATTCTTTCTCACCAGCTTGAGAACTTTCTTCGAAAACCGCTTTCCCTTTACCCTTGTCAGATTTTTCAGCAGTCACTTCGGGAGGCGAAAATATTCTTCCACTCCGGGTTATCCCACCGGCACCTACCAGATTGTCAACCGAATCCAACGGTGAACCTTTCAATTCCTGCCTCTGCCCATTACAGTAGACTTCGGCTCCGTAATTCCACGGAAAAACTTTAGTGCTCTCATATGGTACGGGTCCAGCTTTGGTGATAATGATGGTTGGCGGCCTTGGAGGCGCAGAAATAGTGATAGTCTTGTACGGAATCGAAATTGTCGCAACTTCATTATTTTTTTCATCAACTATTTTCTCCCCTTTCCTCTCTTTAGAGACTCTGTCAAATTGTAAAATCCCATCATTCATCAGCTTCTGAACATGACTCTTCAGCTTCTCGCATCCCTCAAGATGGATAAAACACTCTGCACAAGCTCCGTCACAACCCGGAAATACCCATCCACTCAGCAGTTTGTCCTTTACAAAATTCAACGGAGTCTTCAAATCTTCAACATCGGCTACCAAGTTCAAACCCTCATCCTCAATAATGGAATTAACCCCAACTGCCCCATGATTAGGCATGGGATTCTACACAACATTGGACACATCGTGAGAAAAGTTAATGGCTTTGTTGTCTATAAGGTCTTGCACCTTATGCTTAAATGCTTTACAATTGTCGATATTATGTCCGGGAGCACCTGAATGAAAATCACATCTAGCATTAGCATCATATTCGGGTGGTGGTGCACCAGTCAAAGGATCTAGAGTCCCTTTCTGAATCAATTGTAATTGCATCAAGTGTTGAAGCAACTGCGAGTATGGCATCGGTGGCGCATCAAACTGCTTGTTTACTGCCCTGCCCCGATCCTGAAATCTGTGAGGAGCATAATTTTGTTGTTGTTGCTGTGGTTGTTGTGCTGCAGGAATGGTAATACTTGCAACCTGAGGTTGCTGCTGACGGTATTGTTGAGATCGACGCTGATTTATGTTTCTTCCCCGGGAACTAGATACTGCATTGGTTTCCCCCTCTCTTCTTTTATTGCCAAAAGCTTTTCTACCTCCTCCAGCTGAGGATCCTTCACCAGCTTGAATTTTACCCAATTTGATTCCGTTCTCGACTCTTTCTCCTGTAATAATTAGATAAGAGAAACTTCCCAACATGTTGCCAATTAGCTTCTCGTAATACACCCCTGGTAGTGTGGCAACAAACATGTCTATTAATTCTCTCTCCACCATAGGAGGTTGAACTCTAGCTTCCATTTCACGCCACCTCTAGGCGTATTCTTTGAAGCATTCATTATTCTTCTGAGATAAGTTCTGCAATTGGACCCTGTTCGGCGCTAGGTCACTGTTGTATTGGTAATTGCTTAACGAACGCCTCAGCCAAGTCCCTCTAGCTTCGGATGTTGACTGGTTCTAAGCCCATGTACCATTCTAGGGATGGACCAGAAAGACTATCCTGGAAAAAGTGCATAAGCAGCTTCTCATTGTCAGAATAGGCAGACATCTTGCGGTAGTAGAAACGAAGATGAACCCTCGGACAGGTTGTCCCCTTATACTTATCAAAGTCCGAGACTTTGAACTTCAGAGGAACCTTCAAATCTGGAATCAGCCCCAAATTTGTCATATCCAACCCCATAGAATTCTGATTCTCATAACTCTTCATTTTTTCTTCGAGCAGCTTAAACCTCCTCTATGTGTCAGATAGCAAACCAACACCAACATCCCTCATAGAGAACACATCCTCTTGATCACCTTCCTCCCACTGAGGGGCAGTATTCCCATGCAAAGCACATGTAGGTCTGGGAATATAAACTCCTGTTTGATTTCCTTCGCCCGGAGGGATAACAACTGTAGGACCAGTATTAGCATGTGGCATACCACCATCATTACGAGGAGAAACGGCAGCAGTCCTATCGGGAAGCACACCACTCCCGTCAACCCTAGCAATTAATGTTTAAACCAAAGTCATCAGTTGTTCTTGTCCATTTGCAACACCTTGCATCATATCCATGAATTGGGTCATCCTGTCACGGAATTCCTGAAGTTCAGCCTGAATCCGATCCTTAATCTTGCGTTGATTTCCCCGAGTGGCGTAACAATGAGTCATTTGGTTGTCAATCCTAAAACAAACTACAACAAACCACAGAAGAGATAAGGTTAACAGTTCTGGAGGACCTGTGATGCAAAATGCAAAAAATGATGCAGTATGCAGACATATAAATATGCATTAGGGAAATTTTCCCCCCGATTCTAGCTCCGCGAGAACAGCAAGACAATGGAAATTTTTGTAACATAACTCCTGATTGTATTTGGATCTGGAAATACTAATGCAACCAAACTTTACATGTTTCCTTACATGTCATGAGTGTATACTTTAGCATCATATCAGTTTCCCCATATGCTCGTATGCTTTTTTCGAGTTTTTAACTTGTAAGCCTTCAAGGTTTAGATTCTCTTTATGACTTTGATTTTAGTTTTAACAATTCAAATGAAACTTGTGAGAAACATGGAACCTTTGAGCTTGTAATGAATCTCTTTATCAACTTAAGATTGGTCTTCAAATGAGAACTTTCAACTTGTAATTTTGAATTCGTAACTTGTATATTTGGATGGTGGATGTGTCATGATCATGCTACTAAGCCGACAATTTTTAGAATCTTGATTTTAAATGCTTTTGATGAAAACCATGAAACTCTCAATGATGGCCAAGCTTATTCTAAGAATAGTAAGCCCAAAACCAACATTACCTTGCAGCCAAGCCTGAAATATTATGGCCCAAATCAAAATACACTAAAGCCCAATGAACCTGAGTTTTGAGATCCATGTACCATGCCCCTCAAGAACAAACATATAATGATACAATAAAAGAGAACCACGGCCTGGTCATGACTTTAATGTGAGATATGGTCATAAAATCTATCCAAGCCGTCTTCAAATTCATGCTCTCCGAATAGCCCTGAGATGCTTGTCTGTAAGAATAAGTATCATCCATATTTGAAATTCGTGTACTTGCGCACACTTGTTAGCCATGATAAACACGTATACAACACTCATGTCCTGAGGATGCCATGCCAGACAATGCACAAAAGAGATGGGATCTTAGGGCAAAAATTAGGGTCCGACAGCCTTCAGTTCAAAGTCTTTGTCAAACCACACTAGCAATTGTTCTTCAGACTTTGCCACCAGAAGCTAGCAATTAAGCAACTCCAAGTGTGTCTAAGTAAACTGATTATGATTATTTATATACAAGAACAACAACCTGCATAAATAAAACACACATCAAATAAACCATTATTCTTTTAATACTTTTGTTATCATCAAAACTAAAAAAGAATATGTCAAGAACAAATCTTGTTCTAACAATAGAATCTCCTATCAGGATCTTGACTTGTATAAAACATAAATCCAAACTCTTCTGTGTAATCCTTACTTTATTAATGTTTCTTGAATGTTCCAATATCCCCAATCTGCATCAAGCCTTCTTGTATGACATTCAATCCCTTGATCTTACTGATTTCTTAAGCGATGAATTGTCCAAAAAATTGAGAAGAACTCTTCCTTATCCATAGCCATCCGCACAGTCACTCCCAAGGAAATTTTGAGAGAAAGGCCTTTTCTTTTCACTGGAATTTGTCAGCACCAATGACAATAACCTCAATCTTTCAAGCTACTTGAAAATATCAACCAAATCTTCAAGAAATATTAGTTTCAAGAGCGTCTCTCCTTTTATCAATTACAAATCTCACGTTAACAAGATCTGGAATCAAATTAAAGTTGAAGATGTAAGAATTTCGTTGCAGGAACTTTGAACTTTTAAAAATATAGGGTATTAATTTTTCATAGAATTACACGAAAATGATTATGAATTTGTTTATTTGTTACATGAAAAATGATGTCAAAAGTGTTTTATATGTGCTTGAGATTAAGCACAAAATATGGTCGAAAAGTTAGGTAGATTCGAATCAAGAGAATATCATGATTTGAATTAACTGAACAGGTGAAGTGGAATAACAGAAAAACAGAGTTTTGACCCATTATTCAGTTAATTCGAATCAAGAGCAAAGTGTGGTTCAAATTAAATTCCCCATGATTCAAATCATGTGTTAGTTATGATGAGAATCAATCAAGCTGAGCCAACTGAAAAATTTGGAAAAATTGTCTTATTCGAATCAAGTGTAAAGTCTGATTTGAATCAATTCTTTCAGAGGTGACCAAAAGTTAGTTGGTTTGAATCAAGTGTAAAATTTGATTCAAATCAAATTTTTTGAAAATTTATGATTTGCCTTTGTCCAAAGTGATTTAAATCAAGATATATGTTGATCACTGCTTGCTTGTTCACTGTGTTGAACAACTTGTATCCTTTGGCCAAATGATATCCTATTAGGAACATTTGACTCGAGTTATCATCAAGCTTTCTTCTCAACTAATCTGACACATGTCTATGTACTATAGATCCAAGCACCTTCAGATAACTTAGGCTAGGCTTGACACCAGACCAACATTCTTCTGGCATGATTCCTTCTAGCTTCTTCATTAGACATTTGTTCAAAATATATATTGCAGTGGATGCAACTTCTCCTCATAATTCGTTGGGTAGATGCTTTTCTCTCAACATAATTCTCACCATATTCATGATAGTTTTATTCTTCCTTTCTGTAATTCCATTTTGTTGTGGAGTGTAGGGTGGCACCACCTCATGCACAATCCCTTCTTTCTCACATAATGTGTCGAAATATTTCGACACGTATTCTCCACCACCACCAGTCCTCAGAATCTTGAGCTTTCACCACTTTGTCTTTCGACCGTAGATTTAAACATGGAAAATACCTCGACCACTTCACTTTTCTTCTTGATCAGGTAAGTTCATAGTTTTCGATTAAAATCATCTATGAATGTGATAAAGCATCTATTACCTCCAATTGAATCCACCTGGATAGTTTCACACACATCAGAGTATATGACTTCAAGAACTGCCTTCGAATTGCTTCTTGTATCCTTGCTAAAGTTGTTCTTGTGTTGTTTCGCCTGAATACATTCTTCACACATTTCACTTGGAATGTTGATTTCTGGTAATCGTGAAACCATATTTCTTCTCTTCAAATCTATGATGTCTTTGAAATTGAGATGGCTTAGTCTATAATCCCATATCCATTCATCTGTGCTGGCTGCAGTTGCAAGGCACTTATGCTCCATCACATTAAGTTCAATCTTGAAGGTTTTATTCTAAGACATTGGTGCCTTCAAGATTAACCTACCACTTGAGTCGAGAACTCTCATCATCTTGTCTTTAATCCACACTTTGTAGTTCTTTTTTACCAATTGCCATATACTGAGCAAATTTCTCTTCATGCCTAGTATGTATAACACATTGAAAATTTTTGACCTTTTGCCATCTTTCCTCATAATCATAACATCACCAATACTTTCAGCTGCTAGAGTATTGTCATTTGCAAATTTTACCATGTTCTTCGTTGAGGGCTTTATGTTGACAAACCAATATTTCCTTTCAGATATGTGTGATGAACATCTTGAGTCCAAGTACTACTGATCCTTGAATCTCTCTTCATCTCTTGTTGTAACCATCAGCAACATCGCTTCTTCTTTAAGTTTCACCAGCTTTGCATCAGTTTCTTAACACTTCTACTTTTCAAGACAATCACTAGAATAGTGACCATACTTCTGACAATTGTAACACTGAATGTGACTTTTGTCAGGTTTTCGACCATCACCTCTTCCTCTACCTACAACATCACCTCTTTGGTTGCCTTGGTTCGAGATTTTTCTCTGATTCAACCAATTTCCTTCTTGTTGGTTTTGACCAGCCAAATTGTTGTAGCCTCATTTGCCTTTGTTGCCATTCCAACTTCCTTTGTCTTTCTTTTCTTTTGCTGATTGCGCCTACAAAGCCACATCACTTTTCGAATTTCCTGTAGCTCTTTCAGCTATTCTTTGTTCATGAGATTCAAGCGTCCCTTGAAGCTCTTCCTTTGTCAATGTTGACAAGTCTTTCGATTATTCTATGGCTACTACCACATGGTCGAACTTCGGAGCCAGTGACCTTAAGATCTTTGCAACAATTGATCTTGATGTCAACACTTTTCCACATACCATGATTTGATTCACCAATTTCATAACTCTAGTGAAGAAATAAATCATGCTTTCATTGTCCTCCATATGAAGCAATTCATAGGTTCTTTTATGAGTTTGTAACCTCGCATGTTTCACCTTTTTTGTGCCTCCAAACGATTTCTCCATAAACTTCCATGCTTCTTACGCTGACTCTACACCACTAACATTTTCAAAACTGTCTAGATCAACATATTGATGAATTATAAAGAGAGCTTCATAATCTTTCTTCTTCAATTCTTTGTGCGCAACCTTTTCTTCATCTGTCGCGTTTTCTACAAGCAGTGTTATTCCTTCCTTCACAAGATCCCAAAGATCTTGATAATATAAAACCACTTTCATCTGCTTGCACCAATTCTCATAATTATTGTTCTTGAGAATCGGAAGACTCGCTGGAAAATGCATGTTTGGATGATTCATCGCCATCACGTTTGACTTCCAAGAATCACAACTAGAGATCTAGATACTAGATGTTGGAATTAACCCAATCTTGGAGAATTCTGAACCAGCCTTGATGAATAAGATTTAATCAACTGATCAAATTCCTCTCTTTTTCTTCACTCTTCACTCGAGTGAATCAATCACACCTTGATTGCAAGAATGATTTTGCGCAACAATTGTTAATGGAAGAAGATAGAACGAAAATTAAATAAGAAAGAATATTAGGGTTTGACAAAAATTGGGGAAGAAGATGATTTCTGCAGAGTCTCTCTCTGCCCACAAACTGTGAAAATCTTATTAATTTTGCAACTACAAGTGATTACAAGACCGTTTTTTTTTTAAAATGGGAGTTACTCCCTCTATTTATAATTGAGATAGCTTGCTCCATAAGTTAAAGCCCAAAATATATAAAAACTCGAAATTCCTATTTTGGTCTAAGTCAAAATCACATGTCAAGTAAACTGCTTCGACACTTAGTCATCTTATACAACTCTACACACACTACAAGTTTCAATATATCCATGTTTCTGTCGAGCACTACCTGTTTTGACACAAAGAATCACACACACGCACGTAAATTAACATATCTCTAGTTTCCATTTCTATACTTTTTCTTTCTTAAAATAATCCTTGAATGTTAAAGTTATGACGAATTTCTAAAGGATTTTAACATTAAAAAATTATTTTATATATATATATATATATATATATATATATATATATATATATATATATATATATATATATATATATATATATATATATATATATATATATATATATATATATATATATATATATATATATATATATATATATATATATATATATATATATATATATATATATATATATATATATATATATATATATATATATATATATATATATATATATATATATATTCTTTGTTTTGAACATGTAGTCATGTAATCGATGCTTGGTACATGCATGTATAATTTTATTTTATTATTTTACCTAAACTGAAAAAATGAAACTGCCAAAGAAAAACAGTCATCAAGACTCAACCGTTTGCACTTTACTTTCAATTTTACAATCATGAACAAGTGCGTTAACCACTTTCTAGAAATTTTTGATTTTTTGGTAAACTACTTTCTAGAAATATTTGTGCTGTTTTTATTTTATATATATTCCATGGAAGCTCTTTATGGGTCAAAAAGTAGTAATTTTAATATTTATTCTCCAATTATCAATTATCAATCTATTAAAATAAAGAATTTAATTATTATGTATTGACAGTGTAAAATAATTTTACATTGTTATCGAATAGAAATTCATCAATCTATCATGTCATATCAATAATTTAAAATTTACAGTGTGATGTGGCGGAATATATTTAAAGTGTAAAAAAAATTTACACTATCAATACATATCAATTAAATTCTAAAATAAATTACCACGAAACCTTTTGATATATTCTTTTCTTTTTAAAAATTATACTAATAAAATGATATATTTGTAATTCACAAATGTTAAAAAATTGAAACTACCTCATTTTGTCACCTCATTCATTTTCCACTTTTTATTTTTAACTTTCTCACTCTCTTCTTTTCTCTTAATTTTAAATTTCAAATTTCCTCCACGTTTCCTTTTCTCATACTTTCTCACTTTCATTTTAATTTTTTTCTCTCCATTTTCTTTTCTTTTTTATTTTTTATATAAATAACAAAATTTAAACCTCTCTTTAACTTAATAAAGAAGAACACAGAAAAATGTTAAATTTTTAAAAAACAAAATTTAGTTATATAATCATTGTTCATTTTACAATTATAAAATACGAACATGTATATAAAAAAACATTTTATGTTATATTAAATGATTCTTAAATAAAAATCTACATTGTGATCAAGTAGTTAATGGTAAAGTTGGATAGGTAGAATAGTAAAAGCAAGATAGAAATTTTAAAAGAGTTGAAAAAGAAAATAGATCCATTGATTCTAACCCAAAGTTTTGATATTGTTTTCGTATGAGAATGTTATACAATGTTTTAAACCCTTTTAAACAAGTGTCTATTGTCCCTTTCATAAAATATATTTTAATATGGAGCTTACCCTACAAAATTCTGCATAATACGGCTGAGAAACAAAATTCATTGAACAAACTTGTCCAAAAGAGGTGAGTACTGAGTACTATCAAAGTTGTTTTCGTACATGCATTTACCTATTTCAATACTTTTCTTTTTTACAAGTCAACTCAAACACAAAGCAAATTGTCTCACCATTTCCCAGCAGATTCACGAGATGAAAACTTTGTTTTCTGAACTTTTCCCACTGCCAAGTCTAAATAGCTGACTTTATTGCATGACAATTTTGAAATGTTTAATACTTTTATGCTTATAAAATGGAAAGAAAAATACTATCAACGTATTTGATGTTACTAATTTATCCATTTTATATACTTAGTTGTAGTTGTCCCACAAGTACAATTTAAATTATAGCTATAAAAATATTGATTTGAATATAAGGATTTGAATTCACAATTCTTTTACTTTTCTATGTTTTTTTTTTAATTATTGATTTATAAAAACTAAAAATTTATTTATATTAATATATAAATATAAATAAATATTTTCTTCAAAAATTAAATCTTAAACCAATAATTTACACCCCTATAACTCAACTAATAAATATCAGTTCATTTATTTCATCCACCTACTTTTCAATGTTTATTGAATTTGAGTTTTCCTGCTAAAAACTTTTTTAATATATAAGATATATAAAAAAAATATCTAAAATGTGGGACATGAAATTCCTCCAATAAACTAAAAAAAATAAAAATTGGAGTTTATTTTTTAGCAAAACAAAAAATTATATAAAAAAAAATCATATTACAAGAGAATCATAAGAGGGAACAAATCAAAATCCATTAAGAGTAAAATCTAAGCCTAGAGGTACCTAACTTGTTCAGCAAGTAATCTTTCAAAATAAAACTATGAATAACAATAAGCAAGTAGAAGAAATAACACTAAAACTCAAATTGGCAAGCGAGTCCGCGCACGCATTGCCTTCACGATAAATGTGAGAAACAATAAAGTCAATGGAATTAGTATATGCAAGACAATTCAACCACTGAGATTTCAACCTCAAATGGACCAACTTGATATTGGAGAAGGCTTGAATAACCAAAGTAGAATCTGATTCGAGCCAGACTTTCGACCAACTTCTCTCCTTAGCATTCTTTAAAGCAACAATCGCAATAGTCAACTTTGACAAGACAACCAAATTAGCACCTAAATTGACAAAGAAGCTACCTACAAAAAGACCTTTATCATTCTGAAAGATGTCGCAGAAAACACCAATGGAAGGAGTACCTCGAGTCGTCCCATCAACGTTACATTTTAACCAACCAAAAGGGGGAGGATGCCAAAGAGCATCCTTTGTCTTCAAAGGTTTACGAGGTCGGATATTAATGTCGAAATGCTCAAGAATGGAAAAATTAAGCATAGAAGAATTTGAAACCATAAAAGTGTTATTACCCACCATCCTGACTTGGGAATAAATGTGAGTTATACACTGATAACGCGAAATCATATCGTTTATTCGACTTGATTTACATGAATTTATTTGTGATAATTGTTAATTTATCTTGATTTATGTTCTATTATACGGTTAATTCACTTTGTTTTGCAGATTGTGGAGAATTTGGATTAAAGAAAGAAAAGAAGAAGAAATGGAAGGAAAAGAAAGAAGAAAGAAAGAAATAGAGAAGAAAAACTGAAAGTAGCAGAGAAACAGATTTTTGTGCGTGTGACGCTCGTCACAGCTTCCTCACGATCGTCACATCCCTCATGATCGTCACAAGATCCTTATGACCGTCACGTGCAACACGGTCGTCACAAGAGTGTCACGACCGTCATGAACCAAATATCAGAAGTTCGTTCAAATCATAAGTGGCCACGAGCACACTTCAACTTAATTTATTCCTACACTTTCTCCACTAACTATCCACTACAGGAAGTTACTTCGACTTCCTCCATAACTCGCGCATGATCTCTGAAAGTTGAGAAATCAAATATCTTCTATAAATAGGCCAGAGATTCACAAAACAAGGGGTGGATTCTACGTCCCGAAGGGCTGCCAAAGTTCGATTGAAGCTATTTTTCTTGTTTCTTTTATTTTCTTCCTTTTTTTCTTTAGTTCAGAACATTGTAATTTCTTTCTACAATTTTATTTTGCCAAAGTAGAATCCTACCGACATTGTGGAGGACTACTCTTCAATTTCAGCACTACTTTCCAGGTTCTTATTAATTAAGTTATTACTTTACTTTCTGTCATAATGCATATTTTATTACTTTGTTGTTTATGTTTATTTCCGTTTGCATTAATTATCATGTCTAGCTAAATTAGTTTTATCGGTATGTAATCGAATTAGTAGGATGGGATTCGATAATACCCGATGCACCTACCCTTTTACAAACACCTTTCTGGCCGTAGTTTTTAATCAAAATCTTCTAAATAAACCTTCGTCGCGAAAGCGAGAAATTATTTACAGTAGTTTTGCCACGAAAGTGGGAAATTCATTAAGGCACGAGCCGGAACGCGAAAGTTGGCGTTCAAACCAGATAGTAAGAACTAGGCATTGATTTTAAACACAGCGAAAGCGCTTTAAAAGAAATCAGAATTTATTTGTTTTCAAAAAGTAGTTTTAACCCCGAATGGGACTGCGAGAGCGTACATTCTGCCTTAGAATTATGACCCGAGTCAACAACCATCGTGAGGCAAAGGTATTTAAACGAGTATTTTCTCCTGAAAAATGTTTGCAAAGACTAAAAAGCACCGGCGACCTGTCGAATCCCCGAAAACTAAAGCATTACATACCGATATCCCTTTACCGCTATTCCTTAAACCAATAATCTTTATTTCTGTTGTATTTAATTTCATTCGCATTTAACTTTCCTAATTCTATTAGCCTTAGCTTTATGCCGCGACAATAGATAACAGTAGGTTGACATTGGTCTCTGTGGGTTCGACAAATCTTTTATATTACTTCGATATTTCCGTGCACTTGCGGATGCATCAAGTTTTTGGCGCCATTAGGGTCATCATTACTGTAAAAAGGGTAAGATTTACTTTTGAGGTGGTGGATGAAATGACTAAACCCAAATTTGAAAAACTGATACTCGAGATAGATCCAGAACCACCACCACGAGTTCAAAACAATGAACCACCCTACAGAAGAAAGAAAAGAAAAGGTGAGGGATATGAGAGATAACTTGATAAGTGGCCATGGAAACCGAAGACTATTCAAAGTTCGATCGAGGAACCATTCTTGAAAGAACCACCATGAGTACTTGCACTCCTTAGCCATCGAGATATTGACGTTAAACAAAGTGTTGTGGGGGAGGCAACCCACAAGGTCTTTATTTTAATTTGTTTGTTTAAATTTGCAGAAAATAAAGAAATGTATCGCTTGTTACATTTTAGTTATATCTAGGAGAAAACTCTCTAGATGGAGATCTGAGAAGATGAGCTTTTCCCACGGACATTCCTACGAGTGTCGCTGCTGGTGGTGACACTGATGATGAGTACTTCCTCTGGAAGCGAGCAACATGATGAGCTAGTTCGAGAATTACACAAACAAAGGTATCTCAAAATGCCCGCCGTCGAAGTAGAAGTGATCAATAAAGACAAGGATAGCAAGAGCAGGATCATAGAGGATTTGGCACGTAGTAGCATTCATACATGTTCTATCTTTCCTTTTTCCACCTTTTACTAAAACATTGAGGACAATGTTTGGTTTAAGTGTGGGGGAGGAACTCTACCGCTTTCATTTTATCGCTTTTTAGTTTGATTTATTGTTTTATATTTTATTTCATACTTTTAGGAATTTTATCTGTTTTTAACATTATGTCAAAGTCTTTGCATGTGTCGTCGAGTCTTTATGTGTGGTTTTCACTTGTTATTCAATTTCTCCATAATTTCAAAATTTTCAAAATTTTAACCTCCAACAATTATTTGATTTGATTCATGACATGGTACTCTGAGAGTGTATAGGTTGTTCATGCTATGTTAGAAAAACTTGGGAAAGTTTCGATAAAATCGATATCATCCTGACACCCTTAACCCTCTAAATATGCAAAATCAATTTGAGTACCCATTATGCCGAGACCTTAAAGCTCCAGTTTTTTAGTAATCCCTAAGTAGCTTATTTAAGCAGTCAGCACCATCCTAAACACACTAAGTAAGAAACCGATGCAAATAAGTGTATGATCTCTGATTCAAAATGAGAAATTAAGAAAGAAAAAATTATGAATAAAAAGACATGTTCCTTCTAAGTTAGGTGCTCCTCACCCGATCACTTAGCCCAACGGTACAAACTATTTAAGTTAAATTGATGCTTAAGCATATTTGCAGAGAAAAATGAAGTAACAATGAGATCATAGTCACTAACAGGTTTACTTGCCATGAATATGTATGTGATAACAGGCTTAATATGATTGCACTAGAATGAAATGGGGTGAAAGAGAGCATGATATATAGGCTGAGTTATAATGGGATGATTCAGGTTGTTCTGCATAAGTAGGGAGTTTTTGAAAGTGTATCGTTACGGTATCCTTGGTATTGATATTTAGTACCTGTCAATCTAACATTAGCCTAGCAGCCACGTATGATTAGAGTCTCACCATGTATTTGTTTCAAATTATGCTTATTTATTTTTACCGTGTTGGGGTTGATTGCTTGAGGATAAACAATGGTTTAAGTGTGGGGGTGTTTGATAACGCGAAATCATATCGTTTATTCGACTTGATTTACATGAATTTATTTGTGATTATTGTTAATTTATCTTAATTTATGTTCTATTATACGGTTAATTCATTTTGTTTTGCATATTATGAAGAATTTGGATTAAAGAAATAAAAGAAGAAGAAATGGAAGGAAAAGAAAGAAGAAAGAAAGAAATAGAGAAGAAAAACTGAAAGTAGCAGAGAAACAGATTTTTGTGCGTGTGACACTCGTCACAGCTTCCTCACGATCGTCACATCCCTCACGATCATCACAAAATCCTCACGACCGTCACGTACAACACGGTCTTCACAAGAGTGTCACGACCGTCATGAACCAAATATCAGAAGTTCGTTCAAATCAGAAGTGGCCACGAGCACGCTTCAACTTAATTTCTTCCTACACTTTCTCCACTAACTATCCACTACAGGAAGTTACTCCCACTTTCTCCATAACTCACGCATGATCTCTGGAAGTTGAGAAATAAAATATCTCCTATAAATAGGCCAGAGATTCACAGAACAAGGGGGTGGATTCTACGTCCCGAAGGGCTGCCAAACTTCTATTGAAGCTATTTTTCTTGTTTCTTTTATTTTCTTCCTTTTTTCTTTTAGTTCAGAACATTGTAACTTCTTTCTACAATTTTATTTTGCCAAAGTAGAATCCTGCCAACATTGTGGAGGACTACTCTTCAATTTCAACACTACTTTCCAGGTTCTTATTAATTGAGTTATTACTTTACTTTCTGTCATAATGCATATTTTATTACTTTGTTGTTTATGTTTATTTCCGTTTGCATTAATTATCATGTCTAGCTAAATTAGTTTTATCGGTATGTAATCGAATTAGTAGGATGGGATTCGATAATACCCGATGCACCTACCCTTTTACAAACACCTTTCTGGCCGTAGTTTTTAATCAAAATCTTCTAAATAAACCTTCGTCGCAAAATCGAGAAATTATTTACAGTAGTTTTTCCACGAAAGTGGGAAATTCATTAAGGCACGAGCCGGCACGCGAAAGTTGGGGTTCAAACCGAATAGTAAGAACTAGGCGTTGATTTTAAACACAGCGAAAGCGCTTTAAAAGAAATAAGAATTTATTTGTTTTCAAAAAGTAGTTTTAACCCCGAATGGCACTGCGAGAGCGTACATTCCGCCTTAGAATTATGACCCGAGTCAACAACCATCGTGAGGCAAAGGTATTTAAACGAGTATTTTCTCCTGAAAAATATTTGCAAAGACTAAAAAGCACCGGCGACCTGTCGAATCCCCGAAAACTAAAGCATTACATACCGATATCCCTTTACCGCTCTTCCTTAAACCAATAATCTTTATTTCCTTTTTATTTAATTTCATTCGCATTTAACTTTCCTAATTCCATTAGCCTTAGCTTTACGCCGCGACAATAGATAACGGTAGGTTGACATTAGTCTCTGTGGGTTCGACAAATCTTTTATATTACTTCGATATTTCCGTGCACTTGCGGATGCATCAAGTTTTTGGCGCCATTAGGGTCATCATTACTGTAAAAAGGGTAAGATTTACTTTTGAGGTGGTGGATGAAATGACTAAGCCCAAATTTGAAAAACTGATACTCGGGATAGATCCAGAACCACCACCACGAGTTCAAAACAATGAACCACCCTACAGAAGAAAGAAAAGAAAAGGTGAGGGATATGAGAGATGGCTTGATAAGTGGCCATGGAAACCGAAGACTATTCAAAGTTCGATCGAGGAACCATTCTTGAAAGAACCACCATGAGTACTTGCACTCCTTAGCCATCGAGCTATTGACGTTAAATAAAGTGTTGTGTGGGAGGCAACCCACAAGGTCTTTATTTTAATTTGTTTGTTTAAATTTGCAGAAAATAAAGAAATGTATCGCTTGTTACACTTTAGCTATATCTAGGAGAAAACTCTCTAGATGGAGATCTGAGAAGATGAGCTTTGCCCACGGACATTCCTACGAGTGTCGCTGCTGGTGGTGACACTGATGATGAGTACTTCCTCTGGAAGCGAGCAACATGATGAGCTAGTTCGAGAATTACACAAACAAAGGTATCTCAAAATGCCCGCCGTCGAAGTAGAAGTGATTAACAAAGACATGGATAGCAAGAGCAGGATCATAGAGGATTTGACACGTAGTAGCATTCATACATGTTCTATCTTTCCTTTTTCCACCTTTTACTAAAACATTGAGGACAATGTTTGATTTAAGTGTGGGGGAGGAACTCTACCGCTTTCATTTTATCGCTTTTTAGTTTGATTTATTGTTTTATATTTTATTTCATACTTTTAGGAATTTTATCTGTTTTTAACATTATGTCAAAGTCTTTGCATGTGTTGTCGAGTCTTTATGTGTGGTTTTCACTTGTTATTCAATTTCCCCATAATTTCAAAATTTTCAAAATTTTAACCTCCAACGATTATTTGCTTCGATTCATGACATGGTACTCTGAGAGTATATAGGTTGTTCATGCTATGTTAGAAAAACTTGGGAAAGTTTCGATAAAATCGATATCATCCTGACACCCTTAACCCTCTGAATATGCAAAATCAATTTGAGTACCCATTATGCTGAGACCTTAAAGCTCCAGTTTTTTAGTAATCCCTAAGTAGCTTATTTAAGCAGTCAGCACCATCCTAAACACACTAAGTAAGAAACCGATGCAAATAAGTGTATGATCTCTGATTCAAAATGAGAAATTAAGAAAGAAAAAATTATGAATAAAAAGACATGTTCCTTCTAAGTTAGGTGCTCCTCACCCAATCACTTAGCCCAACGGTACAAACTATTTAAGTTAAATTGATGCTTAAGCATATTTGCAGAGAAAAATGAAGTAACAATGAGATCATAGTCACTAACAGGTTTACTTGCCATGAATGTGTATGGGATAACAGGCTTAATGTGATTGCACTAGAATGAAATAGGGTGAAAGAGAGCATGAGATATAGGCTGAGTTATAATGGCATGATTCAGGTTGGTCTGCATAAGTAAGGAGTTTTTGAAAGTGTGTCGTTACAGTATCCTTGGTATTGATATTTAGTACCTGTCGATCTAACATTAGCCTAGCAGCCACGTATGATTAGAGTCTCACCGTGTCTTTGTTTCAAATTATACTTATTTCTTTTTACCGTGCATATTCTCAGCCAATCATTCTTTTGGAAAGCCATCACTGGATCTAAAGATGCCCACACATGAAGCTTAACCTAGGTGTAAGTGCAACTTTCCTATTAGGGGTATTTTGAATGATATCAAAATTACTGTTAGCGTTTATGTACATTGGACCACATTATCTGAGTCTAGTTGTGAATCCTAGTATCAGGGAGTTTTTCAATACGTTAAAAAGGATTAGAAAAGATTCATGCATCAAGAAATGGTTTTGAATACATCAAAATCTATTTTGATGTGAAAAACTGTTACAGGTCGACACATGCGCTCTATAAGTCGGCACATGTGTTGCAGTATTTAAGCTTGTAAGCTCTATTAGATGTGTCACCTCTAAGTATTGACACATGACATGTATAGGTCGGCACATGACTTGCATAGGTCGACCTATGGATCAAAAACCTTGAAATTTTACATTAGTTTCCATTCCTTTTGCTTCATACTTGCTCACATATATATACCTGTTACATGCATCATCTCTTTTCAATGATTTTGGTAAAATCATAAACAAAACCTGGAATATACTAAGAGTCGTCATCATCTTCAACCTTAGTTTTATGCATACACACAAACAAAGTACACATAATCATTCATTATTCGGGTGTAATCTATAATCAACTTGATAAGGTCCAACTTAGCTTATGGTATTGTAAATTAGGTTGAGATCTTAGGGGGGTTTCAAATGAGAAAACCAAGGTGATTTTTTTCTTCAAGATCAAAGTGCGGATTTGAAGGTTTTGGATAAGATTACTCAAGTTTGGATTTGATCAAGTGAAGGCTTTGAAGGGTTGTAGTTCTTGTAAAGAAGTAGCGTGAGATGGTGGATCATCTTGGTAAATTTTGGGTTACAACAATTTGCAATTTGGATTTGATTAAGTGAATACTTTTAAAAGTTATGGTTCTTGCAAAGGAGTAGCGTGAGACAGTGAATCAAATTGGCATTGTTAGGTGGCTTGATCAAATTCAGATCAAGGGAAGATAAATTTCTAGGATCAACATTGAGCTTAGGGTTTGTAGGGTTGGGTTGCTACATTTCTCTAGTAAAGTTCTATTGCAAAGTAAGGTTAATTTCATGATTTCAATTTGAATTAAAATTTAGGGCAAACGTACCAATAGCGAGGCCGATTAAGGAACTGCTTAAACAAACCCTTGTATACTCTCTCTATCAGTCTTTCTCTCTCTCTCTCTCTCTCTCTCTTACACTTCATTAGCCAATTGTTATGTTCATCTTTTGTGCGATTAATCTGCTTGGCAAATTGTTTGAAAATGTTTTGTTGAGTTGATCACAATCATTTTGATTGTGGTTGGATTTTAAGATCAACAAAACTATACAAATTTCTAAACTAAATTGATTGCATATAAGGTGTTCGATAATTATCCTCGATAGTGTTTTTGTTTGATTTATCATTAGAAATAGAATTACTTGTTATGTAGCTTTCTAGTGATTATTATTAAAGCTTATTAACTAAAGTTGTTTATCATCATCTCTGATTTGTTTTCACATATGCATATCGATCTTTTCAATAGTGGTTCGATTTAGATGAATCAATCCAAGTTACTTCTGCTAGCCATCATTTTTTAAAACACTTTTTGTCAATCAAATTTTTTGGGGATCTATTCACCCCCCGCCCCTCCCCTCCCCCTCCCCCTTTAGATAAGTTGTCTTCATCTAACAACCACACGAGCTCCGGTTCATTTCGTGCTTCAATACTTGCTTATTAGAAAATGGATACCAAACCTAAAAGGGCATACAATAGAGCGTAAATATTCACCAATGAAAACTATGGCTATTGGAAATCTTGTATGCATATTCACGTCAACTCGATTGACAATGGTATATGGGACACCATCATGAATGATCCTAATAAAATTACAGTGACCAATGCTCAAGATGTCATCGTACCTAAACCCGAAGCGCAATGGGATGATAATGATAAAAAATTATGGTCGCATGATTGTTGCACCCCAAAATTTGACCAACCAATTCTTGTATTTGGCTTATGTTTCGATTCATTTTGCATTTGCATCTGCATACCACATACATTGCATTTTTTCAGCCAGATTGACTTTATCGGGATTACAGCCCTCCCCTGACGTTTCAGGCATTTCATACCAGTTCGAATAAGCAGGTTTTGTGGTGGAGTTTATGCTCTTCCCGGTGTTTTTAGCTCTTGCTGTTGTTTTTTAGGACATTTCGGTATTCGGTTTTTACCACTTATTTCGATGTATTCGCGCATCTTTTTTTTCTAATCGATTTAATTGGCTTTATCGCATTTTATCGAATTTTCCTTAATTTTTAGCTTTAGGAGATAGATTTTAATTATTTTTCTAGCATTTTAAATAGATTTTTTTAAATAGTTTTTAACAGGATAATTCTTTTTCTAGAATTTTAAATAGTTTTTAGAATATTAAATAGATTTAAATAGGTTTAATAGATTTTTTTCTATTTTTAATAGGTTTAGAATTTAATAGAGTTAATTCTCTTGTTAGATATTAATTGAGTTTGTTTAGATATAATAGGTTTTATTAGTAGATTTAATTTTTCCTTTTTAGATTTAATTGAGTTTTAGAATTTAATTGGATTGTAATCTTTTTTTATTAGAGTAGTATTAATTAACAGATTAGTTAATTAGCATTTAAGTAGGTTAATTAGGAGTTAATATGGTCCATATTAATTTATTTTCGTTTTCATTAATAGTCATTAATTGCATCAGTTTCTTTAATTCGTTTAATTAAGTCTTTAATTTGAGTCAGCTTTTCACTTAGAATTTTAATCATGGTTTTAGTCATTGAATCACTTTCGGTGGGCCACTTGGCCAATTTTGGAGGCCTAAAGCGTGACACTTGTCACTATATAGGACCAGCCACGCATTTCATTCTTCTGTTCTCCACCTCACCCACACGTGTGGCCACCTCATTTCGTCATTTCCACCCCATCTCTCTGCACGCTGCCACGCCACCCCACTCGCATGCCACGTTTCACCCTCTCTCTCCCATGCATTCTGGCACGCGTCCCCACCTCCATCATACATCCAGCTGCCACGTAGCCACCCACCGTCCTCACCGCCAGAGTGCATGCAAACTCGCCAGAGACTCACCGGTAAAATCACTCACGGCCAGAATCCCCCATAACCATCGCCGGTAACTCCATAACTGCCACCGGAAGTTCAACTAACTCACCGGAATCTTCAAACAACTTCATGTGTTCATCACTGATTTTCCAGAAATCATACAAGATCTTCATCATCTTCGTACAAATTTCACCTAAACCTTCATGCGTTTTCCAGATTTCGTGAAGGTTCATCAATGTTCAACAAAGATCATCATCTGAAACTTCAAAAGATTCATCAATCATTCATCATCAGTCATCAGATCTTCATCCAGATTTGTTCAAGAACTTCATAACCGTCTTCTTTATAAACATTCATCCTATCATTTTCCAGTTTTTTTTAGAACTCATATAATGTTCATCAGATCTTCGTCATGTTCATCCACTTTCAAAGAATCTCCCAGATCTTCAGAAACGTTCATCAAGATCATCATCCATCTTGTTCTTCGAGATTCCCGACTCTCATCTCGTTCGTCAAGATCTCCTCACAATCACCAGATCCTCATCTTTCCCCCAGATTCCTCATGAACTGCATCGGTCATCATATTCCTCTTGTTCGAGTTTTTTCCCAGAAACCATAATGGATCCTTAAGGTCTTCATCTTGTTATTCATCCAAGACCTTTGTCACGTTCATCAAGATTCTCCAGATCGTCATCCAAGAACCGTCAGGACCTTCATCGTGTTATCGTCTTCCAATTCGTTGGCATCAGGATTGACAAGGGAAGTGTGTGGTTTTGATTTGTGGAAGTGTTCTGAAACGGAGTTGAGACGGAGGGATTGGGTAACGACGGCTGGTGAAGGTGAGAAAGGGGAAGCTAGGGTTTCTGAGTGAGGTTTTGGGAGAAGTAAGGTGGTAGGTCGTGGACCCTCCATTGGTTTGGTTGGGCTTGCGGCCCAATTTGCTTTTGCTGGATCCATACACCTCAGTTCCCCTAACGCACCCCCCGTCCCATTTATTGTTCTTTTTTTTGTGGCTATATCTCGCTTGGGCCTGATAGCTGGGCCCAACCACGTTTACTGACTGCACCTCCGTTTCACTACGCGCACCCCCAGTTCCCCCTTGTTTTTTTGTGTTTTTTCTGCTGTATTGTGGGCTGGGCCCAGCCCTGTTTTTTCTGCATTTACACTCCTATTCAGGATGTACCCCCTCCCCTTTATTTTTTTAGTTTCTTTTGTATTGGATATTGTGCATGTAATAGATATTAGTTTTATTTTTCTATTTTCTCCTAGGATTATAGTTTAATTTTTCTTAGAATATTAGCATATTTTTAATATAGATTTTATATTTTTAGAATTTATATTTCTTTTTTCTTGTAGGATATTATAGAACATTATAGATTTTTATATAGAATTTACTACTTTTTCCGTAGATAGTATTTCTTTTAATATAGCGTTTTAGGATAGAATTTTTCAGGTTATGTTCTATTATGCAATTTACTTGTATTTCTTTAGATTTCTCTATTAGAGATTTATTGTCGTATTTTAGGAGTAGCATATTATTTCCATTGGTTGTTGGATTTCTCTCCTCATTTCTCATTTCTCTTCTGATTTTATCTTCGATTTTATTCTTGGCTGGTCGTGTGACATGATTCAATTGGAGAATGATTTTCGATATCATTTCTCTATCTTGTCTTTGACACGAATATCAATACGCTACCTCTTAGAGTTCGATTTCGCGTATAAGTCGAACCATGACGGTCTAAGCATTACATTGGTTCTGGTTCGAGCGTCCTCATCAAGGATCCAGAGAGGAGAAGATTGGAATGGAGCTTGCGCACATGTCAAGAGCCAATGGAGCCGCTTCGTTCGATATCATCTTTCTTTTTCAAGTCTTCGTGCAACCGTCGAGTGTTGTGAGCTACATCGTTAGATACGTGGGAAATGACAGTTGAGGGGATTCCTCTCAATTGTATAGAGTGTCTAGTATGGTACCCTTTGGGTGACATACGACGCATTCGCTCCTACGCCTTAGGTTCTTGCGTGTGTGTCCCAAGTTCCTTCCCGTTTAGGCGTGTTAAGCCTGCTTCCTCTTTGTTCTCGCCCCCGTGCGATCGAAACCCTTTTCTCTCACATTCAGGCGATTGAGACCCCTTCTCTTGCCCCTTGCAATCGAGACTTGCTTTCCTGTAGCGCCGAACTACGTTTGCTCTGATCTCTCGTACTAGACGAGAGTACGTAGGCATAGGATGCGATATCCTAGCGAGCACCCTTTTTCCCTTTTCCCCTTTGCTGTAGTTGGCTGAACTACAGCTGCTCTGATTTCCCGTACCAGACGAGAATATGTAGGCATAGGATGCGATATTCTAGCAAGCATACTAACAACTAACTTCTCTGTTCTCTCGCTGCTGTGCGATCGAGACTTTCCCGCTGACGACTGATGTTCCCTTTCTCTTGCCCTAGCGCAATTGAGACTATATCGTAGTTCTAAGTCCCGTAGGTCCCCGTACCTTTAAACCCGACATACTACATTCGTTCTACCGCAAATAGGTAACGCCTAAGTCTCCGTCGAGCGAGAAACATACACCTAACTGCTAGAACGCGTACGCTAGTATCGTCAATCCTTTCTCTCACCCCCGAGTGATCGAGAACACCTTTGTTTAGCCGTAGTTAGCCCGAACTACGTAAGCTTTGATCTCTCACATCTGTTAGGAGTACGTAGGCACAATACTGATGTATTGGCGAGCCACCTTCCCCCATCCCGTAACCCGTAGTTAACCGAACTACGTTGACTCTGATTTCTCATTCTCTGATGAGAATATGTAGGCATAAAGTGCGACACTTTGCCGAGTCATTTTCTTTTCTTTTCAGACCAGCCTTGATAGGTAGATAGTAAACCAACCCGTCAGATAAACACAACAAGCATGGATCCCATCGAGTACGATGGACGTGAGGGGTGCTAATACCTTCCCCTTGTGTAATCGACTCCTGAATCCAGACAATGGTTGCGATGACCTTGTCTTATACCTTTTCGTCAAGTTTTTCCGATCGTTTCCTTTCCCGTTCCGAGGGATAAATAACGAAAGGTGGCGACTCTTCTGTTTTGTCGGCACCTTATTTTTGCGGTAGCGACAGCTGGCGACTCTGCTGGGGACTGTGATAGTTTCCTAGGGATCCAACATCCCTATGCAAGTCAATCTGAGGGATCCAACGTCCCGACGAGAGTCAATCCTAGCGCTTGTTTGCTTGTCTGTGGGTGTTTATTTTTGTGCGTTGTATGTTGTATATTACTGTATTTACATTTCCCGCACTATATTATATATGTTCCTACTGTGCTGTTATGGGAGAGGAGCTTTAATGAGTGATAAGACAGACCCAGGCTCGAGTATATACCTAGCACTAGAAGCTGATTAGTGGTGAACCTGCATGTTAGGCATGCACTAGTTCCCACGAAATCTGCACTCAGACGAGATTCTTTGAGATGATTTCTATTTCCAGCCCTGTGGGTCGTCGAAAGGATTTCAGATCTGAGGATTATCGAATCTGGGAACCGATCATTTGGGATCAGCCAAGTAAGGCCGCTTCAAGAGATGATGATGCCACACCTTCTGGGTATCATGTCATTGTTTCTTGAAAGTCTGTGACGCTGATGACAGCATAGGATGCCGAAACTGTGCCAGTTTAGGTCCATACCCGTGAGTGAGAGGGTTTTCTGCAGGAAACTTGACTTCCAGCCAACCCAATATTTTGGTTTTCTCTCGTCAGAGTGAACTTATCCCGTCAGCAGCGCAGCAGTATTCAGAGCTTTGTGGGAGTTGTGATCCCGTGTTTGCTGCATTAGCATTTTCGCATTGCATTTCATGTGCATCTCATGCTTGCATGTCCATCCTCAGCTGGAGCAGAGAACTTACCAATCTTTTGTCCAACTCGCAGTTGATTTCCCGACATTCTCTTTGGACTTGAGTTGCTCCTTGAAGGATCATGAACTCAGAAGAGCAGAACTTGGTTGTCACCAGGGCAGAGTTTGAACTGTTAAAGGACCAGTTGAGTCAATTCATGGAAGTTGTGACAGCTATGACTAGAGATGAGGCCAATGATCAGAGGATCCCGGTGAACAATGTTGCTCAAGCCCAACCTGTGCAGATCCCTGTCAGAGATAAAGATGCATCTTCTCTTCATGACACGGACTATCAGAATTTCACTTTCCCTGTGCCAGATCCTCAGAGGATTG
Organism: Lathyrus sativus; assembly: GCA_963859935.3. Lineage (NCBI taxonomy): Eukaryota > Viridiplantae > Streptophyta > Magnoliopsida > Fabales > Fabaceae > Lathyrus > Lathyrus sativus. The sequence continues at coordinate 601,736,076 of OZ012738.1, forward strand.
TTCCGAAGGCTGACGCTGAGAACCCACAGACTATTGAGTTTATGAGAAGATATCGTCTGTTGGATGAAAAGTTTGATGCTCTAATGAGTCAGAATACTCTTGATGTGAAGGCTTCGAGCATGTGCTTAGTGTCAGGCCTTGTGATGCCTCCGAAATTCAAAATGCCTAATTTTGAGAAGTTCAAAGGGGATAGTTGTCCAAAGCTACATTTGATAATGTTCTGCAGAAAAATGACTTCGTATGTCGCCAATGACCAGCTTATGATTCACTGCTTCCAAGACAGTTTGAGTGGAGCACCGCTGAATTGGTATATGTAGTTGAAGAGTGATTGCATCAGATCATGGTCAGATTTAGCCAATGCCTTCGTGAAGAAGTACGACTACAATCTTGACATGGCTCCTAGCCGCACGCAGTTGCAAGAATTGTCTCAGGCAGATGACGAATCCTTCAGAGGGTACGCGCAGAGATGGAGAGAATCCGCTGCTCGGGTTCAACCCCCGCTTCTGGACAGAGAGTTGGTTGACATATTCTTGGGTACCTTGAAAGGCCATTACTTTGACAAGTTGATCAGTGGTAGAGCGTCGAGCTTTGCTGATTTGGTGATAGCAGGAGAACATGTTGAGAGCAAAATCAAGAGCGGAAGGATTCGAGATATCCCTGATACTTCGGTTTATGAAGGTGAATCAGTTGCCGGTTCTCAAGAAGAATGGGAGAGAGAAAGTGATGTTATCCCGGAATCTCCCATACCTCAGATTCAGTGTTTGGATACTTCGAGTGTTCAGAGTCAACAATCTGTTGGGTCTGTATGTCAGATATCTGTTTCCCGCCAAATTCAGCAGTCTTATCGTCGTCAACCGCGTCAACACGCCAGACGTAGGCCGAGGAAGCCAGAGAGGCATTTTACTCAGCTACCGGTATCGTACAGCCAGTTATTGCCAGATTTGATCAGAAGTGGATTGGTTGTTTCGAAGAAGATCAATCCAAAAATTCCGCCGTATCCTCCAGGCGTCGACGTCAACACCCGCTATGGGTACCACGCTGGGGCACAGGGGCATTCAACTGAAGACTGCAAGGTGTTTCGAAGCCAAGTTCAGACCTTGTTGGATTCTAACAGAATCTCGGTCACGTCTCAGGGTGTTCAGATTAACGACTTTCCTTCAACCAGCCGAGTGGGTGTAGCAGTCCAGGTTACGGGATAGTTCACTAAGAGCATATGTTCAGAGGAGTATCAGGATGACTTCGACGAGCAATTCTGAAGATGGTTGGTTCAGCAGCGAATCAAGTTCGAAAAGGCTGGTTCCCAGAAGCCGGAAACATATGTTTTATCATGTCATTTCTTTGCATTTGTAGTTTCTTTTCTGTTAAAGCGTAAATTGCATTCGTAAAACTTATATTGTTTTCAATTGATATTGATAATCAAATGAATATGCATGTTTTGATTTAATCCATTCGTGTTCACTCAATGTTTTAACTAATGTCAAACGCTTGTGTAGGTAGAATCCGGGGAGGATGACGAAATCCAATGATGCGTAAGCTTCCGATGCTATGCTTTTGAACGAAAAACCTGTTGATGATGTACAGGCATTGTTTCAAATCCCAAACACCAAAGATATAAGGAAGAGAATCCCTTGTTAACCCCTTTGAGCCTTGTAGTAGGAGTTTCTTTCTGAAGATAGAAAACCCTCGATCTTAACCCGGGGCAGGGTAGGTGTCAGTTAATTTGACCGAGTGTTCAAATTACAAAAGGAGTGTCCGGTCGAGGATCGATCACACCGCTATAGGTCGTACCTAAAAAAAAGGCCACGATGGTTAAACCTGGCCGATAAGGAGTGAAACAGTCACAACCTCTTTAACAAGTTATACGAGCCGATGCCATACGATTTGTTCAAAAAAATCGAAAGAAAAAACAAAATCGAAAGAAAAAGTCCGCTAAGTCGAATCTTGAAAGCAAGTGACTTAGGCAAAAATCAGGGTACCCCACTGGACTTTAAAATCGAAGAAACTCAAAAGAGTCCGTCCAGGCAAAATTTAGGGGAAAATGAAAAACGAAAAGACGAAAAGGATTACGAAAGAAAAATCCTCGAGAAAGAACGAAATCGTATGGCTACCGGTGCCCTAAACAAAGACGAAAAGCGAATGACTGTCACTCTGAAAATTTGTGGTTTCTTGAACCATCACTCCGGTCATATAACCTTTGAAAGGTGAACGCTAAGGTCGAACTAGCTGAACATAGGTTGGAGAACATCAAGGAGAATGGGTGAGTTAAAATGAATTTTGAGCCTTTATCCTTTCTTTCTTAAACTGTGAACCTGACCACGTTACAACCTAGAAAAGTCCTAATTGAAATAGGTTTGTTTCGAAAGCATACTTCGGTAAAGATCGCATCGGAACTGACTCCTTGAAAGGATTCCCTTTATAGCGTTGTATTGATATTGACATGTTGATGAATGATTTCATACGCTTTATCTCACAAATTTTTTCCAGTGAACAGATTGGAATGTCAAAACTGTCATATGCATTGCATTTGATATGTCTTTTATGCAGAACAATTCGTTTTACTGGCGAGTAAGCGCTTGATAGCAGGAGTTTCCACGATGGAAAGATTTGATCAGAATAGAATGCAGAATGCCAGAGTATTCCGGTGAACCGGGGCAAGCTACATCAAAAGATTATAGTATGGGAGTCAGCCATCCAAAAATAGTTAATTCGGGGCAATCAGGTCGAGATTTGATGAATCTCTCGTAGCCAAGGGTATTACTCCTACAGATCAGCTCATGAGGGGCAAAGTCATGACAAGAATGGGGCAGGTCACCCCGAGAGCGTCGAAGCCATCCTTATCCTGAAGGTTATTAACTTGAAGCACCTCTTCAAGGTTTAAGATGCTGAAGCAGATCAGGGTGCAGAGATTGCAGATTTCCTCTCAAGGAACATCCCCACAGAGATCCCACGAGTTGGGGCAAAAACTGAAAGCGAAGGAGCCGTTCCTCTCCGTATTGGCAGGGATTGTCAGAAGTCGTTATAGATTCTGGGGCAGGCTATTGTGAGTTCGTTTCATGGCATGTTTTTCCAAGCAGGATGATTCCTTCTTCCCTAGCGGGTTCAGTGGTGTTTCCCTACAGAGTCTGAACAGGGGACCGCTAGCATTGATATGTCTCCTCGAGCGGAGATAGATTCTCCCCAACCAGATGTATCCTAGGAAGGATCATCGTATCCCCAGCTGAGTCATGCGCAGAGGTGTATACTCATTCCCAGCAGTGGGTCAACATGAAGTTTTCTCGTAGAAGATTATCCGCAAGTGCTTAGCTCTCAACGGTTTAGACTGAAGTCTCCGGCATAGTTGTTTGCCCAAGATGATTCTTGAAGTCCTCAGCGAAGTTGTTTGCTTAAGATGACTCTTAAAATCCCCAGGGAAGTCGCCAGAGTGTTTGCTCAGGATGATTCCTGAAATCTCCAGCAGAGTTATTGGTTCAAGATGATTCTTGAGGTCCCCGGTGAAGTTGTGTGTTCAGGATGATTCTTGAGTTCCTCAGCAGAGTTTATTCGTCCAGGATGATTCCTGAATCCCGAAGCAGGGTTACTTGATAGTTCTCCCGAAATCCCCAGCGAAGTCGGTCTCATCTTCCCAGCATTTATTTTGCTGGAATGATTCTGTGATATTCGGATATCCCCAGCGGAGTTGGCTTCACCTTTCCAGCATTTATTTTGCTGGAATGGTCCTTCTGTGTACAGCTTATCTCCAGCAGCCAGAGCCTGCATTTTGCATATTTGCATATATCATCATATTTGCATTTCATCCTCAAATGCGTAGCATTCCCACCGTGTGGAGCATTACGCCATTCAAACATACGCATATGCATACGAAGCATAAGCCAGTTTGTTATTATCCTTCTGTGGCAACGTGAATCACCCTGCGGTCGATGCAGGGGCATTTACCCAGCAGTTGTGTTCAGGCAGCTCATCAGCTTACCTTCTCTCGGGTTTCAGATTATCCGACGGTTATGTTTTATCCTCTGATGATGACAACCCCAAGCAGAGTTCTTTTGTCCATCAGTCCCCTGATGTCGACTGATTCTTTTACCGCTAATCTCTATTAACGATGTGTATCTCCGAGCAGATTCTCTTTTCGTTGATCTCTATTAATGATGTGTTGTTCCAGCAGGTTTTCTTACCGTCTATCCTTAGACGATGTGTTTCCCCAGCAAATCTTCTTACCGTCTATCCTTAGACGACGTGAGTTCTGAATACGATCTTCCATGTTTGTTCAGCATTCAATGATTTGGATTTTGGATTTTATTTCCTCTCCGTCTATCCTTGGACGATGCGAGATTTCAAGATGAACTTCAGATATGGTTTACTCTCCGTCTATCCTTAGATGATGTGAGTGTCGGATGTGGTTTTCTTTTAGTTTATTGGATGAGATGTTGTTCTAAGAAGGTTTTTGTGCTGTCAATTCCTATTGATGTCGTGGCTCTCTGAAGAATGTTTGATTTTCTTGTTGTCAATTCCTATTGACGATATGGCTATTTGAAGATGATTTTCTTTCTGTCAATTCCTATTGACGATGTGGCCCTTTAGATATATTTCCTTTTCATCAATTCTTATGGACGAAAGGATTCAGAAGTTTGCTAAATAGTTATGGAGTTTGTTGACGTAATCATTGATTTAATCTTTCTCTCTGTCGATTTCTATTTATGATGTGGTTCTTTGGGCAAGTTCTTCTTTCCATCTACTTTTAGACGATGTGAGTATTCGAGTTGATCCTGTTTACCCTCAGATGATGTGAGCGTGGTGGCCTTCTTTCTGTCTACTTTTAGACGACGTGAGTATTGGATGTCTACCCTCAGATGACGTGAGCATGGTGGCTTTCTTTTTGTCTATCCTTGGACGATGTGAACGTATGGTGTCTTCCCGTCTACTTTTAGACGACGTGAGTATTGTTTCTTTCTGACGAAAGGAAAGGATCAAGTGCATGTTAATCCTGTTTTCAGCAGTGGCTTTCTGTCTACTTTTAGACGACATGAGTATTGTTTCTCTTTCTGCTGAAGGGAAAGGATCGAGTGCATGTTGATCCGGCCTGTGGGTTCAGTGTCTGTGGCGTTACACAGACGACTGACAATGAGGTTAGGTGTTCTGTATCTGATGAGCAGCCAATTTGTTGTCGTGCAACTGTGTTCAATTCTCAAAGATCTCGTTCCCAACCAGTTGTGCAGTTTATCTCTGCAGGTTGGCAAATCACTAGTTACCGTGTAACCGGTGACCCCTTGATGACTTGAGGGCGAAGTTCTGCAGCTAAATCAGATGATCATCCTGACGGAGGTTTGAGATTGGTCATTCATCAATTTGTTGCTGTGCAACTGTATTCAGTTTTCCGGATGTTCGTTCCCAAGCGGGGTTTGCAGTTTATTTCTGCAGGTTGGCAAATTTATGGGTTTCTTTTATATTCAACCGTCTTCTACCTTTGAATGTTTGAAGCCGTTCGCTTCTCAACCCTTCAGGTCCAAGCCGTTTGAATAGGGGCAGTTGTTGCACCCCAAAATTTGACCAACCAATTCTTGTATTTGGCTTATGTTTCGATTCATTTTGCATTTGCATCTGCATACCGCATACATTGCATTTTTTCAGTCAGATTGACTTTATCGGTATTACAACCCTCCCCTGACGTTTCAGGCATTTCATACCAGTTCGAATAAGCAGGTTTTGTGGTGGAATTTATGCTTTTCCCGGTGTTTTCAGCCCTTGCTGTTGTTTTTGAGGATATTTTGGTGTCCGGTTTTTATCGTTTATTTCGATGTATTCGCGCATCTTTTTTTTTCTAATCGATTTAATTGGCTTTATCGCATTTTATCGAATTTTTTCTTAATTTTTAGCTTTAGGAGATAGATTTTAATTGTTTTTCTAGCATTTTAAATAGATTTTTTTAAAATAGTTTTTAACAGGATAATTCTTTTTCTAGAATTTTAAATAGTTTTTAGAATATTAAATAGATTTAAATAGGTTTAGTAGATTTTTTCTATTTTTAATAGGTTTAGAATTTAATAGAGTTAATTCTCTTGTTAGATATTAATTGAGTTTGTTTAGATATAATAGGTTTTATTAGTAGATTTAATTTTCCTTTTTAGATTTAATTGAGTTTTAGAATTTAATTGGATTGTAATCTTTTTTTATTAGAGTAATATTAATTAGCAGATTAGTTAATTAGCATTTAAGTAGGTTAATTAGGAGTTAATATGGTCCATATAAATTCATTTTCATTTTCATTAATAGTCATTAATTGCATCAGTTTCTTTAATTCATTTAATTAAGTCTTTAATTTGAGTCAGCTTTTCACTTAGACTTTTAATCATGGTTTTAGTCATTGAATCACTTTCGGTGGGCCACTTGGCCAATTTTGGAGGCCAAAAGCGTGACACTTGTCACTATATAGGACCAGCCACGCGTTTCATTCTTCTGTTCTCCACCTCACCCACACGTGTGGCCACCTCATTTCGTCATTTCCACCCCATCTCTCTGCACGCTGCCACGCCACCCCACTCGCATGCCACGTTTCACCCTCTCTCTCCCATGCGTTCTGGCACGCGTCCCCACCTCCATCACACATCCAGCTGCCACGTAGCCACCCACTGTCCTCACTGCCGGAGTGCATGCAAACTCGCCGGAGACTCACCGGTAAAATCACTCACGGCCAGAATCCCCCATAACCATCGCCGGTAACTCCACAACTACCACCGGAAGTTCAACTACCTCACCGAAATCTTCAAACAACTTCATGTGTTCATCACTGATTTTCCAGAAATCATACAAGATCTTCATTATCTTCGTACAAACTTCACCCAAACCTTCATGCGTTTTCCAGATTTCGTGAAGGTTCATCAATGTTCAACAAAGATCATCATCTGAAACTTCACAGGATTCATCAATCATTCATCATCAATCATCAGATCTTCATCCAGATTTGTTCAAGAACTTCATAACCGTCTTCTTCATAAACATTCATCCTATCATTTTCCAGTTTTTTTTAGAACTCATATAATGTTCATCAGATCTTCGTCATGTTCATCCACCTTCAAAGAATCTGCCAGATCTTCAGAAACGTTCATCAAGATCATCATCCGTCTTGTTCTTCGAGATTCCCGACTCTAATCTCATTCGTCAAGATCTCCTCACAATCACCAGATTCCTCATGAACTGCATCGGTCATCATCTTCCTCTCGTTCGAGTTTTTTTCCTAGAAACCACAATGGATCCTCAAGGTCTTCATCTTGTTCTTCGTCCAAGATCTTTGTCACGTTCATCAAGATTCTCCAGATCGTCATCCAAGAACCGTCAAGACCTTCATCGCGTTATCGTCTTCCAATTCGTTGGCATCAGGATTGACAAGGGAAGTGTGTGGTTTTGATTTGTGGAAGTGTTCTGAAATGGAGTTGAGACAGAGGGATTGGGTAACGGTGGCTGGTGAAGGTGAGAAAGGGGAAGCTAGGGTTTCTGAGTGAGGTTTTGGGAGAAGTAAGGTGGTAGGTCGTGGACCCTCCGTTGGTTTGGTTGGGCTTGCGGCCCAATTTGCTTTTGCTGGATCCATACACCTCAGTTCCCCTAACGCACCCCCCGTCCCATTTATTGTTCTTTTTTTGTGGTTATATCTCGCTTGGGCCTGATAGCTGGGCCCAACCACGTTTTACTGACTGCACCTCCGTTTCACTATGCGCACCCCCAGTTCCCCCTTGTTTTTTAGTGTTTTTTTCTGCTGTATTGTGGGTTGGGCCCAACCCTGTTTTTTCTGCATTTACACTCCTATTCAGGATGTACCCCCTCCCCTTTATTTTTTTAATTTCTTTTGTATTGAATATTGTGCATGTAATAGATATTAGTTTTATTTTTCTATTTTCTCCTAGGATTATAGTTTAATTTTTCTTAGAATATTAACATATTTTTAATATAGATTTTATATTTTTAGAATTTATATTCCTTTTTTCTTGTAGGATATTATAGAACATTATAGAGTTTTATATAGAATTTACTACTTTTTTCGTAGATAGTATTTCTTTTAATATAGCGTTTTAGGATAGAATTTTTCAGGTTATGTTCTATTATGCAATTTACTTGTATTTCTTTAGATTTCTCTATTAGATATTTATTGCCGTATTTTAGGAGTAGCATATTATTTCCATTGGTTGTTGGATTTCTCTCCTCATTTCTCATTTCTCTTCTGATTTTATCTTCGATTTTATTCTTGGATGGTCGTGTGACATGATTCAATTGGAGAATGATTTTCGATATCATTTCTCTATCTTGTCTTTGACACGAATATCAATACGCTACCTCTTAGAGTTCGATTTCTCGTATAAGTCGAACCATGACGGTCTAAGCGTTACATTGGTTCTGGTTCGAGCGTCCTCATCAAGGATCCAGAGAGGAGAAGATTGGAATGGAGCTTGCGCACATGTCGAGAGCCAACGGAGCCGCTTCGTTCGATATCATCTTTCTTTTTCAAGTCTTCGTGCAACCGTCGAGTGTTGTGAGCTACAGCGTTAGATACGTGGGAAATGACAGTTGAGGGGCTTCCTCTCAATTGTCTAGAGTGTCTAGTATGGTACCCTTTGGGTGACATACGACGCATTCGCTCCTACGCCTTAGGTTCTTGCGTGTGTGTCCCAAGTTCCTTCCCGTTTAGGCGTGTTAAGCCTGCTCCCTCTTTGTTCTCGCCCCCGTGCGATCGAAACCCTTTTCTCTCGCATTCAGGCGATTGAGACCCCTTCTCTTGCCCCTGTGCAATCGAGACTTGCTTTCCTGTAGCGCCGAACTACGTTTGCTCTGATCTCTCGTACCAGACGAGAGTACGTAGGCATAGGATGCGATATCCTAGCGAGCACCCTTTTTCCCTTTTCCCCTTTGCTGTAGTTGGCTGAACTACAACTGCTCTGATTTCCCGTACCAGACGAGAATATGTAGGCATAGGATGCGATATCCTAGCGAGCACACTAACAACTAACTTCTCTGTTCTCTCGCTGCTGTGCGATCGATACTTTCCCGCTGACGACTGATGTTCCCTTTCTCTTGCCCTAGTGCAATTGAGATCAAACCGTAGTTCTAAGTCCTGTAGGTCCCCGTACCTTTAAACCCGATATACTACGTTCGTTCTACCGCAAACAGGTAATGCCTAAGTCTCCGTCGAGCGAGCAGCATACACCTAACTGCTAGAACGTGTACGCTAGTATCGTCAATCCTTTCTCTCACCCCGAATGATCGAGAACACCTTTGTCTAGCCATAGTTAGCCCGAACTACGTAAGCTCTGATCTCTCACATCTGTTAGGAGTACATAGGCACAATACTGATGTATTGGCAAGCCACCTTCCCCCATCCCGTAACCCGTAGTTAGCCGAACTGCGTTGACTCTGATTTCTCATTGTCTGATGAAAATACGTAGGCATAAAGTGCGACGCTTTGCCGAGTAATTTTATTTCCTTTTTAGACCAGCCTTGATAGGTAGATAGTAAACCAACCCGTCAGATAAACACAACAAGCATGAATCCCATCGAGTACGATGGACGTGAGGGGTGCTAATACCTTCCCCTTGCGTAACCGACTCCCGAATCCAGACAATGGTTGCGATGACCTTGTCTTATACCTTTTTGTCAGGTTTTTCCGATCGTTTCATTTCCCGTTCCGAGGGATAAATAACGAAAGGTGGCGACTCTTCTATTTTGTCGGCACCTTATTTTCGCGGTAGCGACAATGATTGGAAGGCACAAAATATTCTCACATCCGCTTTTGGTGTTGATGAATATTATCGTGTCTCTCATTGTGAGACTGCAAAATCTATATAGGACGCATTAGAAGTTTCCCAAGAGGGAACTAATGAGGTTAAACAAGCTAGGATCAATAAATTAAATCAAGAGTTTAAACTATTTTTCATGAAGCATGGTGAAATCATTGTCAAGATGAAAAAGAGGTTCGTACATCTTATTAATCGCTTGAAAACTCTAGGTAATCCTATCTCCAATGATATAGCTACTAATAAGGTTTTGATATGTCTTAATAGGAAATAAAAACCCAAGGTTATCGTGATCAAAGAAGAGAATGATCTTTATATACTTGATCTCACAACTTTATTTAGCAAGCTAGAAGAACATGAGCAAGAACTCACTTTCTTGGAAAAACATGAGAAAAAGCATGAAAAGAAGACGAAGAATGAGAAAGGTAAAGACAAAGAGGAATGGAATAAGTCTATTTCTCTAAATAATTCAAGTTCAAAGTCCTCAAATAATGAGCAAGATAATTGTGGAACAAGAGATGATGAGAATTCGGATGAAAAATATATGGGACTTTTTGTGAAAAGATTCAAAAGAAATTGTGTAAAGTTCTCACACAAAAACCTCATCAAGTTTAGAATACAATCAAACTCATCAAAGGAAGATTATGACAAGAAAGGAAAATCAAGATGTTCATGTTATAATTGTGGCAAAGCCGGACATTACGAGCTGGAGTGTCCATTGATAGAGAAAGATAAAGAGAAAGGTCATCATAAGAAATATAGCAAGCCTGAAAGAGCTTATACTGCGTGAGAAAGTGATAATGACTCCTTAAGTGATGAGGAAGAATTAGAAAATGTTTGTCTCCCGACCTACTCTCATGGAAAGAAGAAAATTAATAAGCTAAAGTTTTGGAAACCGAAAAGAACATGGAAGCTCTTAAGAAATCTATGGTAGATCTTCAAAGAGTTAAAGATGAGGATGATGAACCTTCATGGTTTGGTTGTGAAACTAGTCATATTTGGCAAAGAGAGGTAAACACTCTTAAACCTAAATTGGACAAGACATTACAACCAAAGATCAATTTTGATATTGATACTACTAAATCTAAAATGCCTTCTCACAATCCTTATAGAAGATATAACTTTGTTGAAAAGGATCAAAATAGAAAAGATCATTATTCTCATTATTTAACTTGTCATTTTTATTGCAAAAAGGGTCATACCATTGCAAAATGCAAGTTTAGGAAGTTTCTTGTGCCTAAAGGCGTTTTTCAATGGTTTCCTAAATGCGACCCAAGTTTCACTCATCCTCAAGAACCCTATGACAATTGAGTACCTATCACTTCTTGTTGGTTTTGCAGGATAAATGTCTTGGCTCTATAAAGAGAGTATGATATCTCGTTTGTAGTTGCTCAAGACATAATACGGGTGACATCTCCTTATTTCTTTAACTCTGTGGCAAGGAATAAAAGTTGTGTTGCAAAGCGTCAATATTTAGTGTTCCTTAATTGGTAAAAGTGTGTAGACTACTTGTAATGCTTCCATCCAAGAAATGTAAAAAAATTATTTTATTTCATACAAAAGGCTACATACTCAAGAACAATGAAAAGGGGATTGATCAACTTAAGTGGATGAAGCCTAAGGAGGAGTAAGATAGCTATCATGAAAGAGACAAGATTGAAAGTCTAACTAAAGAGGATGATCATCAAATCAATAATCTTTCTTTCATGGATTCATTATAAATTGCACTATTAGATACTTTGTCAAAGTGAAAGATGGTAAGATCGTTGTTGTTATTGGTTTGTGGCACGTTTTGCATTTATTCTAACTTTCGTTCGAGAGTTCCTTGTGAGGTTCTTGTGCATCCTTCATCCTTTGTACGGTGAGGTTACATCTTTTCAATTTTTGCTTTGTAAGTAAGTTTCCTCTTTTACTTGTTTATGTTTTAAAGGTATGTGATATATTGTATGTATAATACATGTTATGTGTAACACCCCGTTTCCAAAATAAAATAAATACAAATAAATCAGCAATTATCAGAGTTTTCCCCAAAAATGGGATGTCACATTTTTCACAAAATTCCGCAAGACATTTCTAAAAAATGATTTTCAATAAAATTGCAGCGGAAAAAGAATCTGTCATAAACATAAGCATGTATATATATACATCATCAACATCACATACATCAAGTCGGCCATCTGCCCAAAATATACAAAATATCATTCTCGTAGTCAATAAAACAAGATACGCCACAGCGGTACACAAAACATCAACTAAACACAAATACTCCCAAAAGCCCCGGTGTTACGTATCAAAGCAGTCCCTACGACATCGCCACAATCCAAGCTAGCTAAACACCTGGATTGTCTGTACCCCCGAAGAAGCACAGACCACAACAACAACAAAGGGGTGAGAAATCACAATCAAATTATTAACAGTATAAATGTATATGAAATAAAAGGCAGAAACATATACACATCATTTCATATACATCATATTCGAACCTACTGTCCCATCACCAATCACAACACACATATAACACATGCAACACATGCAACACGACTCAATAATATGCGGTACCGACTCAACTCAGGATAGATCGCATACACTCCATCCGAGCAACGATCTATCCCTACCACGCTCCTCTTGAGCCCATATAATCAAATCTCAGCATAGATCGCATACACTCCATCTGAGCAACGATCCATCTCTACCAACTTTCCCCACTTGGAACACGGGTGAATCGTGTACACTCTATCCGAGCAACGATTCAACTCTCGTCCATGCTCCCCAATTGGAGCACGTGAGTGAATCGCATACACTCCATCCGAGCAACGATTCACCACGTCCACGCTCCCCACTTAGAGCACGTGAGTGAATCACATACACTCCACCGAGCAATGATTCACCATGTCCATGCTCCCCACTTAGAGCACGTGAGTGAATCACATACACTCCACCGAGCAATGATTCACCACGTCCACGCTCCCCACTTAGAGCACGTGAGTGAATCACATACACTCCACCGAGCAATGATTCACCACGTCCACATGTTATGCAGATACCATGCATAACAACACATCACTCACGGTACACACAATCCTACTGATCCATCGCATCATATAATGCATACACACCAAGCACACAAAGTGCATCCGATCCTACTGATCCAATTCATCACACAACACATCAATACAATGCACACAAGGCGTATCGATCCCACTGATCCAATTCATCACAACAACATACAAACACAACGCGTATAAAGCGTATCGATCCTACTGATCCACTCATCACAACAACATACAAACACAATGCGTATAAAGCGTATCGATCCTACTGATCCACTCATCACACAACACACAAACCTAAACACACAAGGTGCACACGATCCTACTGATCCATCGCATCATATAATGCATACACTCACCACAGCTCACTAATAAGCTCATCGCCAAACATGACCAACAAGGGTCCAAAACCACAAAGAAATCAACACAGAACAGCAGCAAAACACAAACTGTTGTCGGGCTCGCTGGCGCATTCGCCTGGCGAAACCCCGCAGCGAACACTCGCTGACCATTCGCCTGGCAAAACCCCGCAGTGGATCCTAACAGAGGCTACTGGAAGCATTCGCTGCCCAGTTCGCATGGCGAAGGCTCGTCCCCTTATTTGCCCAGCAAATGCCTGCGATTTCAGAAAAGTTTCACTGATCAGAATCAGCCATTCTCTCTGAACTCGCCCGATGTTACCAAAAATCAGCTTCTAACACGACTAACCAACATTCTAAGGCTTAACTCCAAAATCTATTCTCAATTCCATCCGGTAAAACCTCAGCTCTACTCAATTAATCAACTTCCGGCTTAAAACGGAAAACTACCGGAAACCCCAAATTCATCCGAACAACACATGCAACAATTAATTCATGCTAGCAACATTCAGAATCACAACACAACATAGTATTTAGTTCATCATTCATCAATGGGGTTAGGGGAATCCCCTTCTACCAAATATTCATGCAATACCGAAATTTAACCGATTATTCCCCCCCCCCCCCCTTACCTCAAATGCAGCTCCGATGAAGGAATCTTAAGAATCCACAGCCTAGCTTCCTCCTTCTTGCTCTTGTTTAACCGTGCTCTCACTCTTGCTAGCTTCTTTCACCGTGCTTCCTTTCTCCATCGGGTTCGTGTTCTTCTTTTCTCTATTTCCAATTTCCCCCTTATGCCCTCAATACCCCAAAACCCCTTTTAATTCCAAATTAATATTAAATCCTCAAATTCTTTTATTCAAAAATTAACAATTCCAATAATATTTTTAAATATAATAACAATAATAATAGCAACAACACTACTAATTATCATATTATAATTGTTAATCATATTATTCTAATAATATGGACCATAGCTCCTCAAATAAATTCCACACCAAGCACGCCGAAAAATGAAATAACACTGGAAACTCAAATAATTAAAATGGGTGTTACAACTCTCCCCCACTTTAATTATTTTCGTCCTCGAAAATTACCTGATGGAACAATTCTGGATACGCTTCCCGCATCCTGCTTTCCAATTCTCAAGTCACACTGCCTCTTGCAGCACCTCTCCAAGCCACTCCCACCAAAGGTATCTCTTTCCCTCGGAGTTGTTTCTCGTTCATCAATCCGATCTAGCAATGCCTCAACCATCAAATTATTTCTCACTTGCACATCATCCATCTGATTCAATGTACTCCCCCAATGAAGACACGGGAAACACCTCATGCCATTCATAAGCGATATCGGCAAAGTAGTCTAACATGCTACTTCCCCCCCCCTCCACTTCCGTTGCACCACTCTGATACAGATAAACAAAACACTGAGTGTGTTCCCGAGACTTTGAAGCTCGACCAACACCAGTTACCATCATAATCCTCAAAACACATCCTTTCTTGGATCCTCTTGATCCTCTCAGCCGTATCATGCACAATTCTCAGATCTGAGCATAATACTCTCGCTTGACTCGTTCCAACTCAAGAGAGTCTCACACTTCCTATCTCACAAGACCCCATACAACGCCATTCTGATACCAAAATGGTAACTAATACCGTAGGCGACTCAATCAGCGGTAATTAACCATCCCACGATCCAACACACAAACCCTCGGCAAATCTCCCAGCGACTGGATAGTCCTCTTCGACTGACCATCAGTTTGCAGATGATAATTTGAATTCCACTTTGAATTAGTACCCAAAGCTTCCCATAAGCTCCTCCAAAAACTCAATATAAACTCCAAGCTTCCATCCGACACAATATTCGACAGTATCTCATACAACTCCACCACTTCCTCAATATGCATCTCATCAATCCTCAACATAGAATAGTTCATTCACTCACAATAACCCAAATTAAAATTATATCTTTCCAATTCTTTGGAAAACTCAACACCAAGTTTGCGAAAATACTACCCGTTTTCCACTCTGGAATATTCAACGGCTACATCAGACTCCACAGTCTCCAATGTTCAATCTTCGACTTTCGGTAATTCTAACCAGCATATTCAACCTCAACCACTCCTCTCTTTATCTATGATCACCGACACAATTTATTTAAATTCGGTCACTTTTTCATAGCACTAGGATGGATACTCCATCTACCTTAATGTATTTCTTCGAGAGTACTCCTACTCCACTCAACAACATCTAGGACACAAACTCTACCACAACACATCATGGTACTATTCCCACAAATCCGACAATCAACTCTTCGACTATGTTTCATCAAATTCAACTAATCCCATTATTCAACCCGGATTTCTGACTCTCTCGATTCTCCTCAAGAATACAACTAGTCAGGTCTCACAAGAAAAGCTTAACTCCACAGGAAGTCTCTTCACTCACCAAACTCATATTACAAAATTGCTCAATCAGTTCTATCTCTTTCCACCATCATTATTGGTATATGCAAATACTTCCAATTACCGCATCAGCTACCAAGCCCACTTTACCCGAATGGTAATTCAACTCAAAGCCGTAATCCGTCAGACGTCCCAATATTTACTCTGCCTCATCTTCAACTCTTTCAAATCAAACAAACACCCTAAGATCTCAAGATCACCAAACATTTCAAATCTCGGCCCCAAACGATTGAAGTCTTCAACTTCGGCACAATCATAACAGCAACCAACTCTAAATCACCGGTCAGATGATTCCTCTCATGTACTTCAAGGTAACCTTTAACATATCTCCCAATCATATTGACAAAGCATCACGAAACACAACAAATAGTCTCGTCGGGCTCGACAAAAAATCAGCACACAAGCTGCTGACAGCTCTCCCAAAACTCTTTGAACTCTCCTTAAGTGGTATATAGCTGCTTATTCTCCAACAATGATAACTCAAATTCTCGATCTTTAACATGATCCTCTATACTCTTCAAATGTATTAAAATATCACCGTTTAACACAACTATTGCCTCACTCAAATAAGTAAGGAAAATCCCATGCCAAACGAACAAACAAGTTGTGAGTTATGGCGGAAACACGAACCGTACCTTCCGCACTCACTACAACATCCAACCATGTTTCATCAATAAAACTCAACTCCATGACATTACTTCACCATCACATATAGCATTGTAATAGCTTTCCAACGCTTCGAACCGTGAGTCATTCCGAGTTACGGTTCTCCTGTTACGACAAAAATACCAGAACAACATTTTCTGCCCAGGACCCCTTCGCTAGGCGAACACAGTAGCGAGCGTGGAACCATTCGCTAGCATGCTCGCTAGGCAAAGGACTTGGCGAACATGACAGTCTGAAATCCTATTTTCGACTGTTACCTGACTTCCGAGTGTCCGATTTCGATTCCGTAAAAAGCGGCGATCTCGGAATCCGACGTACGTCAGCAAATTCACACTTAGAAGGTCATTCAACACATCTACAACTCTTGGAATATTTAAAGGCCTAATTATACTATTCTTGCATTCCACATCTTACTTTCTTTAATAATCAACAGAAGTCACCGTCCCCTTTGAATATACTCGGCCTCACACTTTGTTGCCTTAGCACACATACCAGACACAAGTCTCGACACCACTTATTCAGTTTATTTCCTTGACTATCCAAACAAACACATAATATGGAACTTCCACTCTCGGACTAGCTTTTGCAACTGAGTCTATTAACTCCACTTCACGTCCTAGTTGTATATCAGTGTCTCGTCAGTATAACTTCCAGACAACCGAAAATAATCTGTAAATCGCCAACTTCCCACTTTCATTATAACTCAAAATTCCCATCAAAATTTAAACACCTCAACACGTCCTACAACGACTCCTCAAAATAATCCCTTAAGCACTTAGCTTAACTCAAGACAATTCCCTGCTCACGCCACCTAAGCTGGCAAGACACGTCTATCCCATCCAACACAATCCCGTCTGCTATTAACAAGAGATTAAGGGTGATCAGTTCCTTAATTTGTCAATAGACAGCCGAAAATCATGATGGGGTACAAACCATCTTTACCAAACTATAGGAGCGTTCCTCGACACACTGAGCCACAACCCACACTTGCAGCGTTCCGGAGGAACACAAGCTTCTCCCCCACTGGAATCATTCCACTCCTACCAACAAAGTTAGACAACAACATGTACCGACCGTGTTTTCTCACACATGCCGCATACAAGGGATTAAACTACAACACAAGACAACTTGGTCGGACGGACCGAACTGCTCTGGTACCATCTTGTAACACCCCGTTCCCCAAAATAAAATAAATACAAATAAATCAGCAATTATCAGAGTTTTCCCCAAAAACGGGATGTCACATTTTTCACAAAATTCCGCAAGACATTTCTAAAAAATGATTTTCAATAAAATTGCAGCGGAAAAAGAATATGTCATAAACATAAGCATGTATATATATACATCATCAACATCACATACATCAAGTCGGTCATCTGCCCAAAATATATAAAATATCATTCTCGTCGTCAATAAAACAAGATACGCCACAGGGGCACACAAAACATCAACTAAACACAAATACTCCCAAAACCCCCGGTGTTACGTATCAGAGCAGTCCCTACGATATCGCCACAATCCAAGCTAGCTAAACACCTGGATTGTCTGTACCCCCGAAGAAGCACATATCACAACAACATCAAAGGGGTGAGAAATCACGATCAAATTATTAACGGTATAAATGTACATGAAATAAAAGGCAGAAACATATACACATCATTTCATATACATCATATTTGGACCTACTGTCCCATCATCAATCACAACACACATATAACACATGCAACACAACTCAACAATATGCGGTACCGACTCAACTCAGGATAAATCACATACACTCCATCCGAGCAACGATCTATCCCCACCATGCTTCTCCTGAGCCTATATAATCAAATCTCAGGATAGATCGCATACACTCCATCTGAGCAACGATCTATCCTTACCAACGTTCCCCCACTTGGAACACGGGTGAATCGCGTATACTCCATCCGAGCAACGATTCAACTCCCGTCCATGCTCCCTAATTGGAGCACATGAGTGAATCGCATACACTCCAGCCGAGAAACGATTCACCACGTCCACGCTCCCCACATAGAGCACTTGAGTGAATCACATACACTCCACCGAACAACGATTCACCACGTCCACGTTCCCCACTTGGAGCACGTGAGTGAATCACATACTCTCCACCGAGCAATGATTCACCACGTCCACGCTCCCCACTTGGAGCACGTGAGTGAATCACATACACTCTATCGAGCAATGATTCACCACGTCCACATGCTATGCAGATACCATGCACAACAACACATCACTCACGGTGCACACGATCCTACTGATCCATCGCATCATATAATGCATACACACCAAGCACACAAAGTGCATCCGATCCTACTAATCCAATTCATCACACAACACATCAATACAACACACACAAGGCGTATCGATCCCACTGATCCAATTCATCAAAACAACATACAAACACAACGTGTATAAAGCGTATCGATCCTACTGATCCACTCATCACAACAACATACAAACACAACGCGTATAAAGCGTATCGATCCTACTGATCCACTCATCACACAACACACAAACCTAAACACACAAGGTGCACACGATCCTACTGATCCATCGCATCATATAATGCATATACTCACCACAACTCACTAATAAGCTCATCACCAAACATTACCAACAAGGGTCCAAAACCACAAAGAAATCAACACAGAACAGCAGCAAAACACAAACTGTTGTCGGGCTCGCTGGCGCATTCGCCTGGCGAAACCCCGCAGCGAACACTTGCTGACCATTCGCCTGGCGAAACCCCTGGCGAATCCTAACAGAGGCTACTGGCAGCATTCGCTGCCTAGTTTTCCTGGCGAAGGCTCGCCCCCTCATTCGCCCAGCGAATGCCTGCGATTTCAAAAAAGTCTCATTGGTCAGAATCAGCCATTCTCTCTGAACTCGCCCGATGTTACCAAAAATCAACTTCTAACATGACTAACCAACATTTTAAGGCCTAACTCCAAAATCTATTCTCAATTCCATCCGGTAAAACCTCAACTCTACTCAATTAATCAACTTCCGGCTTAAAACGGAAAACTACCGGAAACCCCAAATTCATCCGAACAACACATGCAACAATTAATTCATGCTAGCAACATTCAGAATCACAACACAACATAGTATTTAGTTCATCATTCATCAATGGGGTTAGGTAAATCCCCTTCTACCAAATATTCATGCAATACCAAAATTTAACCGATTATTCCCCCCCCCCCCCCCCCCCTTTTACCTCAAATGCAACTCCGATGAAGGAACCTCAAGAATCCACAGCCTAGCTTCCTCCTGTTTGATCTTGCTTAACCGTGCTCTCACTCTTGCTAGCTTCTTTCACCGTGCTTCCTTTCTCCATCGAGTTCGTGTTCTTCTTTTCTCTATTTCCAATTTTCCTCTTATGCCCTCAATACCCCAAAACCCCTTTTAATTCTAAATAATTCCAAATTAATATTAAATCCTTAAATTCTTTTATTCAAAAATTAATAATTCCAATAATATTTTGAAATATAATAACAATAATAATAATAATAATAATAATAATAATAATAATAATAGCAACAACACTACTAATTATCATATTATTATTATTATTATTAATCATATTATTCTAATATTATGGACCATAGCTCCTCAAATAAATTCCACACCAAGCACGCCGAAAAATGAAATAACACTGGAAACTCAAATAATTAAAATGGGCGTTACATTATGAGTGTTCATTTGAAAAACATTTCAAGTGTAACCATTGTGTGTTTCATTTAATTTGCTTATAGTTATCTCATTCATAATATCTTCACATTTGATCTATATCATTTATTATATCATGCTTACATTTGTGTGTTTGCATGTTATTGGCTAACAAATCATGAAAAACTATCATATGCATGTATCTATCATCAATTAGTTATGCATAAGTCTATTTAAGTCTTCAAAGGTCACTACAAACTTATATGAGTAAAAATTTTCAAGTTTATGGTTTCACATGTCGAATCATAAGACGTATAGGTCGACACATGTAAATAACCTTTTGCATTTCTTAAAATTGGTTCAGTATGTGTTGACACAAGTTTACGGTTTCATATGTCGACTCATAAGACGTATCGGTCGACATATAGGATTAATTGTTTGAAATCTATTAAATTCGCTTCAGTATGTGTCAACCTGTAACCTTTTTAGGTTGTCACATGCGTTCATAGGTCAACTCATAAGGGTCATTTGATTCAAATTCACTTCATATATTCACCTCTCTAATACATGCACCAAAGTTCAGACTTCATTCACCTCCTCTGAAATCTTGCAAACTGTCAAAATCACCATTAACTCTTGCTAAATTCATTATATTTATATCATATACATTCACATTTTCAATATATTTTTCTCATTTCATCGAACTGTTGATGTGCAAACTTTGTTAGCTTAATTCTTCATGGCACCTAAGCTTTCTAAGTCTAAGGGTGATGGTAAAGGAAAGGGTAAGACAACTACATCTTTTACACATGGAGAATCTCCATTCCCGTTGGTTTCAAGAAGGTGTATTAAGGTATTTAAGGAGAAACATCAACACCAACTTGTTGTGAAACAATTCATTTGGAAGCCTATTATGGCTGGTTGTTTGGATATTCTAGAAGTTACTAGTCTTGTTACACATCAACAGATTGATTACTTTCTGCAGCTGGCTTAGGATTATAATGAAGACTTCATTCATGTATTCTAATATGAGTTACATGATAATAGAAGTTCATGCTTCAAATTTACCATAGGTAACACGGTTTATGTGTCCACTAATGATCTTTGGAAGTGTTTGTTTGGAATTATTGTTATTGATGTTGATGACGATGATGAAGTTGACCCGTTGGTGACATATACCAATACGCATATGCACTTTAAGTGAAATGTTAATATGAATGAGATACTTAGAGTTCCTCGTCCCGGAGACTGTTAAGACCCTATTACTATTGGTTAAATGAAGACGGTTCCTAGAATTCTACTATGGCTGATGTCTCATGTGTTGCGCCCAAAGAATGACAGGTTCTCGAGAGTTGACTTTACTGAACTTAATCTGGCCTATATTATGATGAACAAAGTCAATATTAATTGGGCACATTACTTTTTATCTCGCATATTCTCCACAAAGGAATGTAAGAAAGGGACCTCATTTTGCTATGTTTGCATGATTGCCAAGATTCTTAACTACTTCGATATTGGTGTGCCAAATCTTGTTTACAAATCCCCATCTCCAATTCAAGAGTTCTCTCAACGGACGATAACCAACATGGGCTGCTTTTAGGATATAAACTGTCAAGCGTACTACTTCTGTATGGGTAAGCACAGTAGGAAGATTTATAATTTTGATGATCCTGCAGAGTTTGAGGATGATTATGTTGAGGTACATATGGTTGATGATCAACCAGTTGGTGTTTCTCATGATGTTCTTGACAGTGATTCTTTTATGCAAGATACCACTCATGCAGATGCTCCTGGTGATACTTTTGGTGCTGGTTTTGGTGATTCGTCTGCTATAATGGCTATGCTTCAGAATATGCAGCTGAGACAAGATGAGCGTTATGCTGAAGATTGTAGGAGGCGAGATGTCTTTGAGACTACTCAGGTGGAGATATTCTGTCTGATGCAAAAACACATGGCTACACAAGATGCTAAATTTAAAGCCTTTGCTTCCTATGCGACATAAATTCTTGTGTCTATGCGTAATGATATAAATGCAAATCATGTTACTGCTCTTGCTAGGATTAATCACATGATCTATGTCCAAGAAGAGGATTGTGATTATTATGATTGATTTTACCGAGAAATGTGTGATTTCTTGAACTCTCACTATCATAATGATGGACAAGGATGGTATAAGGGAGAAAGACCAATGCCTAGGGGCCATGGACGACGATGAAGTGTTGTGTTTTTATGTCGTTGAGTCTCATGTCTTGTCGTGCATTTCTTTAAGTCTTGTTTGTGTCTTCATGAATTGTTCTTTTGTTGGTTTGTTTTGCCTCTGGTTATGTAGTAACAATGTTACTAATTTGTTTGCTTATGAAACAATGGTTGTACTATGTGTATTACTTGGAATTAAGACTTGTGTAATATTGTTGTGTTGTTATTTATCTTTTGTTCATGACTATTGTGTATTTTCATGTATCTTGCGTATATGTGAGTGCACGATATTTACTTTGCAATTACCTCTATTTTTGGTATATTGTATATGAGTTATGTTGTTTCTATGTGATACTGCTAAGGTTTGCAAAAACTCTCTGATTTTGACTTGGCAGGAAAATGAACATGAACAACCTTCCTTTGTTTTTTAGAAGATTGGTGGCACCACTACAGTGTGGAAGGTCCAAAAAATGCAGTTTGGTCATGATAATCACAATCATCTTACTCATAATCAAATATGGGAAACTAGAAACAATTTCAGACATAGGAATCACCCTTCTAGCATTAATATGTTCATCACTACAATCATGGCTCAAATGAAGACTGCAACCAACAACTATTTCTCAACAATGTCATTACCATGTCAAAGTTTTCTCTAGTTAAAGCTTTTGAAGTAAACCTTCATCCTTCATGTGCTCCCAAGTAAAAAACTTATATGGAAATATGCTACTCTTGTATGGATAAAGTGCAACTGCGATGGAACATTCACTCTCCTTTCATGTACACTGGGGTGTGGTGGAATTTTCATGAATTACAATGGAGATTTTTTATTAACTTTTGCAGAACAAGTTTTTAGAGGCTCATCCATCTATATTGAATTAGCTAAAAGCAAACGTTGACATAAATTTTAGATTGAAACGAACTCAATTTTGATTGTTAAAGCTTTCTCCAACCGATGCATTGTCAATTAAATAACAAGTGGAAAGCTTGAAGAAACTTTTTAACACTACTAATCTTTTCATCACTCTCTTTTATATATATATATATATATATATATATATATATATATATATATATATATATATATATATATATATATATATATATATATATATATATATATATATATATATATATATATATATATATATATATATATATATATATATATATATATATATGAAAATAATTGTGCGAATAATTTTAGTAATGTTGGTCTGACAACTAATCTTTTAACATTTTTTATTTTATCTCTATTAAGATTTAAGAATGATATTGTAAAAAATAGGTTTTATATATATTAATTCATAGGGTAGGAAGTCTAGAATCTCCCATTCATTTGTTATCGGCCAATTTACCAACCATCTATTAATTTTTATCAAATATAGTCACAAGGCCAATTTACCAACCATCTATTAATTTTTATCAAATATAGTCACAATGTATATATTTCTTGATGTCGAAATTTAATTCATAGGGTAAGAATTCTAATCCCCAATATATGCTAAACTCGTGCTAATTAATTACGACAATTCACATTCATTTATATCTATTTAAGAGAACTACAACTCAAATTTAGCTGTAAATTACTATAAAACATTTTAGATTTGTTTATAAATAATCATCAATCTTATCAATAAATCACCAAAAACAAATGGTAAAAAATAAATCCAAATCCACGTAAATCTCAAACATATCCAACACCAATTTGACAGTCCATGAATCGGTGATTCCTTGCTCCATGTTCATGCACCAGTCAGTATCAAATAGTACAAAAAGGGAGAATTTCTATTAAGGCAAAGTAATAAATTAATTCAATAATAAAGACAGAAAGAAATAAAAATAAAAGTGGTTTTGGTTTTTGTCCCCGGTTTTGGTTTTGTTAAGGTGGTTTTGCTGAGGTGGTTGGTTTGGTTGGACTAGGAAAGAGAGTGTTTGTGTGCGTGTGTGTTTGTGTACATTTGTTAAAAAAAACCGGTTTTAAGGTTTGATTCATTGTATTCTGAAAATGTTGCAGTACCATTGCACCTATTCTCTCTGGATCACATCTAATATATTTTTTTCTTTTTTCTTTTCTGATTTCAATTTTCGAAATATATAAAACCACGACAGTATTTGTAATTTACATGACATAAACACACATTCCCCCATTACAGAAATTCATTTAAGGTTTCTTACTTTTTTTGCATTTTTTCTCCTTAGGGGGTTTTGTATATCAAATGCTCTTGACCCTTTTCTCCCTTATATACCTCTCTGTGTTGTCACTGTTTTCCATTCTTCTTCGGATTTTGTTTTCTGATTTTCTGTTTCTGGTTGGATTCTCTCTCTTGTTGTGCTCATGCCTGCCCTTGTCAATCATGGTGGTAAGTTTGCTTAATTTCTTTCTTTTGCTTTTAATGTTTCTTGTGATTTTTTGTTTCTATTGTTGATTGATTCTAGGATTCTAAGGTTTTCAAGTTTGTTTTTGAGTAGATTATAGGATTATAGCTTGACAATTCATAAGAATTTATAGATTGTTGTTGCAATTAGTATCCTTGGTAAGAATAAGAAGAACAATAGATTGGATCTAGTACTAATAGTGACGTGTTTATGAACATGCATGTGAAAGACTGCAAGTTATAGATACTGTGTTTGTTTGTATGATGTGTAAGATAGATGGTGAGTTTTGTTTTTAGAGTATTTGATTGTGATGAAGAAGAGTTGTAATTAGGAGAATCATGTGTGTGTTTGTGGCTGATTCGGATTGTGGTTGAATTTTTCAGGTGATGATGAACTGTATCCCGGGGGTTCGATGGATTTGGGGGGTAGGTTGTTTACGGTTAGTTCCAATGTTGATGTGTACTCCTCTCCTACGAAGCGAGCTCGAATCAGTGTCCCGTTTAGCTTTGGAGATCTTGAGCCTGAGCGTCAGGTGGATCATAAGTCTAGTGTTGAGATTCTTCCTGACGAATGTCTCTTTGAGATATTCAGAAGGCTTTCGAGTGGCAAAGAGAGAAGCTCGTGTGCTTGTGTATCGAAAAGGTGGCTTATGCTTGTGAGCGGTATATGCAAAGATGAAACTGAAACTGTTGTGAAAACGATTTCTTCGGATGAGAGTCATGAAGATGTTGAAGGTGATGGTGATGGCTACCTTACGAGGCGTTTGGAAGGGAGGAAAGCAACTGATGTGAGACTTGCTGCTATTGCTGTTGGGACTAGTTGGCGCGGTGGACTTGGGAAGCTGTCGATTAGAGGAAACAACTCAGTTCGAGGTATTACAAACCGCGGTCTCTCGGCCGTTGCTAATGGTTGCCCTTCTCTCAGATCACTTTCACTGTGGAATGTGTCTTCTGTTGGTGATAAGGGTCTTTGTGAGATTGGAAAAAGATGTCATATGTTGGAGAAGCTCGACTTGTGCCATTCTCAGTGGATCACGAACAAGGGTTTGATTGCGATAGCTGAAGGTTGCCCTAACTTGACCACGTTAAACATTGAATCGTGTTCAAAGATCGGAAATGAGGGTTTGCAAGCTGTTGCGAAGTTGTGTCCTAATTTACACTCAATCTCTATCAAGGATTGTCCTCTTGTTGGTGATCATGGAGTGTCTAGTTTGTTATCATCGGCTTCTGAGTTGTCAAGGGTAAAGCTTCAGATCTTGAATATTACCGATTTTTCTCTGGCTGTTGTTGGCCATTATGGAAAGTCGATAACGAATCTGGTTCTTAGCGGACTTCGAAATGTGAATGAAAGAGGGTTTTGGGTCATGGGTGTTGCTCATGGTCTACAGAAACTGGTTTCACTTACTATAACTTCATGCCATGGGGTAACTGATCCGAGCATCGAAGCCATCAGTAAGGGTTGCCCAAATCTGAAGCACATGTGCCTTCGCAGGTGTTGCTTTGTAACCGACAGTGGATTGGTTGCATTTTCCAAATCTGCTGGATCTCTGGAGAATTTGCATTTGGAAGAGTGTAACAGGTTCACTCAATCTGGGATTCTCGGCGCCCTTTCGAGCATCAAAGCAAAGCTGAAATCACTCACACTTGTGAAGTGTATGGGAATTAAAGACATTGAGGTGGAAGTATCTATGCTTTCACCTTGTGAGTCTCTTCGATCTATAACAATTAAAAACTGTCACGGTATCGGAAGTGCTAGTCTGGCTATGATTGGGAAGCTGTGTCCCCAACTTCAGCATGTTGATCTGACCGGACTATACGGCATAACAGACGCAGGCCTTCTCCCACTTTTGGAGAATTCTGAGGCTGGACTCGTCAAGGTGAACCTTACAGGTTGCTGGAACTTGACCGATAACATAGTTTCCGCCATGACCAGACTACACGGCGGAACTCTGGAAGTACTAAATCTCGACGGATGCTGGAACATTACTGATGCAAGCTTGGTTGCAATTGCAGACAACTGCCTACTGCTCAATGATCTAGATATGTCGAGGTGTGCAATCACTGATGCCGGTGTATCTGTTCTCTCTGATGCCGATCACCTTAGTTTGCAGGTTCTCTCTATATCTGGCTGTTCTGAAATATCCAACAACTGTATGCCTTTCCTGAAGAAATTGGGCATGAACTTGATGGGATTGAACCTTCAAAACTGCATGGGAATCGGCAGCAACACGATTGAGTTACTCATGGAGAGCCTGTGGAGATGTGATATTCTGGCCTAATCGCGCCAGAACTGCTATAAATAAAGAAAGGATATATATTACTTTTATCGAAGTATCGTAATGAAGCAACAGGTGGTAATATTCAGCGTACTATTTTTGGCTGATATGACTATCAATGATGGATTTGCAAGCGCGGTTTGTGGACTCGGTTGTTTTCGAGGGAGCCTTGGTTTATTTCTTTCACTAGCCCTTTTTCGCAAGCATTTCCGTAGAGAAATGATTGTTTGTTACAGTCCCTTTTGGCTATAGTTCCCTGAGAATACAAGTTACTGAGTCTTGGTTGATGATGGTGTCCACTCTAGATAGCGCATTGCTTAGGTTTTACATTGTATTGCTGAAATCTACTATTTCTGTTTGTTCTAGGTTTATTTTCATGTTCTTTGTCGTTTTAGTTTTTATTAACAATCATGCGTGTTACAACGCCTGTTCTAGTTTTTATTAACAATCATGCGTGTTACAACGCCTGAATTGGTGCGCAGCAGAAAACTTTTGTTATTCTACGATGATGTTATTAATAGCATGTTTGGTACAATGTTTATATTCCAATAATTTTTTATAAAGCTATATTCCAATCGTTGAGGGTGTTCTGATTGATTTCTAACAATGAAATCATACGAGATGAACTGGATGACGAAAGATCGATTATTCGTTGTGAAACACAAATGTCTGTTGGGTGCTGGGAGCAAGGCGCTAGACAATGCGTGCCTGCAGTGTTGGGCGCCTGCACCTTCCTTTGTAGTTCAAAAATGCGTGAGGCGATGACAATACATAAAATGGAATCAACTCAATTTTTGGATTTAAAACAAACTTGAAGTTGACTGACTTTTACTAAACTAAATGAATGACCAACTATGATGCAAAAGCGTCTACGAAAATTACAACAATACTCACAATATTGTGAAACTTTGTTTCAATCATATATTTTAGTGTGTTTTGTTAGGTAAAAGATTAGAAACTACTAGGTATACAAATGACAATTCAATCAAATCCAATGGTGGGAAGTGTGTCCTGGAAGTCGGAATCATGTGTCATGACAGTTCAATCAGATCCAATGGTGGAAAGTATGTCTTGGAAGTCGGAATCACGTGCTCCCACCTGAGTGAAATCTCGTCAATCAGATCCAATGGTGGAAATGTGCCGTAGAAGCCGGAATCACATGCCCTCACCTAAGTGAAATCTCATTTATTCTATAAGTCTCACCTGAGTGAAATCTCGTCAATCAGATCCAATGGTGGAAATGTGCCGTAGAAGTCGGAATCACGTGCCCTCACCTAAGTGAAATCTCATTTATTCTATAAGTCAGAATCACGTGTCCTCACCTGAGTGAAATCTCATCTATTCTATCAATCTTTTCGCGCAATACTTGCTATCGGACATTTTGCCGTAGCCCTTGTGGGCTGCCTATAACAATATTTATCATCATCTTTTTTGTTCAAGCTTTCTTGCACAAACTCAAACCACGTCATCATCATCTTTTTTCTTTTTTTTTTTTCAAATTTTCTTGTAGTAACTCTTAAACACAAAATCTAACATTTTAGGTCACACAAGTTGTTTTAATGTTTTTTCCTTCTCTTATAATAGAATCCTATGATTTGGATGTAGATGCAATGAAGAACATACCATTTAGTGTTACATTAAACTTCTCAATCATCTAATGACACTAATATGATGTAAATGAATGAACTCACCTTCATTCATGAACAATAAATACTATACAAACATAACCATTGACTTCCCTACCCCATGTCACAGCCACTTTTTAAATCATCATCATCATTTTCATTGGAACTTGAGGTACTTGTTGCCTTGCCCATGCTATTAAATCAAAAGTAAAATTTATTTACAAAAATAAAAGGACAAAGGTACAAAAGTAATAATGTAAATGCTTAATCAAGTAGAGCAAAATACCATAAGAAAATCATTGTACAACACTTCAACTTTTTTTGCTGAAATATCTATTATGGCAAGATATGCAAGTGATTCTTCTGTGAGAAAATCTGTCTGTTGAAAAAAAGTATAAGAGTTGTTATCTGATGATGTTAGTACTGTTGGTCAAATATTTTACTGTAGTGACCATTTTGTCCTGCTTGAGCAAAGAGAAATGTGGGACCTTATGCTCTCATATTGGACTTTTTAGATCACAAAATAATAGTACAAGTTTAATACTAAAAGATTGTGTTATCATAATTAGGAGTATGTTTAGTAAGAAGTTGTTTCATATAGTGCTTGAATATTGTTCAAAACTTTAATAAATGATTGATGTTGTTCCTTTTAAGTAAAAGTTTATGCTATTATTTCTCTCAAAATTGAAATGGTGACAAAGTCGGCATCATTGGGTACCAAATAAAAGGAGAAAACTAGTATTTGTACTTCAAAACAGAATTTATATATTTTTTCGTGTTTCTTTTATCGACCATAGAAAATTAAATAATATATTTTAAATATGGATAATTCATATGTATACAATGTTGGATTAAAATGCTAATTCTTAATCATATTCAATGTACACATTACTACTTATACAAGGAAGCAAGCATTGAGGTATATCATTACTTATAAAACAAGTAATGTTTGTAATTAATCCAACTAATAAATTCAACTTTTAACATGTTGGAGAGATTTTTATTAGGGGGCATTGAATATTGTGAGACTTTCTTTTTTAGAGTAACACTTTTGTGAGAGGCACACCACATATTCATCCAAAATCTTAAAATAATAGGTGTATGGATTCTCTCACTTATAAATGCTTAAGTCACCACGTTCGGGACTATTATCCACACTACTCACACTTGTTAATACTTAACATTCCCCCTCAAGTGTGAGTCTATCCACAATGTTTTCACAATTCTCCCCCTTAAGCGGAAGTTTCAACTGTGCAACTGCACTTTCTATTGTGTGTTTCTTACTCACCACCCTTGTACCGTCGTTGACACTCTTCAACGGGACATCTCCTAACCACCACCTGTGAGGATTACTTTTTATACAAGTGAGTCGGTCCTTCACTCGAACCAAAGGCTCATGATACCACTGTTAGAGGAGATTTTCACTAGGGAGCATTGAACATTGTGAAACTTTCCTTTTTTTAGAGCAACACCTTTGCTAGAGAACACCACATACTCACCCAAAACCTTAAAGTGATAGGTGTGTGAGTTCTATCACTTATAAATGTTCAAGTCACCACATTCATATCCAATGTGTGACTATTATCCACACTACTCACACTTGTTATACTTAACACCCCCATTAAGTGTGAGTCTATCCACAATGTTTCCCCTTAAGCGGAAGCTTCAACTCTACAACTGCACTTTCTGTTGTGTGTTTCTTACTCATCACCCTTGTACCGCCGTTGACACTCTTCAACGGAACACCTCCTAACCACCACCTGTGGGGAGTACTTTTGATACAAGTGAGTCGGTCATTCACTCAAACTAGGCTTTGATATCATATGTTGGGGTAGATTTTCACTAGGAAGCGTTGAACATTGTGGGACTTCATTCTCTAGAGCAACACCTTTGTGAGAGAGACACATCACATATCCCATTCTACTCAACTACTCTTTCCTTCTTAAGTAGTATAGAAAGCCTACAATTATGCCTATTCATCAATGAATACTTTTTCCATATTCAACGTTCTTAGATATGAGTCTTGCAACTCTTTAGCCACATTCAAAGCATAAAAACCAAGGTCATCATAACTATATCCTTGAGATAATATACATTTCCATCTTATCGTATCACAAGTCAAATGATAATCAAGAGCTATTGTAAATTTTTTCTCACTAGACCTAGAATCATGAGTCTTAACTTCATCCCCATTCTTAGTCTTTCTAGTAAGAACTTCTACCTCAAACAAGGTTTACTCCACCATATTTTATGATTCATTCATATTTATATCTTTACTCTTATTATCTTTACAGTTCTCTCCAAAAGTAATATCCTGGCTTATGATGAAGTTTGATTTTCCCTATTCCACTTTCCACAATTTGTAACTCTTCCCGCCGTCTAGATAATCAATGACGACACACTTCACATCCTTACCATCAAGCTATACTATTTTGATTTATGCAAATGACAAAGCTTTGATTACCTTCAAATTAGAGTAGTCTACCAGTTTTCAACTTTAAACCTTCATATATGTCTTAAATTATATTCAGATGAATGGAAATTTGTTGATCAGGTAACTACTTTGACACTATCGTTATCCAAAATTCTTTGACAACCTAACTCCTAGCAACATTCCATAAATTTTCCAATGCGCTTTTAGCCACTGTTTCATACAAAACTAATTAAAGTGATTTAAAACAACCTATAGGGCATTGAAAGTTCTTTTTTCACTAATGTGCCTCGATCTCAAATTCAAAAATTTATTTTTGTCATGAAAGTCTCTAAAATGGGTATATCCTTAAAGTGCTATAAGAATGTGGATAATGAGTTTAACAATAGTAGAGTCTTTTCCTCGTCATCAATCTTCACCTTAACAGTCTTCAAATCATCAATGATCTTTTGAAAATCTATTAATTACTCCACTAGAGATTTGTTCTCAATCATTACGAATGAGTAAAGTTGTTTTTTCAAACAAAAATTGTGAGGCAAAAACTTGGTCATATACAATAATTTAAACTTTGTCCATATCAAAGTCGCAATATTCTCCTTGGAGAATTCCCTTAGAACATTTACATGAGGCACAAGATAATGACACTTTTGTCCTTATCCACCATTTATGTCTTTTTTTTCTTCTTATGTTAGGTGTGCATGCCTCAATGTTGCATACTTCAATGCTTCTACACACTATAGTTAAGTTAATATTGTTTGCATATTCACTTTTCACTACTCAAAATCGTTGTCTTGAAAAAAATTCTTGTTATCCTATTTATAACCCTTTGTACACACTTGTAAACTTAATCTAATTGTTTCAGGGTGAATGCCACTTGTTGTGAAGTTGAAAGGTTCAACCACAGAAAAACCTTTTCGATGTGTGAGACAAAGAACATGAGAAAAAAATAAATAGTCTCAAGAAAAATTAATATGCACACATAAGAGTGTTAGAAAATTCACACGAGCAAGAAGAAGATAAAAAAAACAAATAAACAACAGATTACAAGAAAATAATCTTCCAAATTCTCAAGAATATTTCTTATTTTCTACCCAAGTAATTTTTAATTTCTCCAACTCTCAATATATGAATCACACAAACCCAAATATTTTGAAGTGTTTTCAAATCTCCTAAGACAACTCCAAATATCTTCTAATACTTCACCTTCAACCCTAAGAATCACTCCTTTTTTCTCTCTAAATTTGTCGTATTAGGATTGCATCTCAATAACTCTCAAAAATCATTTGTACAAAAAAAGGGTTGAAAAACATCTTTTAGAGATTTTAGATGAAACATGTTGTGTTTTGGCAAAATGCGAGAACACATTGTGTTCCTAACAAATGCGTTATGTTTCCTAAATGCATTGTATTCCTTCCTAACATAAAGCATTCTCACGAACAAAAATTTGAGATTTTAAAATAAAACTCCACATCTTGAATCCTAATATAATGAAGATATTAAAGACTTTAATGAAGACAACTCAAATGTCATAGTTAGGCGGTTTGGGAGGGACAACAACAATGACAAAATTTCCAACACACTTTCACACATGGATCCAAATGGGTTTGATATTGTTAAATATGTAATTCATTGTTTTATAAAGATTAGATTTAATTTAGAAAGATCATATTTGATTTAGAATGATTAGATTAGATTAGATATTTTTGTGCTTTATAGTTTGGGCTTTGCCTTGGGGTGCAAACTAACTTAAACCTATAAATAGGAAGAAACCCTTGTGTTATAAACATCTCATCTCATCTCATCTCATCATATTTTGTAATTCACAGTTTACAGTTGTAAGTGAAATAACAGAATTTCCATAGTTTGTGGGCAGAGATTTCTCTGCAGAAAATTGTTTATCTTCTTCTTCTCCAACATTTACTTTCTTTCTTTCTAAACTTTTCTTTCATTGTCATTACGTGAGTTGAAAAAATATTGAGATCAAGATTGATTGAGTGAAATTCTCCATAGGTTGTGGTTGAATTTCCAACATCTGGTATCTAGAGTTCCGGTTACGATTCAAGGAAGGAAAATTGTGATGGCGATGAACGATTCAAGAAAGATAACTATGAGAATCGGTGCAAGCAGATTAAGGTGATTTTCTGTTATCAAGATCTTTGAATTCTTGTGAAGGGAGGAGTAACACCGCTTGCAGAAAACACGACGGATCAAGAAAAGGCTGCATTCAAAGAATTGAAGAAGAAAGATTATAAAGCTCTCATTATAATCCATCAATGTGTAGATCCAGATAATTTTGAAAAGATTAGTGATGTAGAATCAGCGAATGAGGCGTGAGAGATTCTTGAAAAGTTGTTTGGAGGTGCAGAAAAGGTGAAAGAGGTGAGGTTACAAACTCAGAAGAAAACCTATGAATTGCTTCAGGTGGAAGAAAGTGAAAGTATAATAGATTTCTTCACTATAGTTACAAAGTTGGTGAATCAAATCAAGGTATGTGGAGAAGTGTTGACATCAAGATCAGTTGTTGCAAATATTTTGAGGTCGTTGGCTCCTAAGTTCGACCACATGGTAGTAGCGCGCCATAGAAGAGTCGAAAGACTTGTCAACATTGACGAAGGAAGAGCTTCAATGGATGCTTGAGTCTCATGAACAATGGATGGCTGAGAGAGTTGTAGGAAAGTCGAAGAGTGATATGGCTTTGCAAATGCAGTCAGAAAAGGAAAGGAAAGGCAAAGGAAGCTAGAATGGCAACAAGGTAGAGGAGGCAATAACAAGTCGACTGGTCGAAATCAGCAGGAAGGAAACTGGTC
This sequence comes from Lathyrus sativus, assembly GCA_963859935.3. Taxonomy (NCBI): domain Eukaryota; kingdom Viridiplantae; phylum Streptophyta; class Magnoliopsida; order Fabales; family Fabaceae; genus Lathyrus; species Lathyrus sativus. The sequence goes on from OZ012738.1 coordinate 601,769,788, forward strand.
AAATCAAAGAAAACCCTGAAATCAAGGCAACCAAAGAGGTGGTGTTGCAGACAGAGGAAGAGATGGTGAATGTAAGCCTGACAAAAGTCACATTCAGTGTTTCAGTTGTCAAAAGTATGGTCATTACTTTAGTGAATGTAGAGAAAAGAAGAAGAATCAAGAAACTGATGCAAAGATGGCGAAGCATGAAGAATAAGAGATATTGCTAATGATCACAACAAGAGACGAAGAGAGATTCCAGGACCAGTGTTACTTGTACTTAGGATGCTCATCACACATGACTGGAAGGAAATATTGGTTTATCAACATGAAACCTTCGTCGAAGAACATGGTGAAATTTGCAAATGGCAATACTCTAGCAGCTGAAGGTATTGGCGATGTTTTGATTATGAGGAAAGATGGTAAGAGGTCAATAATTTCTAATGTGTTGTATATATCAGGCATGAAGAGTAATTTGCTCAGTATAGGATAGCTAGTCGAAAAGAACTACAAGGTGTCGATCAAAGACAAGATGATGAGAGTTCTTGACGCAGGTGGTAGGTTGATCTTGAAGGATTCAATGTCTCAGAATAGGACCTTCAAGATTGAACTCAATGTGATGGAGCACAAGTGCCTAACAACTGCAGCCAGCAGAGATGAATGGTTAGGAATTTTCGACTATGCCATCTCAACTTCAATGACATCAGAGAGATAAAGAGGAGAAATATGACTTCAGGATTACCTGAAATCGACATTCCAAGTGAAGTTTGTGAAGAGGAGAAATATGACTTCAGGATAACTTCAGCAAGGATGCAAGAAGGAAATCAAAGGCAAATCTGAAAGTCATATACTCTGATGTATGTGGTCCAATCTAGGTGGATTCGATTGCAGGCATTAGATACTTTGTCACGTTCGTAGATGATTACAGTTGAAAGCTATGGACTTACCCCATCAAGAAGAAAAGTGATGTGATCAAGGTATTTGTCAGATTCAAATCTATGGTCGAAAGACAGAGTGGTCGAAAGTTGAAAATTTTGAGAATTGATGGTGGTGGAGAGTATGTGTCGAAAGAGTTCGATGCATTATGTGGAAAAAAAGGGATTGTGCATGAGGTGGTGTCACCCTACACTCCACAACAAAATGGAATTGCAGAAAGAAAGAATGGAACCATCATGAACATGGTGAGAAATATGTTAAATGGAAAGCATATACCCAAAGAATTATGGGAAAAAGCGGTTTCGACAACAACATACATATTAAACAGATGTCCGACGAAGAAGCTTGAAGGAATCACACTAGAAGAATGTTGGTATTGTGTCAAGCCCAACCTCAGTCGCTTGAAGGTGTTTGGATCTATAGCACATAGACATGTGCCATATCATCTGAGAAGGAAGCTTGATGATAACTCAAATTAGATGATCTTGATAGGATATCATTCGACTGGAGGTTACAAGTTGTTCGACCCAGTGAATAAGCAGGTAGTGATCAGCAGGGACGTGATCATAGATGAGCTTAAAGAATGGGATTGGACTGAGAATGTCAAGAAGAATTCAGTGAGAATCTCTTGTGAAGAACCAGACACTGAAGTGAAGTTCGACAGGAACAAGTCAGAGATGAAGTTGGCCTAAACAGACCTCGACGAACAAGACACATGTCTGCAAGGTTGCAAGAATGTGTGGTTACATAAGATGATATGGTCGATTAAGAAGGTAAGCTGATACACTATGCTTTCTACGCATACGTCGAACCAGTCAATGCAGCTGAGGCATTGAAAGATTCAAAGTGGGTGAAAGCAATGAATGAAGAGTTAGACTCCATCGAAGTTAACAGCACCTGGTCACTTGTCGATTTGCCTCAAGGCAAGAAGGCAATTGATGTGAAGTGGGTTTATAAGGTGAAGGTGAATCCTAAATGAGAAGTAACTCGACACAAGGCGAGACTTGTGGCGAAAGAATTTCTTCAGAAGGAAGGAATCGACTTTGACGAAGTTTTTGCACCTGTTGTTAGGATCAAAACAATTAGATTGGTTGTTGGTCTAGCAAATATGAACAATTGGCACACATGTCAGATAGACGTGAAGTGTGCATTCTTTAATGGCCCCTTAGACGAAGAAGTTTATGTTGCACAACCAGTTGGGTTTGTGAAACGACGCGAAGAAAGAAAGGTGTACAGGCTGCATAAAGCCATATATGGACTTAAGCAAGCTCCAAGAGCTTAGAATAAGAGTCATGGAGCAATTACCATGAAGATCGACAGCATGTCAGCTATCAACTTGGGGAAGAATCCAATAACACACGGTCGAAGCAAGCACATCGAAATGAGGTTCCATTATCTTAGAGAGCAAGTAGCAGAAGAGAAGATGAACTTGGATCACTGCAGAACTGAGAATCAGATTGTAGACATTATGACGAAGGAAGTGTCAATCGAAGTGTTCAAGAAGTTAAGGTCTATGATGAACGTAGATATTTTAGACACAATGAATTAGGTGGTGTGTTAAATATGTAATTCATTGTTTTAGAAAGATTTGATTTGATTTAGAAATATCATATTTGATTTAGAAAGATTAGATTAGATATTTTTAGGCTTTTATAGTTTGGATTTTGCCTTGAGTGCAAGCTAACTTAAATCTATAAATAGGGAGAAACCCATATTTTGTAAACATCTCATCTCATCTCATCATATTTTATAATTCACAGTTTGCAGTTGCAAGTAAAATAACAGAATTTCCACGGTTTGTGGGTAGAGAGTTCTCTGCAAAAAATTATTTACCTTCGTCTCCAACGTTTATTTTCTTTCTTTCTTTCTTTTTAAATTTTTCTTTCATTGTCATTACGTGAGTTGAAACAATTTTAAGATCAAGATTGATTGAGTAAAATTATCCATAGATAGATTGTGGTTGAATTTCCAATAGATATATGGACAATACAGAAAGTCTAACAACAAATCTAAGACAAATTCTCATATAATTTTTATGTTTCATTAAGTTTAACTCATTTTTCAGAAAATCTAACAACAAATCTAAGACAAATTCTCATACAATTTTTATGTTTGATTAAGTTTAACTCAATTTTACAAAATTGATTTTTAACGTGAAGATTGATCAAACTTTATAAACAATATTTGGTCTTTAAGCTATGTTGAATTAAATCCACTTTTTCACATCCTAACACAATACTGTTGGAAAAACGAATGAAAGAAACTCAAATGTAAAAATTGGAGAAAATATTTAAGATAAACTTTGATATCATGTAAAAATTGAACAGTATATTGAGTTTCTGAAATCCACTTTTTGGGTATGCTTTGTTTACTATTATAAAAATAGAGGTTTGGATATATGCCATATAACTTGTATGTTGTTTAAGAATACGATTTGAATAAAAAAACAAAAGTGAAGCAATTATAAAGGATTAAAATTAAATAATTTAACAATTATAAATTATTAAACTTGATTAGTTTTGACTCCATGCTTTTATTGTTATGTACTAATACACGCATTAATATATTTAAGGAATGTGTAGTTTTCAATAAAAGCATTGTGAAGATAACGATAACTAACAAAATAGATCAGAATTTCAGCAGATTTTATGAAGTGATGTCTTATCTAGTTAGCAGTTTGTATGATTATGCATAGTACACAAGAAAAACATTGAAACGACACCATTTGTCTAATCTCTCATTCAATAAATTATGCTAGTATATTTCTCTGCCAAAGCTGGCATGTTTTCACCTAACTTCAACCATAACATCATCCACACAAATTAAAGTTAATCTCTATGTACCCTTTTTACACAATTCATCAAAGTGTTTGGATAAAATTTTAACATTAGAGATTTGTCGAAATTAAACATCAATATGTGTGTTCTAAATTGTGACTAGATTAATGATATTATTTTCCTGATAAAAGCTGAACATGTTCCTAGAATGGTTTTGTTGGAAATAGCTTACTAGTGATGCATGTGAAGTGAAGCCAAATTGGTATAAATATTCAATAAAGTGGCTATTTTGGAAAGTAAAAATAGTGATTGAAGTGACTTGATTTATACATTTTGAATTTGTTTGTTTGTAAATAGTGTAGAGGCAAATAACACTGTATAGATGTAGCATTTAATAGTACTACTACTAGTATATTAATAATATTATTGAATGGTGCAGAAAGCCAAAAGAGAAAATGACCAAAAAACTCATAGCCACTCCTTGTATGATGACAAAAGAAAGATGGTTCAATAATTTCAAAAGTTAGCATAGGCTAGTCAATTCAACCAGCAAAAGATGAAATAAAAAAACTGTGATGACTTCAGTCATTCACACCTTCAAAATCTTTTAAAAAATTCAGAAAAAAAAAAAACTAAACTCTTGTATCTATTAGTATTTGATTCTCTTAGAAATTGATAAATTTTTATCAAAACCAAACCCTACTCTTACCTCTTTCTCTCAAAGCTGTTTCTCTTTTATACATTGTGATGGATTCACCAAAACTACACAACATTAGACTACAAACTTCTATAACATTGATTCTCATCATTCTTTTTCTTACGTTATTTGCTTCTAGTTTAGGTACAAACATATCAATGTCAAATGTTATTGTTTTTTCTTTGTTATTCTCTTGATTCTTCTAACTAATGTTGTTGTTGACATTTTTTCATTGAAGGGTCACAAAATTTGAAGAAAGATCATGGAAATAAAGATGGAAAGAAGTTAGTATTGGGGTCAAGACCTCCAAGGTGTGTTAACAAATGCTTGAGCTGCAAGCCTTGCATAGCTGTTTTAGTTATCTCTCCTCATCACAAAGTTGGTCACATTCATAAGGCAATATTAGAAGGTGAAAAAGATGAAGGTTACTATCTTTTGTCATGGAAATGCAAGTGTGGTAATAAATTATTTCAGCCATGAAAGTTGTTTTATAGCTATATAGTGGCATACCTATATGTATAGTTTGAAAGGTTCAGCAATTCTTAGTGTGTTTTGTTTGTAGTAATAGTATGAAATGGAAATGGAACCAAAATTAACAACCTTGTCATTTTCAACTAGAAATCGATTCATTCTCAACAGATTTGACTAGAAATTTGTTTGTTAGTTTTTGGTTCAAATTTGCATTAGTTTATTCATATTATTATTATTATTAAATAGTAGATAGATGTATATTTTTTTTTGTCCAAAGGGAACAAGAATTTAATCTCTTCATTATCTCAAATTTTGTTATTTTTGTCTTAGTACCAACATTTTAGTCCATACAAATTACAAAAGCTGCATGCTTTTAGTTAGTTCCTATTTAGATACTAGCATGTATAGAGAGAGACATTAAAAGAACGTCTTATAATATCATTTATTATATCATTCGGTGTATGATATATCAATTAAATACATCAAACAAATCTTGTGAATTTTCGACAAATGAGTTGATTTTGTTATATCTTATTGACATATCAAATAGTATGTAATTAACGTTAAATTTTATAAATAGAATCTAAATATGTGATAGTTACTTCCAATCCAATAAAAATTTACTAGATGTATGGATAATATTAAATGGCTGTATAACTATTTTTTTGGTAATAGTACGTCCTTTTTTTCATACAAAGATGCTAAGACTTCATGAATGGAACTTGGCACTTGGATTATTTCATTAACTCTCCTAACACCAATTTTGGTACAATTTATTGTTTTTAATTATATTTTATACAATTTCCGCCCCCAACCAAACACTCAATTTGGTACAATTTATTGTTTCTAATTATATTTTATACAATTTCCGCCCGAACCAAACACTCAATTTATTTAGTTAACAAATTGGTTCGTTGCATCATGCATTGCAATACATATTTAACCTAAGAAATCAAGCCATGCTCTAATTTGACAGCGATATCCATTTCCGTTCCAATTTTCCTGGGAAGCGCCAGCAGCTTCTGATGGAGTTGTTTTATTTAGATTTGTATCATAAGGGCAGGAACTGGATCAGAATGTCATTTGTCGAAGCAAACCAGAATCTAGGCTGGTCTCGGCCGGTCTCCAAATAATGCTTTCTAGTTTCGCACAAAGGTTCTTGTAGAACTGCAAGAGTACAAATATATTGTTACTGTCGATGCATAAGCCTGCACATATAAATACTAGTGCATTTTGCAATTACAAAAGTTTACAAGTACACAAACATTTGAGAAGGTGGCTATTGGAAACTAACATGTTTGATATGAACTATAGGACTATCAAATCTGTAGACAACTCCATGCAACCAACATAAGCACTAAAACCATTTGTGGGTGTGTGTAATTGGAGAATTGAAGAAATTTGAAGTAGCGCAAAGACACTACTAGCCAACACCTTGCATCACTACCATTAGGAATTGAAGTATATGCACAATGTTGCTTCAACAAATGGTATTTTGGGGTACAGAGAAAATTAGCAGTCTTAAGTTTTCCTCTCTTTTAACAAACTCCTGAGTTAATTAGAATAGAAACATTGATATGAAAAATAAAGAAACTCTGCATATTTGTGTGTAATGGTCTTTCTTCCTTTTAGATTAAGCTATTTCACTTTAGTGATTATCATGGCATAGGTTGAAAGCATTTTGGTTTGAGATTCCAAATACAGATACTGTAAAAACCACTAACCTTGTGATACTCGAGAGTATCCCCAGCTGCCTTCCGAACATCTACCATGAAAAGGGAGGGTGCGACTTCAAACACCTTTTGACAAGATGCAAAGATGATTTTAATTAGGCCCTGATACAGAAAAAAAATCATACTAAAAATAATATATACAATAAACACACAAATTACCTCCAAGACCACTGCAAATTGCCCAACCTTATTTGAAGAAACTCTTTCAATCCTCATCTGCCAGGACGTTATAATTAAAAAATCAATGGAAAAAATTGAAAATCAGATATAATTACCATACATTTCTTTTTGGGGTCAATTAGAAAAATATCTATCAAATCTATAATATCAAACCACACAATTTTTTTTCTCTCTTAAACCACTGATTCCTACTTAGGGACCACCTCCTTAAAGGCCACACTGTAATTAGGATAGTATTTCTCATTTCAAAGGAGAGTAATTTAACTGCTGCTAAAATGAAGCAGCAGTCACAAACCAGACTGACATCTAATGAAAACAGGAATTAATCACAAAATTAGTTGCTTTGAATTATGTGAAGAGTTCCTCATACGTCACGATGTCAGTTACCATCAGCTTAAGCATCTATGGCCTAAGCATAATCCCGAATTTATTTTGTACAGTATGCAATGCAGAGTGATGATACCTTGTAATTGCGAGAGTGGACCTTAAGACCCATTGACTCTGCAACAGCTTCGATACATGAAATTATAACTTTTGCTGGTTTACGTGAAACAAAACGAGTCTGCCGTTTTACATAATCCTGTTCAAACAGCAAAAGAATATCATTAAGGGAAATGCAACAGACGGTCTTGAAAAAACAAACAATTAGAACCAAGTTGCAAGAAAGCTAAATAGTAATATTATAATGAATTATATTCAAGTACCGAGACTCAAACCTAACTTGAAATCAGATGTCCTCTGATGCCCACCTAGGTAGAGGTGGAAGTACCAGAAGTTACATGGCAGCCAGAGACAGAAAAAGGGACCATGATATTGCAGTGCAAGAAAATGTACCTGATGCCTGTCAAATAGTGGTGAAAGATTCAACCCTTGTGATAAGGTTATCATCTCAAATGCATTCATTATCAAAGGACCTCCCTCGCTAATTTGTGACCGTTCAGAAACATACCGGTCCTGTAAAACAGTACAAGTTGTAAAGTCTATTCATATCAGCAAATGAGACACATGTTAAGTATGAGTGCATGATTTTAATCGCTCAGAATGAGAATCTAGGGACCACAACTGGGAGAGTACGAAAAATAAAAACTAAATCTTATAGGTGTTGTCTTTGATATATACTAATCTCTTGTCATGCACTCATGCATGCCAACTGCCATGACACATTTTATAAGAATAAATGCTGTTCTTACAATTTTGTATCCAAACTTTTCATCAGCAAATGGAAAAAATCCTAGTAGTTGATTTTCCTTCAAACTCTTATATGATTATACAATTGGCACATAAAGTAGCCAAAATGTTTTGATAACTATCCTAATTCCTTATGAAGTGAAAAAATAGTTTTCGAAAAATTTGACATATTTTATCTGAATAAAATGTATGATGATCCATGTCAATTGGGCCTCCAATCAAAGTTATTTTACAGAAGGAAGAAAATGGATATGGGCATAATGGAGAAGGGGAATTCTGTTACAGAGGAAGTGAGGAGCTGACAGAATGGACAGCTGTCAAGAAGGGATTGGGCTGAAAATATAGAGAAATGGGGAGGGAACATAATATAAAGCGGGAGAGTAGTGAATAACGTTGACAATCTTGGAGTCGGTTTTTGAAGGTGTTTCCTAAGCTGAATAAGGAGCAGGTCCTCATTTACCCCAGTAAGGAGCTATCTTCTTGTTTTCTAGTTTATTTCCCTATTGTGTTTGATCCTGTAAGGAGCACTGCACCACTTTATTCACATTTTCAGTTCTCAAATACTGTATCACTCTGTTACAGAGGATTTATCCTCTGGTTGGAAGGAATTTTTTCTATCAAACACAAGTCATAGTCCATATCTGGTTCCTATCAATGTGGCAGACCACGAGGGCTGTTACCCTATAGTATGGATGTCTTTTTCTTATTCAAAAGCAATTTTTAGCATAACCAGAGGAAGAGATAAACATATTTCTGTATAAAGAATTAATTCATTAATCACAATCATATTTCTTTGCTATAAATTTAAAACCTATTTCAACAGTGTATTGTATTCTGTTTTCAAGTCATCATTCTAGTATCAAATCAAGATGAAAGCCTTCATGAAGTTTTCCTCACATATGTCCAAATCGTTCACAGGTTAATTGACATATATTTTGTTTACATGTATTATATTTGCAACAAACTGTCTCATATGTGTATGGACATGTAAAAACGGACAAACACATACGTTTGCAAAAACAAGTTTTGCCTGTATAATTTTTTTGAAAAGAGAACAAAAAACAACAGCATACCTCAATATCATCAAAAACAGCCTGAACGTCGTCCAAGTTCACTTTATCGTCTTCTCTGAGTTTGACTGGAGAATAGTTTTTCCGGAACCATGGATCTTGCATTATTTCTTTTATTTTCACACGCTGCATTTATATAATTAGGAATAGCAAATTAAATTAGAAAATTTTGCCTCAATTAGTAAAATTTCACAGATAAGTGCAAATCTTGATACAAACATACTTAATTGGACAGGAGATCATAACAATGGCACAAGCATATACTATACAAATTAACGTATAAGAAAATGCAATTATTAAATTATCCAAAATAATCACGTCTGCTCATACAAACATTTAAAAAACCTGAAGACTATTAAATGGATCATAATTTGCATCCGTTAAAAAAAATTATGCTTATCTACTTTTTAAATATTTGCAAATTTTATTTTCCCTGTATATGAAAAGGAGAAGAGAGCAAATAAAATAAAATCCAAAGAAATTGATTATACCTGTTCAAAGTACATTGCATAGACTTACATGTAATAGGACCACGGACTTAAGTATAACTATTAATAGTAACAACAATAATAAAAATTTGTCAAGGTAATCAACAAGAAATGCACTTCATACTACAACAAATGCATGTATTCATTTGCGTCTACAATAAATGGTCACAAAGAGATCAATCTACTCACTGTTTTAGGATTAGGATCCAAAATTTTATGTATCAATGTCTTTGCGCCAGCAGAAAACCAGAGTGGGCAAACAAATTCTGCAGCACTGATCTACAAGTACAAACGACAAAAAGAAAAATCAACAGTAAAATCAAGCGCAAAAACAAACAGCTGACTATTAACCAGTAGCACACTCCCCAAACGAACATTCAGCACACTTAGAAAAGACTCCTCCTAATGGCATCTAATAAGAAATATAGGAGAACCGATTAGGTTTTCACTATTACAAAGCAATGTTATTACTGTTAGGTAACAAGCATGAACATAAGAACAATGTATCTTATCCACTCGTATTATACAATACAGCATGTAAGGGTGATACCACAAAGAAAGATTAAAGTCACTGCCTTTTCTTCTTTTGAAAATTCTACTGTCACTATGGAATTGTGTTGACATAACATTCATTTGTATATTTATTTACCGAAGAAGTTGCAATTCATATTTTAATTATTAGATATTTACCGAATATTTTAATTATTAGATATTTACCGAAGAAACTGTCACTATGGAATTGTGTTGACATAACATTCATTTGTATATTTATTTACCCAAGAAGTTGCAATTCATATTTTAATTATTAGATATTTACCGAAGAAGTTGCAATTCATATTTTAATTATTAGATGAGTATCATCCTTGTGTCTTAGTCTTAGAATGTGTGGGTTGGGCCTAACTCACCCTACAATAGTAGGGTGAGGATTGCCCCCACTTATAAGGCACATATTCAGGCCATATATTGTCCGATGTGGGACTCTCAACACCCCCCTCTCACGCCCAGGATTGAACGTCTGGAGCGTGAAACTAAATGGTGGGTGGCCCGATAGTAGGTGGCCCAACAGATCCTAAACGAGTCCCCAATACCATCTTAAAATGTGTGGGTTAGGCCTAACTCACCCTACAAAACCGGCTAGTATGGTGAGGATTGCCACCACTTATAAGCACATGTTCAAGCCATATATTGTCCGATGTGGGACTCTTGACACTTAGTAATGTTTTTAGAGATTAACTTTTCTGATAAGGATTGGTTCAGGATTTAAAATGCAAATAAAGAAGGGTAGTAAAAATGGTTATGATGCTATCCATTGTTGATTAATTGATAATTACAGCATAAAGTTTTGTTCCACTAGTTTTCTTTTATTTATAGTACATTCATGATTTGCATTTTCCTTCTTCTTTCTAGCTCTTTTAAGTCCTTACTTCAACATTATAAGGGAATAGAAGAGATTACCCTTCTGAACAAGGTCGGAAGGTCTGCCTCCTCAAATGGAAGATATCCAGCCATTAGAACATATAGAATGACTCCACATGACCATACATCAGCTGCGGCACCATCATAACCTTGATTGCTGAGCACCTGCAAAAGATTGTTTTAGTAAGAAACTGGAACACATACAAATGATATGTTTAAATCATTCAATCAAGAGAAATATCAATTGTATATTAACTCATAAGTATATTTCCTGTAAGAAACATGCAACATGTCACAGACAAAATTGCTACCTGAATGACTATCTTGCCTTGTGCTTACAAATTGAATATATCAGTGCCATGAGATGAGAAAAGCACAATAATCATAATCTCCATGAAGATGACTCCTACTAGAAGTGATTAATGTCTAATTTTACTCTGCGTCAAAGAATGACCAGTGTCCTTCTTAGTTTAACTCTTTTAACATTTCACATTCAGATTATATTTCAATTTTGAACATTCTCCTTTTCAAAATATCTCTCATATTCTATTCCATTTTAGGTTCAAGCTAAGTTCAGAAAAAACTGTACATGCACAGGACATCAATAGTATTGATCTACTTCATCCCCAATTATTTGTCCATGACTGAAATTGATGTAGAAATGTTGCCATTAATCTGATCCCAGTGAGCAAGCATACATAGGAATATGAGCAACAGATGAACACAGTAATTAAGAATGGCATTAGAATTGTGTATAATCAATTTTACCTCAGGGGCAACATAATTTGGGGTCCCACATGTGGTGTGAAGAAGGTCATCGCCCTATAAGAGAGAGTTGGAAAGAAAAAGAAAGAGATTAGTTCTGCAGCTTCTGTTATCTCCAACAATCAATATTCAAAGACAGAGCAACAACTACATGCCAGTGAGATAAAACCAATACATCCTTTTTCTTAAGAAAATAAATTATTTTATGTCAGCTTCTTTTGTAAGTAGAGCGCATTCTTACCTGCTTAGTCAATGCACTCAATCCAAAGTCAGAAACCTTCAGATTTCCAAAAGCATCAAGAAGAAGGTTTTCAGGCTATTAGAGGAAGGGAAAAAATCATCAAGATAAAAACTTAAGTAGGTCAAAATGATTACAACAAAAACATTATATACATCATATAAAGTATTTTGCCTTTCACCTTCAAGTCTCTATGGTAAACACCCTTTTTATGACAGTGAGCAACAGCATCTATAAGTTGTTGAAAGTAGCGCCTAGATTCATTTTCAGAAAGCTTTACCTGCTGAACCTAAACATCCAGAATAGGTGTAATCGTAAACATAAATAAACAAAATCTTAATATGCCTAATAAAATCACTTGACAGTAATTTGTCAGTATCTTGTCAATGTTTACTAAGTTAAAATATCAGACTTGGGAACTATCAAAGTGTAGAAGAAGTGGCCTCTAATATATCACGTAACATTTAAGCATGAAAGTTCTTACAATTTGATCATATAATTCCCCTCCCATTACAAACTCCAGAATTATGTAGATCTTAGACTCACTGGCCAAAACCTAAAAAGTTGTAATTGATGTGAGAAATACGATATGAAAAGAAATAAATACAACGAAAGTCCTGATGTATTGAGATATCTATACATACCTCGTGCAATCTGACTATATTAGGGTGCCTGACAATCTTCATAATGGATATCTCTCTTTTAATCTGTAACATGTTTCAACTTTCAAGTTAGAAAAGCAGATAGCAGAAAATTCGGAAAAAAAGAATGACAAACCGATAACTATCCAGTATAGCAAACTACATCATTATTCTGCATAAGCCCAGAGCCAAACACAGCGATAGAAATAGGACTTTAACAGAGAATGCATCATAAGATCCACTAACAGGAAACATCATCACGAAATGCTTTTTTTATTTGACTGGAAGAAAAGAGTCACAATTATTGTAGAACAATTACACACAAAAATTGTTGTGCATATCCACCTCTACTGTAAATTTCACTGTCAGCTTTCAGCTCTATGAAGAGCTGTAACCATCATCATCATGCAGCCATATTTGTGTTGATTTCTAACTTCCTAAAAACATTAAAAGTCTAGTGTATAGTATACTAAAGATAGACCACTGGAATGTTAGAAGTAGAATCCCATCTTAAATTATATTTTGAACTGTTGAAATACTTATACAGAAATTGTCAGCTGAATTTGAAACAAAGGACTTTGAAGAACTCAAGTACTTCTTGGAAATTTAAGTAGCCCATTCAAATAAAGACATTTTCATTTCTCGAGAAAATATGTGCTTGATCTTTTGCAAATAGAAAAACTTAAATTCAAACCTATTAGTGTTCCTATTAAACAAAGCCATAAGATGAGCTATGACAAGGAGGAAAGTGTCAAAGTTGACAGGGGTTGATATCAAAGATTAGTGGGAAAGTTGATTTATTTGGCACACACCAGGATGGATTTGACATATACAATCAGTGTGGTCAGTCAATTCATGCCTGATCTAAGGGTGATACACTTGCAGGCGTTGACCGTGTTCTACAATATCTCAAAGTCACTCCAAAAAGAGGACTCTGTTAAAAGAGATGAAAGTCTAACTATGGAGGCTTACATTGGTGCTTATTATGCAGGTTCATTGATTGTTAGAAGATGTACTTCAGACTATTGTACCTTCTTGTGTGAAAACCTTGTTCCTTGGAGAAGTAAGAAGTAAAGTGTATAAGCGTTGAAGCACAATTCATAGCTATGGCATTAGGAATTTGTGAACTAATATGGATAAAACAAATGCTAGAAGATTTGAAGATACAATATGAAGGCCCTATAAAATTGTTTTGTGACAATAAATCAGCCATCAAGATTGCACATAATCCAGTTCAACATAACAGGACAAAACACGTTGAGATTGACAGACATTTCATCAAAGAAAAGTTAGATAGTGGTTTGATAACTACCGCGTACATACCTTCTGGGCATCGGCTGGCAAATGTGTTAACAAAGAGTCTACCAACAAAACGATTCAACCAACTTGTAAGTTTGAGATGATTGATTTTCATTCCCCAGTTTGAGGAGGAGCGTTGAAAATGTTAATATTTATAGTTATTTTATTTTATTAGTATGACACCCATTAAGAAAGCCCATTAGGTTTAAACTAAGCTATTCTATTCTCCTATTATAAATCACAACTTTGAAAATTGAAATATATGAAATACTTTTCTACGTAAACCTATAAAAACCGTCAAATGGAAATAGAAAAAAGAATGATTTTATTGAGTGACTATAGTCACAATTAAATAGGCTTGCCATTCAGTGGTTGTATGTTGGTTCGATTGGGAGAGACGAGTCTATCTAATTCCTATAGGTTAAGTTGGTTTTAACAGTTAACTCTATTCGTTATATCATAGATAGAATGGACTCATGGGTAGGGAATCAACAACAACGATCTCTATGAGCACCAACACCAATCAAGCATGAACCGAAAACATCACAAAAAATTATTAACAATATACTCAAAATTGAATCATATATTTCCCTCATAGCTTTAGAAAGGAAAAAAAATCGACACCTGTTCAACCATTCTGTGCTTGAGAATGGTACTCTTAGCCATGATTTTAATAGCCACACTTTCCCCTGTATCACTGTGTTTTGCGAACTTCACCTTCGCGAATGTACCCTCCCCAATAGTTCGACCAACTTCATACTTCCCGATCTTTCTCCTCACCTTCTTCATTGTTTTGTCAACGATCATTCGTAGTTCCCTTTCACGATTTCACAATTCAAAGAAATGACCTAGAAATACGAATTGAATCGCGAATTTTCAACTGAAAATCTTAATAAAAAATCGAAGAAATTCTAGAACGCGATCCTTGGAAACGAGAGTAGAGGTTGCGGTGTTTGATGAAGAAGAAGAAGAAAATGATCGGAAAAACTGTTGAGATGAGAACAGAAATGGAAGATTCTAGAAAAGTAGACAAAGCACCTAACTACTGCTGGGTGTTGAGAAAATTGAAGTGAAACTTCAAGAAGAAGAAGAACAACAAGAGACATGAGATGATTTTCCATTTTTTATTTATTTATAACACAGTCATTATTAAATATAGATTCTTTTTGTATTTGTGGTAGCTTTTTACAGAGCTCCTTTCACATTTCAACTATATTTAGTAATAATTATTATTTGGATTAAATATGTCTGAATTTCTATAAATATGCCGACTTTTAAGTTTAATCTTTTTAAAAAAAAAAATTTAAATAATATTTCTTACAAAAATTTCCGTTCTTAAATATGGTTTCTCCCATTAGTTTCTTCTAACGGAGATTTATGTGACATGTCGCAGGTGTTCTTGTCATGGTCGCGTCAATTTTGATTTGGAATCATTTTTTTATCATAAATAGTATACCCAAATGCAGGGAACCCTAATCTTTTTCGTGAGCATGCTTTCACTGTTTCCCTACATAACACGAGTTCCCTTCAATTGTTCATATTCAACTGAATATTTGTCTCCCTTATCCATCTCTAACATATGTCGTCTTCATTAAGGTTAAGCAAAGTAGTGTCGTACTATTCGACGAGTGTGACAAACTGTGGTGTGAAAAAGTGTAGATGCAATGGTGTTATGATTTCATACATGTGCAATAACGGAAAGAATAAAGGTAGATTGTTTTGGAGATGCCCGTATTAGAAAAATGAGGGTACTTGCAATTTATTCATTTCGGATGATGAAATTGCAAAAGAAAAAGATGATGATGAATGCGTAGATGCAGAATGGAGGAAAGATGAGAGTAAGATTAGGAAAATGCAAGTTTTAGAAACTTTGAAGGAGCTTTGTGAATCATCCATGAAGAAGAACAAGAGGTTGAAGATGAAGATTAAGGCAGAGGCGTTTTGGGGAAAGCTGAAGACAATATGTGTTGTAGTTTCAGTCTTGGTCAATTTGTATTTGTTAATTTGGTGTAATTATCAGTAATGTTGTGTAAGTGGCAATGTTGTGTCACTAGTTTTGTCTGAAATGCAACCTTAATTGGTTTTGTAATGTTGAATTGGTAAGAAATACAATTTGATGTAATTCATTTTATATTGTTCAATTGGTATGGTATGGTATTGTTCAGTTATGACCTTTAATATCACACAATGGCCCTCATGTTTTTCACACAATCTGACCTATAAACTGGACATAATATGAGCTATAAAATATGTAGATAAGATGGCCTTAAAATTTGACCTATAAATTTTGCAGACAATGGTCATCAAGTTTAATTTTGTTGACAAAGTAGCCTTAAAATTTAGAAATAAAGTGACATGTGATTTTGGCATGATATGAGTTATGATTTTCAGAAAAAATGATCTACAATTTTCACATTGAAATCATATGAACTCAACAGATTTCACCATAATAGTATAATTAATTTGGCATACCATAATGTGTTCAAAAGACTACACCAGTGCCATTAAATTAGCATACCATAACATGTTCAAATGACTACATTAGTAAAAGACACTGAGCCAAACAGTACATCAATGCCATTACATCAAAGTACCATGATTTGTTCAAATACTACATCAGTACATTACATAGAGAAAAAAAAAGTACATCAGTACATTAAATCAAAATATTTGTTCCTAAACAAGTCCATTGAGCAAAAAACTACTGCTTCATTGGGTTAGACATTTGCCACTTATGTTGTCTTCTTCAGTTAGAACTAAAGGGTCATCAGATTTCCTTACTGGGCTAGGAATGTTATTTGTTTTCAAGGTCCTCAACCTTTCTTTATGCCTTTTTTCTGCTGCAACAATAGTATGTGTCTTGTACCTGCTCTGAGTTTTAAACTTAACTAGTTCACTTGAACTTGGCCTTGAAATATTTATTCTAATACCAGGTGGTTTGAAACGCTTGTTCTTGCACACTTTTGGTTGCTTACCAAAGAAAACCTTGACACTACTTTGCCTTGGTGCAGGTGCCTTGAGAGGTGATTTGTCAACCCTTAAAGGTTGAATGTCCAAGAACTCATCACCCCTTAATAATGCAGCTAGAGTTTCATCCAAACATGAAGAACGCGTAGGTTGGTCCCTTTTAGTTGGCTCAGATGATTCACTTACCATTTTCTCAATGACAGTTGCTTCTTGATTAGTTGGATCTGTTGCCATTTCCTAATTTACAGTTGTTTGTTGGACAGTTGCCATTTCCTCATTGACAGTTGCTTTTCCCTCCTTGACAATTGTTTTTCCCTCCTTGATAGTTGTTTTTCCCTCATTGGCAGTTGCATTAGTTGCTTCCATAATGATAGTTGTTTCCTTAGTAAATTTTTCTTCATTGACAATTGGTTCCTCAGTGTTTGTTGCCTCATTAACTCTTGTTTCATTGATAATTGGTTCCTTAGTGTTAGGTGCCTCATTAATAGTTCATTCCTCGACAATTGGTTCCTCAGTATTGGTTGCTTCATTAACAGATGCTACCTTAGTAGGTGGCTCCTTGACATGTGGTTCCCTTACTGTTGTAACTTTGACAGGTGCATCTTTAGCTTTTCCTCCTTGAGTTTTGTCTTCTTTGTTTCCCCCTTAGATGTATAATTATTGGTAGATCCCTTATGCCTCCCCTTCATGAAACAAGCACAAAATTAACATTGTTACCCTAGCACAAAATTACCTAGTTAAACAAGCACAAAATGTTAAATTTAAGTTAAACATTACCCATTTTTTGGTGCCAAATTGACTTTGCCAGTCTGACTTGCTTGTGTAGGTGTAACACGGTGGGAGAACCGACTTTAAACAATGTTGCGGATAGCAAGAGTCGCCACCGACTTTTATTTTATCCATAAGGAAAGGTTATAAAAGAACAGGAAAGACCTTAGAGAATATTTTGGGTCCGGGGGGTAGGTTATGAAAAGGGAAGGTGTTAGCACCCTTTTCATCCATGGTTATCCATGGGCTCTTAGGTACTTAAGCTCACTTTTGAATTGTTTTGAAAGTGTAGTGTGTGAATAGCAAAAAAATTCAGAATAGTTTAATAATAATCCGTGTATGGATGTGAAAAAAACTTGCTTGAAAATTTTGTTGGAAATTTGTTTAAGTGTGAAAAAGTTTTGAAGTGAGCAAGTATCTAGGAGTAGCCTACCCTAATGTTTTAAGGTCTTTCTTATTCTTTATCCTTTCCTTAGTAAGACTATCCCTACTATAATGGAGTAGGTAGTCCTTACTTTGGATGTTAAGGGACATGTGAGGGACAATTGGATTTTTGAAGGCCATGGTGGGGTGTAATAAGCAAACTGGAGGGACTATCATCATTTTTCGAAAGGGACTCGATTCGTAAAGGCAACCATAAGGGACTTTGATGATTTTTCCATTTGAGGGACTTGCTTTATACACCCCACTTAACCATTATTCGTAGGCAACTTGAGGGATATCCTTAGGAAGTGAGACGGCGATTAAAATCGACTTACGTGTGTGACGTGTTTATTTTAATTATCTTTATTTAAAAGTGATCTAAATTTATTTTAATATTACATACATGTTGTTACACTCCCTAATTACTAACCATAATAATAATTAAATAATTAAACAACTTTACATCCCAGAAACAATTACAAAATAATAAGCAAAATAATTAAATAGCAAAGATAAATAAAATATAAATAAGCAATAATAAATAATAAAGGGGGTTAGTAAGCAATATTTAACAAAATAATAAGCATGATTAGAATATAAATGGGTTAGTAAATAAGAATAAACAAAATTAATCCAAATATTATAATAATAAGAAATTAACAATTTTTTAATATAATCAACTAAAAAAAACAAATATGAATAAACAATTGTTTTAATTTACAAATTATTAAATTATATTTTAATCATGAAGTTACTACAAAAAATTTAATTATTATAAGCACAATTATTTATAAACTAAAGTTATGTAAAAAAAATGTTTATAAGTATATTTACAAAAATTTGTAAGAATTATAGTAAACATACATATATAATAATTATATTAGAAAATAACATTAAAAAAAAAAAATAGGATTAGATTTGTATTAAAAAAATATTTTTAGAGTTTTATGAAATTAGGGTTTATATGAGAAATAAATTTTTAGGGTTTATATAAAAAAAATAGGATTTAGTTATATACAAAAATTTTCTAATTTATACATATTACAATTTAGACATAAAATATAGAAACAAAATTTGTGAAAAAAAACATATTTTTTAAAATTAAAGAAAACAGACATATTTTATTATTATTTATTTATTATTGAGAAATATACATAATATATTTAATTTTTAATATTATAATATTTAAATCAAATAAAAGGAAAGAAAAAAAAGCGGAAACTTACCTGGCTGGGGTTTAAACCCAGGCCAGCTCGATTTCCAGGAAGCACAACAACCATCAGGCTAAGCATACAATTGTGAAATATATCCAGGAACAATTCATATTATTTTTTTAATAGAATTTGAATTTGAAAACAGGCGCGAACTGGCCTTCTTCTTCCTCCCATTACCTGCGGATTTTGCAACGTTTTCTCCTACGAATATTGTTACGAGTTCTTCCACCCTGCGAAACACAAACTTCATCCAAACGGCAAAATTTCACAAAATTGATTGCACCATTGTATTGCTACTGAGTTTTTCAATCGTCCTATGTTTTCCAAATCCATTTATCATTTGAAAATCGTGAAACCCTAAAGAGGGCCGAAAACCCTAATCATGGTGAATTCTTGTTCCTTGCAATGCTCTGAATTTGAGAACCCGAATATGACTTTTTGAAAGATTTTTTGTGCTTTTGATCTTACCTTTAGGCTGCTGCAAAAATCGTCAATGAGGCTAGGGTTTGTGCTTAGTATATATGTGTGATGGATTTAGGTCAGAAACATTGATGTGTTGTGTGGATATTTGATCCAAAAAATATTCAAAAAGATCATTGTATAAATTTCAAATATTTGATCATGAGTGCTTGCTATTTTGGGAGAGATCACATGATTTCCTTCTCATTCTAATTCAATCAATGATTATGAATTTCTAGAAACAAAATCTTCACCCAAAAATAGATTTTTATATTTTTTATTTATTTAAAATGATTTTTATGAATTAAATCAATAATAAATAAATAAAAAATAATAATTTGGGAGAGATCACATGATTTCCTTCTCATTCTAATTCAATCAATGATTATGAATTTCTAGAAACAAAATCTTCACCCAAAAATAGATTTTTATATTTCTTATTTATTTAAAATGATTTTTATGAATTAAATCAATAATAAATAAATAAAAAATAATAATTTGGGAGAGATCACATGATTTCCTTCTCATTCTAATTCAATCAATGATTATGAATTTCTAGAAACAAAATCTTCACCCAAAAATAGATTTTTATATTTTTTATTTATTTAAAATGATTTTTATGAATTAAATCAATAATAAATAAATAAAAAATAATAATTTGGGAGAGATCACATGATTTCCTTCTCATTCTAATTCAATCAATGATTATGAATTTCTAGAAACAAAATCTTCACCCAAAAATAGATTTTTATATTTTTTATTTATTTAAAATGATTTTTATGAATTAAATCAATAATAAATAAATAAAAAATAATAATTTGGGAGAGATCACATGATTTCCTTCTCATTCTAATTCAATCAATGATTATGAATTTCTAGAAACAAAATCTTCACCCAAAAATAGATTTTTATATTTTTTATTTATTTAAAATGATTTTTATGAATTAAATCAATAATAAATAAATAAAAAATAATAAAAATGATGAATTTTGGTCAATTGGGTCGTGCACCATGTTATGAGATGGATTGGGTCATAAATTAGGCAGCCCATTTGGAAAGAAATACTTCTAAGCCTCCATTTTCAACATAAACCATCACAAAATTGCCCAACTTTGCAAGGGCACATTTCTCTCAATTTTAAAGGTATGATGGTGTTCTTGGACTTTTTGGAAAGCTTGAAGAGTCCTCTAAACAACCCCATTGGTTTCAGGTCCATATCATTTACCAATATCAAGTTATGCCCTTTTGAAGTTGTTGACTTTTTGTTGACTTTTTGTTGACTTTTTGTTGACTTTTGAAATGACCCATAATGTCTTAGATCATATCTTTCAAATAAAGCATTTTTGGGCTTAACCTTCAACATCAAAGTTGTAGAGAATTCAATTTCCTTCAAAATGAGCTTTGGATGGAGACTTGGTGATGAAGTATGTGAAAGTTATGCCTGGTCAAAGTTCAGTTGACTTTTACTGAGGAAACCCTAATTTAGAAACTCCTGATTATTGATGATCTGGAATCTCCTTGATGAATCATGATCAACCCTTGATCAAATGATGAATTTTACTTCATATACTTGATGTTGGCAAAAAATCATGAAGTTTGACTTTGGTTTGACCACAGTTGACCTCAGTTTGACTTTTTAACTGCATTGACTGCTTTTGACTTATCTGATCATCTGACTGAGCAAACTTTTGAGAAAAGTCTTGAAACTTGACATGGGGGTTCTTATACACATATAAGATGTTATGAAGCTCACTTGAAGTCTTGGAAGTCCATTTAGCCTGATTAAAGTCAAAACCCTAGTTTCGGATGCACTGCTTAGGAGGTGCATTGTCTGAGGGAATTGTCAACTCTTCTGACCAATTGTGAACTTTGTGAACCTTGTGAACATCATGAAGTGGCTTTGTAGACCTCATGACCCTTAGGAAAGCTTTGTAAACATTGTGAATCTTGTGAACCTTGTGAACCTTCAAGAAGCAACCTATGGACTTCATGAACCTCATGAAAGGTCTTGTAGATGTTGAGAAGTTTGTGAACCTTGTGAACCTTCAAGAAGCACAAAGTCTTGTATTGTGAGGGCAAATTTTGGGGTGCAACAGCTGCCCCTGTTCAATTTTCTGAAACCTGAGGGGTTAGATTGGTATATTTGCCAGTCGTAACCTGGAAGGTTGAAGGGGATTGAACACAAAAGCCCAAAAATTTGCACTCACCAGTGCACTAGAGTGGTACAGATGGCTAGTCGAATATGATTGAGTGGGCTTAAAGATGCCACTAGGGGGGGAGCAGTTCAAAATATGGGTGTATGATGAAAGCTGTCAGGAGTCTGGAATAATAATGATGTAGCAGCATGTCTTCATGAGGATAGAGCAATCAATAGTGATAACCCTAAAGCAATCTTGAAGGAATGATATGATTTCAGGAGGATAGAACAATGAATGGCTCTAAAGCAGTCTTGAAATAATAATGTGATATGTCTTCAGGAGGATAGAGCAATCGATAGCTCTAAAGCAGTCTTGAAGTAATGATTTCAGGAGGATAGAGCAATGGATAGCTCTAAAGCAGTCTTGAAATAATAATGTAATTTCAGGAGGATAGAGCAATGGATAACTCTAAAGCAGTCTTGAAATAATTAGATGGCTTCAGGAGGATAGAGCAATGGATAGCTCTAAAGCAGTCTTGAAATAATAATGTAATTTCAGGAGGATAGAGCAATGGATAACTCTAAAGCAGTCTTGAAATAATTAGATGGCTTCAGGAGGATAGAGCAATGAATAGCTCTAAAGCAGTCTTGAAGTAGTAATATGACCTCATGAGGATAGAGCAATGAATAGCTCTAAAGCAGTCTTGAAGTAATAGGATGATTTCAGGAGGATAGAGCAATTAGTAGCTCTAAAGCAGTCTTGAAGTCATGAGAGGCTATCAGGAGGATAAAATAACCCTGAGGTTACAATAAAGCAGTCCAAAGTAATAAGAAGCTCATCAGGAGGATAAAGTAACCCTGAGGTTACAATAAAGCAGTCCCAAAGATCATAAGCTTGTCTGTTGGATAATTAACCTGAAAACAAGGTAGCACTCTGTATAACAACATTAGTTTATGCTTTATGTATGCATGTATGACATGATGCACTTAGGTAATGTACTATAGACATATATGTTATGGTATGATGTAAATGATGTATGTATGATATGACACTGCTGGAAGTGTCTGGATATCCTTGTATAACAACTGATGGCCAAAGAAAATAAATCCCGATTCGTTGTTGAAGAATATATAACCCTCCGTCTGCTGGGAATAACAAGGTATAGATAACCTTTCGTTGTTGGGGATAGCAAGGTATAGATAACCTCCCGTTGTTGGGGATAGTAGGGTATAGATAACCTTCGTTTTCGTTTGATAGTAGGATAAGTATAACATCCCGTCTTCGTTCATCGTGCCCTTATTGGAAAGTAATTTCCCGTATATCCGTATGAGGATAAAAGAGATGGATATAAATTCCAGGGGAGATTAGACTTTGTGAAAATGGATTAGTCCTACTGATGGTTTGTAACTGTCTTGTAAAGATGAACCGGCGAAGCTTCGTTGAAATCCTTCCCTCGTTCGTCCTTAGTAAATACTATTACTGCATTTTCATGCATTTCTGGTAAACATCAATCATATTAAAAGCATACATGCATTTCTGGTAAACATCAATCATATTCAAAGGCATACATACATTCAAACACAACCAATGGACGTTTCGCTTATGTAAATAGGGTAAAAGTAAATCTGGATTCAAAAGATGGAATTTATATCAAAAGTGACCCATACACGGGTAAGTTTGTACAAGGAGACATAAACCCTAGTAAGAGAATTTTGTCATGAAGTTTTACAAAAAGAATCAGTTATGTGGGAAATAATCCTATTGAGTTTCAATTCTACTATTGCCACTCAAGTATCTCATCTTCTTGCTGTTGAGACGGAAACGATTGGATTGAGCTTTATCTGTTTGAGCTTGAGTAAGTAGTACAACTGGTTGCAGTTTCATGAGTGATCCAAACGAGACATAGTCATACGCTTTAATCCCTAACTTTTGCCTGGATTGCCCTTTCAGGTTTTCAATCCACCGGGATACCCTTTTTTGCCCAAGCCGCCTTTTCAGGTTTTCGACTTGCCGGGTGTACATCTTTTTATATATATATCCCTAATTTTTGCCCAAACCCTTTTGGTTTGCCGGGGTGCCCTTATTTTTGCCTAGGCCTGTCAACCTAGCGGGTCTCTTTTTATGCGTAGTATTTTTTAACTATGTCTGCGTTTACAGGTTGTGGGAAGTCTTCACCATCCCAGCTGATCTCACACATAGATGCCATGGTGGCCAATGCGTCTGCCAACTGATTCTCTCTTCGTGGAATATGTCCAAAAGTAATCTCTTTGAAATGTGGGATCAAAGACAACACATGTTCTCTGTAAGGAATGAGATTATCATGCTTTGTATCCCAATCTCCTTTAATCTGACTTACTACCAGAGCTGAATCTCCATACACCTCAAGGCACTGAATCTTCATATCAATAGCAACTTGCATACCCATGATACATGCCTCATACTCAGCCATGTTATTGGTACAATAGAAACAAAGTCTGGCAGTAATCGGGGTATGACAACCTTCAGGGGAACTAATCACAACACCAACACTATTACCATGTGCATTGGAGGCACCATCAAAAACCATAGTCCATCGGGATCCTTGTTCAGGTCCGTCATATTGTCCAGGTTCTTTGGTAACAGACATAATGTCTTCATCAGGGAACTCAAAATTCATTGACTGGTAATCACCTACTGCTTGATGAGCCAAATGATCAGCAACAACACTCCCCTTAATGGCCTTCTGAGTAGTATACTGTATATCATATTCCGTCAAGATCATTTGCCATCTTGCAATTCTTCCGGAGAGAGCAGGTTTCTCAAATATGTACTTGATTGGATCCATCTTCGAAATCAACAAGGTAGAATGGGTCAACATATACTGTCTTAGTCGGCGAGCAGCCCATGCCAAAGCGCAGCAAGTTTTCTCGAGCAGTGAGTATCTTGTTTCGCAGTCGGTAAACTTTTTGCTAAGGTAGTATATTGCCTGCTCTTTTCGACCAGACTCGTCATGTTGCCCCAATACACACCCCATTGAGTTGTCTAATACTGTTAAATACATAATCAAGGGTCTTCCATCAACTGGTGGCATTAAAATTGGAGGTTCTAGCAAATATCTCTTGATTTCATCAAAGGCAGTCTGGCACTCATCATTCCATTCCATCACCTGATCTTTCTTCAACAACTTGAAGATTGGCTCACAGATGGTAGTTAATTGGGAAATAAATCTTGCAATGTAGTTCAATCGTCCCAAGAAACCTCTAACCTCCTTCTCAGTACGGGGAGCTGGCATCTCTCGTATAGCTTTCACTTTTGCAGGATCCACTTTAATACCTTTTCCACTGACAATGAAACCCAGGAGCTTTCCAGATCTAACTCCAAAAGTACACTTGTTTGGATTTAATCTCAACCTGTATTTCTTCAACCTCTCAAACAACTTGTGCAGATGATCAAGATGTTGTTCTTCATTCTGAGACCTGGCTATCATATCATCCACATATACCTCTATCTCATGATGAATCATATCATGAAACAAAGCCACCATAGCACGCTGATATGTTGCCCCTGCATTCTTCAAACCAAATGGCATTACCTTATAGCAAAAGGTGCCCCACTGTGTCACAAATGTAGTCTTCTCCATATCTTCAGGTGCCATCTTGATTTGATTGTAACCAGAGAAACCATCCATAAAAGAGAATACCTTATGCTGAGCAGTGTTGTCTACCAGAATATCAATATGAGGAAGTGGAAAGTCATCTTTAGGGCTAGCCTTGTTCAGATCTCTGTAGTCTACACACATACGTACCTTACCATCTTTCTTAGGAACTGGTACCACATTTGCAACCCACTGAGGATAAGAAGTTACGGCCAAGAACCCTGCAT
This sequence comes from Lathyrus sativus, assembly GCA_963859935.3. Classification (NCBI taxonomy): domain Eukaryota; kingdom Viridiplantae; phylum Streptophyta; class Magnoliopsida; order Fabales; family Fabaceae; genus Lathyrus; species Lathyrus sativus. The sequence goes on from OZ012738.1 coordinate 601,795,496, forward strand.
TGAACTGTTTCATTACCTCTGCTTTGATCTTTTCTGACATTTCAGGACGCATACGACGGACCTTCTGCTTCTTTGGACGACAATCTTCTTTCACTGGCAAACGGTGAACCACAATGTCTGTATCCAACCCTGGCATATCTTCATAAGACCAAGCAAAGATCTCCACATAGTCACGTAGCATCTGAATCAACCTGCTCTTGACACTGTCCTCTAAATCAGCCCCTATCTTGACCTCTTTTCTGTTTTCTTCAGTTCCCAGATTCTCAACTTCGACTGGCTCTTCATGTGGCTGTATAGCTTTCTCTTCTTGTTGTAACAACCTAGCAAGCTCTACAGGTATTTCACAATCGTCCTCGTTTCCGTCTTCAGTTTGATAGATCGGATTCTCGAAATTGTAATTGGCAATAGTAGAACTGTTATCAACTGGATCCAGAGTGGATGAGGATCTGCATTTTAGTGACGTGGGTGTGTGTAAGAACACATAGCTGATAAAGCAAAAATAAAAGAAAAAGAAAGACAAGGAACACAATATTTACGAAAACGAAACGTCCACTGATTTTATTGAATGAAGTATGCAAATGAAATGACAACCCGTAACAAGCACACCATTGTGCCCCGGGTAAGGCACATGGCTTGAAAGTTTTAATTGTTCCAGAAATTATAAATTTAAAAACATAACACAGTAATAGTATTTACTCCTGACTAAAGGAGATAGGGATAACATCTTCAACTGTCCAATTATTGAGTCCAACACCCACAGTAGGAAAAATCCATGCCTCCCAGTTGTAGTCTTCATCTTGATCTCCCACAGCATTGATAACCCCTTGATTGGTGATACGAACAGCACGAGCACGACGAACAGCCTTCTGGGACTCTGCAGTGAAACCCAAACCAAACTTGTCAGACTTGTATGGCATATCAGGAAGCTGACCCCAAATAGTACAACCACCTTCTTCCACCACAGCTTTTGCATCATTTAGGGAGGCCATTGCCATTGTTGGAGGGTTTCTGATGACCACAGGAACCTTCTTCACAGCAGGAGGAGTCACACAATCCTTAACAGCCCAGGGAACCACTTCAAATGACTGACATGGAGTTTCAATGTATTCACCTTCTACTTCCAGATACTTGAAAGTGTTTACATGGCTGACAAAGTATTCTTCCTCTCCGAAGACAGTAACAACTTTTCCATTCACCGGATATCTCAACTTTTGATGTAATGTGGAGGTCACAGCACCTGCCCCATGGATCCAGGGACGACCAAGCAGACATGAGTACGAAGGACGAATATCCATCACATAGAATGTAGCGGTAAACACCTGAGAGCCAACCTTGATTGGAAGATCAATTTCCCCATGCACTACTCTTCTAGAACCATCAAAAGCCTTTACCACAATATTACTGGGCTTCAATACCGTATCTTTAGGACTCAGCTTGTTCAGGACTTCCTTAGGCAACACATTCAGAGAGGAACCATTGTCTATCAGCACATGAGACAGGGTAGTGCCCCTGCATTCAATTGAAATATGCAAGGCCCTGTTATGATCCCTCTTGGCAGGGGTCAAGTCAGCATCAGAAAATCCTAACCCGTTGTCATAGGTCAGGTGAGCAACACAATTCTCAAACTGGTCCACAGAAATTGCACTGGGTACATGAGCCATCTTTAGAAACTTGATCAATGACTTGGCATGAGCCTCAGAACATAATAACAGGGAGAGCATAGAAATCTTTGAGGGAGTATGCCCCAGCTGATCAACAATATCATAATCACTCTTGCGAATGATTTTCAATACTTCTTCCATCTGCTTAGAGAGGTCATCAGCAGCTGGCACATCAGTAGATACAGGCTCAATAACAGGACCCTTGCCCCGAGCATCAGTGGTGGAAGTAACAGCAGGAGTAACCGCACTCTTAGAAGCAACTGGAGGGGAGAAGACTCTTCCACTACGAGTGATCTTGCTAGATCCGGCAATATTATCAATGTCAACAGGCATATCAGGTAAAGGCTCCTGTTTGACACCATGGATGTAAACATCAGACCCATAGTGCCAAGGCACAGCTTTGTCAGATGTATAAGGAATAGGACCAGGAGTGGTAATGATCAGAGGAGCTACTCTGGCTTCAGTGACAACTTTCACAGGACCTTCAGCAGTAATCTTGATTGGGCCCTGATGAGTGATTTTAATGGGACCCTTTGAAGTGATTCTTAGTGGTACTTTGTCAACCATATCAACCTCTTCAATCTTCTTACCCTGAGTCAGATGATCTACCATACTTTCTACAGATGCTGGTCTTCTTTCAAACACTATAGTATACTTATCCATGAGACGTTGAATCCCATCTCTCAAAATGAAGCAACTATCCGGCTTATAGGTACAATACAAACAATCTTCACGACAACCTGGAAAGATCCCAGCTTGTACTAACCTCTTTTTGATAACAGACAATGGTGTGCTCAACTCCATAACTGAATAGACATGCAGATCTTCATCAATATCTTCATCAATGGCGTTGACAGTCTTCTCGTGATTTGGCATTGGAGCTGTAATCACATTTGGAGTACCTGGTGGATCAAACTCAATTTCTCCAGCATCAATCATATCCTGAATTTTGTTCTTCAAGACCCAGCAGTTATTAGTATCATGTCCTGGACAGTTTGAATGATATGCACATCGTGCATTGGGATTGTACTTGGGAGAGGTAACATTGGGATTCTGAGGAGCCTCCCTCAGGGTAATAAGTTCAGCCTTCAACAAGTGTTGCAATGCCTGAGCCATTGACATGTTGATCTTCGTGAACTGTCTTCTAGCCCTCTGTTGGTTGCCTTGAGGCTGCTCTGTTGTTGCAGGAGTTGGATTTGAAATATGAACTGCACTAACAGACTGATGCCTTCTGTTACGATCAGGCTGACCATACACAGCATTAGATTCTTTCTTCCCAGTGGGAGGCTTCTTTGCAACACCTGACGAAGAAGTGCCCACTTGGATCTTACCACTCTTGATACCATTCTCTACTCGCTCTCCTGTCATGATCAACTCAGTGAAGCCAGATGATGAGCTTCCAATGAGATGACTGTAAAACGGACCATTCAGCGTACACATGAACATATCAACCAACTCCCTATCAGTCAAAGGGGGTTGAACTCTTCCAGCTAAGTCTTTCCACTTCTGAGCATACTCCTTAAAGCTTTCTTTGGCACCCATAGACATGCTTTGAAGCTGCATGCGGGTGGGGGCTAAGTCAGCATTGTATTGATACTGCTTGTAGAAAGCTTCAGCAAGGTCATTCCAATCTCTGATGTTGACACTCTCCAACTGATAATACCACTCTAGTTGAGCTCCAGATAAACTCTCTTGAAAGAAATGGATCCACAACTTTTTATCAGCAGTGTGGGGTTGCATTCTTCTGACATAAGACCTCAGATGCAATTTGGGACAAGAGACCCCATCATAGACAACAAATGTAGGAACTTTGAACCCAATGGGTATGACCACCCCAGATATCAAGCTCAAATCCTCAAAATCCAGCCCAGATGATTTCTGTAATTCCATAGCATCCATTCTATCCACCAGCATCTTGAATTTGTCTTCGTTAGGCTCATGGTAGTAGTTAGCCTCAGAATCAGAGTCCCCCATAGTGTTGTGGAGACTGCCTCTCTCCTGCTCAGATTCTTCAGATTCATAGTCTTCAACATGTTCCTTGGTCTTGACAGGACCTTTGAACCTTCTTCCCATGTTGAGCAACCCAGCAGACCTTCTAGCCTTCTTAGTCTTCTTGGCCAGCAGTGTCTTCAATTCATCCTGCCCCTTGGATAGGTTCAGGATCAGCTCTTGGAACTGTGCATTCTGTGCCTGGAGATCCTTAACTGATTGTTCAAGAGCCATTGCTGAAATAAACAGCGAGAAGATGAGGAACCTGTGCACAATTATAAACCTGTGATGCAATGATATGGGAATGCATATGCAATGTTTTCAAGGACCGCAGGATTTAAATTTGCTTAAACAATCAAGAAAGTAACTTTTTATTAGTAATAACTTGTTTTGCCTTTTAGGCTTACAAAAAATGAAAGTGAAATAAGTACAAAAGATGGGGTTTTAAGTCTCCCATGGACGTTTCCTCTTTGTGTTGAGGTATGAGTTGAGGTTTCGTTCCTCATGAAGTAGCTTTGTTAGCTCTAGGATCCTTGCTTGGCTTGCTTTGTAATGAGCCTCGAAAGTATCCCTTTGCTCTTTCAGTTGGATCCATGATCTCTGCAAGTCTTCCATATCAGTAGGCATGTCTGGGTGAAGGATGGTATAAGCTGTGTCTCCTTCAGCAACAGGTTCCATGGTAACTGGTAGGATGGCAGGATATGGCATCATGAGTGTCTGAGCACGAAATCGTACCCATCTGAGATAAGCCTCCATAGGAATGGTGTACTTAGGCTCCAGTGTCTTGCTGTCAATCCTGTTTACCTTTCCCCAAGCTCGTATGAATCTCTAACGGTAACCCTGAAGATCGTTGTCGTAGTCAAACACAATGCCCTGAATCAACATGTCATGTGGACCATCGCTTCGGGCGTAACCAAACTGTCGTAAAGCTAGAGATGGGTTGTAGGTGATGCCTCCTCTTATGCCTAGAAGTGGCACATTAGGAAACTCCCCACAACGGTCAATGATGGTGACATTTTCCATAGATCTGGAGCACCAATGGATGTCTGAGTGAGAAAGTGACATGATCCTCTTGGACCATCTGAACCCTTGCTCATTCTTCATTACTGAGCGAGGAAGGTGAGAAACAAACCACCTAGAAAGTAAAGGTATGCAGCACATCAAAGTTCCTCTTGCCCTTGTAGTACGGGTGTGAAGAGAATGTAGGATGTCTCCAAGTAAGGTAGGCACTGGATTGTGACTCAGGAATATGTTGATGGCATGAACGTCTATGAACTGATCAGGATTGGGGAACAACACTAAGCCATAAATCAGCAAGGCTAAGATCTCCTCAAAAGCATCATAGCTCATGGCCTTCAAGAACATTTGAGCTTTATCCATTAATACCTTGGCAAGAATACCCTTGACTCCGCTTCTCGTCTCTAGAACAATGTCAGACTTCTTCAGATGTAGAGCTGCAGCAATAACTTCAGGTTTAAGCTCCTTCTCCAAACCTGTGAATGGCTTCTGATCAAGAACAGGTATACCCAGAAGCTTGGAGAACTCCTTCATGGTTGGAACCAGCTGATAATCAGGAAATGTAAAGCAATGGTGCTTAGGGTCAAAGAACTGAAACAGCACACTCATCATGTCTTCACTGAACCCTGAAGTAACTAGATCCAATAAGTGACCATGTCTCTTGTTGAACTGGGAATGATCAGGCACTAGGGAAACCAACTCCTTGAGCTTAGCAGGTATCCCTACAAAGTTGATCCTGATGGTGTTTCTACGAGCAGAAGCCATGACCTGCAACAAAGAATAAAGATAAATCCTTTGGTCCTTGAAATGGTTAGGGAAAATGATATGCTTATGATGCATGATGATGTCATGATGTCATGCTCAATCACAAACATGTGGCACACACAAACAAGTCACACCATAGCCCTAGGTTTAAAGGCTTGCATGAGGTTCAAAGGCAAGTACCCTCCCCTGAAGTTAGATGGTTCATCCTGTCCTACAAAAGTAACCAGGTTCTAAGGGATCTCAATATCATTGATCCTTCACAAGGGTGGTTGTTCAGAAGGCAACTTACTTGCCAACCAAAACCCTCCAAGTTTAAGATCTCAATGAGCGTAGTATCGAGTGTCAACCAACTTCAGTCTGCACCAAAGCCGGTTACCTCACTACTTTCTAAAGGCCAAGATGAGTTAACTAGGGTTCTAAAAGTCAGTTAGTGCATTGACAACATATGGCAGCCTCAATATTATCCTCAACTTGACTTAAGGAATATAAGCACCAACCAAGAAGTCGCACTAACTATGGCCACCAGATCAACCGTATCGATATACGTCGTACAGTTTCCTTGGTCTATTGCCATTTACCTAAGGTACACTAGATCCGGGTTAGGACCTTTCACACATAAGAGCACCCCAACAATATAATAATAAAGCAAACAAAGCAAACAATTTAAAGTGATCTTAATTCCTAAGGGTACCCCTCTTAAATAGATCCCCAGCAGAGTCGCCAGTTCTGTAACACGGTGGGAGAACCGACTTTAAACAATGTTGCGGATAGCAAGAGTCGCCACCGACTTTTATTTTATCCATAAGGAAAGGTTATAAAAGAACAGGAAAGACCTTAGAGAATATTTTGGGTCCGGGGGGTAGGTTATGAAAAGGGAAGGTGTTAGCACCCTTTTCATCCATGGTTATCCATGGGCTCTTAGGTACTTAAGCTCACTTTTGAATTGTTTTGAAAGTGTAGTGTGTGAATAGCAAAAAAATTCAGAATAGTTTAATAATAATCCGTGTATGGATGTGAAAAAAACTTGCTTGAAAATTTTGTTGGAAATTTGTTTAAGTGTGAAAAAGTTTTGAAGTGAGCAAGTATCTAGGAGTAGCCTACCCTAATGTTTTAAGGTCTTTCTTATTCTTTATCCTTTCCTTAGTAAGACTATCCCTACTATAATGGAGTAGGTAGTCCTTACTTTGGATGTTAAGGGACATGTGAGGGACAATTGGATTTTTGAAGGCCATGGTGGGGTGTAATAAGCAAACTGGAGGGACTATCATCATTTTTCGAAAGGGACTCGATTCGTAAAGGCAACCATAAGGGACTTTGATGATTTTTCCATTTGAGGGACTTGCTTTATACACCCCACTTAACCATTATTCGTAGGCAACTTGAGGGATATCCTTAGGAAGTGAGACGGCGATTAAAATCGACTTACGTGTGTGACGTGTTTATTTTAATTATCTTTATTTAAAAGTGATCTAAATTTATTTTAATATTACATACATGTTGTTACACTCCCTAATTACTAACCATAATAATAATTAAATAATTAAACAACTTTACATCCCAGAAACAATTACAAAATAATAAGCAAAATAATTAAATAGCAAAGATAAATAAAATATAAATAAGCAATAATAAATAATAAAGGGGGTTAGTAAGCAATATTTAACAAAATAATAAGCATGATTAGAATATAAATGGGTTAGTAAATAAGAATAAACAAAATTAATCCAAATATTATAATAATAAGAAATTAACAATTTTTTAATATAATCAACTAAAAAAAACAAATATGAATAAACAATTGTTTTAATTTACAAATTATTAAATTATATTTTAATCATGAAGTTACTACAAAAAATTTAATTATTATAAGCACAATTATTTATAAACTAAAGTTATGTAAAAAAAATGTTTATAAGTATATTTACAAAAATTTGTAAGAATTATAGTAAACATACATATATAATAATTATATTAGAAAATAACATTAAAAAAAAAAATAGGATTAGATTTGTATTAAAAAAATATTTTTAGAGTTTTATGAAATTAGGGTTTATATGAGAAATAAATTTTTAGGGTTTATATAAAAAAAATAGGATTTAGTTATATACAAAAATTTTCTAATTTATACATATTACAATTTAGACATAAAATATAGAAACAAAATTTGTGAAAAAAAACATATTTTTTAAAATTAAAGAAAACAGACATATTTTATTATTATTTATTTATTATTGAGAAATATACATAATATATTTAATTTTTAATATTATAATATTTAAATCAAATAAAAGGAAAGAAAAAAAAGCGGAAACTTACCTGGCTGGGGTTTAAACCCAGGCCAGCTCGATTTCCAGGAAGCACAACAACCATCAGGCTAAGCATACAATTGTGAAATATATCCAGGAACAATTCATATTATTTTTTTAATAGAATTTGAATTTGAAAACAGGCGCGAACTGGCCTTCTTCTTCCTCCCATTACCTGCGGATTTTGCAACGTTTTCTCCTACGAATATTGTTACGAGTTCTTCCACCCTGCGAAACACAAACTTCATCCAAACGGCAAAATTTCACAAAATTGATTGCACCATTGTATTGCTACTGAGTTTTTCAATCGTCCTATGTTTTCCAAATCCATTTATCATTTGAAAATCGTGAAACCCTAAAGAGGGCCGAAAACCCTAATCATGGTGAATTCTTGTTCCTTGCAATGCTCTGAATTTGAGAACCCGAATATGACTTTTTGAAAGATTTTTTGTGCTTTTGATCTTACCTTTAGGCTGCTGCAAAAATCGTCAATGAGGCTAGGGTTTGTGCTTAGTATATATGTGTGATGGATTTAGGTCAGAAACATTGATGTGTTGTGTGGATATTTGATCCAAAAAATATTCAAAAAGATCATTGTATAAATTTCAAATATTTGATCATGAGTGCTTGCTATTTTGGGAGAGATCACATGATTTCCTTCTCATTCTAATTCAATCAATGATTATGAATTTCTAGAAACAAAATCTTCACCCAAAAATAGATTTTTATATTTTTTATTTATTTAAAATGATTTTTATGAATTAAATCAATAATAAATAAATAAAAAATAATAATTTGGGAGAGATCACATGATTTCCTTCTCATTCTAATTCAATCAATGATTATGAATTTCTAGAAACAAAATCTTCACCCAAAAATAGATTTTTATATTTTTTATTTATTTAAAATAATTTTTATGAATTAAATCAATAATAAATAAATAAAAAATAATAAAAATGATGAATTTTGGTCAATTGGGTCGTGCACCATGTTATGAGATGGATTGGGTCATAAATTAGGCAGCCCATTTGGAAAGAAATACTTCTAAGCCTCCATTTTCAACATAAACCATCACAAAATTGTCCAACTTTGCAAGGGCACATTTCTCTCAATTTTAAAGGTATGATGGTGTTCTTGGACTTTTTGGAAAGCTTGAAGAGTCCTCTAAACAACCCCATTGGTTTCAGGTCCATATCATTTACCAATCTCAAGTTATGCCCTTTTGAAGTTGTTGACTTTTTGTTGACTTTTTGTTGACTTTTGAAATGACCCATAATGTCTTAGATCATATCTTTCAAATAAAGCATTTTTGGGCTTAACCTTCAACATCAAAGTTGTAGAGAATTCAATTTCCTTCAAAATGAGCTTTGGATGGAGACTTGGTGATGAAGTATGTGAAAGTTATGCCTGGTCAAAGTTCAGTTGACTTTTACTGAGGAAACCCTAATTTAGAAACTCGTGATTATTGATGATCTGGAATCTCCTTGATGAATCATGATCAACCCTTGATCAAATGATGAATTTTACTTCATATACTTGATGTTGGCAAAAAAATCATGAAGTTTGACTTTGGTTTGACCACAGTTGACCTCAGTTTGACTTTTTAACTGCATTGACTGCTTTTGACTTATCTGATCATCTGACTGAGCAAACTTTTGAGAAAAGTCTTGAAACTTGACATGGGGGTTCTTATACACATATAAGATGTTATGAAGCTCACTTGAAGTCTTGGAAGTCCATTTAGCCTGATTAAAGTCAAAACCCTAGTTTCGGATGCACTGCTTAGGAGGTGCATTGTCTGAGGGAATTGTCAACTCTTCTGACCAATTGTGAACTTTGTGAACCTTGTGAACATCATGAAGTGGCTTTGTAGACCTCATGACCCTTAGGAAAGCTTTGTAAACATTGTGAATCTTGTGAACCTTGTGAACCTTCAAGAAGCAACCTATGGACTTCATGAACCTCATGAAAGGTCTTGTAGATGTTGAGAAGTTTGTGAACCTTGTGAACCTTCAAGAAGCACAAAGTCTTGTATTGTGAGGGCAAATTTTGGGGTGCAACAGTAGGCATCTCTTGAGATAAGAGTGTAAGTAAGTCTTAACTGGTCTGATTGGGAAACCCTTGACTGGGTTGGGTGGGCATCCTTTGACTGGCCTGGTTGGCCAACCCTTGACTGGGGTGGGTGAGCATCCCTTGACTGGTCTAGTTGGGCATCCCATGATTGGCGTGGATGGTATTCCTAGAGGGAACAAGCACAATTTTCTTGTTCTTCTTGCAGGTCCTTTTGTTGTAACCTAGTTCGAAACAAGCCTTGCACCTATGACTTGTATTTGTTCTATGCCATTATGTCTAGTTCACTTCATATGGCTCACTCCTTCTAAGTTTCTTGGGCCACATTTGAACAAAGGGGGCAGCATAGTTCATTGGATGTTTTTGACCATTTATTCTGGCCATTCAATGGGGTGACCACTTCACTATAACATTTTTCGTATGTGCTTTTGTGATAAAACTTATGCACATATTTGACTGGGTCATCCACTTTCCTATGTATGACAGTCACACCATGTCTACATGGAATTCCAACAAGTTCCCAATAGTTTCATGGACATGATTGTTTTTCTAAATCCACTACAAAACTATCAGTAAACAATACATGTGTGACTTGAAAGTTTAATCTACCAGCATAAGTTGTTGTCCAACTAGCATTTTTTTTAATCTCTCTATCTAACCTCCTTAATGGTTTTGTCATTATATGCCCTTTATAACTATCTACCTTTTCTCTAAATGTTGCGAACATTTCCATTAGGTAATTCCTAATACACTCAAATAAAAGAATTGTTGCATTAAAAGACTCACTTAAATTGTTCATTAACACGCCACACTTTGAGAAAAAAAGGAAAAGCATGCTTACTGATAGGTGTTAGGTTTAGAATGGTTTTCGTATCAACTTACGGCATTTTTAAGCTCTTTTCCATACTTTTGATTGTGAAACAACTTATTTTTAAGTGATTTTTGCATCAATGTATATATTTGGTATTTTAATATATTTGTTAGTTTTGTAGCATATTTTGTAAAAAGGGCGAGGCAAAAATTAGAAGAAAAAGTAAAGAAACGAAGAAAGTCGCATGTCGAAGACTTCACAACCTTCGTCTGGTGAACGAGAAGCGAAAAGGAAGTTTCGCTCGGCAAAGGACCAGGCGAATGAAGATTGAAATTCCAGTTGCTACTGGAATTGGTTCGCTGGCTAATTCGCCTGACGAAGGAGAGGCGAAAGGAATTCGCCCAGCGAAGCTGTATTTCCCCTGGCGAATTCAGATATTTTCTTTTAGCTTCTCTACACTGTTGTTGTCACATGGTTGTACTAAAGGGATTCGCCAAGAGAATTTAGTGGCTCGCCCGACGAATTTGTCTGGGCAGAACTTGTGTATCTTAGTACCTTGCGTCACTTTTGGGGACATAACTACTTTTACCAATCTTTTGTAACCTATAAACTCTTGTGGAGAGAAAACAAATCATCTTCTTCGTTTCTACTTGGAAATCAAAGATTTTGAGCTTCAATCTCTGATCCTTTTAAGTTTGATGCTCTAAAAGCTTTGTTTGTTACTTGTTGCTCAAGCTACCATGGTTATGGGTAGCTAAACTTCTCCTTGTGTCAAGATTAGAGGTAGATAATCCTTATTCTTGTATGTATTTCTCTTGATATGTGTATGTGAACAAGTTGATGATAAATATATGGTGAAAAACATTGTTTTGGTTGTATATTTATGTTGGATCATTATTGAGAAATATGTTTCAACCTTTGACCTAGTTTTTCATCTTTCAACAAACAAAGCTTAGAAATAGTTTTGTGAGTTGATATTCACCAATATTGAACCTTTAATGTTATCATATTGATAGTTAGGTTGAGAGGTCATCTAAAGATCATTATGATAAAGATCACAATTTGTTTTAGAGATAAAACATATTGAGAGGATTTGTGATTATATTTGTGGTTAATGAGTTCACATGCTTTGCTAAGAAAATGTGTATGAAATGGATTATCGAGCCCTAATCTTGACATTTTTTTACCAATCGTTAAAACCGAAACTTTTTACCATTGATTATAATTTTTATGCAATTGTGTGTTATGAAATTAAACCAACCACTTTGTATGTTCTATGTTTAAAACTATTTCAATTGTAGAACGACGGTAATATCACACAATCCATACGGATACGATAACAAAAACCCACACTATTACTCATTTCAACAAAATGGTGTCGTTGTCGGGGATTGTTGTTTGATATTGCAAGCATTGAAATACATTTTAAACTTTGTTTATCTCAGTTACACTTTCTTGAGCTTGTTAATTTGTTTGGTTAAGTTTTGCAGACTTTGTTTATGCGAGGAAAGTTACCTGCAGATCAACTTCTTTTTGTTCCCGAGATTGAAAGAACTGCACGTAAGTTGAATAGAAAAACTAGACGGAGGAGACAACTTGCCGAGGAAAGACGAGAGAGAGAGAGAGAGAGAGAGAGAGAGAGAGAGAGAGAGAGAGAGAGAGAGAGAGAGAGAGAGAGAGAGAGAGAGAGAGAGAGAGAGAGAGAGAGAGAGAGCGAGAGAGAGAGAAGGGGGAGAAAGTTCTACACCAATACCTCAGTTTACGCCAATCATGGCAGATTCACCACCCCCACCTCTTGCTTCAACACCACGTGTCAACAGTCCGAGACATACTGCTCAGTTTGCATGCAATATCCAAAACGGTAGACATTCGGAGATGAAAACGGGTATTATTGCACTTCTATACCAAAATCCTTTTACTGATATGGATCATAAGAATTCGTTCACACATCTCACAAAATTCTATGAGATTGCGGGTGCAATGGGAGCCCCGGAAGCTGACGAAGAATCGTTGTTCAAGAGACTATTTTCGCACTCCTTAATCAGGAAGGCAAAGGAATGGTACCTTGATCAATTCACTTTGGTGATGACGGACTGGAATGTGTTAGAAGAAAAGTTCCTTGAACAATCTTTTCCATACAATCGATTCATGGAAGTAAAGACTGCAATTGCGGTATTTGCTCAAGCGGAAATGAATCTCTCAATGAAGCATGAGAGAAGTTCAAATCCATGTTACGAAAATGCAAAGGTCACGGTTTTGATGAGCTAACACAAGTGCACATTTTAAAAAATGGGCTCCAATTTGTTCACAAAACTTTGTTAAACGCCACCGCGAGTGGATCGTTAATGGCAAAAAGTGTTGAAGATGCGGTAGCCATTATTGATAAGATGGAATTGAATGATCATCAAGGAAATCAAAATTGTGGTACTCCTCAGCGGAAACCAGGAATTTTTGAATTGGGGACTAACGATGTTATTCTTGCTCAGATTAAATTGTTATCCCAATAAGTGGAGTTGTTGACTCAACAAATGTCAAAGCTTCCAAAACTACTAAAAGAGATGCAAGAATTGCCAAGCAAGAATATGTAAATAGATGTTTGTGAACTGTGCAAAGGAGATCATTCCACCGGTTATTGTCCTCTGGTTAACGAAGAAGCAAATTTCATGGGTAATCAAGCCTATCAAGGAAGACAACAACCTTATCAAAACAATTAAGGTTACCAACAACGAGGGAACAATCCTAGTTATCAACAAGGTTACCGTCAAAACCCTTATCAACCTACACAACCTCAAGGTGGAAGTTCAAATTTAGAAGAAACTCTCAATCAATTCATGCAAATGTTAATGGCCAACCAAAAGAGTAATGAGGCATCAATCAAGAATCTTGAAAACCAAGTGGGGCAACTTGCGAAACAATTAGCCGATCAACAACCGGGGCCATCTTTTTTCGCAAACACTCAAACCAATCCCAAAGAACATTGCAAAGCCATTATAACTAGGAGTGGAAGAGAGGTGGGTGGAAAAGAGAAAAATGACAAGAAAAATAATGAGATTGTGGAAGAAAAAACTGATGAGGTAGAAGTTGAAAAGAATGATGAGGTAGAAGTTGAAAATAATGATGAGATAGACGTTGAAAATGAGAACCATGAGAAAGAAGATGTGGAGGAAAAAAAGATAAAAATTAAGAGAGGAAAGGAGAAAGTGAGCCAAATCCCAATTCAAAACTTGTATTATCCTCATGCTCCAACCAAGAAAGACAATGCTAGACATTATGCTTGGTTCATGGATATATTTCGTCAATTGCAAATTAATATTCCATTTTATGAGAATTTTAAGCAAATGCCTAAATATGAAAAGTTTATGAAATATATCCTGACCAAAAGAGAAGATTTATGGACCAAGAAATAATCACACTTGATGCGAGTTGTAGTGCAATCATTCAAAGAAATCTATCGATCAAAGCAAGTGATCCGGGTCGAGTTACTTTGTTGGTTACCATCGGTGATGTTTATGTGGGTAAAGGCTTGATTGAATTAGGCTCAAGCATCATTTGATTCCATTATCTATGGTTAATAGGTTGGGAAGAATTGAGATGAAAGAAACAAAAGTGACATTCCAACTAGCTAATAAGTTTACAACTCATCCTCATGGAGTAGCCCAAGATGTGTTAGTCAAGGTGGATAAATTTTTTTTCCAATTGATTTTGTTGTTATTGACATGGAAGAAGACCATGATGCTCCATTGATTCTTGGTTGACCTTTTATGAAAACGGATAAAATGATGATTGATATCGATGACGGTCTCATGAAAGTGAGAGTTCAAGATGAGGAAGTTTCTTTTAATCTTTTCGAAGCAATAAAGCATTCCAAAGAAACACATGATAGTTTTCGAATTGATGCAACGAAATAAGCTATAATGGAAGTAATAAGGCAAGTCAACAAGACAACTCCCTTTGAAAAAGCTCTTGGTGAGGCATTTGAAGTTCTTACCAAAGAAGAAGAGAAGGAACTTGAAAAATGCTTGAACGAACTTGAAACTTTGGAAGAATTGCAACCTTGGGAAAATGAAGTGGAAGTGTTGAAAAAAAGAAGTAAATGATGAAAAATCCCAACTTGAATTGAAGATGTTTCCTCCCCATTTGAAATATGCATTCCTTGATGATGGTCGTAACAAACCGGTTATCATTAGTAACATTTTATCCAAAAAAGAGGAGCACCGTTTAATTCAAGTTTTGAAGAAAAACTAAAGAGTTATAGGTTTGTTTCTCTCCAATTTGAAGGGGATTAGTCCGGGTTATTGCATGCACAAAATATTCATGGAAGAGGATTTCAAGTCGGTGGCTCAACCTCAACGCCGCTTGAATCCTACAATGGAAGAGGTTGTAATGAAGTAAGTAATGAAACTATTAGATGCCGAGATGATTTATCTGATTTCCAATAATACATGGGTGAGTCCAGTACAAGTTATTCCAAAGAAAGGAGGTATGACCGTGATAAGAAATGAAAATAATGAATTGATTCCAACAAGGACCGTAACGGGTTGGCGGATGTGCGTTGATTACCATAGGATTAACCAAGCAACACGAAAAGATCACTTTCCATAACCTTTTATCGATCAAATGCTTGAAAGGTTATCGGATCAAGAGTTCTATTGTTTTTTAGATGGGTATTTCGGGTATAACCAAATTACGGTTAATCCGGAAGACCATGAGAAAATGATGTTTGTTAGACTAAGGCACGGATCTAGAAGGGGGGGTTGAATAGATCCTTTTTAAAAATTTGAGTGGCGCTACCAATAAAATTGGTTTTCAAAATTGTTTTCAAATGCGGAAGCGGCCTTGGAAAATATAGTCTAAAACGAACAACTATTGGAGAGCCGGATATGCGTCAAGCAGATGAATTTAAGACGATAACGGATAGTAAATCACTACACACTTTTATGCAAAACTCAGATGTGATTCACTCGTACTATTTCCTTATTCCAATGATCAAAAATTACACCAAAACTAGCAGCAAAATTAAGGCAATTTTAGTTCAGCACTTTTGTCGAACAGTTGGTGTGCACAAATACCTTAAATGATATTTGTGTTGAATGAGTGATTGAAAAAGCCTTAGTACAGTATTTCTATTGTACTTAGTAGTTAAAAAACAGTGTTTCACCAACTCACTCAATCAATACTACAATTTGACAAAATCACTTATTCTAGAATCACTTAATTTTTAAGCTGTAATTGAAAATGCAGAAAATAAAGGAACACAAGATTTGATGAGGCAGTTCCCCCAGTCGTCCTCGCGTTGGGGTACGTCTGCCCTCAATTCTACAATGAGAATTGAGATATGTATTGAATAGATATCACCTGTTTGGTAGAACAGTTATACACAAGAATCGATAGACAATTGATACAAACAATCTTAATGTTGCTGATAATTTCTACCACTTCTTGCCCCTTGATTCAAGATGAATCAAGTCCTCCAATTTGATGTGAATGACCTCCGATTGCAGCCACCTTATTGACAACTCTTCCGTTGATCAAACCTTCGGCACGGCTGATCTTAGACACACCCAAATTGAACCCGGAACGTCTTCAACCTTTCAACGCCCTAGCTACTAGATTGATCAACCTTCCGCTAATCAATCACCTTCGCACTCGCTTGATTGTTGAACCGACGATTCCGTAACAAAAGCCTTCAAAACCTGTAGTCTTGATAGGTAAAACCTCAAAGGTTTTCTCCCAAGAAACACCTGCACCAGCTTCCACTCGAACCGGATCTTCAATCACGCGTTCGAACCTTATCACCGTCGAGCAAACCACAAACCGCAGCAAAAAAATTGATTATCTGTAATTTGAGGATTTGTGAGTTGATTGAACGATGAAGATGAAGAACACTGATGCACCTCTTTCACGTTTCTTGACCTGAACACTTTCTCACAATGCTTTCAAAAATGTTCGTTGTTAAAATTGAAAAGACAGCTATTTATAGTAATATACAAAACAGACAGTTGACAGATCAATGAAACATAGCAGAATTTCTGTTTCTGCGCGCGAACGGTCGACCATAGGGTCGGCGTGCGCTGAGCCGTGTGATTCTTAAACCTGCATGCGCCAAGTTAACGGTCGACGCATGACCTTCATGCGCTGACCCGTGTGATTCTTAAACCTGCATGCGCCAAGTTAACGGTCGACGCATGACCTTCATGCGCTGAGCCGTGTGAACTGAATGAAACTGTGTGCTGACGGTATGGTCGGCTCATGGTTCAAAAATCTGCAAAAACATAAATTTCTACAGCTTTTTGTGCATTACGTCATTGTAAAAATTGAATCATAAGTAGCGTGAATGATTTAAACGAAAGAAGGATATCTCTTAGCAAGTTGTCATCATCAAAAACCAGAGGCACGCTTGTGTTGGTAGATACTTTGCCTTCACATTCTCCCCCTTTTTGATGATGGCAACCTACTGTTACGCAACACGTGATAGGTATAGGTATGCTCCCCCTTTCTTTTACAATTATAGCGGTCGTAATCATCGTCTATCTACTGCTCGGTTCTCCCCCTTTGACAACATCAAAAAGAGGTAAACTCGTGACACAATAACAACACATTGAATCATGCATAAATGAGATACCAACAGATGAGAAGTAAACAACAGTTATACATACGATGGAGATAACAGTTAATAGATTACAGAACCACAAAAATGTCATGATAGCAACATAGAAGTAAGCAACAATCATAGTGAGTTTGGGCAGAAAAGCAAAACACAACAAACAAAATGAATGCAAGCCAAAACAGGAAACAACAAATGACATATGAGCGCATGCTAATAGCCCCGTCCACGTCCGCGACCACGACCACGCCTGTCATAGTAATGAGGATGGCGTTGGGGATGAGCTAGATCAGAAAATTCTTCTGTGATGTTATTCAAAAAGTCAAGACTGTCGACAATGGCGCGCTCTTCAGCTTGATGACAGTGAGTTAGAGTCTCGAATCGAGCGTCCAGCTGAGTCGACATTCCACTGATCCGTTCATTTTGGTTATGCAGTTCAGAACGAATTTGTGCCATTCTTTCATTTTGATCCCTCATGAATTTTTGCTGTTGTTCCTGCATATTGGTCATAAAATTTCGCTGTTCCAACTGCATCGACTGCATTATTTCTAAAATCTCCGAATTGTTTGACGGTTGTTGAGGAGAAGGTGGGTCTGCAGTGCTTGGTTGATACGGCTGATAGAATTTGCCAAGGGTAGTCCACCCGGTGTATTGCCATTCACCCCAGCCTTGGTTATTCTCCTCATCCTCATTTTCCTGTTGGTTTGAGTAGGCAGACCAGTTATTGTGTTGATTGTCATCTTGATATGTTTGTTGATAGTTTTCAGAAGGCACGTATGGTTGATGACCTTCATTAATATCGTGGTCCAGCTGAGTCTCATCAGCGGTTTCTTGTGCCTCTCCTGCATTGTCACCTTGATTGTCTTCATCTTCACTTGAGCTTCCTTCTGCTTCTTCATCTTCTCCACCCTCTGACTCATCAGCACTTTCTTCACTCGAGGAGGCAGCTGCAGCCATGGTTGAGCGCCGATAAAATCTGTACTTTTTGAGCGACTGATCCCACACATATCCCATCATAGCAAAGACCTTTGAACTGATGTCATGTTATGTGACCGCTGCCCTGTTATGGTCGACTCAATATGCAACAAACAGCAGATTTTTGTATTTTACCATATTCAGAGGTACATGCTATGCAAAAATGATGTCATGACATATAAGAAAAAAATATCTATATACATATGCAGTAGATGTCATACAAATTTAGCGTAGTATAAGCGATATGATTTGAGATCAACAGGATTATCAAACAAAGAGAGAGAGAGAAAGAACAATATCACCTTGATGCCTGATTTGCTTGATACACAACATACTTATACTTACACGAATATCAAATTGTTAGAAGTACAACAGCATGATTATTTGAATGAAATAAGATAACATCAGCAAATATTATTCCCGTTCCGAAATGTCGAGGATGCCAAGTTCTCGGCGGATATGAAAGAAAGGTTCCGTTGCTAGCGGCTTTGAAAAATGTCCGCTAGTTGGTTTTTAGTGTCAACGTGTTCAAATACAACATCACCTTTCTCAACATGGTCCCTAAGAAAATGGTGTCGAATTTCTATATGTTTAGTGCGAGAGTGTAATACGGGATTTTTGGTAAGGTTAATAGCGCTAGTGTTGTCACATAGGATAGGAATACGTTCAAGTTTAAGATTGAAATCTAGTAGTTGTTGCTTAATCCACAGAATTTGAGCACAACAACTACCAGCGGCAACGTATTCCGCCTCGGCCGTTGATAAAGCAACTGAAACTTGTTTCTTGCTATGCCAACTAACCAAGGAGTTTGAAAACAAATGACATGTACCACTAGTGCTTTTCCTATCCGATTTGCACCCGGCAAAGTCGGAATCGGAGTAACCTACCAACGAGCAATCACTACCCTTAGAATACCACAATCCATACTTCGGGGTACCTGACAGGTATCGAAGAATTCGTTTAACAGCTTTTAGGTGGGATTCTTTGGGACATGATTGGTATCGTGCACACATGCACACACTAAACATAATATCAGGACGTGACGCAGTAAGATAGAGAAGTGAACCAATCATACCTCTATATCGTTTTACCTCTACGTCCTTGCCATTTTCATCTTTATCCAAATTTACGCATGTAGGCATTGGGGTGTCTATGGCCTTGGATTTTGCCATGTCAAATCTCTTGATCAAGTCCAAACAATATTTTGTTTGGCTCACGAATGTCCCTTCTTGGAGTTGTTTAATTTGCAGGCCGAGGAAGTATGTGAGCTCCCCCATCATACTCATCTCGAATTCGCCCTGCATGAGGTCAGAAAACTCTCTCACGAGATTCATGTTAGTGGATCCAAATATAATATCGTCAACATAGATTTGCACCAAAATCAAGTGCTTTCCTTGACGTTTAATGAAGAGTGTAGTGTCAACCTTTCCTCGTGAGTACCCCTGATTAAGTAAAAACTTACTTAGTCGCTCATACCAAGCTCTAGGAGCTTGTTTGAGACCATATAAAGCTCTTTTTAACTTGTAAACATGTTCAGGGTATTCATGAGATTCAAAACCGGGAGGTTGAGACACATATACTTCTTCATTTATGTGACCGTTAAGGAACGCACTTTTAACATCCATTTGAAATAACTTAAAATCCTTTGCACATGCAAAGGCGAGTAAAAGGCGTATAGCCTCGAGTCGGGCAACCGGCGCATAAGTTTCCTCATAGTCGATGCCTTCCTCTTGGTTATACCCTTGAGCGACCAATCTCGCTTTATTACGGGTTATTACCCCGTTTTCGTCCAACTTGTTCCTAAACACCCATCGTGTGCCGATTACTCGATGGCCTCGCGGAGGAGGGACAAGGTCCCATACCTCGTTTCTTTTAAACTGATTTAGTTCCTCTTGCATCGATAAAAACCAGTGCTCATCGAGTAGGGCCTCTTTGGGGTTTTTAGGCTCTATTTGTGAAACGAAAGCGAAGTGATAACAAAAGTTACTTAGCTTAGATCGAGTGGTGACTCCCTTTGTGATGTCTCCGAGAATATTGTCAATTGGATGATCTTTACACGACTTCCAAGCTTGAGGGAGATCATCGTTTGTAGGCGGATGAGCTTCCTCAGTTACCTCATGGTGTGCATCCTTATCCTCCTCAATTTTGACTCTATCGGGTTGATCAATCCCCGTTTCGCCACCTTTGAGTATGTCTTCTGTGGATGTACCTGCACCATGAACAACACTATCCTTTCCGACATTTCTCGGATAGGACTCATCAAACGTAACGTGCACAGACTCTTCAACAGCTAGTAATCTTTTATTATAAATCCTATATGCTTTACTTGATTGCGAGTACCCTAGAAAAATGCCTTCATCGGCTTTTGAATCAAACTTGCCCAAGTTTTCCTTTCCATTGTTTAATACAAAGCACTTGCATCCAAAAACATGAAGGTGAGAAACATTAGGCTTTCGCCCTTTTAAAAGTTCATACGGAGTTTTGTTTAGAATGGGGCGGATGAGTACCCTATTCAAAACATAACATGCCGTACTAATGGCGTCGGCCCAAAAGTATTTTGGTAAACCACTATCATTAATCATTGTTCTTCCCAATTCTTCTAAAATTCTGTTTTTACGTTCCACAACCCCATTTTGTTGAGGAGTTCGTGGAGCCGAGAAGTTATGATCGATGCCATGGTTACCGCAATATTCTTCAAATAAATGATTTTCAAATTCACCTCCGTGGTCACTTCTTATTGACACAATGTTTGTATTTAACTTATTTTGGGAGAGCTTGGCAAATCTCTCAAAAGCGGCAAACGTGTCACTTTTACTCACTAAGAAGATGGTCCAACAGAACCTAGAAAAGTCGTCCACTATTACGAATCCGTAATAGTTTCCTCCTAGACTTTTGATCCTAGACGGCCCAAACAAGTCCATATGAAGTAGTTCAAGAGGTCTCGTTGTTGAAATAATCTTTTTGGATTTAAAGGAGATCCTCGTTTGTTTTCCTTTTTGACAAGCATCACAAAGGTGATCCTTGGTGAACTTAATTTTGGGAAGTCCTAGTACTAGATCTTTTGAGACAATCTTATTGAGTAAGTCAAAGTTGACATGCGCTAAGCGCCTATGCCATAGCCATGAGTCTTCACTCATAGATATGAGACATTGATCGCTTGTTGGGGATACCACATTCAAGTCAAGCATATACACATTGTTTACTCTAAAACCAATAAACACATTCTTCTTATCACTTTCATGCACAATTTTGCAGCAATCTTTTGAAAAGGAAACATTGTAACCTTTGTCGCATAATTGGCTAATGCTAAGGAGATTATGTTTAAGGTTTTCGACAAGCAACACATCGGAAATTGTAGTAGAGGAGGGATTACCTATACTACCTTTACCTAGTATCGCTCCGCGGTTGTTATCACCGTATGTTACATACCCTTTCTTCTTAGCCACGAAGTCTATGAATAAGGATATGTCTCCAGACATGTGCCTTGAGCACCCACTATCAAGAACCCATCTTCTCTCGGTGGACTCGACACATTTCACCTGTCAAAATATAACTTAGAAAAGGGAGGTACCCAATGGCATATTGGGTCCTAATAGGTTAGCGACAAGACGGTTGCGTTTGGGCAACCATTGGTAGATGCCTTTAGGAACAAGAAATCTCCTAAATCGACATTTACCAATGGAGTGGCCTTTCTTGCAACAGTAAAAGCATACAAAGTCGACATTAGAATCACTTTCACTTGCTTGATCCCTAATTACATATGCATATTTTTGATATGGGTTTATCATACTTTTTCTAAAATCCTTTTTATCGATTGCAAATGTAATTTTAGGTTCAAGTGCCTTGTCTAATTTGGCCTTAAGGTTTCTAACCTCACCTTGCCAAATATGACAAGTATCACAACCAAAGTTGAAAGGATTACTATTGTCCTTACAATCCGATTCATTATCTTTCACAATGGAAGCCTTAAGGTCCTCTAATTTCTTTTCGGACTCTACGACTTTGTGCTCTAAATATGTAAAAATTCTTCTATTAGAAGCAAGTTTCTTAAAGGCTTCAGTTGCTTCCTTGTGTAAAACATCGAATGCGGTTTGTAATTCGGAATGAGACATATTAGATGACATATTATATCTAGAGTGACGTACCTGTTTCTTTTTCTTTTTCTGATTTGCGGAGAGACATAGATTCACGGACTCTTCTTCATCACTAGAGCTTTCATTAGAGGAGGAAGAATCACTGTCGCTTTCCCACGCGATGTACGCCCTCCTAGGCTTTGATGCTCTCTTATGTGACTTCGATTGTTCCTTTTCTTTTCCCTTGTTGTTCATTGGACAGTCCGGTTTGTAGTGACCGGGCTTTCCACATTTATAGCACGTTCCTCTAGTCTTTTTGCCTTTTTGATTGTCATCTTTGGAGAACCTTGATTGCCTTCGGAAATTTACCAGGTTCTTCTCCGAATGTTGGATGCCGTTCTTTCTCACGTACCGGTTATACCGTTTAACGAACAACCCCATGTCCTCATTTATGTCTTCTTCTTCGTCGTCGCTTGAAGAATAATCACTTTGCTCTTTTGCTTTAGACTTCGAGGAAGAAGCCTTAAGAGCTATGGACTTCTTTTCACTCATCTTTACTTTGTCCTTCTTTTCTTTCCTTTCATGTTGGTCAAGACTCAAGAGTACCTGTTCATGCTCTTGTAGTTTGCCAAACAATGTAGTCAGGTCTAATACCGTAAGATCATTTGCCTCTTTGATGGCGGTCACTTTCGGCTGCCATTCCCTGCTAAGACATCTCAAAACTTTATTAGTAGCAAGATCATTGGAAATAGGTCTTCCTAGTGAATGTAATCTGTTTATGAGATGAGTAAATCTCTTTTGCATGTCAGCAATGGTTTCCCCTTGCTCCATGAAAAAGAGATCAAACTCTTGTATAAGAGTGTTGATTCGAGCCAACTTAACATCGTTTGTCCCCTCATGGGCAATTTGTAGTGCATCCCACATAGTCTTAGCCGTAGGGCAATGGGATACACGGTAGTATTCATCTACACCTAATGAGGAGATTAGAATGTTCTTAGCTTTCCAATCGTAATTATACTTTCGCTCATCGTCGTCGGTCCATTGTGCTTCGGGCTTTGGCACAACTTCGTTATTCTCATTTGTCATGGTTATTTCAATCGGACCATTGAGAATAACGTTCCATATCTTTCTATCTATGGAATTAATGTGCACCCGCATACAGTCTTTCCAATAGCTATAATTTTCACCGTTAAAAACGGGAGCTCTATTGTACGCCCCTTTTGGTTCGTTAGCCATTATTCTATCAATGTTGTATTTGAAGCACCGGAGAACCGGAGCTCTTGATACCACTTGTTAGACTAAGGCACGGATCTAGAAGGGGGGGTTGAATAGATCCTTTTTAAAAATTTGAGTGGCGCTACCAATAAAATTGGTTTTCAAAATTGTTTTCAAATGCGGAAGCGGCCTTGGAAAATATAGTCTAAAACGAACAACTATTGGAGAGCCGGATATGCGTCAAGCAGATGAATTTAAGACGATAACGGATAGTAAATCACTACACACTTTTATGCAAAACTCAGATGTGATTCACTCGTACTATTTCCTTATTCCAATGATCAAAAATTACACCAAAACTAGCAGCAAAATTAAGGCAATTTTAGTTCAGCACTTTTGTCGAACAGTTGGTGTGCACAAATACCTTAAATGATATTTGTGTTGAATGAGTGATTGAAAAAGCCTTAGTACAGTATTTCTATTGTACTTAGTAGTTAAAAAACAGTGTTTCACCAACTCACTCAATCAATACTACAATTTGACAAAATCACTTATTCTAGAATCACTTAATTTTTAAGCTGTAATTGAAAATGCAGAAAATAAAGGAACACAAGATTTGATGAGGCAGTTCCCCCAGTCGTCCTCGCGTTGGGGTACGTCTGCCCTCAATTCTACAATGAGAATTGAGATATGTATTGAATAGATATCACCTGTTTGGTAGAACAGTTATACACAAGAATCGATAGACAATTGATACAAACAATCTTAATGTTGCTGATAATTTCTACCACTTCTTGCCCCTTGATTCAAGATGAATCAAGTCCTCCAATTTGATGTGAATGACCTCCGATTGCAGCCACCTTATTGACAACTCTTCCGTTGATCAAACCTTCGGCACGGCTGATCTTAGACACACCCAAATTGAACCCGGAACGTCTTCAACCTTTCAACGCCCTAGCTACTAGATTGATCAACCTTCCGCTAATCAATCACCTTCGCACTCGCTTGATTGTTGAACCGACGATTCCGTAACAAAAGCCTTCAAAACCTGTAGTCTTGATAGGTAAAACCTCAAAGGTTTTCTCCCAAGAAACACCTGCACCAGCTTCCACTCGAACCGGATCTTCAATCACGCGTTCGAACCTTATCACCGTCGAGCAAACCACAAACCGCAGCAAAAAAATTGATTATCTGTAATTTGAGGATTTGTGAGTTGATTGAACGATGAAGATGAAGAACACTGATGCACCTCTTTCACGTTTCTTGACCTGAACACTTTCTCACAATGCTTTCAAAAATGTTCGTTGTTAAAATTGAAAAGACAGCTATTTATAGTAATATACAAAACAGACAGTTGACAGATCAATGAAACATAGCAGAATTTCTGTTTCTGCGCGCGAACGGTCGACCATAGGGTCGGCGTGCGCTGAGCCGTGTGATTCTTAAACCTGCATGCGCCAAGTTAACGGTCGACGCATGACCTTCATGCGCTGACCCGTGTGATTCTTAAACCTGCATGCGCCAAGTTAACGGTCGACGCATGACCTTCATGCGCTGAGCCGTGTGAACTGAATGAAACTGTGTGCTGACGGTATGGTCGGCTCATGGTTCAAAAATCTGCAAAAACATAAATTTCTACAGCTTTTTGTGCATTACGTCATTGTAAAAATTGAATCATAAGTAGCGTGAATGATTTAAACGAAAGAAGGATATCTCTTAGCAAGTTGTCATCATCAAAAACCAGAGGCACGCTTGTGTTGGTAGATACTTTGCCTTCACATTATGTTTACTTGTCCTTTTGAGGTTTTGCATATAGAAAGATGCATTTTGGTTTGTGCAATGCACCGACCACTTTTCAACAGTGTGTGCAAGTCATCTTTTGTGATCTTATTGAGAAAACTATGGAAGTCTTCATGGATGACTTCTCCGTTTTCGGAGTTTCTTTTGAACTATGCTTGAAAATTTTGGAAACCGTTTTAGAGATGTGTGTGGAAACTAATCTTGTTCTTAATTGGAAGAAGTGAAATTTCATGGTTACGGAAGGAATCGTGCTCGGCCACATAGTCTCCTCCAAAGGCCTTGAAGTTGACCAAGTAAAGATTGAAGTGATAGAGAAGTTGCCACCACCAACAAATGTGAATGGAATATGAAGTTTCCTTGGTCACGCGGGATTTTACCGGAGATTCATCAAAGACTTCTCAAAAATAGCAAGACCTTTGAGCAATTTTCTCAACAAAGATAAGTATTTTCTCTTTGATGATGATTGTTTAAAAGTTTTTAAAATTTTGAAAGAAAAATTGATCGTCGCACCCATAATCATAGCTCCAAATTGGACTCTCAATTTTGAATAAATGTGTGACGCAAGTGATTATGCGGTTGGTGCGGTGCTTGGCCAAAGAAAGACAAAAAAAATTTATGCCATACATTATGTGAGTAAGTTTTTAAATGAAGCGCAAGTGAATTACACATCAACTGAAAAATAATTACTCGCAATAGTGTATGCTCTAGAGAAATTTAGGTCTTATGTTATTGGTTCAAAGCTTGTGGTATACATTGACCATTCAGAGATTAAGTATCTTTTCACCAAGCCGAATTCAAAGCAAAGGCTTATCCAATGAATTCTTTTATTGTAAGAATTTAATTTAGAAATTCGCGATAAGAAGGGTTCTGAAAACTTGATGGCGGATCACTTATCCTGCTTGGTTAATGTGGAGGTAACAAATCAAGAAAGTGAAGTGCGAGAAGAATTCCCCGATGAAAAACTATTTATGGTCCAAGTTAGACCTTGGTTTGCTGATTTTGCCAACCATAAGGCAACCAGATTAATACCGGAAGATTTAACTTGGAACCAAAAGAGGAATTGTCGGATGCAAAATTTTTTGTTTGTGATGAACCTTACCTTTTTAAACTATGTAGTGATAATCTCTTGAGAAGATGTGTTACTAGTGAAGAAGCTAAAAGTATCCTTTGGCACTGTCACAATTCGCCGTATGAAGGTCATTACAATGGTCTGAGGACGACAACAAAAGTCCCCCAGTCGGGATTTTATTGGTCGTCCCTGTTTAAAGATGCAAACCTACATGCGAAGAATTATGACATTTGTCAAAGAAGTGGCATAATTGGGAAACGAGATTAAATGCCCTTACAAAGTATGTTGGAAGTTGAAGTTTTTGATTGTTGGGGTATAGATTTCGTTGGACCATTTCCTCCATCTTTTGCCAACGAATACATTCTGGTTGCGGTTGATTACGTTTCGAAGTGGGTGGAAGAAATAGCTTCACAAAAGGCTGATGATAAAATGGTGATTAAATTTGTAAAGAAAAACATCTTTTCCTGTTTTGGCACACCTTGAGTGTTAGTTAGTGATGGCGGTTCGCACTTTTGCAATGCACCACTTGAAAAAGTTTTGGAACACTATGGCGTAAAGCATAAAGTAGAAACTTTATACCACCCACAAACGAATGGTCAAACCAAGGTTTCAAATAGAGAAGTGAAAAGAATTTTGGAAAAAACTGTGTCAAGTTTGAGAAAGGATTGGTCTCAAAAGCTTGATGAAGCTTTGTGAGCATATTGTACCGTTTACAAAGCTCTCATTGGCTTAACTCCGTTTCAATTGGTTTACGGAAAAACTTGTCATTTATCGGTTAAAATGGAGCATAAAGCCCTTTGGGCACTAAAATTGTTAAATTTTGATCCTAACTTGGCCAGTGAGAAAAGGAAGTTCCAACTTCATGAGTTAGAGGAAATGAGGAGTGTAATACCCTAATTTTTTACCCCTAAGATTCCACATTTCATTTGCATACACAAACAAGATCATACTATATGGTTCTCACACCCCTGTTGTTTATTACTTGCTTTATGTTTGTTTCTATTTACTAACCTCTAACCAAAATACCAAAAATATTTTTTCAATTTTGCTTGTTTCTTCTTCTTCTCTGTGTGTTTAGGGTTTTGCAAGGAAATTGATGGCAAAGACATTCATTCAAGTCTAAATCAGATGGAAGTTTGACCTCATCTTGGTCAAACTATCAAGAGTTTGCTTCAACTATAAATTACCCGTGGTGGTGGGCTATTTTCTCAGGCAATGTGTTTGTTCAAGGTCAAGTTATCCTGTATCAGAATTCATCAAGCTTTCAAGCAGTGTTCTATGAGAAGTTTGGCCCTGTTTTAATCAAAGATTCATAGTTTTGTCTGTACAAGTCAAGTTTGGTGGATGTTCAACCAAGATGTTTATTTTAGGATACAAGTCTGAAGTGTTCATTCAAGTGTGCCATTTCCAAAGCATGATTGAGGGTATTGATCTTTGGGTTCATCATGGCATCAATTTCTTAAGAATTCATTTTATTCAAGAATTTGATTCAAGATAAATTTGGAGGAGACATGCATATGGCTTACTCAGAATACAAGTTACTTGAAAATTTAAGGCATTCATCATCATCTATTATTTTCCAAGTTCAAAGTATTCAAGGGTTACAATGCACACACAAGAGAATTAGTTTCATGAATGAAATTTTGGCTGCTATGGACACTGTAAAATGTCGTGCAGGGGAGTGTGAAGCACAGTCTCTACTTGATGATGCTCAGTCTTTATTTGAATTGGATAACACTGCTCATGGAACGACGCTTGTGGTTTATTTGCATTACTTTGCTAAGATTATTCACGTGTTGTAGGTGGATGATCAGCCGGCTGGATCGCAGGTGAGGTTTGAGAGGTTCACTGAGTTTGCTTTGACCATTGTTTACATTGCAGCGGGAGTTTTTGCTGCCAGTTGGATTGAGGTTTCATGTTGGATTTTGACTGAAGAATAACAAACACCTGTCATTAGATCCAACTATGTTCAAGTATTATTAAATCAGGTTATGAGTTTTTTTCCGATACTTACGGGAATAATGGAGACATTGTGAGGCAAGTATCAAGAAACCTGCTGCTTATGCCAGTGGAGCCATTTGAACCAAAAAAATCATGTTATGTTTGTTCTGAGAGTCCTGTATTGCTCGAAATAAACACAAACCGCTCAAATTTGAAAGATGTTGTTGAAAAAGATCATCAAGGCTAAGCTTGGGATGAACAGTTCCTAGTTGAGTCTCTATCGGATTCTACCATTTACATGGCTTATTACACCAGCTTCATCTTTTCTGGTCCAACTGGTGTGGGAAAGTCTGAATTGGCCAAAGCATTGGTTGCATACTACTTTGGCTCTGGAGACGCCATGATTCGTCTTAACATGAGTGAATTTATGGAAAGGCACACAGTCTCCAAACTTATTGGTTCACCTCCAGGATATGTTGATTACACCGAAGGCGGTCAATTAACTAAAGCAGTTCGGCGTCGTCCTTACACTGTTGTACTCTTTGATGAGATTGAGAAAGCCCATCCTGATGTATTCAACATGATGCTTAAGATCCTTGAAGATGAAAGGCTAACAGACAGCAAGGGTAGAACCATGGATTTCAAGGACACGCTTCTTATAGTGACATCAAACGTTAGAAGCAGTTTTTATTGAGGAAAGGCTGGTTATGTTGAGAAGACTCGGGAATGGTACGGAGCAATGCTCAGAGCTGGTCTACTTCCGAATGTACCAATTTGCAATTCACTTCTCAGTGCATTTCTTAAGGTGCATCGGTTGGCGGATGCGTATAATCTTCTCCAAAGCATGATAGCTCTTGGTCCAAGCCCTTCTTTGCAGACATATACTTTGCTTATCAGCTATTGTACAGACGCGCAATTACGGTATGATATGGGATTTTGTTGTGAGCTGATGAAAGTCAGTGGCCACGACAAAGACAAAAGTTGAAGATCTTATAGCAAGATTGAATCAAGAAATAGCTGCAAGACAATATCTTGCGACAAAGGTCAAAGATTTGGAAGTTGAACTTAAAACAACTCGATTGAACTGCAGAGAAAACATGCAGCAGGCTGTCTTAACTGAAAAGGAAAGGTTTACACAAATACAGTGGGATATGGAGGAACTTCGGAAGCTGATAGCTGGAGACAACGACCTCTTTGCGAATTTGGTTGTGGATGCAGTGAGGGTTGTTCAGGATCTCTATGATGTTGTACGACATGATGTCCTTTCTATAATATGAGGGATAATTATGACATGTGGAGTTTATTGACCAAAGCTAGAGATGAAGGGCATTTGTTTCAAAAGTTAAAATGGCCAAATGCAGACTTAAGAGTGCAAGTCAAAAGATTATATTCATTGCTGACTATCAAAGACTCTGCGTCAAGCGTTCCTAGAAATCTTGAGGCTAGGCGAAGGTTGGAGTTTTTTGCAAACTCACTCTTCATGAAGATGCCTCATGCAAAGACAGTTCAACAAATGTTATCTTTTAGTGTTTTCACTCCTTACTATTTTGAGATTATGCCTATCATTGATGTTCCCCCTTTTGGAAATAAGTGCGCCGAGACGGTTTGCTTGCAAATGAAAATTAAAAGTCAGAATGAGAAAGACAAGCTTGCAGAAGCCAAGAAGCAAACATACTTGAAAGGATTCACTGATAGAACTATGATTGTTGGGGAATTTTCCGGGAAGAAAGTTCAGGAAGTTAAGCCCTTAATTAGGAGCAAGCTTTTGGAAACAGGTCAAGCTATTACATACAGTGAGCCAGAGAAGCGGGTGATGTCGAAATCCGGTGATGAATGTGTTGTAGCTCTGACAGATCAGTGGTATATTACATATGGGGAATCAGAATGGAAGAAGTTAGCTGATGAATGCCTGTCTACCATGAGCCTGTATTCTGAGGAGACGCGTCATGGATTTGAGCATACTTTAGGCTGGTTGAACCAGTGGGTTTGTTCACAATCATTTGATCTTGGGACACGCATACCACAGGATGAACAGTTCCTAGTTGAGTCTCTATCAGATTCTATCATTTACATGGCTTATTGCACCATAGCACATTATTTGCAAGATTATGAAATGTATGGATCCAGTGAATTATCTATCAAACCTCAACAGTTGACTGATGATGTCTGAGATTATATTTTATGTGATGGACCTCTCCCTAAGTCCACTGATATTTCATCATCCGTATTAGAAAGAATGAAGCTCGAGTTTGGGTACTGGTATCCATTTGATCTTCAGGATGCTAGGGATGAGTATATATTGTCATGTGGGGTTAGCGGTCTAAATCATGATTCGGTGTGGCGTTTTATGGATGCGCTGATACGCCTTATAGCACCTATCTGTCCATATTATGCAGAGTTTATTTGGAGAGACATTTTTTTGCAGAAAGATGGTTTTATGGTGAGGGCAGGTTAGCCAACAGCAGATGCTCCCAAAGAGTGCCAACAAATATCTACAGGATCCTATTGTGCTGATAAGGAAGTTGCTTCAAAAGCAACTTTCAGGCTCAAAGAAAGAAAATAAGAAATCCGCTCCAGTTGCCACGCCGGGACAAATCAAGATAAAATGCTTGGTATATGTGAATGAGCAATATGACGGTTGGAAGGCCGAGTGCCTTGGTATTCTCCAAAACAGCTTTAACAAAGATACTCGAACTTTTCCTCCGAATTCAGAAATAAAGGAGGTTAGGGCCAGGAAGTTTATCTGAAAACCTCAATGGTATTCCTGCTTCCCTCAAAGATTGGTTGCTGGACTTATTAGTATGTTCTGACCTTGCGTTCCCAACAACAGGTTCACTTATTCCTTATGCCGAGCTTTCAAGAACTTGTTCAAAGATGCAAAATGAGACTGGTCAATTGATAAATGCAGTCATGTTTTCTGGTATGTTTAGCAAGTTATTGACAACAACCAATTTTGAGTTGGATAACTTAAGTGTAGATGAGGCCATCAACCAAGCCATATTCACAAGCTGCAGCAAAAATGAATAGCACGTGAGCCAGCTGAGAAACATTCCACGTCATATAATATATAAGCTGAAAGAGAAAAATAAAAAAAAAACGACATGAAAAAGTTTTAGCACAAGTCACGCACAACTTGCATCACAAAACGCACAGAAAATTGCAAAACGGCAAATCACTCTCCCTCACTCTCAATCTATAAATACAACCCACCTCTCATTTGATTTTTCAAGCTTTGAAGCCAAAATCACTCTGACATTTTTTCTCCTCAATTTCCCTTCAAATTTCACCTTCGAAAGTCATCCTCAACCATTCTTCAAGCTTCACCCAATTCAACTCTCCTTTCATTCACAACCTTTCCACATAAAATCTCACCATACTTCAACTTCTTCAACATAACAATCAGAATTTCGTAGTTCAGAAGAAGAAAAGGAATAGGAATTGAAGTGTTACTCGTGATTTGAAGGTAGTTTGAGCTTCACCGATCCGTTAATTTTTGTTGTGATTCTTTGAAATGTTGGTACTGTTGTGAAGAGCTTTTGATTTCGATCTGTTCCTTGTGATTTTCGCATCCCGTCGCTTTGATTTGATGGAGTTTTGAACTTGTCAGCTTCGGTGTGAATGGTCCTCGTGACTCTCCGAGGAAGAAGAGGATGAAGCATTTTTGTTTCTGATGCACACTTTTTGTTTTTTTAATGTTATTTTGGGCCTAGCCCGTTCCAAACATCATCACCATTTCTTTTTACTTTAAACCTCCCTTTTTCTTTAATTTTTCATTCAAATTTTCTTTTTTCTCTAATATTTTTTTTAAAAAAATAATTTCTTAAAATAGATTTGGTTCTTGAATTTTGATAAGATCTCATCAATATCAATGGACTTTGGGTGTCGATTTTATCCACCAAGAGAGGTGATTGATATTGATGATGATTTAATCGAGATTTAATCGATTTAAGATTCAAATTATGGTTTCTTTTTCATTTTAGTTTTCTTTCTTCTTCTTTTTACTTTGATCGATGAAATCTATGGATCATAGATTGTTGATTATCAAAGTTGTTTAATCTTCATTATTTCAAATCTATGGATGAATGATCATTGAGATAATTCTCCTTACTTTGGAATAGTGATAGATTACATTTGATTAATCGATGAAAAATCTTGATTATGATGAGATCACTACCTCTTTTCTTTTTGTGTGGCATGTTTTAGGAGAGTGATTTATATATCACTTCTCTAACATGTGTTAACACTAACATTTTATTGACCGGCCTCAGATAGTCGTGGTTTCTACATAAACCCGATTATGATTACTTAACATAGTGCTAAAGTGTCCCTTAATCGGAAAATGATCATTCGTGGCTCAAACTTATGTTTGAAAGTCCAAGTATGATTAGTTGCTTGTCTTAAGTCCATTACCTATGAAAATCATTGTTAGGAGGCTTTGATTCTATCAATCCTCTAATGAGTTTTCATTAACCTTGGTCTAAGTGCAAGAATTAATCATCATTGATCATATGTTCTAACCACTAACCACTAATTCACTAACAATATCCTTGTATAATTTTGTTTATATTCTCTTCTTACTCCTTATTTCTTTGCTTTTATGCTTCCATGTTATCATTTCATATCATATCTTTGTTTATGTTTATGTCATTTCTCTTTTGTCCACTTGGATCATACCTTGTTCAAAACACTAATAAAGGATAAAAAATCTCTAAAAAAAACTTGGTGCTATTAACTTTGTGGTTATGATCTTGGACTACTTTTAGACCTTGGACTTCATGGACCTTTGGACTTAGAATTAGGACTCTCATTCCTATGCTTGGAGTATTGTGGATCTTAGCCTTTATTTGGCTCGCTCATTAGCTTATGCTTTAAATCGAATGGAATTCTTTTTGCTTGCTCTGGAGTGCACTTCAAGTTGGTTAGATCTTTCTTACCTCTAGCTTTTATTTTGTTTTCTAGGATAGTCACTTCATCTCCTCCCCTTCTTAAATTTTCAAAACTTTCTCCCTCTTTCAAAACCTTCTTGGTTTCAAACTTCAAAACCGCTTTCGCAATAAAACCTTGACTTTCGTCAAGTGATTTTCAAACTTTGTTCTTCTTAATAAAAGTCAATTAATGTTAATCATGCTTTAACCAATTTCAAAAGACATAAAAAATACAAAAACTCATCAACTCTTTTTGTGCCTTTATGCACTTTTTCACTTTAAAACTTTTCATAAAGTTTAGACATGATTCATTTCTATAGTTGAGATATAATTCTCCTATTCCCCATATTATTAAGACTTTGACATTTTCCACGTTGATGTTGAGTGATAGTCTTGTTGATAATCCAAGCAAATCCTCCATCTTTATGTGACGCAAATGTTGTCTTAATACTTGTGGGCGACTAGTCGCAGTTTTCTCCTTAAAATGACGACTTGTCTTTACATTTAAAATCAATCAAAAACCAACAAATTTTTGTCATTTGTACCACGAACTACGGGGTTTTGATCCTATATTGCACTTTGTGGGTACGTAGGCATGAGACGATAAGTCTCTCCAAACACAAAAATCTAAAAAAATAATTCTCTTCTCATCTCCCCAATCTCTTTTCAAACAAACCATTTTCAAACAAAAAAAAAAACGTAAATATTTCAAAGGGCTCCTATAGAGTACAATAGACATTTTGGGTGCTAACACCTTCCCATTGCGTAACCAACCCCCTTACCTGGATCTCTGTTTCTTGTTCTCGTTTTAGAACTCTTTGGTTTTGTTCGCTCTTTTTCCTTTCCTTTATTTGGATAAAATAAAAGTGCGGTGGCGACTCTTGTTCTTTTGAGTTAAGTTAATCAATAGCTTACACTCACGATTTTTTACCACTACAAGGAGCAATGCTTATAATTCAAGCAAGCTCTACAAAGAAAGTGTAAAAATCTATCATGACAAAAAGGTCTGTCAAAAAGACTTTCAAGCTGGCAAAATGGTGCTTCTATTCAATTCTCAGTTAAAGCTTTTTCTAGGAAAGTTGAAATCTAAATGGTCGGGATCATTCTTGATCAAAGAAGTGAAGCACTATGAGGAAATTGTGTTAGAGGATCCAAAGACCAAATAAAGTTAAATTGTGAATGAGCAAAGGCTGAAAATCTATCTTGGAGGTGATTTTGATTGTGAAGTTTGCGTCGTTTCTCTTGGTGATCCGTAAAGTCACTACAAACCGTCGAGCTCTAACGATGTTAAACAAATCGCTTGTTGGGAGGCACCCCAACGTTGTAAGTATTTAATTTCTGTTGTCTTAATTGTTGAATCGTGTTTATAATTCGTGTAAATCTGGAAAAAATTACATTGTTGCTATTGCAGCAGTAATTTATGCATCTGTTGTAATTCGTCGGGCGAAATTTAGTTTCGCCAGCCCCTCGCTCCTGCTTCGCTGGGGCGAAGCATTCGTGGGTGCTATTTTGTCACCAGATAAAAAGAAAAAAAAAGAATATTTTAATATTTTTTCAATTAATTTGTGATATTTTTTTAGGATCCACTTGGGCTCACTTTTTGTTTCCCTTTCCATTTCTCTTCTTTTTCTCTCAAACTTATCTCTTTTCTCTCATTTCTCACTTCTCTCATCTCACTCAAAAACTCTCTCATTCCATCTCATTTCAACCCTAATTCATCTAAGTTTTCTAACACTTCCTCAATCCCACACCCAATCCAAGGTATGTTCTTTTTCTTTTTCTTGATCTTTCTTAGTTAATCTTTGAAAATTAGGGTTAGATTAGGGTTAAATGCATGTTGATTAGATTTTTTTATTTTAAGCTTTAGAATAATATAGAAATGCTCTTGTTGAATTGATTGAAGTGTTATTATGCTGTGTTGAATTGGTTTGACCTAAAAAAAAGTGTCTGTGTTTTGTTAAGTTCTCAGATCTGCGTAATTTTGCCTGGCGAGCTTGAGGCGAGTCCTCGCTCCTGCTTCGTGGGAGAGGTTGGGGAGAAAGGCCATTTTTCCAGTTTCTGCATGTTTCTGTCTTTCTTTTGTAGTCTGTTTTTTTTTTTACTTTTATTTTTATAGTTCATTCTTGTTGTCATTTGTTGTTTTATTGATTCTGACAGATAGAGGTATTCCTTTATTTTTGTGTGTCTTGACTCTTCTGTGTAGATGGCTCCGAGAACTAAAGTTACCGGAGGAAATAAACAAAAAACAACAGCGGGTACTAGCTCCAAGCAGTAGTGCAATCTTGATCTGACTCGTTTCATTAGCAAGACTCATGCTGCCAGGTAAAACATGCTTGAGTGGCGACAGATTATTTCAGAGAGAAGATTTACTATCCATCTGGAAGGGTCGTATCAGAGGTTTGCTGTAATTTTCAAAAGTAAGAAGTGTGGGCACTTGATTAACCCGATTGATTGAATTAACTATGAGTTGGTTCGAGAATTCTATGCTAATGCCATTCAGCCCGAGGGGAATTATTCAGGCATAAGACTTCTATGCGAGGTAAAGAAGTTCGACCTGACCGTGACTCCATCAATGATTTGTTTAGAAAACCAAGTTCTTTGAGAATGTTTGAAAAAGATTATTACACGAAAGAACTTGGTACACACTTAGATCATGAAAAAATTGCCAAGGCAATTCTGTTTGAGGGTAAGAGTGTGGAGCACAACAACCAAGGTGAGGCGATCCGGTATCGAAGGGAAGACATGCCTCCGGAAGCTCAAGCGATTCTTCTTTTGATTTTGTATAACATCAAACCAAAGATGCACCATTCAACAGTTCTGATTGATATTGCCTTGCTTTTGTACTACATCATTGAGGATAAGGATGTGGATATAGCCCAGGTGATTGCTAATAAGATCAAGACATTTGTTGAAAACACTAGAAGACCTGAGTTACATTCTAGTGCTCCCATTATTTTTCCTTGTTTGGTTACTTCTTTGTGTTTAAAGAAGTGGGTATTGATGCCTGATGTCGTGAATGAGAAAGTAAGGGGAGTGGCTAATGATGATTATATTGAGCAGTATTGCAAGGGAAAATTGAGTCAAAATAAGAAAGGTGGAAATGTGGGTGAGTCATCTCGAGCACAAGCAAGTGAGTCATCTGAGGCACTTGATTTTTCTACTTGGGACCCAAGGATGCGAGCAACATTTAACTATTCGTGGGATATGGCTGAAGCTTACCAAACGTCATCAGAGTTTAATTTTAAGTGTATGCAACAATTGTATCAGTTTCAGACTACTCCACAGGAGGTCACTCCATTTCCTTCTCGTGCGGATTACGATAGCTATGCAAATTGGCTTGTGGGCAGGCGACCTTTCTTTTTAGAGGGGGAAGCAGCTGGTGCTGATGGTGATGGTGATGGTGATGAAGAAATGCAGGATGAGTTGCATGATTTGCTTAATTAGAAGTTTGGTTACAAAGTGAAGAATATATTTATCTTTGTCATTTACTTTTAGTACTTTACTTCAGTTGATTTATTTTTAGTTTGTGCTTGTTGGGTCGCTTCGGAAAAATTTTGTAGTTGTAGCATTTTGGCGCTTCGGCGAGTACATTTTGGGTGTGTTTACACCATGACTTTGGTTATTAAATTTCAGTTTGGTTTTTGATGGAAATCCGTTTTTTTTAGTGTGTTTTAAGTTTGTTTGTGGAAAGAAATTATTGTGGTTTAGTTTTGTGTTTGTTCTATAACTTTTGTTTGAAAAGTTTTTGTGTTAGCACAAGTCTTAAAGAGTGTTATGTCAGCCTTAAACATGTGATGGTGATGATAAAACTCTTGTTGATTTGCATAATCAAGGTGTTAAAAGTTGATTTGTAGAATTATAACATAATGAAAAATTTAGTGCTTTATGCAAAATTATGATAATGCTTTATTTTGTAAATGCTTGTTCATGTTGAATCAATTAGGACAAAGCCATAAAAGTAAGGTGTTTTCCAATGTTCATCAAAAGTAGAGTTCAAGTAATTGTTGTTTTACTCGTTTAGTTCATGTTTAATCTTGCAAGTTTGTTTTTAAATTTCATAAACTTAGAAATGATCAAGGCAATTTTTGTGCACTATGAGAATAACCACCATTCCAAAAAAGACTTCAATTCATCCTATTAGTGCGTGTGAATCTGTAACCCTGCTTGAGCCTTACATTGATTTTTTTTAAATGAATCAACTTAGATTCCAACAAACTGTTAACCTTGTGTGAAGAGCATGTTTTTCTAAGAAGAATGAAATATTGAAAGTTGAGGGGAGTTGCTCATTGAAAAAAAAAAAGAGGAAAAAGAATAGGTGGTACAGTGCATTCTTTGAAAAAATAAAAATAAAATATAAAAAATGGAAAGAAAGAATCAATAAAAGAAAATAAAGGATGCATTGTAAGAAAAGAAACCAAAGGATTAAGCAATTATGAATTTTTGAAAAAAAGAAAAGAAAATTTTTTTTATTTGAAATGCTCTTCATAAATTTTACCCGTTTTTGTTCAATAGTCGTGTATATATTACCCTTTTTTGTTAACCCAAGTCAAGTTACAACCATAAAAGTCCTTAATGATCTTTGTTTCCATGATTTTTTGATAACTTTGTGAGATGAATGCATGAATTATTCTGGATGTGGCACGATTACTTGTGAGAGTGTTTTGTCCCTTGTAAATTTATGTTCATGTGTTTGATAATGAGGGAATTAGGTGATTCAACTTGAGCTTGTAGGTACTTGATTTTGCATTGTATGATGTTGTGTTTAGAACTTACTTCATGATCATGTTTTGATTCTATTCAAGTAATTAAAAATGTCTTGTGTGTGCAAATTGTCGAGTTTGAACCATGAATGTTTTCCGATTGATTTGGTGTTTTTGAAAGCTTTCTTGTAAATTTTGAAACTTACCTTTGATTGAGGACAAACAAAGATGCAAGTTGGGGAGAGTTTCATAGGTGTCAGGTTTAGAATGGTTTTCGTATCAATTTATGGTATTTTTAAGCTCTTTTCCATACTTCTGATTGTGAAACAACTTATTTTTTAAGTGATTCTTGCATCAATATATATATTTGATATTTTTAATATATTTGTTAGTTTTGCAGCATATTTTGTAAAAAGCGCGTGACAAAAATTGGAATAAAAAGCAAAGAAACGAAGAAAGTCACGTGTCGAAGACTTCACAACCTTCGCTTGGCGAAGGAAAAGCGAAAAGGAAGTTTCGCCTGGCGAAGGACCAAGCGAATGAAAATTGAAATTCCAGTAGCTACTGGAATTGGTTCGCTGGTTGATTCGCTTGGCGAAGGAGAGGCGAAAGGAACTCGCCCGACGAAGTTGTATTTCTCCTGAAGAATTCAAATATTTTGTTTTAGCTTCTCTGCACTGTTGCTGTCACGTGGTTATGCTAAAGGGATTCACCAGGAGAATTTAGTGGCTCGCCCGGCGAATTTTCCTGGGAAGAACTTGTGTATTTTAGTACCTTGTGTCACTTTTTGGGGACTAACTCACTTCTACCAATCTTTTTTAACATAGAAACTCTTGTGAAGAGAAAAAAGTCATCTTCTTTATTTCTACTTGAAAATCAAAGCTTTTGAGCTTCAATCTTTGATCCTTTCAAGTTTGATGCTCCAAAAGCTTTATTTTTTACTTGTTGCTCAAGCTACCATGGTTATGGGTAGCTAAATCTCTCCTTGTGTCAAGATTAGAGGTAGATAATCCTTATTTTTATATGTATTTCTCTTGATATGTGTATGTGAACAATTTGGTGGTAAATATATGGTGAAAAACATTATTTTGATTGTATACTTACGTTGGATCATTATTGAAAATATGTTTCAACCATTGATCTAGTTTTTCATCTTTCGACAAACAAAGTTTAGAAATAGTTTTGTGAGTTGATATTCACCAATATTAAACCTTTAATGTTATCATATTTATAGTTAGGTTGAGGGATCATCTAAGGTCATTATGATAAATATCACAATTTATTTTAGAGATAAAACATATTGAGAAGATTTGTGATTATATTTGTGGTTAATGAGTTCACATGCTTTGTTAAGAAAATGTGTATGAAATGGATTATCGAGCCCTAATCTTGACATGTTTTACCAATCGTTAAAACCAAAAATTTTTACCGTTGGTTATAATTTTTATGCAATCGTGCGTTACGAAATTAAACAAACCACTTTGTGTGTTCTATGTTTAAAACGATTCCAATTGTAGAACGACGGTAATATCACACAATCCCTGCGGATACAATAACAAAAACCCACACTATTACTCATTTCAACAATTACACCACTTTATTTTGGGAATTGCCTCTAACCACTCATAACCCTCTAAATTGACCTCCTTGATCATAAGCATCCTTGCCTCATGTGCCTCAAAATAAGTTGCCTTTGCAGCAGGCATCATAAGATCTCTAAACAAAGTTCTTCCTCCAAACTTCTTTTTGAAGTTAGCATATAAGTGCCTTAAATAGAACTTGTGTTCATAGGCTGGGTACTCCTTTTCAAAAACCTGAACTAGTCCCTAAACCAAGAAAATATGAGTTGCATTAGTACATTCAAGTGATTGAAAAAATGGAAAATTGTAAAAAAATAAAATAAAATTTATGAAAGTACAACTTACTTTTTGTTGGTTAGAGTTGAAACACCATCTGCTATCTCGCGTGTCTTCAATAAGAAATTTTAGAAACCAGCTCCATGAATCCTTTCATTCAGTCTTAACAACAGTAAAGGCAATTGGCAAATATTAGTCATTAGGGTCTCTCCCAACAGCAATGAGTAAAATACCACCATACTTGTGTTTCAAATGGCATCCATCTAGTCCAATGAAAGGTTTGCATGCCTTTTTCAAAGCTTTCTTGGTCCCATAAAAATACATATAGCACCTCTAAAATCTAGGTTTCAAACCAGGACTAGGAACACTAATGTTTATTTTGAAAGTGTTACCAGGTGAAGCCCTTTTTAACTCAGCAGCATAGGACCATAAAAGACTAAACTGTTTGCTATAATCTCCTTCAACAATGTGTCTGGCAATCTGTCTTGTCTTGAGTGCTCTGCATCCTATAACTTTTGTGGCATACCTTTATCTAACATTTTCTACCACCTCACTTAACCTCATCCTTGAGTTACTCTTTAATCCATCAACAATGACCTTGGCCACCCACTATGCTTTAGCACTTTTGTTGAAGAATTGTCTTTCACATTTGTGCTTTGCAAATAAAGTTTTAATCTTAAATGCGGTGGATGTTAAAACTCTACTACACAAGAATGTATAGTCACATTTTCTCTTGTCTTTACATACCGCTATACATCTATTAGCATCATTTTTTTCAATCTTAACATCTCTACCATTCAAAACATTCTTCTCTAAGATAACATCTTTGAATTGCCTCAAAGAAGAAAACTTTATTCCCACCTTGAAAACAAAATCCTTGCTTAAAGATTCTTCTTGATTAAACCTGATCACACAAAGCCTTTCATCATAGCTTCTATCATCACCACTACTGCCCAGTTCATCAGTCATGTATGCATCTTCAATGACATGTTCCTTACCCATTTCTTCTGTTATAAAAATATTATTGTCTACATGACCAATACCCTCTTCATTTATAACAGGTCCATATTTTGTTTCTCCTTTAACTCCATTATCAAACACTTCATTAAGCCCTTTATCAAACCTTTTCATTCTCTCATTCTCACTATCATCAAAGTGAACACCTCTAACAAATTCATCACTAGAATCATCACTTGCTTCACTCAACCTGTCACCATCTTCATCACATTTGATTCCATTTCCCCTTTCTCTAAACCTATCCATAAAGGTATCCTCTCCTACAACTTTAGGCTCACAGAAAATCTCAACTTCACACTTATTTCCTACAACATATGTGGCTAACTCAGAAGCATCTCCATCATCCCTAAATGGTTTTAAGTCTTGCTCAAAGGATCCTTCGTCATGTTTCCACCATATCTTAACACCACATACATCAAACTCAGGTTCAATCAACTTAACTAGGTCACATGCTTCAAAGAAAGACCAATAATCAGGATCTTGACTACTAATAGCATACACTCCCCTCCCTCATATCTTATGTTAGGATCTTTTATGAACACAACCCTTTGAGTAAAATACAACCTTGAACTTATCCATTTCTCGTACACAAAATTTAACCTACGTTTAAAATTTACCATTACTCTGTCAAATTGATTTACCCTAATTTTTTCTAACAAACTTAACCTATTATACAAATGGTAATACCGACTAACAACTTAAATAAAACATGACCACTGAGAAAGCAACAAAGATGATATACAAAAGAAGGAACATAAATGAGGCACAATATAATACCTGGGACCACTTGCTCGCCTTCTCAGGAATTTGTTTTTGGGACCACTCCTACGAAGTCGCTTTGGGACCACTGCAAACCAAGATTTCTTCTTTGAATAGAGCAAAAGCTTATTCATTGTTCCTTGGTCAATACGCACCTTCAAGACAAAAATAATGAAAACTTATGCTAGGGCACACTTCCGAAGTTGAGTGTTTGAGTCGTGTTTCATTTTCATCATTTAAGAAGATAATGTTATCAACATTTCCATGGTGGCAAATTGGAATTAAACATATCACACGTAATCAAAGCAAATATTACAGGTGGCATGACAAGCCTCTGTTAGTGAAAACTAACAGGAGGGATCATATTTGGAGACAAAAAACTTTGTGAGAACCAATGTTTGAAGAAAATTTTTGTAGGGACTAAACTTGAAAGTTGTCATATTTATAGAGACTAAAAACATATTTAACCCTTATTATTTTATTAACATATTTTTAACTTTTTTTT
The DNA here is from genome assembly GCA_963859935.3 of Lathyrus sativus. Classification (NCBI taxonomy): domain Eukaryota; kingdom Viridiplantae; phylum Streptophyta; class Magnoliopsida; order Fabales; family Fabaceae; genus Lathyrus; species Lathyrus sativus. The sequence continues at coordinate 601,837,554 of OZ012738.1, forward strand.
TCAATTTGTAATCAATAATTTATTAAAAAATTTAACTAATTTTTAATTTAAAGATAAATGTAATACTATAACTATTTTTTATTTCCTATTTTTATATATTTGGTTTCTTGCCTGGATTAAAACTTTGCTTTTATGATTTTATAACATTGTTACACATTTATCAAATTTATGGTTGTAAATTAGATCTTGATTTTTATGCCTGATCTATCATTTTTTGCAATTTGACAGATTTAGCTACCATCGTCCATAACTATAGGAACAAGAGATGAGTTTCCAATAGGGCTGGGCACCGGATCGGGCCCAAAACCTCAAACCGGCCAATCCATAGGGTGGGATATTATAATCTATTTTTAACTAGATTGTCGGGTTCGGTTGTATTCGGGTTCAGATTATTAAGTCAGTTATTTTTGGATTTTACAGATTCAATAACATTAATATTATAATCCATTTTAACCAGATTTCTCTTAAAACTAAAACAAATTCAATAACATTAATACAACCAAATTGTTTAACTAAATTAAAATTAATCCTTCCAAGGAACATATAAAATCTAAATTTGAATTATTCAACATAAATTCCATGTAGTAACACAACCAAAGCACCATTGTGAAGTGCAGGGAATGAGTCACAAACAGCCTGAACAGCTGAAGGAGTAAGTGATGTACATTGGCTAATGTTCAAAGTCCTTAAACCATCCTCATCATTTTCACCACTCACAGTTCCCACATCTTGTTATTCACTTTGCTTTGTGCCAATGAATACATTGCTCTGTCTGTTATGTTTTTGCAGTAGTATAACCCAAGTGACCTCAGATGAGGACACCTATTTGCCAATGCTATTACACTTTCATCTGCAGCAACAACATCAGAGTCATGTTTGCACTGTTGTTAATCACAAAAACTAAGAACAACACAACTAACTAATTGGATAGAGTATATAGAAAATAGCGCGAACGAAGTACCTGTTATAAGGACACAACCACATAAGTCAAGTGTTCTAAGATCAGGGCACCCATATGCTAAACTCATCACACCTACATCACTTATTTGTTCACACCATCCAAGGTTCAAAGACTGTAACTCATTGCAGTAATGTCCAATTGCCTGGATTTCATAAAAAAATCAATGAGGTAATCTAAGCAAACCCTAATTCCTATATGAAATTGATGACCAATATACCTGTAATGTCCAATTTGTGACTCATAAATTCCATGTAGCTAATAAGGTGGAGCATACAAGAACCTAATAATGCAAAAGAATATAATTGTCAACAACATGTAAGGAAGATTTATAATTAGAGAAATACGAGATTAGGCCACTCATTATTAGGCCAATCAAATCACACTCTAGATGGTCAATCTTGAGCGTAAAGCGTGTGTGTTAACTAATGAGAATTCCACGTTAAATAGTGATACGAACTGAATAATGTTTACAAGTCAGTTTTGAGGTAGAGTTTAGCCCAAATCTAAATTCTAAGAAATTCTATTTCATCACAGAAAGTCAGTTGTTTCGTCATAGATATTAAATGCATGGAGAAAATATATTGTTTTTTCTATTTCTCAACTGAAAATCGTCTAGCATTTAGAGGGATCACATAACTAAAATTCAAGGGGCTCAACATGTGTTTCTAGTGCACTTACCCTCAGAGTCTTCCATGCTGCAACATGTGCTTATGGTGTCTGAAAGAGTAAAACCACAAAATAAAATGAGATATGCCTGACTACCTACATAATGAGAAGCAACTGAATTTCTTCAAATGCAAATTGAAAGAAACCATTACAGATTATGCACTGTCATCTTTAAGGTCGGAAGCTGCAATCCAGTCAATTGATGGTTTCATTGAGTGTGAGCAGGGCCTTTAAAAAACGAGGCATTAAAAAAATCAAACTATTCAGTATACGTCAATGACATTAGAACAAACAAAAACTCTGTTGTCAAATAAATAAATAAAACAATTCTAAAATCCAAATATATGTACACTTAAAATTATATAAAAATAAAGAATACATAAACCAATAAATAACTGATAACAGTTTTAAGAATACAGCAAAAATGTGAAACTCAGATTATTGCTAGTTAATATGACATAAATTTATGGAAAAAATCGGACAAAGAGAAGAAAAAAAATTATAGAAAAATTGAAATGCTATTATCTAAACAACATTGATAGCTTTATAGTAAATGCACTAATCTTGAAACAATATTTCCGTAACAGATACTATTATATGCCATTCTTGGAATGTATATCAAGAGAAAGATCAGCTCACCTTTACAACGGATAAATATGAATCTGTTAGACCAACATATCTTCCCACCATCGCTATCCTAACCTGTAAAGTTAAAAATGCTCTCATTCACATGCATAAAATATTGTAATATATTTATAAATAGCATTGTAAATAACATATATAGTGCTAACAGATTCAGTAAGATTATCATAGCTCTCAGCCATCTCAGTCCATTGCTGCAAATCAGGAGGCGTAACACGGATGAAAAGGAATTTAAAAGTGAGACTGACTAATGTTTCTGATTATCAGTATAATAGTACAATACTAGTTGCTAAACACGCAAATGAAAGAAAAGGAACAAACCAGTCCAGACATTGTACATCATAAAAGATCATATTGCAAATTTGTAATTTTGTACATCATATTGCAAAAATGGGAAAACTGTAATTTTGTACCAAAAATGTAAAAACAGATCTCGAGCAGAACAAAACAATAGAATCATAAAAGAAGCCAAAACCAGTCCTATTACCTACATCTCCGTGAACAAAGTGACAGTCATCACCAAAAGGACAACTCCTGGTATTACATGGATTCATCAAAAAGTGTTTGGTTGGTTATACATGGATTCATCAAAAGTTTTTAGATATTCTTTCAAAAAGTGTTCGATTGGTCATACATGGATTCAAAATACGAGTCACTCATGACTCCAAAAAAATTCAAAAAGTGCTTGTTGCAAATATAAGGAAAAACATAAGAATACATGTTTTATTTAACAAAAACACATGAACAAAAATACAAGGGAATTGAACCTGAATATGTTTTTCAGGTACAAACCGAAATTTGTGACTGAGTATGAGAAGAAGATAGTGCTCCACTTCTGACTGAAGTTTTAGTAAATCCTAAAATATATTTAAAACATAATAAGAAATTACAAACATAATAAGAAAACCTTAACTTTAACATTTTACAAACAGAATAAAAAATTACACTTATAGGAAAATAGACGCAATACCTAGTAAAGCATCTTCAGATATCTCATAATCCTCGTTAAATTCCATGCCTTTGAATTGGTAAAAGGTAGGTCTCAACCAGTTCTTAGTACAAATTGAAGCTTCGGCCATTTCTGATTTGAGAGAGCTTCTGTATACCTCTAAAACCCTTCCACCCGTGCTAAATGCACTCTCAGAAGCCACAGTTGAAACTGGTGTATGCATGATATCTCTAACTATTTAGGACAGAACCGGGTATTAACCAGGATTATGTTTCCACCAACAAAGAATGTCGAACTTTTCTTTATCTTTTTTATTAAAAGTTAAACATTTTCCAGCAATATAACTCTGAAGCTCGGTTTCTTCTTCCACTAAATTAATAGACATCAAATGTTCCTGAAAAGAATTTTCTCTAGCTATATATGTAGGTAATTCGTCACTGGCAGCCATTTCACCATGAGAAACAACGGCTGCAACAAATGTGACTGAGCCTCCAACAATGTCATGGGCTTGTTTGTAAAGATCAAGCATCTTTGAAAGATTGTCATTGATATCTTTTAATACAAATTTCTTAGTGTCTGAATCTTTTTCATACATATCATCAAAGCACCATTCCACATATCTTAACTTATACCGGGGGTAAAAAATAATACCAAAATAAAGGAGTCGGTTCATCTTAGTGATATCAACCCAGTACTTACAAAACTTTTCCAACATGTCCCGTGCCACATTTGCAAACAATCCATTAAGGTCCATGTTTAATTTCTTAAGTTCAATGTATATTTCAGCCAAGAATGGAAAAGAAGTATGCAAACTTGCTTTTGTTGAAACAGAAAAAACCTTTTTCGCTTCATAATATTTCTTCAAAAACTTAATAAAAACTCTAACATTATCCCAATCATGACTACTAGGGGGGAATCACCGTCAAAGAAATCCTTATAGTCTTCATCCCCATCTTCTAGTTTATCAAAAGCAGTTTGAAATTTCTCAGCCGCATCTAACATAAAATATGTCGAGTTCCATCTAGTTGAAACATCAAGACATACTGACTTCTTACATGTAATCCCGACATATTCCACACACTCATTGAACTTTAAAGCTCTATGGGGTGAAGATCTCACAAACCTAATAGCATTTCTAACACTTGAAATTGAGGTGCTGGCTACTTTTAATCCATCTCTAACAACTAAATTCAGTATATGAGCACAACACCTCATGTGAAACCCAAACCCATCCATTAAAAGTCCATTCATATTTCTTACTTTCTGCTCTAAATATTTAACAACAACATCATTTGATGCCGCATTATCAACCGTAATAGTAGAAACATTTCTCAGCCCCTACTCCTTCAATACTTCCTCTACCTTCTTACCAACCATTCTACCACGGTGATTTGGAATAACGGTAAAGCTAATAATCCTCTTTTGGTAATTCCAATCTCTATCAATAAAATGGGCAGTTAGGGTCAAATAGTTTAGATTTTGGACAGATGTCCAACAATTTGTTGTTATTGCCACCCTACCACAATCAGATTTAAAGAATGCCCTCAACCTCACTTTCTCATCAAGATATAATTGAAAACATTCCCTAGCTATGGTTCTCCTTGACGATATAGAAAATTGGGGCTGCATTTGCTTACAAAAGTACTTGAACCCCTCTCCTTCAACTGTAATAAAGGGTTTCTCATCCAAAATGATAAAATAAGCTAACCCCTTTCTAAAACCTACAGGATCAAACCTAGAACTTGCTGGAACCAGCCCAACTCCCTGAGTTGTTAAAAATGTCAAGATTGTTTGGGTGGGGTCAGTTGACAAGTTCAACGGATACTTAGGGCATGTTTTCATGTGAATCTTTAAGTTTGAAGTTCCATGTTTCTTAGAGTCACACATGTACATTTGATGACATTATTTACAGGCAGCAGTAGGGGGTCACTATTAGGAATAAGGTTAAAGTGGTCCCAAACCTCAGATCTCTTTCTATTACCATTAACATTAGGTCTTCTTTTCTTAGGAATAGGCAGAAGATTTGTGGTTGGTTTAATAGGTGTTGCGGTTGTTGGTACATTAGGTGTTGTGGTTGTTTGTACATTAGGTGAGGTTGGAGAATGTTCATTGGTAATTGGAGTGTCTTGCTCCATAATTGAGCAAATAAGCAAAGCCAAAAATAAACACAAATGAGTAACCAAACATAGACACAAATAAGCAACAAACACAAATACTTAGAGTTTAAGCTTCATATATATCATAATTATTTGAACTCAGTCACTACCACTCAATGTTAAAGATGCAAAGACATGGAACAGGGAAGCGAACAAAGGGAAAAACAACTCCAGAGATAAGGAAGTGTGCACATTGAAGAGAATAAACACCTGAGTAAATTTGGAAGTCAAATAATAATAATGCTGCTAACCCTTGTGAACCTGAATCTTTACACATAAACCTGCAATAAAATATACTAATTATATGACAAGATGGAAAGGCGACAAAAAATCAATATTCACCATTTAACATAATCTAACAAAATATATGGATGACCACATAACCGAATCAAAAGCTTAAGAGAGACGATGATTGCGGTACCGAGAGAGACAATGATGGAGCTGCGTTAACCCTAACCTGAAACCAACAAGGATGATGGTTTGTGTGTTAGTTTAGAGAGAGAGAGAGAGAGAGAGAGAGAGAGAGAGAGAGAGAGAGAGAGAGAGAGAGAGAGAGAGAGAGAGAGAGAGAGAGAGAGAGAATTAACCTGAAGGTTGGAGAGCGACGACGGTCGAAGGTTGTTGGAGTGGTAACTGGAAAGGTTTATGCAAAGCGATTGGAATAGAGATGGGTTTCTTCAAACCCTAACCCATATTTTGTGAAGACGAAGTGTGTCTGTGTAATGTGTAATATGAAATAGAGATGGATTTTTACTCAGTACTCAATTAAAGAATACAACTAATAATTAAAGAATAATAATATTATAATCGGTCGGTTTCGGATTCCGACGGGTTCCAAATTGCAAACCGAATCCAACCATCCATATCCATTAATATCCAATCAAACGGTTCAGAAATATCCGTCATCCGAATTTAACCGACCCATATTATATAATACATTTCGGGTCGGTCGGATAACATCAGATGATTACCGATTGTCCACCCCTAACTCGCACATTATTAAAATCTGTAGCAGTAATCCATCCTATCATAAATAAAGTTTGAGTTTGACAAACATTGAGCATTGTTCCACACAGAGTTGAAGTGAATTTACCATATTTTTTATTATATGCAACTTAGCATTTAATAAAAAAGTTGTGATATGTCAAGCATATCAAATCATACACTCTATAATATTGTAAATTATCATTATATGTCCTATTATGTTGGAATATCAACTTTTTTTCCGACTATTTACACGTTATGTATGAGATACACAAATAATGTTGAACACACTAGTTAGAATAATGAATGAAACGCTCTTCATTTGATGTCTATTTAGTTATAAAAAATACATGGCATATTCATAACTTAATGTTATATAATTTACATCTAACTGATACATTAGTTTGAGTATGATCATTCTTAAAGTTGGCATTATATAATCCTTAATAAAAATAATTTAACTTATCTATTTATTTATCTTTGAATCACGTGTACCAAATATTTACAATCATTATTCTTTTTCGTACTATAGTGTTATATAAAAGATAAAAATAAATTTAAATAACAAATTCATTGCTTTATAGACAATATAATAAATAGAAATAAAATAAGTAAAACTAAAATATTTTAAATAATATTTTTTTTTTGGGTTTTTACCATCAGTACTCTAAATAATAGTTTAGTTATTTTTTTTTTAAATTTAAATTATTGGCTAAATACCTTTTCTAATCCCTTAACTTTACCTCGGGGTCCATTTTGGTCCCTTAAGTCCTTTCCGTCTAACTTTTCCTCGCACCAAGGTCATTGTAATTAAAGCACAATATGATTTACCACTAAGTCACTTTACCATTAATGATTAAATTTACAAATCAGATATATATTTACATTTTTTTAGTTCTTAAACACACTATTCTTCTTGTTATTCTCAAACTACTCTATTATTATCATTATTATTATTATTATTATTATTATTATTAATAATCATAATCATAATAATAATAATAATAATAAAATAATAATAATAAAACTAATAATAATAATAATAAAATAATAATAATAATAATAATAATAAAAATAATAAAATAATATTGTGTGTATTGAGTGAACTAAATATAACATATTTTCCTTATTTGGAATTCTTAACTAGTGCTCTGAGGGCACTGGTTAGCATGACCCTAAAAATAATAGTGCATATTTATTTAGTGATTTTATTCAGTTGTATGTCTAGAAAAAAATAAATTTCGAATTTTAATGTTGGACTAATTTTGAATACTTAAATTTTTGTTATTTAATTATGGTCTTTACGTTGTTATCCCCACGAAAGAATATTTGTAATAATATTTGTGAAAATTACGAGACTGTAAGAGAAAATATATATCTACAGGAATAAGTGAATTACTGAAACGGAAAAAATAAAACCATTGATAATATAAAAGTATATGAGACAAATATTTTTGTATACAGAAAAATTTTAAATACTTTATATTGAACTTTATTTTTATAAATGAGAAAAATGTATTGATGATCCAAATACTTTTATAAATGGGAACAAGTTTTTTAGTTATCAAAATACTTTATAATTAATATCAAAACAAAATTAATATTTACAAACGAGACAATATACGGTTGATCCAAAATTAATATTTACAAACGAGAAAATAAGTTTGAGAAGTGGCTAGAAGCCATGAAATCTGAAATGGATTTCATGTACGCAAACCAGGTTTGGACTTTGGTAGAGCCTCTTGTAGAAGTTAATCGTATAAGATGCAAGTGAGTCTTCAAAAAGAAGACTGACATGGATGATAAGGTACATACCTATAAGGCAGGCCTGATGAAACCTTTTTACCAGTTGCAATACTTATATTTGTTCGAATTTTACTTGTTATCGCTGCATATCATGATTATGAAATATGACAAATGGATGTCAAGACTGCTTTCCTTAATGGGAATCTTCTTGAGGACATGTACATGACACAACCTAAAGGATTTGACATACCAAAAGAAGCCCAAAAATATGCAAGTTACAACGATCAATCTATGGATTGAAGCAAGCTTCCAAAAGCTGGAATCTTCGTTTTGATGAAACTGTAAAATAATATGGATTCATAAAGAATGAAGATAAGCCTTGTGTCTACAAGAAGGTTAGTGGGAACATGATCGTCTTCCTGGTATTATATGTAGATGACATATTACTCATTGGAAATGATGTCCCTACATTGCAACAAGTGAAAACTTGGTTAGGGAAATGCTTTTTTATGAAAGACCTTGGTGAAGCAGCCTATTCATTAGGAATCAGGATCTATAGAGATACATCACAAAAAATGCTTGGCCTAAGTCAGAGTACATACATAAACAAAGTGTTAAGACGTTTTAATATGCATGATTCCAAGAAAGGATTCATACCTATACAGCATGGCTCGTGTCTATCAAAAACACAATCCCCTTCAACCAAGAAAGAAAGGGATCGCATGAATAAGATTCCACATGCATATGCAATAGGATCTATCATATATCTCATGTTATATACTCAACCAGATGTCTCGTATGCTTTAAGTGCAACGAGTATGTACCAATCTGATCCTGATGATGCTCATTGGGTAGTTGTCAAGAATATCCTTAAGCACTTGAGAAGGACTAAGGACTCATTTTTGGTATATTGAGGTCAAAAAGAGCTTGTTGTAATTGGATATAGCGATGATAGCTTTCAGACAGATAAGGATGACTTCAGAACACAATCTAGCTATGTGTTCTGCTTAAATGGTGGCGCTGTGAGCTGGAAGAGTTTAAAGCAAGAAGCAATTGTTGATTCTACAGTCGAGGCCGAGTACATTGTCACCTCAAATGCAGCAAAGGAAGCTATTTAGATCAATAAGTTCATTAGTGAACTTGGCAAAGTCCCTAGCATTGTGGATATCATTGATCTTTATTGTTGTAACAATGGTGCTATAGTACAAACTAAGGAGCCTAGATCTCACTAACGATCTAAACACATACTTAGGCGTTATCACCTCATCTGAGACATAATAGATCGGGGAGATATGAAGATATGCAGAGTACCTACACTCAACAATATTACTGACCCACTAACAAAACCTCTTGTGCAGCAGAAGCATGATGACCATACTAGATCTATGGGTATTAGAGGTATGCCTGATTGGCTCCAATGCTAGTGGGAGATTGTTGTTGTAAGCCCTATAGGTCGTTACTTTTGGTACTTGTATCGAATTATTTATTAATAATAAAAGGCATTTCTTTATTATGTTTGTTTTTCCAAGATAATAAAGTCTCTAGAATAGCTAGTCCGTTTAATGAAATATTAAATGTGACTTAATCATGAGTTCTCATTAAGCATAAGAACATTATTCTTAAAGTATCTATAGTCGAGCTTTACCGTGAAGTGAGATAACCTTAAATCATTAAAACTATAATGTAGATAGACTGATGATCACATCTCATGGATCATGGATAAGGAGTTATCAAGTCTAAACATAGGTATGAATATTATGAGTAATATTTATATTGGATTGACCCGCTATGAAAGTACTACATAAAATGCTATGCAAAGTGTCATAAGTTACTCTCATGGTGATAATGATGTATATCATCACCCTTCAACCTGAAACCACTATGAACCCTAAATATAGAGTTGAGTACTTTATTATTAATTTAACATTGTTCGTAACTGGATGACCATAAAGATAGTTTATGGGTACTCCACAAAGCATGCTGAGGGACATGAGTGACCTATATGGAATTTGCCCAACCTGCATAACAGGATAAATGTCTAAGGGTCCAATATTGAACTGGACAAGAATGACACGGTATATGCCTTGTGTTCAATATGTACATAAAGGTAAAAGGGTAATTGTACACACAAGTACTATCGCAAAAGGTTTTGTTAGATCACATGACATTTTCGTGACTTGGGTAGCAGTGATGTTGCTAGATACCACTCACTGTTTATCATATTAAATATATGATTTAATATAATTGTCAACATCACAAGAACCTACGGGGTCACACACATAAGGACAGATTGATGAGAGATAAAATAAATAAGGAACATTGTAAGGTACGATGTACTTGAGAGAATTATAGAACACCATAAGGTACAGTGTACTTAAGTGAAATGTGGAACATCGTATAATATAATAATAAGATTTATTGTTATTATTATTATTATTATATTATTATTATTATTATTATTATTATTATAATATAATAATAATAATAAAATATGTTTATTATAATAATGGTTATTATTATTATTATTATATGGTGCACTTAAGTTGGACTTTTTAGCTTGGAGCCCACACAAGTGGTTTTATAAATACAACCCTTGTGTAGAAGTTTTAGAACTTGATGAGATTCAATTGGTGAAACCCTGGCCGTTTTTCTCTCCTTTTCTCTCTTACTCAAAGTCTTCATTCGTAGAAGCTAGCACTGAGATTGAATGCATTTTGTTCATGTGGACTGAGTAGAGACGTTGTTCTTCATTCAAAGCTTGTGATCATTCACCCAAATATGCATCAAAATTATTAATCACCACAAGAGGTAACCGTTTCTATCACCGATCATGCTCATTCGTAAGGATCATTAAAGAGAAAATTTTAATTCCTGCTGCGTTTTGGATCGCGATTTCCCTTCAGGACCGACCTGCTCTGATACCACTTTGTAACACCCTAAAATCCGAAACATGAAATAAACTGAATATACAAAAACTAAACACATAAGGTGTTACTCAAACAAAATATAAACATGCTCCATAACACAAGTTATATAAAACATGCATTAAAATAAACATTTGTCATCACATGCTTGCCTTTACATATGTTCATCGCAGCGGAATAATCGAAATAAAATAATTCAACAACCAAATAAGTCTCATCACATAAACATGGTTATGGCCAATGTCTTCAACATAAACAACATCACAAACAATAGCAAATAGAAAAACAACATTCACTCGCCCAATGTTATATATAAGAGCAACAAAAACTAAAACATCCCATAAAACAGAAAAGAAAGAAGAACAACCTCAATGCCTTCCTTCAGCTTCTAAGCATCTACTATATTACATGCTCTTATGTACCCCAAAAGAAGCATAAAACCACACGAATAACAAAGGGGTGAGAATATACTCATAATATAAACGGGTGCAAAAGTATGCAAGGGTAGCCTAAATAAACAACACAAATTATTCAACACAATTCAATTGCATAATTCACAAAGTATTCTCATTCACTGATAACAACATAATCATTCAGGACATATGCAAATAATAAATGCAAAGGTACTTAACACCATGCCTCAACAATGCAAGCGGTACCATTATGGACAATACAAGTCCATCTCGCTCTTGAATTCCCACCATAGGATCATGGCACACCAAATCGCTACTGTCACCATAAGTAACACTTCACCGATTCCCATATGAACCCAACTACTCGCTCATGAATCCCCACCATAGGACCAGAGCACACCAAAACTGAACTGAAACTCGTACACCATGATGCATGACTCATATCAACATGCATTATCACCAAAAGAATCACCAAAGTAAATCACCATGCATATTTCACCATTATGCATAATATCATTCACCATACGCAATAATTAATCAATGTTATGACAATTAACAAACAACACCAAACAACAACAACAACTCAACAAATGCATATTCACAAGCATTCAATCATGTTAATTTATTATAACATCAACACACCATTAGGCAAACGTAATTATTCGCTCATCGATCATACGTGTCATCACACCATCCCTATAGTAGACTCCTGACTACAACTCTATTAATTCACCAAACACTACCATGATGTAGCTTTGTGCGTTAGCTTTCCAACACGTCGAACAGTGTCTCATTTGGAATCATGAAACTCAAGTTACGTTCGTAAACGTCTTACTTAGTACAAAATTCAGGCTATTACGACCCGTAGCACTCCCCGGTCATTCTCCCCTTTTGGGAACGCCTATGGTACAAAACCTAGAGGGCTGCTACGACCCGTAGCAATGCCCAGAAACCCCAAAATTATTTTGTAATTTTGTGCGATCGCTCTTGTTTTTGAACCTTGCATCAGACCCCAAACCTTGATTTTTGACTTCTAACATCCCCCAAATACACCATACACATTTTACATTAAAACATGTGAATTTTATCATCTTTTAACATCTAAATCAACAATACCTCATATATCTATCACTAACATTCAATTCACTCAATTCATCATGGATTAACATGTTTTGATCATCAAGTTCACAACAACACATGAACATACTTTCATATCAATTTCATCAACAAGAACACATGATTTTTAGGGTATGAATTTTACATATGGCATAACATATATCACACAATTACAACACTCAATCACATGTTCATCCAACATTCATAAAAAAGAATAGAATTTTTATTTATTGGGATTATGGATTTCCCTCTACCCAAATATGCAAAATACACCCTATTAGGAGTAATTCTCCCCACCTTACCTTAGATTATTCAGCAAGACGCAAACTTCAATATCTAACAAAGGAGTTCCTTTTAGCGATAACTCTTGCCTTTTCCTGTTTTCACCAAAAACTTTGTTTTACATTAAAAAACTCCCGAAAACCTATTACTAACCTTTTTATTAGTAAACTAATCATCCTCAATTAGAGACTTCCAACACTACCATCACTTGTCCTCTTATTTACCAACATGCCCCTTTCAATCTCTAATTTTATTTTAATAATAATGCTATTAATATTCTCTTTTTCCCTACTACTTCTACTCTTCTATTTTATTACAACCAATCAAATAAAATATCTATAGTCTAATAATTAAAAATTCTCATTATTCTAAATAAATAAATAAATAATTATATTTTATTATTAATTAAAATGCCAATATTCTAGTTATTTTTTACGCATTCTACCAATCATATATTTCTCACCACACCCTACCGATACGACTACACCCCTATAACCACATAATTTCATTTTAATTAAAACACCAAATAATCAAATAAAATTTTAAATAATTAAATTAAATTAATTAATCGAATTTGGGGTGTTACAACTCTCCCCACTTACAAAATTTTTACCCTCGAAAATTACTTGAAGGAAATAGAGTCGGATACGACTCTCTCATATGGCTCTCCAGTTCCTAAGTCACGCTTCCACCGAATTGTCCTCCCCACACTACCTTCACCAAGACAATCTTCTTACCACACAACTGCTTCACTTCTTGATCCTCTATCCGTATGGGTGTTGCCTCAACAGTCAGGTTCTCTCTCACCTGTACAACATTCATTTAGATCACATGAGACAGATCAGAACATGAAATACATAATGAACATTAGCAAGTGGTGGATGCAAGAAAATTCAATAAGCCACCTCTTCTTTCATATGCAAATTTTGATATAGATCAACAAAATGTGGCGTAAGCTTTCGAGACTTCAAAACTCAACCAACACCAGTTACCAGAGTAACTCTCAAAAACACATATTCTCCATCTTGAAACCCAAATGCCATCCTCCTCTTATCATGGTAACTCTTTTGGAGACTTTGTGAAGTTTTCGTCTTCTCTTGGATCATCTTGATCTTCTAAGAAGTTTATTAAACAATCTCAGATCCAATCACTGCACCCTCGCCTGATTCATACCAACACAAAGGTGTCCTACACCTCCTACCATACAAAGCCTCGAACGGGGTCACTCCAATACTTAAATGAAAACTATTATTGCAAGTGAACTAAATTAGCGACAAGTAGCTATCCCAAGCACATCCTTGTTCTAGTGCACAAGCCCCCAATACATCCTCTCAAGATTGTATAGTCCTCTTTGTATGACCGTCTGTCTACAGATGGTAAGCAGAACTCAACTTCAACTTAATACCCAACGCCTCTTGCAAACTCTATCAAAACCTCGACATAAACCTTGGATCTTTATCCGACATGATGCTCGACGGAATACCATGCATGCTAACAATCTTCTCAATATACAACTCTTCCAACTTCTGCAAAGGATAACTAATCTTAATCAGAATTAAATGAGCCGATTTAGTCAGTCTATCAACAACGATCCAAATAGAAACATCCCTTCCTCGTCTTCGGTAAACTTGTCACGAAATCCATGAAAACGTTATCCCACTTCCACTCAAGAATACTCAACGATTGCATTAGTTCTTTCAACTTCTGATGTTCAATCTTTGACTTTTGACAAGTCAAACAGACATAAACAAATTCAACTACCTCATTCTTTATTCTTGGCCACCAAATCAACTTCTTCAAGTCTTGATACATCTTAGTGGCACCAGGATGAATCCTCAGACCACTTCTATGACCTTCCTAAGAAATACTCTTCTTAAGCTCTGGCACATCAGATATAGAAACCCTATCTCTGAACCTTATTACACCATTCTCGTCAATTCTGAAATCACCACTCTTCTTACCTTGATTGATTGATTTTGAGAGAATGTGAGTGGAGAGAGTTTGAATAAATGTATATAATACTTTTTAGAAGTGAGGAAGAAGAAGGGTTCTGACGCGTTTTAGAACCAATATCGTTCAGAGATGCATCTTCTAAATGTACACGAAGATGCATCTTCATAGTTTTTTCAACGTTAAGTCAGAATTCTATCGACTCAGAGTGCGTCCGGAGATGAATCTCTGGAAACTAAAGACATTTTTGTATTTTTACGTGGTGTCTTAATAATACATATGATGCATTAAGAAATCTCCTATTTTATTTAACAGATAAATCGAGTTCGGTCAAATCTTAGTTTTTTATCCACCTTATAAGAGCGTAATTATCGGTGGTATTTCAACATTCTTACACCGTTTTTATATCACTTTATCAAAAAACGATGAATAATTAAAAAGAAAAATCATTCTTGAAAAAATCAAGTTGCAGTAAACAACACTTATGCTATTTCCTTCATTTTCTTTTCATTTTTATTTTAAAAAGTAAAAAAATTATTATAAATATGAGGTATATTATAGATTTGGTAGGAGTTATTTTTAAGTTTTTGAAGGATTATATAAATATTTAAAAAATATAATTGAATTGTTTAAATAATTAAAAATAGTAAAATAATATAAAAAATTGAGTATAATCCATTTAAAAAATTAAAATGGATATGATGATGTAATGAATACTACACCACCCATTATTTGGAACATCAACATCTTAGCTAAGGATTAAATAACACCTTTAGAAATGAACCAATAATGCATAATTTGTAAATGGATAACTAGATTTTCAAAAATTAAAAACAGGAGGAAAATGGCGAATTAAAAATAATTGAGATTGTATCAGTAATCATATTTGTACATAAGTTTTAAATATTTTAAATAAAAAAATTCCAATATAAACAACATGTGGAAAAAAAGAAAAAACCAACGGCCCAAAATATCTGACAGCCCTCAGGAATGGAGTACAACTAGCTAATTTATGCATTTATGACTGTTACTAAAATTACATAAATGTCCTCAAGTGGGACCCGACGAGAGATTCTCGACGGACGGTGCTAAGGGAAAACCCATAAGCATTTGTCCAACTTAGAAAAATGGATCCCTGCAGCCAAATTTTTGACACATTCAGCTGTCACTGTATTAGTGACCGTTTAATCTCAATCATACGGTCCAGAAAAAATAAGATTAATATTTATATTTTAATTAAAAAATACTAGTTTAAAATCAGAACCGTCTGATTTTGATCACACGGTCATAGATACCTGCCTGCGTGACTGCAGGGTATGCTTCACTGCAGCAAAATGCAGTCCCCAAACTAGACCCATTCGAACGCGACCTCTACAATTTACAACCTCACCCGTCACTTAAAAAAATCTATCTACATTCTCTCTCCTCTACAAAACCCAGCTCTTGATTTCATCTGATTTTTTTTTCCATCACGCGGGTAATGAAAGGGAATCCGTTAATCGCAACCGTTCAAGTTAATCCAACGGCTGTAAATCGCAATAGTGGGTCCCGTTTCACGTAGCAAAAGATGATTGTAGTCAACTTGATTGATCTCTCTTGATGATAAATCAACGGTCGTGATTAATTTCTATCTTCTTCTATAAAACTCGATAATCATGTGAGTACTTTTTCACATGTGTGAGTAGTTCCAGTTTTATACTCAGATTTTTAGGGTTGAACATAACCAGATTCATCACCATAACCAAATTTACAACAATGCTTCTACGAAGCTCGTCAACGCCGGTTATGAATCCATGGCTTCTACACTCAAATTCGAAGGATTCATCTCCCGAACCGGAATTCTTTCACCGAAACCCGAAATCCAGATCTGTCACGTTCTCGCCTTCGTCGTCGAGTTCAGTTTCGCCGATTTCTGGTCCAGTGAACAAACTTACTCGAGCACTTTCAGAAACCGATCTCTCAGTGTCGCCTAATCGGAAGCCTCTCCACCGCCGTCAATTTGAAGACGACGATGAAGAGAGCAGAACTCTCGGTTTTGGTGCTCGTTCCAGATCGGCGTCGTTTAGTTCCGCGTTGTGTTCTTTGTCTGAGTTGGAAGAAAAAGAAAGCCAGAGTGGAGTCGATGCCAGTGATAGCGGTGTGTTGGTGGAAGAAGGCGGCGGCGGTGGATTTGACAAAAACGACGGTGGAGTTTCTAGATTCGGTGATTCAAATCACGGAAACGATAGTACTGATTTGTATTACCGTGCAATGATCGAAGCTAATCCAGAGAATCCACTTTTTCTTAGCAATTACGCAAAGTACTTGAAAGAGGTATTAGAACTTAGAATTTCAAAGTTCGTTTCTCTCTAAATTGCTATTTTAAGATATTATTAGTTTATATTGATTTTTTTGGTATGATTCTAGGTTCGTAAGGACTATGTGAAAGCTGAAGAGTATTGTGGAAGGGCAATATTGGCAAATCCTAATGATGGTAACGTTCTGTCACTTTACGCAGATTTGATATGGGAGTGTCATAAGGATGCTTCTCGAGCGGAGACTTATTTTGATCAAGCAGTTAAAGCAGCTCCTGATGACTGGTAACTAACAATCCTGTTTGAATTGAATGAATTCTTGTTATTATGCTGATTATGCGAAGAATAATGAATTAATAAAATGGTTGGTTTGTTGTTGCAGTTATGTTCTAGCGTCGTATGCCCATTTTCTATGGGATGCCGAAGAAGAAGAAGAGGATGAAGTTGAAGAAGAATCCTCGGAGAAAGCTTTTGGTTTCTTTACTGGAGGTTCTCTAACAACAACTCCTCCACCGATGGCTGCTGCTGCTTCTTGAATTGTGTCGTTTTGTGGTTTCTGGGTTTCAGTTTTTTATGAGTTTTTCTAACCTATGTTTATATTAATTGTTATTATTATGATTAGCTTAACCTTTTCTATTAAAATTTTGGCCAATGAATATAGCTGTAATAATGGTCTTTGTTCGCCTTGCCATTAATGTTGAAATATGAATAAAAGGTGGGGCTTTTGATTGAATTGAATTGTTAAATCTCTATCTTCTTGTAGCATGTTTGTATTGGATTGAAAAAGAAAGGAAAAAAAACGAAAGCAAAAAGGAGAAAATGTTAAAAGGAAGTAAAGTGAGGGGAAAGGAAAATGGTCTTTGTACAGGAATAGAAATATTTCTCTTCTCTCCTCTATAGAAATGAAGGTCTAAAAATATTAGAAGCGTGCATCAATATAATGAAGATGAAGATAAAGACATACTCCAGAAGACAGTGGCTGAAGCAAAAAATAAAACTTTTAATGGTTAGACACTTGTAAAAGAAAAGAAAAACACTAAAAAGGAAAAAAAAAGCTAGAGGAGAGGAAGGAAAAAAAAGAAAATAGATTTGAAGCAAATGATAATAAAGATGAAGAAGGTAAATGATTAGCCCGGAAGAGATAGAAGAGTTACAAGGATAAGACAGAGATGGTTGATAAGATTAAAAGTATTATATTGTGTTGATAAGGTTAAAAGCATTTTATTGTGTTTTGAGGGTAGGCAAAATTCTAATAATTGTATGAGACTCATATGATGTATTTGAAACAACGACATTTTGAACGGTAAAGAATAAGTCTATAGTGTAGCATTTAATATAATTTTACAAGATCATTAATGACTTAAAAGCTGGAGGAAGATGGAGTAGTCCACCTTGATGACTATAAGATTTGTAAGGTTTATGATATTGGTATGATCATATTTAAAATGTTTGATGATTGTGAGTTTTTTCTTTATAATATGAGGTATGTTTTAGAGTTTAAGTAAAATTTGTTATTCATAAGCATGTTTGATGATTTAGATTATTGCACTAAAGTTGAACATAGAATGTTGAAGATTTCACATGAAAAAATGATAATTGTTAAAAAGTTAAAAATTTGTGATTTATATATTTTAGAAAGTTTTAACGCCGTTCAATTATCATCATTTAAGTGGAGAATTTCATGAAAAAACGAAAAAACGAGCTGTGGGATTTGAGGTCAAGGCATGGTGGATGCTTGAAGGTTGTTTTAGAGCATTTTAATGAGTTTTTGCAGAAAATAAGAGATAAAACACATTTGATTGTTGAGTTGTCATGGAATTTCTAAGGTAAGGCTGATGCCAAAACAACTTATTTGATCAGCAAATATTCATTCAATAGAATAAACTTTCAAACAATCATGGAGGTTTGGAGTAGAAAGACGGTAACCTACTCTATTTTGAAGGTCGTCAAAACTTTGCTTATTGATTAAATTAAGCCAAGTTCGTTTAATGATAAAGTTGTGGATTATACCTTTAATAACCATATAAGAGGTAGGAAGCGCTATGAGCTATTGAGAGTGGAACCTAGAGAAACGAAGTTCATAAATCATAGATGAATTACTTTTAGCGCGTCTCATCAGAGAAAGAAGAGTAAAGATAAATGGATGAAGTTTTTAGAAACTATTGCAGCTAACACTCAGTTTGAAATAAATGTTACTAGTATAGATAATAGTAGTAGTGATAGAACGATTAGAGATGCCTTTAATTATCATTTAATTCATGACAAGGTAATAAGGGAGACTGAACCATCTCAAATGGACGATTATGCTGGTCTTAGGCGATATGCTTTGAATGTGGATGAAAGGTTGCAAAATAAAAAAACATAGGCTTTCAGGGAAGCATTCAAAAGTAGGTGGAGTCAAAGATGGTTGAAGAATCATACTTGTGGGTTTATTAGACTACTAAAATATAAAAAGATGGTTGGAAGTAAGTTGATGCAAGTGACATGATCAAAGTTTAAGCAAGGCTCAAATTTGATAAAAATTGTTCAATAGATGTTGAGTTGACAAAGAGCAACAAGATGGTTGATCGGTAAATTGACATCACAATAGTTTCAGTTCAAGGTGAAAATTGTTGAAGTATGTCTCAAAAACTTAAATAATGAAGATAAAGAAAATATGTCCAAACATTAGCCTAGAGATGAAGTCGGTGGCGACGACGCAATAATGTGTTTGTGTCTGGTGTACGGTTTGACTTGTGAGCTTGGGTCCATTTTTTTTAATTCACATGTATTAAGCTTCATTGTTTTGGTTCATAAATATGTTTGTCAATGAGTTATGTTTTGGAATTTGAGAAATCTTTAGAGTATCTAAAAAGATTGAGAAACATTTTTAGACACTTTGAAGTTGTGTGATTCATAAACAAAGAGTTTGAGAAATATTTAGATAAAAAATATGATTTGTTCTTTAAAACTTATGTGTTTACTTTCTTATAACTCATTTGTAATTTTTTATAAAATCTTTTAAAATTATAACAAATCAGCAACCATAAAAGATCACATTTCTTTAAAATTCTTTTTCACTCATAATCTTCATAGAATAGAGTGGTATCATAATGGATTTTGGGGGTCATGCATTGTTTTCTTTCCTCATTTTGCTTGTTCCAAATGATGGATTGCCGTTCTTTCTCTAAGCTTTATCTCCCCTCACTTTATTTCATCTCTTTTACTTTGGAAGCAAACAGAGTAGTCTTGCATGTTATTTTGGAGTTATATAATAGATTATTTACAACGTGTGGGTATTAGAGGGAGGATTTTGATTTTTTTAGTCAGCTGGCGGGCAGGCGTAGAAACAAATCAAAATTAGAACGTGGGTTGGGTGTGGTCCGCGTAGATTTATATATTTATGATTTATCATTAGTGGTGCCTTTGTTGCCTCTTATTTTATTTTGTCAAACTCATAATCATGATATATCCAACCATTTGCCAATTCAACCTTTAAGACCAGCTTTGTTGTAAAGCACTTTATTTTTATAGATAAATGATACTGATTATCTTAAGATTTTATGATTTTAACTCTTCACCTCACAAATCCATCGAAAACTGCCCCGACTTTGTTTGACGGTAACTTCGGTTTTCATGCGGCGCACAGATGCGCATTTTCCCAATATTTAAGGTTTGTGCGTACGTGATGGTTCGTTCAAGGTTGACAGTTGCGTTGGTGCGTGAGGCTTGCAATGGCTGCAAATTGACTTGTAGGATGCGTTGCGCTGAAGAATAATAGCAGTAGCGTGTTTCATCATGGTATGCTTTTGTGAATGCTGTGAATCATGGTTCATTTTTGGATAAAATAATAACATAATTGGAAGTTGGATAATTTATAAAAAATGAATAGATGTAAGAATTGAATTTGAAATGTGGAAATTGGTTAGAATTAAGAATGATTATGGACATGGATATTGGATGGATAATAGGTTTGGATAAAAATGAAAAATTGGGCGATAAATTTGAATCATGAAAATAAATTCTCAATTTAGATCCACAAATGCACCTATTGACTGGTCTTAACCCAACACTACACCCCAACAATCTCTAAAGGCATCTTGACAGAAACTGTTTGGCCCAAAATCCTGATTAAAAATGAACAGACTCCACATGATTCTCCATCATGAAACATGTAATATGTAACACCCTTCTAAACCCCACGGAAAATATATGCATAATCAGAGTAAAATTAACATGCATTCAAATAAAAAGGGCGTCACACAAAACTTGCACCACATTAAAACAATCTGTCATGCTCATAAACACTTTTCCATTTAGCAGCGGATTCATTAATGAAAATCCTTTAAAAGAAACATTTGCTTTCATAATATAAAATCAACATCTCTAGGCACTAAGGCCAACATCTCATTATCTCAATTATTCCAAATATGAAAACATAACTTAGGTTACATAATGTAATCCTAAAACATAAGCAATCGATCCCCGTGTTACACTACCAGAGCATGACTCGACCCATAAATGATTACTAAACCGCTACACACGTAGCAACCTCGAACTACAAGCAGAACTTCATAAAGGCCTCCAACAACCTAATCTGCAATGCCTCATAGAGCATTATAAAACAGCAGAAGGGTGAGAAATATTACCATAATAATCAAAGCATAAAATCATGTATATATAGGTATCCTATAACACATATTCACATTTCTCACCACACTTCATTCTCATAATCATAATCATATCACGTTCACATATATCAACATTATGAACATCCACAAGCACATCCCTTCATGCTTAATTTCACAATCATTCACAAGCACATTTATACAACAACAATATTATGCAATGTGACTCAACATATCCAATGCAACTCAATGCTATGCGGTACCGACTCACGTTATCTTTTTTCGGTTTTCACTCTAAACCGGGTCCACCCTTCTAGACCGATAACTCGTTATCATTTTTCGGTTTTTACTTTAAACCGGGTCCACCCTTCTAGACCGATAACAACCAAGCCCGTCCCCTAGGCTTCAAACCCACCCTTCTAGGTTTGGGACAAGCCACTAGTTTCCACGAAACTAACAGACATTGCCTCTTGACTGAATGATGCATGTACAATCAACCAATCACAATAAATGCACTTAAGACCGTTCCCGCGTCTTAATCCCATGCATTCGAATAATTCACCCCTTCGAGAATTTCATCATGATTGCACATACAACATATATCAAACATTTATCAATGTATTCATTTCACACATCATCATATTCAACAACAATGCACACATATCACATATGTTCCCATGCATTCACACAACATTCGCATACATATTTCCCAATCATCCAAAACCCATCATAATCACAAGCATACTTCATATATCCATGACATTTATGCTATTACCACATCATCAAACAATGCACATATATCCACGATATATTCCCATGCATTTCTCACAATTATTAACGATGCACACATATCCACGATATGTTCCCATGCATCTCTCACAATTATTAACGATGCACACATATCCACGATATGTTCCCATGCATCTCATACATTTATTAACATACATACAATATGCATTTACAACATCTATCAAGCAATGCACGCATATCCATCATTATGCTCTCATGCATTCTTCATGTATTTTAACATACAATCGCATATAAACAATATGCATCCACAACACATTTTTCATAGTATGTTTATTCTTTATCTCATGCCATCTCATACAAGGTATACACATCACAATACCAATCATACAATTATAAGTTATGCACACATATATCCACAATGTTCTCATGCATACTTATTACATAATTGTACACAACAATCAACCATTCACAAACTCATCAATTAATACACACATAATCATCATTATGTTCTCATGTATTTTAACCGATTACAATTAATCATTCATATCACAACTCTAGGATTCACGCCCAAAGGCTACCCACAACACATATCATCACCATGGATCACATACTTATTCATATCATAGAGGTATTAACCTATGTGAAACAACCAAACCATCTTCACATGATCAATACAGCAAAAGGGAAATGCTGTCAAATTCGCCTTCATTCGCCTGGCGAACCCTCGCAGCGAACCTTCGCCTGGCCTTCGCCTGGCGAACTCTCTCAGCGAACACTCGCTAGGCTTCGCCTGGCGAGACTCCCCAGCGAGCCCAAGTCAGTAGCTACTGACTTCATTCGCCACCATTCGCCAGCACCTTCGCTAGGCGAACCTTCGCTATCCAACTTCGCCTGGCGAACCCACCAGCGAAGTCCACTGGGACTTAAATATAATTACTCGCCAACATTCGCTAGGCTTCGCCTGGCGAAGCTTCGCCTTCGCTCGCCTGGCGAGAGCCAGCGAACCTGCGCAGAACAGAATTTCATTCTGCCTCTTCTTCATCAATCCATCATCAACCCTCTCTTACACATCCAAATCAGTACAAATAACATCAATACATGTTACCCGACTATTCTACGGCATTATTGCTCAGTTTCAACCGATTAAATCATTAATCTACCGATTAATCCAACATTTGCCCTAATTGGAAAGTGATGAAAACATCCCCAAACCCAAACCCAACATACATAATAGCATACAATGATTAAATAGCAATGTTTCTCACCCTTACCTCGATTAATCGGAGCTTTGATGTTGGTTCTTGATGATCCTCCAAGTTTTCCCTTTTTTCCTCTTCTTTTCTCCTCTTCTTCTTTCTTTCTCTTTTCTTTCTTTCTTTCTATCTTTCTCTTTCTCTCCAATCCCCTTTTTATATCCTTTTATTTCTTTTCTTTTCTTTTCTCTCTATCATTTTCTTTCCATTTTATTTCCTCCATAATACCTTTCTCTTTATTTCTTTCCAATATATTTACTTCCTCAAAACATCTATCAATCCATTAAACAAACATCTAATTATTCAAATAATTAGAATAATCCAAATAAATCAATTAATTAACACAATTAATTATTTAATGAAATTTGGGCTGTTACAACTCTCCCCCACTTTAGGAATTTTCGTCCTCGAAAATGTTATCTGATCCAAACAGCTCTGGATACGACTCTCGCATTCCAATTCTTCCAAATCCAATTCTCCCATAACTACTTCCACCAAAGGAACCTCTATACTTCGAAGTTGTTTCTTATCAACAACTAGAACTAGCCACGCCTCCGAAGTCAAATTCCCTCTCACTTGTAAACCATCCACCTGAATCAATGTACCTTTTCAACTTAGACATATGAACACCTCATGCAATCCTTTCAAGCGACAGCAGTAAAACAGTCTAACATGTTATCCGCCTCACGCTTCCGCTGCGCTACTCTGATACAGATCAACAAAACACAGGGCGCTCACGAGACTTCAAGCTCGACCAACACCAATTACTACAATAACTCTCAAAACACGGCCTTACTAGGATTCTTTGATCGTTTCCATCGTCCCTTGCACGGTCTTTGATCCGAGTACAACACTCCCGTTGTACATGCAACAACACAAAGGAGTCATACCTTCTTACCCAACGAACTTCATACGATGTTGTTTCCGATACGAAATGGCAACGATTATTGTAGGCAACTCCATCAACGACAATTAACTATCCTTAGATCCATCTTGGTCCAACACACAAGCTCTCAACGAGTCCTCTTCATACTGGATAGTTTTCTTCGTTTGTCCATGCCATTCACGGACGCTAGTCAAAGTTCATCTTCAACATGTCACCCAACCGCTTTCGCAATCTTTCCCATAATCTTAACGAAAAACTTGAGTTCCCATCTAACAGAATGATTCGTCTTCACTGGTAGGCAACGAGTTACTCTTGTTAATCCATTCTTAACTGTCCAAATCAGATCATACTTCCTCAAATTCATTAGAAAACCCGGCACAAGCCCTTGGGAATACTATTCCATCCCACTCGAAATACTCAACAATTGTATCAGATCCAACCATCTCTAATGTCCATACTTCAATTCCCAGCAAGTCTAATCAACATATACAAACTCAATCAATTCCTTCTCCATCTATGGCTATCCAAAACTATTTCTCAAATTCGGTCGCATCTTCCTAGTACCTGCACGGACACTCCATTTTTCTCGATGTACTTCTCCCTGAGTACTCTTATCCAACTCACACTATTCAGAATACACACTTCATCACGATATCTCACAATACCACTTCCCTTAATCCGAAAATAAGCCCTCTGACTTTATCCATTAAATTCAATTAATCTATCAACTCAACTCAGAATTTCGATTTCCTCGAACCTCATCAGAATACCAAAAGTCAATCTCAACATCCAAGGCTCAACTTCCATAAGAAGTCTCTTCACAGGACGAACTCATATCTGAATTTGCTTAATCAGTTCTAACTTCCTTACCATCTTCATTAGTGTATACCAAAATTCCCGATTCGATATCTTAGCTACCACTTGGTCTCATTCGAATGGTAATTTAACCAAAACCATACTCCTTCAGGATTTCCAATTACTTTGCCGTCTCATATTTGACTCTCTCTCAAACAAAACAAATACCTTAAGGTCAGTAACCATCTCAAATCTCAACTAAACAATTGAGGCTTCCAAACTCCGGTACAAACACACAACAGCAACCCACTCCAAATTACTTGTCAGATAATCCCTCTCTGTACTTTATATTGCCTTCAAGCATAACCAAAACTCATTAATGTTGTACTTAACACATCTCTTAATCATATCAACAAAGTATCTCAAAACACAACGACAATCCTGTCGGACTTGGCAAAACCAATACACGAACTGTTGACAGCTTCCTCAAAACTCTTTGAACTTCCTTCACAGTAGTACATCACTGCCTCTTCCTCAATACTAATAACTCAAGTTCCCGACGCTCAACATGAACCCCTATACTCTCCGAACATATCCAAACACCATCGGTTACATAACCATTGACTCTCTCAATCAAGTGTGGAAAATCATTATACCAAACAGACACTCAGCTGCGAACTCATGGTGATAACACAAACCGCACTCTCCGCGCTTACCATAACATCCAAACATTTTTCGCCAATAAATACTTAATTCCATGTCACTACTTTCCCATCACATAGAGCACTGTAATATCTTCCAACGCTTCTAATCTTGCGTCATTCCGAATTACGGTTTTCCGTTACGACAAAATCACGGAAACAACCCTTCCACACTTAAAGGTCATTCAATACCTCTCCAACTCTTGAAATGCTTAAGGGTCCGATTATACCAACCATGTATTCCATATCTCATTTCCTTTAGTAATCACTAGAAGTCATTATCCATCCTCATACCCAACTCCACAATCTGTTGCCGTAGCACACACACCAGACATAATTCTCAAGTGCTCGGCTTTACTCAAGACAATTCGCTGCACCACGCCATCTAAGCTTGCAAGACACATCTATCCCATCCAACACAATCCCAACTACTATCAACAAGAGATTAAGGGTGATCAGTTCCTCAATTTGTCAATAGACAGCCGAAACCATAATGGGGCATAGACCATCTTTACCAAACTATAATAGCGTTTAACTACAGACTAAGCTACAACTCCACACTTGCAGCCTTCTAAGGGATCACAAGCTTCTCCCCCACTTTAATTATTCCCACTTCTGCAAACAAAGATTAAACAACAAACATGTATCGACAGTGTTTTCACACACATGTCGCATACAAGGGAACAAATAACATTAGACAACTTGGCCGGACGGACCGACCTGCTCTGATACCACTAATGTAACACCCTTCTAAACCCCACGGAAAATATATGCATAATCAGAGTAAAATTAACATGCATTCAAATAAAAAGGGCGTCACACAAAACTTGCACCACATTAAAACAATCTGTCATGCTCATAAACACTTTTCCATTTAGCAGCGGATTCATTAATGAAAATCCTTTAAAAGAAACATTTGCTTTCATCATATAAAATCAACATCTCTAGGCACTAAGGCCAACATCTCATTATCTCAATTATTCCAAATATGAAAACATAACTTAGGTTACATAATGTAATCCTAAAACATAAGCAATCGATCCCCGTGTTACACTACCAGAGCATGACTCGACCCATAAATGATTACTAAACCGCTACACACGTAGCAACCTCGAACTACAAGCAGAACTTCATAAAGGCCTCCAACAACCTAATCTGCAATGCCTCATAGAGCATTATAAAACAGCAGAAGGGTGAGAAATATTACCATAATAATCAAAGCATAAAATCATGTATATATAGGTATCCTATAACACATATTCACATTTCTCACCACACTTCATTCTCATAATCATAATCATATCACGTTCACATATATCAACATTATGAACATCCACAAGCACATCCCTTCATGCTTAATTTTACAATCATTCACAAGCACATTTATACAACAACAATATTATGCAATGTGACTCAACATATCCAATGCAACTCAATGCTATGCGGTACCGACTCACGTTATCTTTTTTCGGTTTTCACTCTAAACCGGGTCCACCCTTCTAGACCGATAACTCGTTATCATTTTTCGGTTTTTACTTTAAACCGGGTCCACCCTTCTAGACCGATAACAACCAAGCCCGTCCCCTAGGCTTCAAACCCACCCTTCTAGGTTTGGGACAAGCCACTAGTTTCCACGAAACTAACAGACATTGCCTCTTGACTGAATGATGCATGTACAATCAACCAATCACAATAAATGCACTTAAGACCGTTCCCGCGTCTTAATCCCATGCATTCGAATAATTCACCCCTTCGAGAATTTCATCATGATTGCACATACAACATATATCAAACATTTATCAATGTATTCATTTCACACATCATCATATTCAACAACAATGCACACATATCACATATGTTCCCATGCATTCACACAACATTCGCATACATATTTCCCAATCATCCAAAACCCATCATAATCACAAGCATACTTCATATATCCATGACATTTATGCTATTACCACATCATCAAACAATGCACATATATCCACGATATATTCCCATGCATTTCTCACAATTATTAACGATGCACACATATCCACGATATGTTCCCATGCATCTCTCACAATTATTAACGATGCACACATATCCACGATATGTTCCCATGCATCTCATACATTTATTAACATACATACAATATGCATTTACAACATCTATCAAGCAATGCACGCATATCCATCATTATGCTCTCATGCATTCTTCATGTATTTTAACATACAATCGCATATAAACAATATGCATCCACAACACATTTTTCATAGTATGTTTATTCTTTATCTCATGCCATCTCATACAAGGTATACACATCACAATACCAATCATACAATTATAAGTTATGCACACATATATCCACAATGTTCTCATGCATACTTATTACATAATTGTACACAACAATCAACCATTCACAAACTCATCAATTAATACACACATAATCATCATTATGTTCTCATGTATTTTAACCGATTACAATTAATCATTCATATCACAACTCTAGGATTCACGCCCAAAGGCTACCCACAACACATATCATCACCATGGATCACATACTTATTCATATCATAGAGGTATTAACCTATGTGAAACAACCAAACCATCTTCACATGATCAATACAGCAAAAGGGAAATGCTGTCAAATTCGCCTTCATTCGCCTGGCGAACCCTCGCAGCGAACCTTCGCCTGGCCTTCGCCTGGCGAACTCTCTCAGCGAACACTCGCTAGGCTTCGCCTGGCGAGACTCCCCAGCGAGCCCAAGTCAGTAGCTACTGACTTCATTCGCCACCATTCGCCAGCACCTTCGCTGGGCGAACCTTCGCTATCCAACTTCGCCTGGCGAACCCACCAGCGAAGTCCACTGAGACTTAAATATAATTACTCGCCAACATTCGCTAGGCTTCGCCTGGCGAAGCTTCGCCTTCGCTCGCCTGGCGAGAGCCAGCGAACCTGCGCAGAACAGAATTTCATTCTGCCTCTTCTTCATCAATCCATCATCAACCCTCTCTTACACATCCAAATCAGTACAAATAACATCAATACATGTTACCCGACTATTCTACGGCATTATTGCTCAGTTTCAACCGATTAAATCATTAATCTACCGATTAATCCAACATTTGCCCTAATTGGAAAGTGATGAAAACATCCCCAAACCCAAACCCAACATACATAATAGCATACAATGATTAAATAGCAATGTTTCTCACCCTTACCTCGATTAATCGGAGCTTTGATGTTGGTTCTTGATGATCCTCCAAGTTTTCCCTTTTTTCCTCTTCTTTTCTCCTCTTCTTCTTTCTTTCTCTTTTCTTTCTTTCTTTCTATCTTTCTCTTTCTCTCCAATCCCCTTTTTATATCCTTTTATTTCTTTTCTTTTCTTTTCTCTCTATCATTTTCTTTCCATTTTATTTCCTCCATAATACCTTTCTCTTTATTTCTTTCCAATATATTTACTTCCTCAAAACATCTATCAATCCATTAAACAAACATCTAATTATTCAAATAATTAGAATAATCCAAATAAATCAATTAATTAACACAATTAATTATTTAATGAAATTTGGGCTGTTACATAATACTCAGCCCAACCTGATATTCTGATACCCGCACGCATATGACTCAAACTATCCCAAACCCTAATTGAAACTTCACACACATCACCTGAACTGTGAAACATACTCTTGCCTGACAAGATGAGGTCAAATCAAGACGATCCTCAATCCATACTACACACACTCCTGACTGGATACCCTCAAATAACACAGACTTAGGCAACTGGAAAGCAACATATTTTTTTTGGATTTTATGAATATGGTTAGTGGACGAATGTACAAATGAAAGTTATATACAAGATATGATAAATTTGAGGTATGACATGAATATAATATGAAACTCTATAAGCTATGAATTGTTGTCAAACCTTATTGATCTGTGTTTGTCCCATATGGGATTTTTGTGATGTATGTTATTGTTAATGTATGTATCGATAAATTGCTATCAAACCTTTTTGGTGTTTTCCCAAACGCTGTAAAATGTCATAAAATTCAAATATTGTGAAATTGGAATTTTTATTAAAAAAAAAAAGAAAATTAGAATCGAACAAGGTGACAACTGGGTTATGGGTGAGTGACGGCTATGTGACAGCTGCATACAAACTACATATGAACTATACGGTGGACTGTGTACAGACTGTACAATAGACTACAATAATACATCTTTACTTAGTTGTTGATGATGTTTTGATTGATACTATGATTATTAAAATTAATTATATTTTGAGTTGAGTAATTTAGAGGAATTACAGTGAAGCCTGATAATGATAGATTTATGATTTAAGAGTGGAACCTGTTTTAAGTATGAGAATTTGAGAATGTGGTGATTATTTGAGTTTATTTGTTGTTTTCTATCATGATCATGCATACATATATATTGGAGCTAGGTAGGACATCGATCTAGTGAGATCAGGTTCAAAGAGGAATCATGAATGTCTCATGTCCAAAGAGGGACACAGTTCAAAGAGAAATCGAAGATAGTGATAAATATGTAACACACCTTTTGATGCCCAAAATTCGATACCACATGCATATTTGAGGAGAAGTTGATGCATTTCGCATTGCATTGTTGTTGTTGCTGTGTGAGAATGATCTGTGAATTTTTATAACTGTCATGCTGTTTACTTTTACCACTGACATTTGTAAGAATTATTGTCACCCCTTCCTTTTTGTTGTGCATGGCTTTTATGTCCATGTTGCAGATATAGGTACTATGTAACGGTGTTGTATGGATGAATGACAATTATTTCCTTCTTCATTGTTTTCCATTTTGTTTAGTACTCTGATGGCAATCTGTTATTGCATCTAATTAGTCGAAGAATCGGGGAAAACAAGCGAAAGATGAGCCAAAATGATGAAGAAAGACCCAAGAAAGAGTGAAAAATAGCCAAGTACGGAAGAATGAAACTTCGTGAAAACTCTAGTGCAAAAGGAGTGTTTTTCACACAACCACTGGAATAATCACGCGCACCATTGCACACCATTGTGTGCCAATAGAGGCGAATAAAGTGCATCAGCGCACGATGCTTATATAATTGGCGATGAGTGTTTTTTTGGGATTTATCTGACGCGTTCTGACTAGTTTTAAAGGGGATTTTCTGCTATTTGATAAAGGTTACAAAAATTGGAGAAGAAAGCACGAGTTTGGGAGCACAAAATGATATTTTTAGAGCATTTAAAGCCATCGAGGCTATCTCTTTAAGGAACTTCTCATGTTATTGTTATCTATCGGCTGTGGTATTCTTTTCTGAATAATGTGTAGCTAAATTCTCCTAGGTTAGGTTGTGTGATGATGAACCTTATTTAATCTTGTTGACATTATATGTTGGTTTGAATTTGTATGAATCCTTTGAATTATAATTTTATTCAGTTATTGCTTATTCTTAATGCTTTTTATTTGAGATACTCTGTTAATATGATAATTGACACATAGGGATTTCTGACCTGTAGCCTATGTGTTGGACCTATGATAATTGTTCTACTTATGCTGGTTGACTAGAGATAGGAGACCCCGAGTAGTGGCACAGGAAACTAACGATTTGTACATCGCCTGACATTGCTTACGCTGACGGACTAGGAATATAAAGCTTTAAGTAGTTGTTAGTGAGTTATTTCGTGGGGGACTGACTATATCGGTTTTGTTAATTCGTTGTGAAATTATAAGGATAAGACCATTCATATAAGGCATCATACATCAACAAGAGAGGATAAGGGGATTCTAACACACAACTTGACCGCTTTCGTGACATTGTTTTCTCGTTTAATTACTTTTCGCACGGAAACTTTTCTCGTTTAAATTGCACAAATCATTGTCTTGTTCGAACATAATCCTTGTGAGTTCGATCTTTTTATTACTACGATATTATCAGTACACTTGCCGATATGTTATCATACGCGTTGTGTCACTCTAGTATTGTAACACAAGGGATGAGACATTGTTTCTTTTATTTGGATGATTGTTGAGTTATTTTTTGCAACTGATGTTTTTAATTGAGTAATTTCATTTGATGAGACTATGTGAAAGTATTGTTAAATGTTTTCATTTTCCGCTGCGAGTTGTTTAATTTAATAACATGTGTTTTATTTGAGAATGTGTGACACCATTGGGTGAAAATTATATTTGAATGATTGTATTATTTTGTGAGTTAGAAAATAGGGTGTTACATAGTTGATATTAGAGCAGGTCGGTCTGTCTGACTAGGTTTTGTGATTTTTATTTATTCCCGGGTATTCGACATGTGTGCGAAACACTGTTGGTGCTCGTTTATTTTTCTAATCGCTTGACAACAGGAGCATGATTGTAACAAGTGAAGGAGAAACTTCTACTTCTCGAAGATGGTTCAAGTGTGAAAGGTTGGTTCATCGTGCCATTGATTGCAAGAGTGCAAATTTTTAGATGAGGCCGTGTTATTTCTTGAATCTGAAGAGAGTACGGATTCGAGATTTTATGAAAAAAATAGAATATTCTGTCAATTTTTTCTATACTATTCTTAGAATCTTTATTATTTAGTTTAGTTGTTGTTAATGTCTAACATATTTAACCGACCTTATCCTATTATTTAATATAGACCTAACTTTAAGCAACATATTAAACTTTCAAATGTCACCATTTATAATTTTGGCCTTTATTTTTTTAAAAATAATTTTAGTCTCTTATGTTATTATTATTTTTAATCTTTATCTCTACTCAATTTTCTAAATTTTAGTTATAGTATAACTTAAATCTATGTAGTTAAAATATTTATGTTATGTAAGAGTTAATTAAAATATTCCATATTTCGGATGATAGGACTATCATCATGATACATATTTTATGTTAATTAATATTTGATTTTATTTGAGTTTATATATGATGATTTGATCATTTCACGGGTCCCTTTTTTTTCAAATGTCAAATATTTATTTTTTTTTTCTTTTTTTTTATTTCATATTTTTTAAATATTTATTTAATACAATTGAGTTTATATGATTATTGGTCATTTTATAATTATCTAACTTATTTCAAATTTACATGTGTATCTAAATATATTTTATATTGTATCAAATAAATTTATCTGTGCGACCGCACAAATATCTTACTAGTTCAATCTTAAAACTTACTCGTGTGTTATATGTATGCGTGCATAAGTGTAGTATGTGCGTTGTGAGATAGATTTCTCTTTTCCACTTTTATGATTTTAATTAAAAGGTTGAAAAATATATGTTGTGTCAAAAAAATGTAAGATTTGAATAATTCGGACACACTAATATCTATATGGTAGACTAAATGAGTATGGTTGATCAAATTAAAACACATTTGTCTATAACAACTCCGATTTATTATGACCTTTTTTCTTTATGGCCTTTCAACTTCTCAAATACTTGACAGGTAGGTCACCTTGTAACTGTAAATCATGCATTTGTTAACAGTAACCTCTCAAGTCATGAGAGAAAGGTATTCCATATCACCACTATCAAACATATTAAAGCACAAACTCAGGTAAATACATACATAAAAAGATAATTTTAAATAACAACATTTGCGATCTCCTAGATCATGGAAGAAGTACTTTCATCCCATAAAAGAATTCATCCATTAGCAAAGATTTTCTAGGTCCTTAGAGGAAGACACATATACCACCACTATTATACAAATAAAAAAACATAAAACTAAATTAATGATTGAGATTATTTCCGTCACAACACGAATAATTATTACAATATCGTAGTCTTACAAATTAGATAAAAATATATAATATTAATTATAGAGTTGTTGCATGAGCAATTACAAAGCCAGCCACCCATTCATAGGGATTCATGCATCTGCATGTGATGCTAGACATGTATGTAGCTTCTCATGCACTTGATTCCAATTACAATTCATGATGATTTGAATCACATTATTTTATGAGAACAACATTGAAGTCTCATGTCATAGTAATTCGAATCACACTTTTAGTTTATTCAAATCACAATGCAAAGATCACAAACTTAGAAAAGTTTCCTATACATGTATTTTAAAACTACCGTCATTTTAAAACGGAAGGTGTATTAGACAATTGGTGGATAAAATTATCTCAACAGTGTACTATTTCTATTATTACATATCTTAAATCCATTCCCAGTATATGGATTCATTACATCACATTTTATACTTCTAGAAGTTTCTAACAATGTTCACACTTCTCATGATTTGTCACTCAAAAACATTAGACAACAAATATAGAAACAACTACTTGAGTCTACAATGAATGCTACTTTCTTCTTCTGCTCAATTTATTTCACCTGAACTAAACACCTTCACACTCACAATATCCAGAACCAACCGAGGACCGAACCACCAACCAACCCGAATCCGAGGAACGCGGTCATCACAATAGCCGACAACTCTGATTCCGAGAAAGGCACTGACTTGGGAGCTAGAATCATAAGAACACTAGTGAGGTATCCATTGGTGAATCCTAGTAGAAATGTAAGAACAATCATTGGAACTTCGGTTTTCAACCAATTGGGTCCATGAAGACAGACTATAAAAAGTGGATAGAATAATAGCCTTGCTGTGGCAGCACATATAGCTCTTTTGATACATTGCGGAACATAGAAAGCAGTTAATGATTTTCCCATAAGATTACCAGTGAACAATATCAAATCATCAATAAGAGACTCCAAGCTGTTGAGGGTACTGATTTCTTCAATATAGATGCCGACAATATGTGCCTAGTCTCCGGTCTCGTTATGCCTACCAAATTCAAGACTCCTGAGTTTGTGAAGTATAAAGGTCACTCATGTCCAAGAGCTCATCTGGTCATGTACTTTCGAAAGATGGCGGCCTACACCAACAATCAGAAATTGCTCATCCATTGCTTTCAAGACAGTTTGAGTGGTGCTTCTCTCAAATGGTATATGAACTTAGAGCATAACAGTGTCCGTTGCTTTCAAGATCTCGCTAACGCTTTCATGAAACAATACAAATACAACCTGGATATGACTCCCGATCGCCGTCAATTACAAAATATGTCTCAAAATGAAAAAGAGTCATTCAAGGAATATGCTCAGCGTTGGAGAGAGTTAGCTTCTCAAGTTGAACCCCCTATAGCAGAAAAGGAATTAACTGGATCGTTCATGGATACTTTGTCCCCTTTCTATTGGGAAAAGATGATCGGGAATGTCTCTTCAAGTTTTGCAGATTTGGTGACTATTGGTCAGAGGTTAGAAGAAGGTTTGAAAAATGGTAAAGTATCCAAAGCTGTTGAATCTTCTAATGGTGCAAAGAAACCCTACGGGAATTTCCATAAGAAGAAGGATGAACAGGCCAATGCTGTCATAACTGAATCAAGGAAGCCTCGCCAGGGATCTCAACCTGTTAGTGCTCCACAGCCAGCTCAGACTCCTCAACGCCCAATTATCAGACAAGACCAGAATCGGAACAAGGATCACTTTGATCCTATTCCCATGACTTACACAGAGCTGTATCCTGACTTAGTTCGACAAGGGCTGATCACTACAAAGGCTTTACCACCTCCTCTTAATCCTCCAGTTGGATTTAGGGCTGATCTAAAGTGTGCTTTTCATGAGGGTGCCTTAGGCCACGACTTGGAGCATTGTTTTGCATTGAAAGCTAGGGTGCGTGAACTGATTAGAGCCGGAATACTTGATTTTACGGATAGTCGTCCGAGCGTCCAGACAGATCCCTTGCCAACACATCAGAATTGAAGCTTTGTCATTGGGCCTTTTTTTTTTCTTTCTCGTTGTTTGCATTTTCCTTATTTTGTTTAAGTTGTTTGCTTTCAATTATGTTTGTACTTTCATTAATGAAATAAGCATTGCGACTTTTGATTCAATTCATTTCCGTCCATTTATTTGCATCTTTATGCTTTATTTTTCAAATGTTTACTTCTTGTCCAAAATTTTGATATGCTAAGATCGGAGGGAGGATGACGAAAATGTTATACCCATAACTGCTGTCAGTATGCTTTCAATTAAACCTTGTTGACGATGTAAGGCATTGTTTCAATTCCCAAACACTGGAGAAATAAGGAAGTTAATCCCTCGTCACCCCCTTCGGGCCTAGAAGTTGGAGTTTCTTTTGTTACAAAAAACCCACAATTTTAACCCTGGGATGGGTAGTTCTCAGTTAACTTGGTTGTGTTTTCATACGATACACCTTTCATTAACAAATTTTCCTTCGCACACGTCAAATAAGTGTCGAAGATGTTTTCTAATCAAAAGGTCGATGATGGTTCACCGTAATCATTAAAATCAAACAGTCACTTTCCTTCACACAAAAAAATAATATAAAAAAATCAAAAGAAGCCCGCTAAGTCAAAACCTATGAAGGAGACTTAGGCAAAACTAGGGCATCCCGCTGACTGTAAACTCTAAAATAAACAGTTCAGGCAAAATTTAGGGATAATACAAAGAGATTTTTAAATCCTTATCTTGAAAATCCTCAATGTCAAAACAATCAAATGTTATAGGGGAGTAGTGACTGCCTTTTCATAGGTCCCTTTGACTTCTGAGTCATCATTGCTACGATCAATGAAATCCCTAACTTATGGGAACCTGGATGCATAATATGAGTTAACTGAGCATAGGACTGAAGATCATCATGTAGATTGGGTGGGTACAAATAAATTTTGAGCCTTTATCTTTTGTTTCATAAACCGTGAACCAGGCCACATTACAACCCTCAAAAGACCTAATTGAAGCAAGGTTATTTTGAAAGTATACTACAGCAAGGTTGCGTAACCTGACTCCAAAAGATCCTTGCGAATCATTTATTTTGGCAATACACTTTTATTTTAAACTTTGAGTGTCTTGAACTGCCTTGTTCTGACTAACGACTCATGTATTTTCCATCTTTCAAAAATAATTTTTCAAAAATCGCATGAACTTTGCATTACCATGTTTGTATGAATATTTTTGTTTGCAAACTGGCTTTCCTCTAAGGAATTTTCAAACAATGAGAAACTTGATCAAGTGATCTTATCAGGGGCAAGTTCCTTTTACATCCTGTCAAAGAATTAGTTCAAGATTTGTTCAAGGCAATATCTTCTCAGATTTGGTTTATCCAGAGAATTGTTCAAGACCCAGACTGGGGCAAGCCCTCCGAGGATACAGCAAAACAGTCGATTCCACGAATTATACAGCTGAAGCAATTATCTGTTCATTTGACCTGGGGCAGTTTACTTGCATAATGCCTAAGCAGTTATTCATCATTCCTACAGTGACTATCAACTTGGTACAGTTTAACAGAATGACAGTGATCTCCGTGTTGAGGAATCAGTCCTCCAGTTTTGTCATCTCACCGAAAGAGTCGAGCCTTGTCGTCGATGTCTGCATTTGCATTTGATCATATGTCATAGCATAATTCCTATACATGTGCATATCTTGGGTGCTTTATTCCCCATTTACATTTCTATCTTGGGTGCTTTACTCCCCATTTACATGTCTATCTTGGGTGCTTTACTCCCCATTTACCTTCTATCCTTGGGTGTTTTATCCCCCATGTACCTTTATCCCGGGTGTTTTATTCCCCGTTTACCAGATATTCCTAGGTTTACCTAACATCATGGTGTTTTACCCCCATTTACTTTTTTTTCTTCCCTGAGGTCGTGTTTTACTCGCGTCTTACCTTGTGGGCAAAATTTATTTACTTGGCATCATGGGTGCTTTATCCCCATTTGCGTTTTTCTCCTGAGCTCGTGTTTTACCCGCGTCTTACCTTGCGGACAATTTCTAATTTACTTGGCACCTATCAACAATTCTGTGTCGTGTCTATCCGACGTTCTTCCAGATATGACATGTCTTCTTCCCTAGTGCAATTCCTCGATGGGTCGTCCCCTGTGACGTTGTTTCGTCTGTATCCGTGCATTTGTCATTTTCATCATACGCATCATATCAGATTCATATCATATTTAGCATTATAGTTCGTTTTGTTTTGTCCATATCATTGCATAGCACTGCGTCTAAAGGCAAAATTTTCGGTTATCTGTATTTAAATCCCTCCACCATGATTTCTCGAGTCTCCGTTGCTCAAATCACCCGGTGAAGTTATTTAAATAGGGGCAACTGTAATACCCCAAATTTTGCCCTAAGATTTGTCGTCGCATTTCATTGCATTTAATCAATTACTAACAAATTTGTGTAGTCGTTTGACTTTTTGCAGGTAAATATCATATGGCATGTATTTTTTTTCTAAAAAGTAAAAATGACACAATTGACAAGAGGACATGTGTAAGGAGTTGTGAGTGTGAGAGGTTGAGAGTTTGAATCTCACCTTAGTCACTTTTTGTTTTTTATTATTTTTACTCTAAATGTTTCTATCTCTCATTAAAAAATAACAAAAATAGTTTTTTATTATTATTTAATTATTATTTTCGTATTTTAATTAAATCATTTTTTAAAATATTATTTTTTTTCACTTTTTTCTAAATTATTCATAAAAATATCCAAAAAATCATAAAATAAAAAATATTAGAAAAAATTTTGTTCTTTTTATAATATTTTTGATTTTAGGAATCAATAGGATTATTAGTTTTTATTTTAAGTTTATTTAATTATTTTAAATTATTTAAATTTTATTTTTTCTTAACTAATTATTTAGTTTGGGCTTTAAAATGGGCTTTAGGGACATTATTGACAATTTGGTGTTAACCCTAATTTGTTCCCTATATATACATGTGTTGCCTTGTTGAAAAAAGGGGAGAATGAAAAAAAACCTAAGAGGAGTGAGTGCCGTTTACCGTTATTTCTTTTTCTTCATCTATTATTGTTGTTTCTTTTTCTTCATCGTTTACCGTTATTTCTTTTCCTTCATCTATTACTGTTGTTTCTTTTTCTTCATCTTTTACCGTTATTTCTTTTTCTTCATCTATTACCGTTATTTCTTTTTCTTTATCTATTACTGTTACGTTTATATATTTATAATTTTTAAATTGTTAGAGTTTATATATATATAAGATTAATTTTTGATCGAATTATATCGATACGATGTTTGCACATTTGTGTGCATGACGCGTGACATTTGTGTTAGTTCGATCTGGTTGCGATGATCGCATTTTTGTGTGAGCAATAATACTGTTTTTTTTGCTTAATTTCTTTTTCTTTGCGATAAATTTTGTTTCGTCCGATTTAGATCTGGTTGCGCTGAGCGCATTTCTGCGTTAGCAACATTGTTGGGTTATTTGACACATTTAAAATTCATTATTGCTTTATTATTATTATTATTATTAGTATTATTATTATCATTATTTATTATTATTATTATTATTATTATTAGTATTATTATTATTATCATTATTTATTATTATTATCATTATTTATTATTATTATCATTATTATTACTATTATTATTATTATCATTAATTTATTAAAACTTGTTATAATATAAAAATCTGTTTTTTAAAATAAATAACATTAACATCTTTTCCAAATTAATATGAAAACCTATTATTTTTAAGAAAAACTTTTTTTTAGATAAATTTAAAATAATAACTAAAATCTTTTTTTAAAATAATAACTAGAACCGTTTTAAAAAAAATATATAATAATAACATTAAACCTTTTTTTTTAAAAATAAAACCTTTTTGTTAGATAATTAAATTAAGACTATTTTTGAAAAGTTGTTTTTTAATAATATTAAAACTACTTTTTTTTAACTTAAATCAAAAGCTTTTTTATATATCACAAATAAACAACAAAGAATATCTATAACTTTCGCACTTCCGTTTCATAACTCGTCTGATTACTGTCTGACTCTGTCTACTAACCTTGTGTATTCAATGTGCAGCTTGTTACGTTGCTATTAGCTATTTTAATGTGTTTTTCAATTCAAGTTGTATTATAATTGTATTTGTTTCTCATTTGTAACTTCGCGAACAAATTATCGCGTTTACCTTTCCGCACTTTAATTTCTGCTGTTTGTATGGTTTAAATTCGCGCATTTGCATCGTTAATTTGTCCCATTGCATTCCTCCGAAGGATTAGGTCTAGCCGTTTGGCCGCCACACCAATAGTCCTCAAAACTTCAAACCCTTACAAACCCTAACTTTTCACAAATGTCTCGCCGTGGATAAAATTACAAAACTACCCCTAGCTTTAGGTCAAAGAGTCGCCGCACTCATTTTAGGGTTTCCCGCCGCGGAATCCCTAACCTAACCCTAATGCACTTAACAATTTATAACATAGAGATCGGAGTTTAAGACTCCATGTAAGCGTGTCCTTAAGATGCGTTTATTCCCCTTGAGACCTTGACCACAGTCAAGAAGTCTCTAACCTCCCTTTTGAGGGGAACTACAATTACTCTGATTCCATTCCCGTAAGGATATGTAGGCACAAGATTCGACGTCTTGCCAAGTAATCTTAGAATTAAACCTTAATCCTTTGTACATACCCTTAAAGCAAAAAAATGAAACAAATAAAAAAATAAACAAAAGGTTCCCGTA
The DNA here is from genome assembly GCA_963859935.3 of Lathyrus sativus. Lineage (NCBI taxonomy): Eukaryota > Viridiplantae > Streptophyta > Magnoliopsida > Fabales > Fabaceae > Lathyrus > Lathyrus sativus. Next base: position 601,878,100 of record OZ012738.1, read on the forward strand.
GAGTACTACAGAAGTTTAGGGTGCTAATACCTTCCCTAAATTTAACCAACTCCCGAACCTTAGATCTCTCCCTTTTAGGTTTTTCCTTTCTTTAACCTTTCCTTCGGATAAATCAAAGACCGGTTGTAAATGAATTAAGATTCAAGTTAATTAATAGCTTGACATCCAAATTTCACCGCAACACCGTTCAAAGAGAAATAGAAGATAGTGATAAATATGTAACACAACTTTTGATGCCCAAAATTCGATACCACATGCATATTTGAGGAGAAGTTGGTGAATTTCGCATTGCATTGTTGTTGTTGCTGTGTGAGAATGATCTGTGAATTTTTATAACTGTCATGCTGTTTACTTTTACCACTAACATTTGTAAGAATTATTGTCACCCCTTCCTTTTTGTTGTGCATGGCTTTTATGCCCATGTTGCAGATATAGGTAGTATGTAGCGGTGTTGTATGGATGAATGACAATTATTGCCTTCTTCATTGTTTTCCATTTTGTTTAGTACTCTAACGACAGTCTGTTATTGCATCTAATTAGTCGAAGAATCGGGAAAAAACAAGCGAAAGATGAGTCAAAATGATGAAGAAAGACCCAAGAAAGAGTGAAAAATAGCCAAGTACGGAAGAATGAAACTTAGTGAAAACTCTAGTGCAAAAGGAGTGTTTTTCACACAGCCACTGGAATAATCACGCGCACCATTGCACACCATTGTGTGCCAATAGAGGCGAATAAAGTGCATCAACGTGTGATGCTTATATAATGGGCGATGAGTGATTTTTTGGGATTTATCTGACGCGTTCTGACTGATTTTAAAGGGGATTTTCTGCTATTTGATAAAGGTTACAAAAATTGGAGAAGAAAGCACGAGTTTGGGAGCACAAAATGATATTTTTAGAGCATTTAAGGCTATCTCTTTAAGGAACTTCTCATGTTATTGTTATCTATCAGCTGTGGTATTCTTTTCTGAATAATGTGTAGCTAAATTCTCCTAGGTTAGGTTGTGTGATGATGAACCTTATTTAATCTTGTTGACATTATATGTTGGTTTGAATTTGTATGAATCCTTTGAATTATAATTTTATTCAGTTATTGCTTATTCTTAATGCTTTTTATTTGAGATACTCTGTTAATATGATAATTGACACATAGGGATTTCTGACCTGTAGCCTATGTGTTGGACCTACAATAACTGTTCTACTTATGCTGGTTAACTAGAGATAGGAGACCCCGAGTAGTGGCATAGGAAATTAACGATTTGTACATCGCCTGACATTGCTTACGCTAACGAACTAGGAATATAAAGCTTTAAGTAGTTGTTAGTGAGTTATTTCGTGGGGGACTGACTATATCGGTTTTGTTAATTCGTTGTGAAATTATAAGGATAAGACCATTCATACAAGGCATCATACATCAACAAGAGAGGATAAGGGGATTCTAATACACAACTTGACCGCTTTCGTGCCATTGTTTTCTCGTTTAATTACTTTTCGCACTGAAACTTTTCTCGTTTAAATTGCACAAATCATTGTCTTGTTCGAACATAATCCTTGTGAGTTCAATCTTTTTATTACTACGATATTATCGGTACACTTGCCGATATATTATCATACGTGTTGTGCTACTCTAGTATTGTAACACAAGGGATGAGACATTGTTTCTTTTATTTGGATGATTGTTGAGTTATTTTTTGCAACTGATGTTTTAAATTGAGTAATTTCATTTCATGAGACTATGTGAAAGTATTGTTAAATGTTTTCATTTTCTGTTGCGAGTTGTTTAATTTAATAACATGTGTTTTATTTAAGAATGTGTGACACCATTGGGTGAAAATTATATTTGAATGATTGTATTATTTTGCGAGTTAGAAAATAGGGTGTTACATAGTTGGTATTAGAGCAGGTCGGTCTGTCTGACCAGGTTTTGTGATTTTTATTTATTCCCTGGTATTAGAGCAGGTCGGTCTGTCTGACCAGGTTTTGTGATTTTTATTTATTCCCAGGTATTCGACATGTGTGCGAAACACTGTTGGTGCTCGTTTATTTTTCTAACCGCTTGACAACAGGAGCATGATTGTATTAAGTGGAGGAGAAACTTCTACTTCTCTAACATGGTTCAACTGTAAAAGGTTGGTTCATCGTGCCATTGATTGCAAGAGTGCAAATTTTTGAATGAGGCTGTGTTATTTCTCGAACCTGAAGAGAGTACGGATTCGAGATTTTATGAAGAAAAAAATAGAATATTCTTTGTCAATTTTTTCTATACTATTCTTAGAATCTTTATTATTTAGTTTAGTTGTTGTTAATGTCTAACATATTTAACCGACCTTATCCTATTATTTAATATAGACCTAACTTTAAGCAACATATTAAACTTTCCAAATATCACCATTTATAATTTTGGCCTTTATTTTTTTAAAAATAATTTTGGTCTCTTATGTTATTATTATTTTTAATCTTTATCTCTACTCAATTTTCTAAATTACTCAATTTTCTAAATTTTAGTTATAGTATAACTTAAATCTATGTAGTTAAAATAATTATGTTATTGGTAAAAGTTAATTAAAATATTCCATATTACGGATGATAGGACTGTCATCATGATACATATTTTATGTTAATTAATATTTGATTTTATATGATCATTGATCATTTTAAGGGTCTCTTTTTTTCAAATGTCAAATATTTCTTTATTTTATATTTTTTTAATATTTATTTAATACAATTGAGTTTATATGATTATTGATCAATTTTATAATTAATTAACTCATTTCAAATTTACATGTGTATCTAAATACATTTTATATCGTATCAAATAAATTTATCTGTGCGACCGCACGAATATCTTACTAGTTCAATCTTAAAACTTACACGTGTATCATATGTATGCGTGCGTAAGTGTGATATGTGCGTTGTGAGATAGATTTCTCTTTTCCAGTTTTATGATTTTAATTAAAGAATTGAAAAATATATGTTGCGTCAAAAAATTTATTAAATGGTTTTAAAAAGTTAGAGATGGCTCATTGCATTCTTAGTATTTTTCCTAAACTTTGTAAATTAAAAAGTTAATTATTTTAACTTGTCTCGATAGTAAAATTCGGACACACTGATTATTTTAACTTGCATTCTTAGTATTTTTCCTAAACTTTGTAAAATTCATTACATCACATTTTATACTTCTAGAAGTTTCTAACAATGTTCACACTTCTCATGATTTGTCACTCAAAAACATTAGACAACAAATATAGAAACAACTACTTGAGTCTACAATGAATGCTACTTTCTTCTTCTGCTCAATTTATTTCACCTGAACTAAACACCTTCACACTCACAATATCCAGAACCAACCGAGGACCGAACCACCAACCAACCCGAATCCGAGGAACGCGGTCATCACAATAGCCGACAACTCTGATTCCGAGAAAGGCACTGACTTGGGAGCTAGAATCATAAGAACACTAGTGAGGTATCCATTGGTGAATCCTAGTAGAAATGTAAGAACAATCATTGGAACTTCGGTTTTCAACCAATTGGGTCCATGAAGACAGACTATAAAAAGTGGATAGAATAATAGCCTTGCTGTGGCAGCACATATAGCTCTTTTGATACATTGCGGAACATAGAAAGCAGTTAATGATTTTCCCATAAGATCGGCTAAATTATAAACTGTAATCAGTATTATCGGATACCAATCCTTAAGAACCTTGGATTCAAGATCTTCTGCGATAAATCCTGGGAAGATAGATAGAGTTACTATGTAGATTATGAAAATTCCGAAAGCCGGACCCTTGATTTTCCCTGCCACTGCACAAAATTTTGTCTTGGAGCATAAGGCACTATCCTGAAGTTGGCTCTGTTGATACTGCTGCATCACAGGTAACTTGTGTTGCAAGTTACTAAACACAATGCAACATAGAAGGAAAACTATGGATACCATGAAGTACAAGTGAGCACTTATTTTGAGACCCTTTGGAGTTTGAGGTAGTGAGGCCTTTGTTATTATCCTCAAGATTGAAATTATAATACCTGTCAACCACAAAAGACTTTTGTTAATACGAAAACTAAATTCGACAGCAACTTAGTTCCAAAGTTCGAGTAGTCATTTCTCGATTTCATGTACTATAGATTTGATTCAGTTTACAGCATAAATTGTGAGTTTGAACAATTTTTGGTATCATCCGGGTTTGTCAGAGTCACAACGAGTAACTGTGATTTTGCAGAAGCTACTCTCTATCTTCTGCAAAATCACATGACTCACCGTAATTTTGGCAAACTCACTTTGATGGTAAACATACACTAAAATTATTACATATGAAGAACTAGAAAATCTAGAACAGTGACGGATATACTAAGACAAATTCTTAATTCCCCCATAATGGTAGCTGTTGATCCATCACTGTTATGGAATCTAAAACCTTCAAAAGATTTGTATATACTTAAAAGACTAAAACACTAATTGTAGTATTATTTAAAATTGCTTTATTTCAGGTATATGTTTCATCTTAGGCAAAGTCCTTAATATTCCTTAGAATTTGTTCAAATAAGGAAAACATGATCTACTAGTTATATATAGTATTGTAAAAAGAAAAATAAACATGATGAACTTTAAGGGAACATTGATAGTTATACCTGAAGAAGCAGTTCCAGCAAAAACAGCTTGCATATACTGTTTTGGAAGCTTTCCTGCTGATCCTATCAAGCTTCCACCAACAACTCCATCTGCTAAACCACATATAACAACAGCTGCAACTGTCATGCCATAAGCACCGCTCGGTCTCTCTTTCATCGTCGTGCTACTCGAGGCCCAGTCGATGACGGGAGCTACCATTAGAGACATAACAAACATTGAGAACCCCAAGTTCATTCTCAACCTTAGTGTTGTTTTACTCCAACCTCCCCAACTCATCATCACAAGAAGTACGAAAACAGACGAAACCATGTAGGCCACGGAGAAAACTTTTTCAATGTGGTTGGTTGGATATAAGTAGGCAAAGTAATCAACTGCTGTGATAAATGCATTCCAGGGAAGTAAGTTTCCTGCGCCGAGCAAGAAATGGATTATGTAAGTAACTCTGTAAGCGTCTCTCGTTTCGCTCGGTACCTGCTTAACAGCTTCCATTTTTTGTAACTTTCTTATAGCATTAGTCAAAAGGATTCTTGTTAACGTGAGGGTTATTATCTTTTTATAAAAATCTCTAGCTTAAAATTCGATGTTGGCTTTTTAGACAAGTAGAATCCTACTTATGGTAGAGAGGTAGTTTGAGAATAGTGGACAACTCTTGTAGCACTCGGTAATACATATACATATATATACACATATATGTGACCAGGACAACCTGCAATAGTGATTCCACACACTTTCCTGATGTAACTCATTTTGGTTGTTAGTGAATGATCAAACGACTGAGATTACAAAAGAACAAATGTGTTGTGAATGATCTCGGCCGTTGAATTGAGATCAGACGGATGAAATGCGAAAGTGCGTGGCGCGATAGATGCACGAAATCAAATTCCAACATAGATGTGAATAATGTGATTGATGGGGCTGTGGAGGTTGAATAGATATGCTTAATGTATGAAGAAGAAAAATTATGCTATGTGGGGACAGAAAATGGATGGGTGAAGTTAGATATACCATTTGGGGACACAGTCAAACACGTGTAAGCTGTCTTGAAATCTTCTGTACTTTTACACTCGGGTAACATAAATTGGATGCTTGATATTCTTCACAATACTTGTTTTGTTGAAAAACTTCAGAACAAATTTAAAAGTAATATAAGTCAGAGTCCGTTCCGTGTTAGTTAGTCACAATTTAACTGTAACATTTTTTATGTCATGTGTGTTAATCTATTCTTATACTCTCGAAGAAGGTCATATACTGATCGTATAATAATGTGCTACAAATCAATGGTTATACTTGATGCGAGTATTCAATGGACTCATATGGAGTGTTTTTCCAAGTGTGACTATTTAAAAAGGAAAGTGGCCCTCAAAACTTGATTATCAGTTTAACTCAAGAAGAATTTGATACTGTTTTAGAGTAATTAAACAGTAATAGACTAGTAATCATGTCATGTTGATTATCAGTTGCCATTATCCTAGGCTTTTTTCCATCCTCACATGATGGTGTGTTGTTAATGTCCATGAATAATTTATCATTCAACCTTAATTAGATTCCTTAATAGTGTCCAATTAAAACTAATAGCTTTTTGTATTGTAGCTTACAAATTTGTTTAATGATGTGAATATATGATTATTAATTCTCAACCTAAATTAAGAGTCGAGTAATTAGTGAAAGCGTGACGGAATATACATATATTGGAAAAGCATAATAGAGATGATCATACTCATAAAAGAGATCCGTAAGAGGGTTTCTTTTTAACTAAATACACGTGAAATAAAGAATGAATTCTTTCAATTTTAAGTGTTGGAATATATATATAGAGGCATTGGGGTTGTTCGAGTGAAAGAAAAGTCATTTCCTATTCTTTTGAATTTCGACATTGGTTTTAGAATTTTAACCGGATCATATGAGTGAGTGGAACCGTACTCTCTTAATGATAGAATAAGTTAGTAGCGACGTAATATTTGACTCAACTTATTCGACCACGATTTATATATGAAGTAGGTCTCGGAGTCATAAGACATTCGGTAAGGCGCTATGAATATTCCAACCCACCTAAACCATCATGCTCAAGAGAATCGAAAGTCTATTATAACTTAGTCAGATTGATGTTTGACAAATATAGATTCGGGTCGAACGACCTGAACTGATTTCTCCTATAACCCTTTATGAGACTTTCAGTGTTTGAATTATAGGCCGTCTACATGGTTGTTTAATTAGGGTGAATACCTTTATTAATGTATGTAATTCATTTATATTTTAAAATTTCTTTACAACATTGTACAAGAAAGTTTAGAACAAATATTACATGCTTCAATTTATTTTACTTTTTTTGGTCAACTTCATAATAGAGTGAGTATGTGGAGTTTTCTTTATGTCATCTAGTGAATGGAGAAGGCACACAAGTACTCAATGATAGATAGTGATTGATACAAGACTTTAACCTAACTGTGTGTAGTACAAACTGGATGGACATAAATCTTCAACTTTAAAAGTACTTGCAATGTATTCCAATTATTTCACACAAAGTCAACAAATTTACCATTTTTAAAAAATGTTATTCTTACAATGTTACACCTACAATATATTTTATTATTCACCATTGCTGAATAAAATATTTTTTATCCCTATAAAATATTAAATTTTATTTTTTATTTTTGTAAAAAAAATAATATATTTTGATTCTTACAAAATAATTATACACGTAATTTTAGTTTTTACTGTTAAACTAATGTATATTTTTAATAATTATTTTATAAATATATTTAGAACACTATAAAAAGTTCTTCGAAAAAAATTAAAACTCAAAATTTAATTTATAAGACAAGATTTTCATTACTTATATTATTATCTTTTCAAATTTCAAAATTCATATTTAATTCTTCTCATTTTAAAAAATTATATAGTTTGGTAAAGAAATATTTTATAGTAAATAAAAAAAATTATTCAAAAATTTAAAAGTTTATGAATAATTAAATAGTTTTTAAAATTTTAGAAATTAGTAAGGACTAAAACTGTATGCATATAATTTTTGTAGAGATTAAAATATGTCCTTTTTTTTTATAGGAATTAAAAATGAAATGTGAGATATTTATAGGGGCCAAAAACATATTTAACCCTAATAAATATTATAATAATTTTTTTTAAATATAAAAAATTATTTATTTTAATTTAGATTAAATGATATTAATATAAAACTGTGTAATTAACTAATTTATATATTTATTAATCAATATTTTATATTGTATTAACTAATTTTGTTAACTACTAAAAATTATTTTTAATAGGATTAAATATATTTATAGTCCTCATAAATATTTCAATTTCGTTTTTAGTCACTCAAAATATTTTTTTTAAAGAATGATTCTCCTAAAATTTTTAACCCACATTTTTGTCTTTCCTGCAATTTAGCGACAATTTTTACAATTTAGTGACAAAATTAACGACGTTTTTTTAACTTAGCGAGTTAACGACAATTTTAACGAGGGTTTTAGTATTAGAGACTGAAAATGTGGAAATTTTTTTTAGGAGGACCATTCTTTAAAAAAAATATTTTAAGAGACTAATATCGAAATTAAAAATATTTAAAAGAACTACAAACATATTTAACCATTTTTAATATATGAACATTTATTAACCAATTTTATAATTTTAGTAACTAATTTTTACTTTTCTTTAATCAATTTTGGTTTACTATTAAACATTTATTTTAACATTTAAGCCTATATTAACCAACTTTATTATTTTATTAATTAACTTTTTATATTTTATAAATTATTTTTATTTCATTATTTTAGAGTCACTGTTCATAGATATATTCACTGTTTACACACTATTTATAAAAACATAAATATGGTGAACAATATATATGATATAAATATTTGGCGTAGTAAAAGTGTAAAAATAACATTTTTGTATTTTTTTTCTTAGTTAAATTTTTCCATTATATAATTAGCATAAAGTTATTAATCAATGAAGTATAAAATTACAGTAGCTGCAGAGAAATTAATTGAAACTAAAGGTAAAAAGCATATCGTTATTTAAGATACTTTCAAGTGTCAATGTCATGTTTTTCATGAACTCTATTATTGGTTTGGAAACTATCAATGGTTTGAGGGTGAGAAAATGACAAAAATAATTATTCATGGTAATATTGTAAATCTATAACTAAATCTAAGAAAGTATAAAAGTGATTTTCTCAAAGGAGGTTATCTCTGAAGGGTAAAGCTTGTGCAAGTTGTCTCATTCAGTTTTATCAACCATTCAAAATGGTAAAGTTTGGATGAGCTTTACCATAAAGATTTTAGTGTGTCCTATATGAGATTGTGATTCAGATTGATTGATATGGTTATTTGTAAGGATTCAATAATTAATTTGGTGGCTTGATATTATAATTTGGGTCGGAATTAATTTATTCATACAAAACTGATTTATAAGAGGAGAATTTTCTCCATTTAAAATACATGTTCAAATTAAATATTGTTTGATTTAAGACCTTAACAATTGAAGTGGTATTTACGATATACAAGTTTCGTGTTATGAAATATGAAGCACAAAGACTTTTAGGAATATGTATGTCGCGATGTCTGACATGCATGTCGGCGTCCGACACTTATATGATATAAGATGTTACTAACCTTATTAATTTCTTATTGTAAGATAATATAATTGCTTGCTTTTCTCATTTATGTGAGGAAGTCCTTTGGTGAAGATATCTGCAATCTAATGTCGGGAGGGAACATTATGAAGAACACATGTCTGACCACGAGCTACTTTTTCTCGAACAAAAAGAATGTCCATCTCAATATGTTTGGTACATTGATGTTGCACATAATTACCAGAAAGATAAATGGCACTAACATTGTCACAATACACCAAATTGGCACGTGGAATAGGAAAATGGAGCTTCAGAAGAAGATTACGAATCCAACAAGACTCAGACACAACATTAACAACACTTCTATATTCGACTTCAGCACTAGAATGAGAAAGAATGAGTTTTCTTTTGGAAGACCAAGAGATAAGGTTGTCACCTAAAAAGGCACAGTTTCAAGACATGGAGTGTCTGGTTCCTGGACATCCACCTCAATCAGCGTTGGTGTAGGAATGAGTTGTGTAAGGGGATGCTGATAAATGTAATCCAAGATGTATTGTACCATGAACATAACGCGGAATGCGTTTAAGAGCAAGCATGTGTTATGTGGGAGGTGCATGCATGTGAAGATAAACTTGCTAAAATGCATATGATATGTCAAGTCGAGTGAAGGTGAGATACTGTAAAGCCCCTGCAAGACTCCGATATAAGAAGGCTTCTTATAAGGCGTGCCAGAGGAGGTGTTAAGTTTTTGCTTGGTGTCAACAGGAGTGACAAACATTTTGTAGGATGCCATGCCAACACGTTCGATGATCTCTAAGGCATAAGTGTTTTGACTAAAAAAGATGCCACTAGGATGACGAGACGCATCGATACCCAAAAAATAACTCAGGGAATCCAAATCCTTCATCGCAAAATCATATGCTAAGAGTGACATAATTGATTTGTGAAGGGTATGAGTAGAGGTGATAAGAATGATGTCATATACATATAGAAGAATGTAGGCCATGTTAGAACTTTGTCGATATATGAAGCGGAAGTGGTTTGGTGTGCTATGTTGGAAATCGATGGTGGCGAGATAATCAACAAAGCAATGGTACCATGGTCTAGGCGCTTGCTTGAGACTATAAAGTGACTTCTTCAGACGATAGACATAATCTGGATGATGAGGGTTGTGGAAACCCAATGGTAGATTAATGTAAACAATCTCATGGAGATTACCATGTAAAAATGCATTAAGTAGATGTTGATGAATGGGCCAAGATTTTGATAGAGAAATGGTGAGCATTGTGCGAATGGTAGCTGGTTTCACCACAGAGATGAATGTTTTATCACAATCCACACCTGCAACCTATGACCCACCATCACCTATAAGACGAGCCTTATAACGCTCAAAGGATCATATGAATTTTTCTTATTCCTAAAAATATACTAGATCGAATAATATCAGTGGAAATTGTGTAATATATCCATTAAAGACTAGTAAAGTTAAGGGTAGTCCGTAGAAGGAACAATATGATGTAAAACCCGATGAGAGTTGACATGGATGCAAAAGAGCTCGAGCCATGTGCCATATTGATCTTTCACAATCTCAAGAACAATAGGAATGTGGTTCTTGATGTTTCAAACAACGTGAGCTGGATAAAACTCCATCTTTGAGATTGCAGATAAGGGAGATGAGGTTGTTTCCTTGCAAATATCATGACTACCTGAAGGGTGACTATCATTGTGATAGGACTCAAACATTGCGTATGGGAGAGAGAGAGAGTGAGAGAGAGGGAGACAGACTGAGGATGCAAGATTTGCGGAGGGTTGTCAATGAGAGAGAGAGAGAGAGAGAGAGAGAGAGAGGGCATGGTGGCTGTTGAGGCGTGAGAGAGGAATCACACAAATGCTAGTGCGACAGTGTTTGAAGGACGACACAACAGCTGTTCTGGCAGTCGCAGAGAAAGGCAGTGAGAGCGTAGAGAGAATGGTTTATTTTAGAGAAAGGGAGCAGTTAGAATTGATACCATTGAATATAAGGAGGCGATATATATATATATATATATATATATATATATATATATATATATATATATATATATATATATATATATATATATATATATATATATATATATATATATATATATATATATATATATATATATATATATATCGCCTCCTTATATTATATTCAATGGTATCAATATTGATACCATTGAATATAATATAAGGAGACGATATATATATATATTTATATATATATATATATATATATATATATATATATATATATATATATATATATATATATTATATATATATATATATATATATATATATATATATATATATATATATATATATATATATATATATATATATATATATATATATATATATATATATATATATATATATATATATATATATATATCGCCTCCTTATATTATATTCAATGGTATCAATATTGATACCATTGAATATAATATAAGGAGACGATATATATATATATATATATATATATATATATATATATATATATATATATATATATATATATATATATATATATATATATATATATATATATATATATATATATATATATATATATATATATATATTCTATGACTTATATTATGTAAGAGGTTACTAAGGTTACTTATTAGTTGATATTAGTTACTAATTAGTTAGTGCTTCTAAATAGACTTAAGGTAGTCAAATTGTAAGATATTTTGATTGTTATCGATAAACAATAGCTTGAAACTTTTTCTCTATTTATTCCATGAATGTCATGTTTTCTAACATGATGTCAGAGTCTGATTAGTATTCATCTCGAAAAAAAGTTTCATCTACATTTTCTTGAAAAAATATAATTTTTTCAATTTTTATTCTCCTTTCCTATCATTTTATTTTCCACTTTCTTTTCAACTTTCTTCATTTCTCCTCATTCAATTAGTATGGCTGATATAACTTATTTGGGTTACCCCACGAACCTGACAATGACCAAACCGTAATCCTTTTACCATATTGGTATTCCTTTTCCGATTTAAATCTCGATTTAGATTGTTATTTATACTCTTTGGATCTCGAATTCCATCTCTTCCACCACCATTTCTCTTGTGAAATTTCTGTCATGAATATCTTTTAACAAATGGGTGTATTGATATTAGAATTTGGATTGAGTCTAATTTATTTATACAAAATTGATTTTAAGGTGAAAATTGTATCTATTTAAAAATATATGTTCGATTTGAATATCATCATTTTTAGCTAACTGGCGACATAATTAAAATCGCATTTTAAAACCAACGGCTCGAAGTGTTTTGTCCAATCCTCCTATCCATGTAACTTAAATTTTCAACCATCGCAAATCGGTACACAAAAATTAAGTTATGTATAGTAAACCCCACTTATCTATTAGTTAATTTTTGAAGTTAGATAGATATGCATAACATAAACTAATGTGTTTCATGATTATAATTAGAACTATTTGGACCAAGGAATGATGATTAGAAGAGAAAGTAGTGTTGAACAATGTTGTAAAAAGGGACCTCTTAAATCTTAAGGATTCTTAATCTAATAGTATCACACATATCTGCCAAGACTTAATTGGCCATTAGAATAGAATATTCTTAGTAGAAAAACATTATTGATTGGGCCAAACATAGAATGATGTCCATGTTAGGAGTAAAAGCACACCGCCCTAAAAAGAAGAACAAAAATAAATCTTGTGCTAAAGTAAAGCATTTATCTAACCATCCACTTCTTAAAGAATCACTTGAGAAATTTTTTGTGGACACACCATTAGATTTCATTTTGTCTGGCTGCTAAAATACTAATTTGTTGTTCATATTTTCTGTAGCATCAAATTCTTACTTTTCATCATTTCATACCTACCAGTGCTTGACACATAACAGAAAATAGGGATTTTTCGATTTATGATAGAGAAGAAAAATTTCTTTCGTTGGTCATATAAGGAAAAAAAAGCTCCACTAAACTGAAGTAATAAAAAGTGGTCTTTGTCAACGCTCACTGTAACAGCTACACATAGAATATTTCTTTGTTTCTTTGTTGACTATCTATAACTCTTTATTGAGCTGGTATGGTCCCTATGCATTGCATTTAAGTGGATTGAAGTTGACATGTATAGTAAGAACATTATGTCATGCTTGGTAGCAATGACACTATCAAGTTCATAGAAACTTGATACCAACAATGCTTTTTGTTTTATTTTTTAGTTTTAGAAAATTGATTGATAACTATAAGCTTCTTAAATTTATTGAGAAATGAAAAGGAATTTTCATGATTAAAAATAATAATTTGAGATTGCTTTTTTATTTTTATTTTTATAATTACAAAAAGATGCGAAGAGTAAGGTACACAATTTCGGATATCCAATTTTATTATACTCATTTTACATATTGAGTTGATTTGGACGTTGCAGAGTTAACCATGTAGGTCCATCTCGCGCTGCCATAGAGGAGATCGGACCCACCGATCAAGATCAACAATTATTCAACTCTCTTCATTTATGATTCCTTATGGATTCCTACAATTTCCGTGAAAATTACGTTTGCTTTGCATACACCATCGAACAGACTCAAAAGTAGTTCCAGATATGGATTCTTGCGGTTCAGATCCGGAACTCCAATTTACATGTTTGTAACATCCTTAGGTCTCCGAAACTAGAGCGTTTAGAGGCATACGTGAGGATCTATCGCATTCAATTCAGACAATTATTGCATCATTAGCGATTCTTCAGATCTTTAGATCTCAGACTTCCCTTAGGAACTCCGCGAAGAAGGATAAGAAAATGTCATAAATCCAAATACAAAATCACGTTAGAAGAACCATAAAGTGAAAGCAAATTCTTTGAAGATAACACTGAAGATTCGCGTTCCGTATCCCGAACCAAAATCGCTCGTACCTCCACCATTGTACGGATGTCTTTCAATGTTGTATCCTTAAGATACCACAAGTTTGTAGTTAATGTCGGGCATGAATCCAATACAAAAATACCTTCTATTGGCACCAAAGGATCTCCGACCCACGGGCAAGCTTTCCTTTAAACAGCTGCAAAGTTTCCTTTATTGTTTGGTCTGATTCTATCCAAGAGGGCCGACTAAGAGATGTATGACAAGTAATAGGAGCGCCCTAGCTCAAATATCAACCCTTGAGTGAGCGCAATTGTTCCATCGGTTCCAGGGTACGAATATGGGTGCTCGAAGATGACACCCTACGAACAACCCTACCTAGCTTGTATAAGCTGATAAATGAGACCCTAGAGTTGGGCTATCAAAAGCATAAGGAAGGGACCGACCGTGCATTAGAGAGAAGGTATCATGTATTCTAATCATGAAGAGATCAATTAACTGTAATTCTAGACTCTCGACCAACATCGACGCCCCTAAAGGAAATATTAGAGGAGGAAATAAAATCCGAGGACGACTCCAACCTTTGTCCATATTAGTCAAAAAGGCATACTTAATAAGAAAAGTCATTCGAATATCAAGCCAGAGTCTATGAAAGCTAACCATTAGGGAGGCTTTGGCCTCATGATTAGTACATTTTTGCAATTCTTTTTAGGTTTGTACTTGGAAACTTTGAAATTTTTTAACTTGTAATTTTCGCTTTTTATCTTATTTCAAAACTTGAGTCATTCTTGAACTTTAACATATTTCTTTGATTAATTTTCTAAATTATCTGCATATTGACACTTGTTCACTTTACAGGTCATAGCTTTGGATGCGACAAATCAATTGAAGCTTTCAAATACGTGTTTGAAAGATAATGAGTATACTTACAAGTTTCATGTTGAACACAAAGCCCAATTAAAAAGTGTTTGTGGTAAAAAAATATAAATATATGAAGCACTAAACCTGAATTACGTGTTTTTAGACCTTTTAATCTTTTCTATGGGCCGAATTGCTAATATTAAATCAAACTCTTGCTCAAGCTTGGTTTACTAAACCAGGTTACTATTTAGAACTTTAAATAAGGCTACAAACATCCAGAAACAATAATATTTTCATTCCACTGTTATTTACATATTTTGAATTGTGCAAACATTTATTCCATGGAAGCTTAAAGCTTTAGGTTAATTCATTGATTTCAGATAGTTCATTAAGGATATTAAGGTTTGGTTTACAATGTTAATTCTATTTCACGATTCTATCTGTTTTCTTAAAACCTCAGTCTTGCGATTTCAATTTTTGATTATTGGTTAACGCATAAAATTGCTATTGCTCTAATCTTTTTTGATAAAGTTGATTGATGCTTTCAAACTAGAATCAAGATTATTTGAATTAATTTAAACGGTTTTTGTGTGTGTTAGTACTAATAGGGTTTGTTAGAATCTATCATGATCGTTATAGAGTTTGATTGAATTTGGCTTCTAAATTAATTATATTTTTGTAACGGTTATAATCTATTCTAAATAGGATGCCTTGAAACAAAATATAAACGGTTTCTTTATAGCCAAGAAACACACAAGGGTTACAATTAACAAAGAAAACAAGGGAAAACAACAAGGATTGGTTATAAACTGTTATTCTTTCCTTTATCTATCAAACAAGATTCCAAGTATACAAGAATAACAAATAACCTCTCTCTCTTGAATTAGGATTTTATCTTCCTATTTTTCCTTATGCAAGATGAGAGACTAGCATGCTATTTATAAGAAAACTAGAATACTAACCTAATGAGATTTTTAACAATTACCCATTATAAGCTAACTTAGGGTACAAGCTAACTTAAAAAATTGGGTTTACAAGCAAGGCCCAATTTCAACATGCTAATAAACCTAACAATGTTGACTAATGCATGTTAGAATAAACTTCGACTATAACACGCATTACTCCGACAACATACTAGAGTTCAATCCAATATATTTCAAATCTCCACCCTGGATCTAACTCTATAACATCAAGAAACTAGATTTCTTCATGCAGCTTTATCAACTGCGTACAGTGGAAAAACTTGCAACTAAGCAACGTCTTAATGATCATATCAGCAACATTATAATCTGTCGAAACCTTTAGCACTTGGACTTCTCCACGCTCGATTACCCCTCTGACGAAATACAACCTCACATCAATGTGCTTAGTTTGCTCATGATATGCTGAATTCTTCGACAAGTGTATTGCACTTTGACTATCACATTTAACAGTGATAACTCGACCTTGAAGTTTCACCTCTTTTGTAAAACCTTCAAGCCACAATACTTCCTTCACAACTTCAGTTAAGGCAATATATTTCACTTCAGTGGTAGATAAGGTAACAACCTTATGAAGTGTTTCTTTCCAACTGATTGTTGTCTCAAACATAGTGAACACATATTCAGAAATAGATTTTCTGGAATCCATACAACCTGCATAATTAGAGTCGACATATTCTTCAATTGCTGCTTTACTATCTTCACCCAAGACTCCACCATAAATTAGGACTCTATTCTGAGACCCATTTATGTACCTTAGAATCCACTTCAACGCTTGCCAGTGAGCCTTTCCAGGATTCGCCATGTACCTGTTTACAAGACTTACTACATATGCTATGTCGGGTCTAGTACAGACTATAACATTCATCAGAGAACCCACTATATTAGCATATGGAATGATATTTATATAAGTTCTTTCAAAATCAGTGTTGGGACACTGATCTATACTCATCTTGAATTGGGGGTTTGTCGGAGTCACAACAGGCTTTGAATTTGACATACCATACTTTTCGAGAATCTTTCGTAGGTATGCCTCTTGAGATAAGCATAATTTCGATTGCTTTCTATCTCTTCGGATGTCAATCCCAAGAATCCTGGACGCAACTCCCATATCCTTCATGTCGAACTCCTTATTGAGTTCAGCCTTCACCCTTATTACATCTTCGAAATTTTTGCTTGCTATTAGAATATCATCCATATAAAGCAACAAAATAAAAAATGAATTACCAGGTCTAAATCTGAAGTAAACACAATGGTCAAACTGACTTCTAATAAAACTTATGCATGCCATGAACTTGTCGAATCTCCTATTCCACTGTCGAGGAGATTGTTTCAGTCCATATAAAGATCTATTCAGTTTGCGCACATAATCTTCCTTCCCTTTTTTGACATACCCATCAGGTTGCCTCATAAGGATTTTTTCATCTAGATCACCATACAAGAACGCGTTCTTCACATCCATCTGTTCCAGTTCAAGGTTGAACTGTGCCACTGTGGCAAGCAACGTTTGAATTGTTATGTGCTTCACAACAGGAGAGAACATATCATTAAAGTTAAAACCTTCTTTCTGAGTGAATCCCTAGCGACCAATCTTACCTTGTAT
Source organism: Lathyrus sativus (assembly GCA_963859935.3). Classification (NCBI taxonomy): domain Eukaryota; kingdom Viridiplantae; phylum Streptophyta; class Magnoliopsida; order Fabales; family Fabaceae; genus Lathyrus; species Lathyrus sativus. The sequence continues at coordinate 601,895,626 of OZ012738.1, forward strand.
CTCTTCGACGTCACTCATTCGATCCCTTCCTTAACTTTGAAAATCCATTTACAAATGACTAACCTGGCTCCAGCAGGTTTCTTGATCAGCTCTCAGGTGTTGTTATCATGAAGATATTTCATCTCACCATCCATGGCATTCAGCCATTCAGTCTTCTTTTGACTCCTTATAACTTCCTTATAGTCTCTAGGTTCTTTGTCTAGAAAATCACTTACAGAGATTAAGGCATAAGCTATATTATCTACATACCCAAGTCTCTGAGGTGGCATGATGACTCTCCTAAACCTATCTCTTGCTAGCAGGTAGTCATTATCAGTCTCCTCATCTTCAAAAACATCTTCTGTGTCTTCTTCGACTTCATCTGGGATACACAAGTCATCATGAACATGGTCTACTTTAACAGGAATCTCTCCTTGTTCCAGATCTTCATCAGCATCATCAGTTTTCTTAAAAGCCATCTCTGCTTCATTGAAAACTACATCTCGACTGGTGATACACCTTCTGTGACCTGGCTCTAGGCACCATAGCCTATAAGCTTTGACTCCTTCAAGGTATCCCATGAACATGCATTTTAGAGCTCTAGGTTCAACCTTGTCTTGCCTAATATGAGTATAGGCCACGCAGCCAAATACTTTCAGTCTGTCGAGACTAGGTGAATGTCCTGACCAAACTTCTTCAGGTGTCTTCATTCCCAAGGCAATCGAGTGATATCTATTTATCAGATAGGCTGTTGTTGAAACAACCGCCGCTAACAATACCTTCTTCAATCCAATACTAACCAACATGCATCTAACCCTTTCAATGATTGTTCGATTGAATCTCTCAGCTAAGCCATTTTGTTCAGAAGTACTTGCTATAATCTTATGCCTTGCAATCCTAGACTCAATACAGTAACTATTTGCAGAACTCAAGGCCATTGTCGGTTCTCAACCTCTTAACCTTTCTGCAGTTTGAGTTTCGACCAGAACCTTCCAACTTTTAAAATTCTTAAAAGTTTCATCCTTCGTCTTGTGGATGAATACTCGTAGCTTTCTGGAATAGTCATCATCTATGGATAGAAAATACCTTGCACCTGAGTGTGAAGGATTCCTTACAGGCCCCCAAAGATCAGCATGAATGTAATTCAGGGATCCATGTGTTCTTTGCTTGCCTTTGTTAAACTTCGCCCTACAGGATTTACCAAATACACAAGATTCACAAAACTCTAACTTTTCGAATTTGTCACCTCCTAGCAGGTTCTACTTCCTCAATTCGACCAGGCCTCTTTCACTGACATGGCCCAATCTCATGTGCGATAATTCTGTCATCGACAACTTTCGTGGATGCAACATTTGTCGAACCACTTACAACCTCAACCTCAGGGGTATACAAGCCTTATTTCTTCACGCCACTCAAGACTTCCTTCGACCCCTTCATGACTTTTAGAATACTTTTGTCTCCTTAGAAAACATATCCCTTTCTGTCGAATTTACCAAGAGAAATCAAATTTCTCTTCAAGTCAGGTACATACCTGACTTCAGTCAATAACCTTATTGACTCATCATGGAGCTTGAATCTCACAGATCCAATACCTACAGTTTTGCAAGATTTTTTGTTTCCCAGCAGCACGGATCCATCATCTTAATCACATAGCTCCTTGAACAATTCTCTATTTAGAGTCATGTGCCAAGTGCAACCTGAATCCATAATCCACTCTTTTCTTGAGTCGCCACTTGAAACCACAAGAACTTCCGATGAGTCGAAATCATCTTGAGCAATAGCTGTGTTACCATTATCCTTACCTCCATGATCTTTCAGGCGTTCAGGGAACACCTTTCTTGTGTGACCCCCCTTCTTGCAGTGATAACATCGAATATCAGATGTTTCGCCACTATAAGACATCTGTTGAATTTTACCTTTCTACTTGTCGAACTTACCATCCATTCGCAAGATTTTTCCCTTAATGGCCAAACCTTCGCCCACTGTTGAAGGTTTATGCTCCTTTTGTTCGTTAAAGTCCTTAGAATACAAGGCTGATTGAACTTCTTCAAAGCTCAGGGACTCCCTTCAATACAAGAGAGTTTCTTTGAAGTGAGCATGTGTTCTAGGCAAAGCACACAACAACAACAGTGCTTTATTTTCATCATTGATCTTCACATCAATATTTTTAAGATCAAGAATCAGCTTGTTGAACATATCCAACTACGCATCCAATACTTTGTCTTTGAAGGTGAGAAAATTACTTAGAAGGGGGGGGGGGGTTGAATAAGTATGACAAATAATCAAAGATTTAAACACAGTTATTTTTACCCTGGTTCGTTGAACACAACTACTCCAGTCCACCCTCTCAAGAGTGATTTGCCTTTCTCTGTCAAGGACTTAATCCACTATTTAATCAAACAAATTACAATAGTAACACCTAAGAACAACTGTTCTTAGTCTTCTCAAGAGCAACTGATCCCAACTGGATCCTCTTAAGGAAAACCTTTTACAAACAATGTAAAACTATTACAAGAGTAAGAATGCTTCTAATAAGCTGTTATCACAACCGTGATATTTCTCTTAAGTTAAGAACAATGTTATAGCAAAATAAAATTATAAGAGCTTTGAGAGTTTTGCTTTGATGAGTGATTTTTGCAAGAAGTTCGATGCTGAAGAAGATGGAGTGGACTTCTTTATATAGGCACTTAGATCCATGAAGTCTTCTCAACGTTGAAGGCTGTGCTGAAAAGCCTGGAGCCTTTTGTCTTTACATTGGAGGCTGTGCTGAAAAAGCCTGATGCCTTTTGTCTTCACTTTGCAGAAACTTTCCTTAGAATGGAATGCACAGATAAAACCTTTTTGTCTGTGTTCTTGTGTCTAGCACAAAAGAGGAAAGAGCTGTTGAGATATGCCAACGTACATATTTAAATCTTCTTCACTAAATAAGTTCAGCTTTCAACATTAAAGTCTGAATCTTTAGAATCTCCAAAGTAGAGATCTTCTGGATCTTCAGAGTCTTGGATGTTCTTCAGATTGAGCTGAATCAGAGTATGTGCAGCATGTGTGCTTGAGCGTGTAAATCTATCAGAGCAGAGTCTTCTATATCAGATTCTCAATACTTAAGCAGCGCAGTATCTTCAAAGTCTTCTGATGACTAAGCTTCTGATCTCTCAGAGTCTTCTATTCTTTAGAGGCTCCTGCTTCAGAATCTTCAGTAGACAGCATTCAGATTCTTCTGGGAGCAGCGTTCAGATCTTCATTTAAGATGCTCTTGAACCTTTCATAATATCACTGTTCAGATGCAAATTTGCTCTTTTAAGAATATTTTCTTTAGTACATGTAGCAAACAGTCTAGAACAAATTTAGAGTATATAATTCTTGAATACAAAATTCATAAGTGTTATCATCAAAACATAGAGATATAACTAAGAAACAATCTGTGTTCTTACAATCTCCCCTTTTTTGATGATGACAAAACATGAGAAATTTTGTTCAATAAAAAGTATGAATTATAACTCCCCCTGAGATTAACAATCTCCCCCTGAAATAAATACTTCAATAGAAGAGAATACTTCCCTTTTTGATTAAGTATATTTCAGATTCAGAGCCTGATGAAAGAGTTTTGACTTTCAGAATCAAATCTTGATGCCAGATAATTATGACTTCCTTCAGTCAGAGCGCCTGGTTATCATCTTGCTTGAATTCTCTTTCAGAGTAAGGTATCAGAGTAAGATATCAGAGTTATCAGAATTGATTAAATACTCAGATTTTCTTTGGAAGATCAGGTTCTGGTTGGAAAAGTCTCAGGGTAACTTCAATGAATTATGTCAGATATATCAATGTAATCTGAAAGACTTAAATTCAAAGTAAGTTAATAAAATGTCTGAATTTCAGTTTTAGTAATTGCTTATAGGTTGAACACTCAGTTTCTCTTTTTCTCCCCCTTTTTGTCATAATCAAAAAGATTTTTAAAGACAGAAAGATACAGAAGAAAAGAAGCATATAGAAGCAAAAACATTAACATGCAATTAAACAAACCAAAGTTCACAGACAAACAGGAAGAAACCAAAAACGCATAACACATCAAAAAAGTAAACAGCAAAAGCAGTTCATGTGCAAAAACGACAAATAAAACTAAGTCTGGCGAGAGGCAATAAGGGTCAGAAGCTCTGTCATCTTGGCAGCTGACTCTTCTTGCTTAGACATCCAGGTCTTGATTTCATCAGTTGTCTTCTCTTGCTTGATCATCCAGTCCTTTATTTCCTTCACATCATTCACAAGTTCTGCAACCACAGATGAAGACGGAGCAGATGCAGTAGTAGCAGGGTTCCCTTCAGATTGGTTTTCTTCAGAAGCTTGTTCAACCATTTCAAATTCAGGAACTACTGGAGGAGCAGCTTCCAAAAGTAACACAGGAGGAGGAGGAAGCATGTTCATCAGAGTTACCTTGATTAATTCTGCAAACTTAGTCTTAGCAAGCTTAGAGCATTTAGCTCTAACTTTTAAGGCAACTTTGTTGAACATCCAGATGAAGCGCTTCCAAGCAGCATTTGAAACAGTTGGATCCAAACTAGACATGCATACATCCTTAACACGAGTATATTCAGAATCTAACTCCTTTTTGAAAATTTCAAACATAGTATTAACACATGATCCTAGATCTGACTGTTCAGACTGTTCAGAGGAATTAGGATTAAGGGTGTTAACAGGAGTAGGTTCAGATGGTTGTGGTTGAGGTGATGGTGGTTGAGATGTGTGGATGTCAGATTGAGGGAGTTCAGATGGTTGAGGAATGGTTTGAGTTTCAGATGGATTGGTTTCAGGTGGTTGAGGAATGGTTTGGGTTCCAGAAGTTTGAGTGTCAGATAGTTGAATTTCAGATGGATGAGGTTGAGGTGGAGAGTTTGGTGGAGTATGAAACATGGAAATGTTAAGATGTTCCTTCATAACACTTTCAGAACGGGCTTGTTTGAGAGACTCTGATTCAAAATCAGATGAATCAGATGAATCAGAGGATTCATCTGAGTGAACAGATGTTGAAGAAATTATAATTGATTGATTGAGGGTTTCTATATCAAGAATATTGTCAGAAAGATTTGGATCTTCTGATGGAATTGGTTGTTCAGAGTGTTCAGTTTGAACATTCTCTAGTTGGTTTGGTTCTGAAATGATTGTTTCTGGTTGGAGAGTCTCTAATTGGGGATTCTCTAGTTGTGACATTGTTGGTTGAGGAATTTTTGTTTGAGTATTTTCTGGTTGAGTTGTTTCTGTTTGTGGAATTTCTGATTGAATTGTTTGAGGTTGTGGTTCAGAGGGAATTGGTACAGGAGATGGTTGTGAATGAACTGATTCAGATGAGGGTGGTTCAGATAAAGGATTTTCAGATTGTTTGGGTGTTGAAGATATTTGACTAAGGTTTGGAGAAAGTTGTGGTGATGAAAGGGGTGAATGAACAGCAGGTGTAGGATCAGATGTTAATACCTGATGAATAGTGTCTCTAACTTCTTCCAGAGTGGCTTCTCTGGAGCTGATTCTGGCCTTCTTTCCTTCTTTCTTCTTCTTTCTTGAAACTTCAGATACTTTCCTTTTCTTCTGAACTGATCCTTCTTCAGCTTTCCTCTTACTACGCCTTTCCTTCATCCGATTGGGCAATTCTTCTCCTGGTTTCTGAACAAGATTAGCAGGTAGAGGAATTCCTTCCTTTAGACATTCTGCAATGTACATCCAGACAAATTCCTTTGGTTCATCTGCACTGAACATTGGAAAGTCTTCCAAGGGTATCCTTCTGCCTTGGACCTCCTCAGAGTTTATCTTCCTTAATTTTCCATTCAATTCTGAAATGATTTTCATCCTTTTCAGATTGAGTCCATTTATTTCAGATCCAATGATGTATGACAAATCTTCTGTTATCTTTGCATCTGTCAGATGCTTTACTAGCTTGTTTTCAACAAGGATGTCTGAAATCAGTCTTCCTAGAGGTATCTAAGTTCTAACTTTCCCAGCTTTAGCTCTGACCTCTTCTCTAGTTTCTTTGACATGAGTTAGAAGATGACTGAAGATCAGATACGGTAGATCCACCTTAGTATTCTGGCTGATGCAGTACATGAAATACAGATGTTCTGAACTCACATAGTCTGGTGAGTTGGATGGCTTTCTGTGAAAAAATGTGCTCATAAATATCTTTGCCCAGATCCTATAGATAGGTTTCAGATCTTTAACCTTACTCGTTGGTGTTCCAGCTACAGTGATTTCTTCATAAACCTTAGCCATATCAATACGTGAAGAGGCAAGGTTTGAACAGTTGCCTGATCAGTTTCTCAGTAATCACTATCTCCATCCCAAGAACAGATGAGTGAATAAACTTAGGACCAACGCTAGCGTGAATCCAGAATTCCTTTACAAGAGTTGGATACATAGGACCCATCAATCTCTCAAAGTATTTCTCCCAGCCTTGAGCTTTAATGGCAGGTGTTAGGTCAAACCCATTTTCCTTTAATGATTCAAGATCAACGAAGCTCTCACACAAAACTTCAAGATCTGCTACTGGAGTAAGTAGGGTGCATTCTGGTTTCTTGTACATTATAGTTTTGTTAGATTTTACAGCATTGTTTGATGTAGAAGCCATTGACGAAGCAGAAGATCTTGATTTGGGTTTAGGGTTTTGGTAGAGGTTGAAGAGAGAGCAAAAACGCATGAGTGTAGTGAATGTGAAAAGTGTGAAAATAGTGTGATAGGTGGTATATATAGAAAAAAAAATCAAGCATCGGGCACAACAAAAGACACATACGCACGTTTGTACAGCATTTAATGAAAGTAATCATGTCACATTAAATTTATGACAGCTGGGGGGAAAACCAAGAAAAAATTGAGATTTTCAAAGCAATACCTCAAATGTCAATTCAGTTGAGCACTCCATCGTTTCAGATACTGAGTGACACGTGTTTGCTTTGTATGTGTATCTGATGTCTCTCAAGAAATGAAACGTTTCCAACTTTCAGATCTTCTGAGCTTGTTAGTTCAGAGTTTCACACAAATAAATTAATTAAAGATAAATGAACAAAAAAACAGATAAAATACTTCAGATCATTAAACATTTTGCATCTGAGAAGTTGCCTCTGATAAATATTACTCAGGACAAAAATCCATACAAATATTTTTCAGAATGAACTTGAATCTATCTTCAGCAAGGGGTTTTGTGAAAATATCAGCCCATTGATGATCTGTATCAACAAAGGCTAGATTGATTACACCCTTCTGAACATAGTCTCTGATGAAGTGATGTTTAATTTCTATATGTTTAGCCTTTGAATGCAAGATAGGATTTTTTGACAAACATATAGCAGAAGTATTATCACAGAATATAGAAAGGTTACTCTCATAGATCTGATAATCTTCTAATTGACTCTTCATCCAGAGCATCTGCGTACAACATCCAACAACAGCAATGTATTCTGCCTCTGTAGTTGATAGTGCAATAGTGGGTTGCTTCTTGCTGTACCATGAGATCAGATGACTTCCAAGAAACTGACAGCTTCCAGAAGTGCTTTTACGTTCAACTCTGTCTCCAGCATAATCAGCATCACAAAATCCAACTAATAAAAATTCATCAGATCTTCTGTAACACAGACCCATGTTAGTAGTACCTTTCATATACCTTAGAATCCTCTTAACAGCTGTTAAGTGTGATTCTCTAGGATCTGATTGGAATCTTGCACATAAGCCGACACTAAACAGAATATCTGGTCTAAAAGCAGTCAAGTATAGAAGAGATCCTATCATACCTCTGTAGAGTTTTTGATCTACCTTCTTGCTTACCTCTTCCTTACCTAGAGTGTTTGTAGGGTGCATTGGAGTCTTTGCCATTTTACTATCAACCATGTTAAACTTCTTCAGAAGCTCTTTAACATATTTGGTTTGATGTATGTAGGTGCACTCTGGAGTCTGGTTGACTTGGATTCCCAAGAAGAATCTCAATTCTCCCATCATGCTCATTTCAAACTCTTCCTGCATACATTTAGCAAACTCCTTTCCAAGCGTAATATTTGTTGATCCAAAAATAATATCATCTACATAAATTTGACAAATCAACAAATCTTTCTTAATAGTTTTACAGAATAAAGTTGTATCCACTTTTCCTCTGATAAAATTTTTCTTCAGAAGGAAGTTGCTCAACCTCTCATACCAAGCTCTGGGAGCTTGTTTTAATCCATAAAGAGATTTCTTTAGTTTAAAAACATGATCTGGAAAGTTTTCACTTTCAAAACCAGGAGGTTGGTGGACATATACTTCCTCTTCTATAATACCATTAAGAAAGACACTTTTAACATCCATCTGATACAGAGTGATGTTATTCTGTGCAACAAATGAAATAAGAAGACGAATAGATTCTAACCTTGCCACTGGAGCATATGTCTCAGTGTAATCAATACCTTCTTGTTGATTGTATCCTTGAGCAACCAACCTTGCCTTATTCCTTTCTACTTCTCCCTTTTCATTCAACTTATTCCTGAAGACCCATTTTGTTCCAATAACATTAAATCCTTTAGGTCTAGGAACCAGATCCCGAACTTCATTTCTGGTGAATTGATTTAGCTCTTCTTGCATGGCAATAATCCATTCATTATCTTTCAGAGCCTCATCCACAAATGTTGGTTCAATTATTGACACTAAGCCAAACAATGAAGATTCAGATGTTCTGAGATAGGATCTTGTCCTGATTGGATCATCTTTCTTTTCAATAATTACATCTTCTGGGTGAGATGCCTTGATTCTGGAAGAAGATCCTCTGACATTTGATCTTTCAGAAATGTGTAAGTTGTCCAATTGAGAAGATAGATGAATAGCATCTGGAGTTGCTTCAGATTCCTTTTCTTTAGCCTTTTCTGCCTCTGATCCTTCAGAGTCTGTGAGAATCACTTCTCTATCTGCAGAATTCTCAAACTGCTTTGGCTTTTCAGAGCCAAGCTTATCATCAAATCTTACATGAATAGATTCTTCCACAATCTGTGTTTCAGTATTGAATACTCTGTAGCCTTTAGAGCGTTCAGAATAACCAAGCATGAAACACTTATGTGCTTTGGAATCAAACTTGTTAAGATTTTCTTTGGTGTTAAGTATATAACAAGTACATCCAAAAGGATGAAAATATGAAATGTTAGGCTTTCTGTTCTTCCACAGTTCATATGGAGTCTTTTTCAGAAGAGGTCTTACAGACACTCTGTTCTGAATATAACACGCTGTGTTGATTGCTTCTGCCCAAAAGTGTTTTGCCAGATTTGTCTCATTGATCATGGTTCTGGCCATTTCTTGCAGAGTCCTGTTTTTCCTCTCTACAACCCCATTTTGTTGTGGAGTTCTAGGACAGGAAAAATCATGAGCAATGCCATTTTCAGAAAAATATTTTTCAAAATATTTATTTTCAAATTCACCCCCATGATCACTTCTAACTTTTATAATTTTGAAATCTTTTTCAATCTGGACTTGCTTGCAGAAGTCAAAGAACACAGAATGTGACTCGTCCTTGTGTTTTAAGAACTTTACCCATGTCCATCTACTATAGTCATCAACAATGACTAATCCATACTTCTTGCCTCTGATGGATGCAGTTTTCACTGGTCCAAACAGATCAATATGAAGTAGTTCTAGTGGTTTGGAAGTAGAAACAACATTTTTTGATTTAAAAGATGTTTTTGAAAACTTCCCTTTTTGGCATGCTTCACAAAGAACATCTGAAGTGAACTTCAGATTAGGGAGTCCTTTGACAAGATTAAGTTTATTAATCTGAGATATACGTCTCATATTAATATGGCCCAATCTTCTGTGCCAGACCCATTGCTCTTCATTAACAGACAAGAGGCATTTAACATTTTAAACTTTAAGTTCTGAAAGATTTATTTTATAAATGTTGTTTTCCCTCTTACCACTAAATAGGATAGAGCCATCCTTTTGACATATAGCTTTACAACATTTTTGATTAAAGGTAATATCATAACCATTGTCACTTAATTGACTTATGGACAATAAGTTATGTTTTAGACCTTCAACAAGTAAGACATTAGTTATAGAGGGAAATTTACCGTTTCCTATAGTGCCAGATCCAATGATCTTGCCTTTCTGGTTCCCTCCAAACTTCACGTCACCTCCAGATCTAAGTTCCAGGCTTTGGAACATAGACCTTTCTCCTGTCATGTGTCGTGAGCATCCAGAGTCCAGGTACCATGATTGGCGTCCGGATCTTGCTGCTAAGAACATCTGCAACAGGAATTATTTTGTTTTTAGGTACCCAGATCTTCTTGGGTCCTTTGGGGTTAGTTGGTTTGTAGGTTTGTCTAAACTTCTGTTTTTCAACATAATGTTTATTCTGACTTGCCTTGGGTTTAAACACATAAGTATTCTTCTCAGAGCTTGTGTGTTTAATATCATTTAAGTGACCAAATTTAAATTGAGAATACAGAGGTGTCTTCTTGATAAAAAGTTTGTCAACAGATTTTGGATTACTTCCAGATGAAGATTCATATCCAATACCTCTTCTGTTGTTCCCACTAACACCATAGATCATAGAAGCTATCTTGCTTCTGTCTATGCTCTTAGTAAGGAATCTCTGAAAGCTAGAGTCATATTTTTCTAAAATGTTTTCACATGACTTAGTCTCAGATTCAGATTCTCGTTGAGTTATTTCAAAGTCATTTTTGATTTTCAGATTAATTTCTTTTTGCTCAACAAGTTCTGTCTTCAGAAGATCAATCTCAGATTCAAGATTGCTTTTCAGCTTCTTGTATTTGAGTTTGATATTGTTATAACTTTTAAGAACTTATGTTAAAACTTTTGTAAGTTCTTCTTTGGAAAGTTTGGCTATTACCTCTTCTGCGTCATCATCAGATTCAGAATCTGATTCATATCCTGAGGTTCCTTCTTCTTGATCTTCTGTGCTGGACATCAGTGCAACATTAGCACATTCTTCTTCTGATTCAGAAGATGATTCAGAATCATCTGAGTCATCCCATGTTGCCATCAGAACCTTCTTCTTTTTGTCAACCTTCTTCTTAGGTTTTTCTCTTTGATGTTTGGGGCAATCATTCTTATAATGCCCAGGCTCTTTGCACTCATAGCATACAACTTCTTTCTTGCCAGATCTTCTGTGCCCAGAAGATTCCTTTATATGATCAGATTTTCTGAAGTTGTTGAACTTCTTTCCCTTGTGCTTCCAGAGCCTGTTGATCCTTCTGGATAGCATGGATAATTCATCTTCTTCTTCAGAAGAAGATCCTTCAGAGCTTTCTTCAATAACCTGCAAAGCTTTAGCAGATTTATTAGATTTTAAAGCAACAGATTTACCTTTTTCTTTCTTCTGAGGTTCATCTTCCTCAAGCTCAATTTCATGGCTCCTCAGTGAGCTGATGAGTTCTTCTAAAGAGATCTTTAGCCATCTTCAAGGCAGTCACCATTGGTCTCCATCTGGTAGGTAGACTTCTGATGATTTTCTTTACATGATCTGATGTAGAGTATCCCTTGTCTAGAGCTTTTAGACCAGCAGTAAGGATCTGGAATCTAGAAAACATAGTTTCTATATTTTCAGATTCTTCCATTTTGAACGCTTCATACTTCTGTATAAGCGCCAGAGCCTTGGTCTCCTTCACTTGAGAATTTCCTTCATGAGTCATTTTAAGTGACTCAAACATTCCATGAGCTGTTTCTCTGTTAGTAATCTTTTCATACTCAGTATGAGAGATTGCATTAAGCAATATTGTCCTAGCCTTATGATGATTTTTGAAATCCTTTTTCTGGACTTCTGTCATTGATTTTCTGTCAACTTTCTTGCCATCCTCATTTGTAGGATGTTCATAGCCATCAATAACCAAGTCCCACAAATCAGCATCATACCCTAGGAAGAAACTTTCTATCCTGTCCTTCCAGTAATCAAATTTTTCTCCATCAAACATGGGAGGCTTTGTGCTGATTCTATCCCCTTCATATTTGTTACAGTTAGATGTAGATGTGTCACCCATAATGACAAACAGATATTTAACAAAGTAACTTTTCTCACTGGAGCTTTACTGACACGGTTAAGTGGTAGCACACGCAGAACCAGGCTCTGATACCAACTGAAGGTGAGAAAATTACTTAGAAGGGGGGGGGGGGGTTGAATAAGTATGACAAATAATCAAAGATTTAAACACAATTATTTTTATCCTGGTTCGTTGAACACAACTACTCCAGTCCACCCTCTCAAGAGTGATTTGCCTTTCTCTGTCAAGGACTTAATCCACTATTTAATCAAACAGATTACAATAGTAACACCTAAGAACAACTGTTCTTAGTCTTCTCAAGAGCAACTTGTAATACCCCAAATTTTACCCTTATAATTAGCCAGTCATTTCGCATATCATCTCATATGAACATCGCTAACCGCTAACCAGTTATGGAGGTTTTTGTTTTGCAGATTTGGTTCCGGGGGTATTTCGGTCATTTTACACAACTACTGCTAATTCCTTGAAGACGGGCTGTTATTAAGTTATGAGGCGTTTGATACACTATTTTAGAGGCGTTTACTTATCCCCAGGTCTGATTGAATTAAGGTGCCAATTTGATGTGGTCGGTATTAAAACTTGTTAAGCACAACTGGATTTAAGATCCATTCCATCGCTCATGGTTTATTTCCTAAGCGCTTCCGCTCTGTTATTAAGGCACAGTCATAATTGGGTATTGTTGATTTGTGGCTCTCAGCGTTTGGTCAGGGGAATTTAATTACGATTAGTTTTGTTGTTGATGCTGAAATTGTCGTGATTACGGTGCACATACGCATTTGGTTACGAAATGGTTGGTTAACATTTAAAAGGGATTTTAATCGGATGATGAGATGAGGATTACAAATGAGAAGAGTCCACAAATAAGAATATCACTTGGGAGTGTTCATGTTTTATGCCTATGTTAATGAATTAAATACTTGTGGATTTATTCACAAATGTTTATATTTTTAACTAAGAATAAAAATAAGTGAATTCAAATTTTGGGAATTTTATTTCATAAAAGAATCTCATCATACAAGAAGTAAAGAATACTTCACATTTCAAAATGCTGTTACAAGGAGTTACATTAATTCTAGAAGTTCTAAGTCCTAAATCCTAAAGACTTCTAAATGTCTTCGTGATGTCCTTGAGCTTCTCCGAAGAATCTCCAATTCACCTGCACATCAAAACAGAACAAACAGTATAGAAAAAAAATGTTAGAAGTTGTTTTTGACACTCTCAGAACAGTGTCATCATCGAGTGCCGGGAGTGGCACAACCGAAGCTGCGTCCTACCCCCGTTACCGATCCACGCCGTGGGCATCAGATCAGGTAATGCTTGTTCTTATCAATACGGGACATCCGAGAGATAGAAAAATAAAAGAAGTGGGGCTGATTCGTTTTGCCGCGATTGGATTTCCAAACTGATACGAGAATAAGGCAACATAGGCAAGTTTTGACTCAGACCCGGATGCCGGCAGGTCTGAGTCGCTATGGTTCCGAAGTTTCCAACACCTGAAAAGCCACAAACGCATCAATGTCAAATTCAGAATTTGGAATTCAAAGCCTAAATATTTCATGAGCAGCATCAGTTCTGAACCATGTGCAGAAGAATGAGACACACAACAAGCTGCGGCAAGATAACATAGGACAAGGTATCAAAAGATTCATTACCCCAATTTCATAACAGAGTTTAAAACAGTTCAGTTCAAGAAACAGGCAACAAAACCATAGAACCAATATCAGCTACAAGCAAGCATCATTCGCAAGCACCAACATTGCAACATTAGCCTCTAAGAAACGGTTCAGATTCAAGAATCATCATCACCGTTTCAAGTTCCCCCCGGCAATAGCAATTTCTGAGCTACAAACCATAGCAGCAACAGATATCAGTTGCAAACAACAACACAGCGAGCAACACCAGTTCAACATCTGCAGGTATCAATTGCAAGCAAAACAAGTCAACTAGCATCTGCAAACAATTTCAAGAGCAACCATTAGTAACACCAACAGCGGTACAATCAATATCAGTCACAAACAGGTAGCAAGCGAGGCGAGCTACGAACACGACAACCCTTATCATAAGAATTGAGTTCGAGCAAATCAGAGAAGCATGATTCAGTTTATCACGAAGCAGTTCAAATGAAATCAGAATAAAAATCCAGTTAACCAAGACGAAACAGATGTACGGCAAAATCACAGGGGTAGCCACAAACGAACACATACACGGCTCAGCTCACCATGATAGCTAATCGTCCCCACCAATTCAATCAGAAGCAGTAACATAAGCGAAAAACTAGGATTATAGCATACTGCTCCAAATGGTTCAGACTCAGCGTCATCATTACCGCGTACCCGTCTCGGCGGCTAAGACCAACACAACATCAAGCCCTCTCTGAAAGAAGAAGAGGAAAAGAATCTGAGCTGCATCAAAGAAACGAATCAATCAAAAATGAATCAGTTCGAGGTCGATAACAGAGCAGAAAAACGAATCCTTTAAGGAATTCTGTGAATCAAAATCAGATGTCAATCAATCCAATCTGAAAGCGAATCATATCAGAAAAACAATAGAAAGATTTTGATTCCCAATCTGAATCAATCAAACAAATCAGTCCAAAAACAAATCAGTTCGAAATCAAGCAAATCAGTTCGAATTAATTCAGATATCCAACAGGTCAACAGAAATCCAAAGGCAATCCAATCCATCTGCAAAAATCCAACAAAATCGAATCAATCTAGGAATTCTGGAAAAGGAAGGTATGAAGGAGTAGGGCAAACTGTATCAGAGAAAGACAGAAAACAAATTTGACATCGAATCAGGGATGGAATTAAATCGTATCAAGTGAATTAAAACGAGTTCAGAATCATATCAAGAGAAATCCCAATCAAATCCTAAAAGGAGAAATAGGATCCAATCATGTATCAGCAAGAACCAAATCATATCCCAGTGGAATGTATTTTGGATCAATCAACGAACTAGTATCAAGTTCATACCAGAAAAATGAATTGAGATCCCAATCGTCTCAGAAAGCATCGCATTAGAACTCAATCTGGAAAATCAAAATCAAATTGCATCAACACGAAATCAAATCTCAGAGCAATACAAATCCAATACAGATTGAAAGCCCAAAAAGTAAAGCGTATATAAAGAGAGAGATACAACCTGATACAAAAAAAGGAGGAATTGCGTACGAACCCTAACTGGAGGGCCAAGAAAAATCGCCGAACGAGAAACCCTAACGACCGCGACATCAGAAGAAGTTTTCCACCAAAGTCATCACACGAAGGACCGCCGGCGCCGTTTAACCAAACGACGAGCAATCAATCGCCTCAGCCTCAGAATCTCTTCATCATCGGCCGTTTTCGCTTTAAATGTAAGCCATGGGATGTTTTTCATCACAGATTTCATGTCTGGTTTCAGGAATAAGGAAGATCAGGGAGAATCGCGGCGAGAGAGAAGAAGAATGAAGTGTAAACGGCGCTGCGAAAGACCAAAGGGTTCTGAAACCCTAAATGTCTTGCAATCCATCATCTCAAACCGGGTTGGGTCCGGAGGTAATGACCGGCCCAACCCTTTTATGTTTTTATTTTCTTTTTCTTTTTTAATTTAATTATCAAATTTTAAAAAAATATTTAGGTTGTTTTTTTAAATAGTAAAATTAAATTCTTTTTTAAGTATTAAAAATTAAAAACATTTTTTTAAGTATTAAAATCAAAAAACATTTTTTGTTAAAATATTAAAATTAAAACATTTTTTAAAATATTAAAACCAAGAGAAAATATTTTTTAAAAAAAAGATTAAGATCTTCTTTTTCTATTTATTCATTATCAAGTAAGAAAAAATTAAGCTTAGACTCATATTAAGCTTCTCATAAAATAAGAAACAAAAAAAAAACGTCTCATAACCTCATGCTTCTGTTTTCATAATTGTGTTTACTAACCTAGTTCGTTCATTGTGCAGCTTACCATGTTGTTTCTTTATATTCGCGTTCTTAAAATTGAATTGTATCATACTGTTGTAACTGTTTCTCCTCTGTAACCTTGCGAATCTTAACAATCGCATTTACGTTTCCGCATTTAAAAGTCTGCATAATTCAATTATCTCACACACTCATCGAATATTCCAATCACACTACACACATCCGAAGGTTAGGTCTAGCTTTTGGCCGCCGCGCCGATAGTCCTCAACTTCAAACCCTTTCACCTTGCAAACCCTAATTCTCCCAAACGCCTCGCCGCAGGCAAGATTATAATTTTGGCCCTTAGCATTAGGTCAAGGAGCCGCCGCGCTCATTTTAGGGTTTCCCGCCGCGGAATCCCTAATTTAACCTAATTTAACCCTAATTACAATAAACAATTTCAACGTAGATATTGGAGTTTCTACACTCCACGTAAGCGTGTCCTTAAGATGCGTTTATTCCCCTTGAGACCTTGACCACAGTCAAGAAGTCTCTAACCTCCCTTTTGAGGGGAACTACGATTACTCTGATTCCACTCCCGTAAGGATACGTAGGCACAAGATGCGATATCTTGCCGAGTAAACTTAGAATTAACCCCTTAGGTCTTCTTTCTCACTTTTAACCCTTGTACATGTACCTTAAGCAAATGAATAAAGCAAATAGTAAACATCTGAACAAAAGGTTCCTGTAGAGTACTACAGAAGTTTAGGGTGCTAATACCTTCCCTAAATTTAACCAACCCCCGAACCCTAGATCTTTCCCCGCATTGTGTTTACGATGCAAAAATAGGTTTTCCCTCTTTTGACCTTTTCCTTCGGATAAATCAAAGAGCGGTTGTGAACTGAATTGCGATTCAAACTCATTAATAGTTTGTGATCCTATTTCCACCGCAACAGAAAATGGCGACTTCACTGGGGAATGTCTTAACATTTGAGGGTTATCCCTAACTTGTTCATATTTATTACTATCTGTGTTATTATTCATTTGCATGTATATATTTGCGCTTTGATTGTGGGACTGTTCCTTGTGCTGTGAGATAGGTCCTAACCCGGATCTAGTGTACCTTAGGTAAATGGCAATAGACCAAGGAAACTGTACGACGTATATCGATACGGTTGATCTGGTGGCCATAGTTAGTGCGACTTCTTGGTTGGTGCTTATATTCCTTAAGTCAAGTTGAGGATAATATTGAGGCCGCCATATGTTGTCAATGCACTAACTGACTTTTAGAACCCTAGTTAACTCATCTTGGCCTTTAGAAAGTAGTGAGGTAACCGGCTTTGGTGCAGACTGAAGTTGGTTGACACTCGATACTACGCTCATTGAGATCTTAAACTTGGAGGGTTTTGGTTGGCAAGTAAGTTGCCTCCTGAACAACCACCCTTGTGAAGGATCAATGATATTGAGATCCCTTAGAACCTGGTTACTTTTGTAGGACAGGATGAACCATCTAACTTCAGGGGAGGGTACTTGCCTTTGAACCTCATGCAAGCCTTTAACCTAGGACTTTGTGTGTTTTCATGCATTGCATCCATAAAGCATCTCATTGCATTGTATTCCATGGAGTTCAAATATCATTTATGGATATCGCAGGATACCATAAATAAAAAAAAATAAAATGAAAAAACAAGAAAAAGATTTCTTTGGTACACCACGACATTCGTAAATGTGTTGAATTCCATGAAACCTTCATTTACATTCACATTTAGCATCATACTTTTGCATTACATGTGTCTCCCGATTTCTCACACTCGGTTCTCTCACCTTCCAGTTTCGTCACCCTGAGTTCTCGGCACCAGTACAACACCAGAGCTCAAACTCGGAAAAGAATGGAGGATCAGGCAAAAGAGATTGATCGCCTTAGCAATGAACTTGAAGACCTTCGAGGGGGTATGGGGCGTATGATGGAGTTGTTACATGTCATGAATGCTAAGATGGATACCCAGCCCACTGTTGTTTCTGAGATTACCGGCGTTACTGTGGACCCTTCACCAAGTGTGACTGTAGCAAAGGACCCACCTTATGGGCTTGCTCCAGGTTTTGTGCCTCCTCAAGCCACTGTCCCGATTAATCAACCTGTTCAGCAAGCCGTGCCTTTGTTTTCTGAAGTTTCTAGGGGGGCTCCTATCTTTGCACCACCTGTTGTACATACTCGTGCGCAACCGTACTTCAATGAGACAGCTTTTGATGATCTTGATGAGAATGTTGAGGGTTATGAGAGACATGATAAGCTTCGTGAGGAAGTAAACACTATCGTCCAGAGATTGAAAAAGGTAGAGGGTGATCAAATTTTTGGGACTGCTGCAAGAGATGTTTGTTTGGTCTCAGGTTTGGTTATTCCCCCGAAGTTCAAAACTCCGAACTTCGATCGTTATGAAGGTGCCACCTGTCCTAAGAGTCATCTGATCATGTATTATCGCAAAATGGCTGCCCATGTTGAGAATGATAAACTGATGATTCATTGCTTCCAAGACAGTTTGAAGGGTGCTTCTTCCAAGTGGTATTTAACTTTGGACCAGTCCCGCGTTAAGAGCTTTCAAGATTTATCTGACGCTTTCATCAAACACTACAAGTACAATATGGATCTGGCTCCTGACAGAAGACAATTGCTGAGTATGTCACAAAAGAATTCTGAGTCATTCAAAGAGTATGCTCAAAGGTGGAGAGAGACTGCTTCACAGGTAGAACCTCCTTTGACCGAGAAAGAGTTAGCTGATTGGTTTGTCGACACGGTCCGTCCAGAATTTTACGAAAGAATGGTGGGTAGTGTGACTTCAAATTTCTCCGACATCGTTGCTGTGGGTGTCAAGATTGAATTGGGTATGAAAAGTGGTAAAATGACAAATAATCATGGTACTTCTAAGGATCAGCCGAAGAAACCTCCGTATAGCTCCCAGAAAAAGAAGGAGAGTGAGACTAATGCTATATCCGCTGGTAGACCAAGGGAACGCTTTTATCGGCATCCGCAAGGTTATGCTCAACCTCAAGGGTACCCAGTCCAATATACTCAACAACCCTATGTGGCAGCTATTACACCTTCTTTCAATCAACAGGTTCCCATGTATCAACCTATGCAACAACCTCCTGTTTATCCACCTCCTGTCAACTATCTACAGGCACCCAATACTCCTGCTCCTCAACAGCCAAAGAATCCGGCTCCTCGCCATAATGTTCCGAACAGAAGAACGTATAAACCTTGTCCGCCGATCCCGATGACTTTTACCGAGTTGTATCCCTCTTTGGTCAAGCAGGGTCTCATCACCACTCGGGCTTTGGGTCCGCCTCCTAATCCTCTACCCGCCAATTACAACGCCGCTGCTCACTGTTTATTTCATGAGGGTGCGCCTGGCCATGATCTGGAGAATTGCTATGCTCTCAAAAATATTGTCAGGGATTTATTGGAAAAGAAGATTTTGACATTCGAAGATCCTCAACCAAATGTTAAGAAGAACCCTTTTCCTAACCATGAGAGTGTCAATGCCGTTAGTGTTGATTCGGGGGATGGTTATGCCCTTGACGTTGAACAGATTAAGACCCCTCTCAAATTGTTCCATTCAAAACTGTTTGAAGCTGGTTTAGTAGATACTTCCCACGTTGCATGTGTAAGTTGTGAAGCCAGTACTAAGGGTTGTGTGGTGGTTCAGAATGATGTTCAGAGATTAATTAATGAGGGTGTTTTACAAGTGACAAGCCAAGCCAAGAAGGATGTAGTCGCCGTGGTTGAGCCTGTCTTCCATCAGCCTGAATCAAAGGGTAAGGTACCAGTGTTTAATCTATCAGGGGCAGGCTCCGCCAACCTCGTGTTCGATATACCAAGGTCGCATATCCCTGAAGTGAATCAGCCTAAGCCTATAGTTATTCGAAGACCGAGTCCATTTCCTTTCAGTGATCCTAAAGCCGTGCCTTGGAAATACGACGTGACGATGATTGACAAGGAATCCGGGAAGGTTATTCCAAATGAAGAGGTTAAGGGCACAGTGACCAATATCGCAGAGGTAAGTAGGATGACTCGCAGTGGTCGCGTGTATATTCCCCGTTCTAATGAGGATCCACCTAAGGAGATCACTAATATCCCAGTGCCTGCCAAAGACAAAGGTAAGGGAGCCGTTACGAATGATGAAGATGCCGAATTTTTGAGGATCATCAAGAAAAGTGACTATAAAGTTATCGATCAACTTCATCAGACTCCTTCCAAGATCTCAATTCTATCTCTGTTAATGAATTCACCCGCTCATAGGATGGCCTTGCAGAAGGTTTTGACTCAAGCACATGTGGATCAAGATATTAGCACCAGTCGGTTTGATAGTGTGATTGCCAATTTAACCGCTTGTAACACCCTCAGTTTCAGCAATGAAGAGTTACCGAAGGAGGGTCCGAACCATAATCGTGCTTTACATATATCGGTAAAATGTCAAGAGGACAATTTAGCGAGAGTACTAGTGGACACCGGTTCTTCTCTGAATGTTCTACCCAAGAGGGTTCTTGATAGGTTGACTTGTAAAGAGACCGTGTTGAAACCTACTCCTTTGGTTGTCAAGGCTTTCGATGGCTCTCGCCGGTCGGTAATGGGGGAGGTTGAGCTTCCTATCCTGATTGGTCCGCAAGTTTTTAATATCACGTTTCAAGTCATGGACATTAATCCCAACTACAGCTGTTTACTCGGAAGGCCGTGGATTCATGCCGCTGGGGCAGTGACCTCAACGTTACATCAAAGGATGAAATTCGTGATCGAGGGAAAGTTGGTTATTATACACAGTGAGGAAGATCTGATGGTCAGTAACCTGTCTTCTTTCCGTTACATCGAGGCCGATGAGAATGCTTTAGACATCTCCTTTCAAGCACTTGAGATCGCCAATGCTGTTCTGCTGGAAGTCGAAGAGACAGTGGGTCAGGGTAATCCATCTTTTGCATCTCTGAAGAGTACCAAATCAACAATTGACAGGGGCATTCCTGAAGGTTGGGGAGAGGTAATTGATGTCAAGACCAAGACTGATCGCTCTGGGTTGGGTTACAAACCAACTCAGAATGGAGCTGCCACCACTATCGAAGGGCGTCCGAAGGTTATCCAAGAAGTATTTGTCAGCGGAGGCTTCCAAGTCAATGCCATCAGTGAATGTGAGAAAAATGAAGAGCTGAGCAACCTGGTGTTTAAGGGTGATGCAGTTTTGAACAACTGGGAGGCCGTAGAGATCCCTGTTATTTTTTCCTTGTCAAAGTAATTGTTTTTTAAGTTTCATTTACATTTTCAAATAAAAATCTGTAGCTCTGCCCAAGGCTATAGGGTCGTTTTGTCGGGCCACCTTTCATTCATAAAAAGATATTAATAAAAGCATTTTGTTCAATTCCACTTTGGTTCATTTGCGTTTTTCGTTTTCACCTTTAAAAACGAAATTGGCAACCTTTCTTCCAAAAATAAAAAAAGAAAAAACAGCATTTCATTCTTACATGTCTTCGAGCATTTTAATTAAGTAAGCCTTCCATCATGCAGAGATATCGTAAACCTTGTTGGATCCAATGACTTTACTGACACTCCTGACTGGGATGCACCCATCAATCAAGCTGAGGACGAGGGTGAAGAAGATTTTGAAGTACCCGCGGAACTGACAAGATTGATTGAGTACGAGTACACAGAGCTTCAACCGCATAAAGAGCAGGTGGAGCTAATCAATCTCGGTACAGATGAGAGCAAGAAAGAGGTCAAGATTGGTGCAATGCTTGGGACAGAGATTAGGCCGAGGTTGATTGAGTTGTTAAAAGATTATATTGATGTGTTTGCATGGTCGTATCAAGATATGCCGGGCCTAGACACGGACATTGTTGTTCACAAGTTGCCGCTTAAGCCAGATTGTCCACCTATCAAACAAAAGCTTCGAAGAACGAGACCCGACATGGCTTTGAAGATTCGAGATGAGGTTAAAAAGCAGTTGGATGCAGGCTTCTTGGCAGTCGCAAAATATCCAGATTGGGTTGCCAACATTGTACCAGTGCCTAAGAAGGACGGTAAAGTTAGGATGTGTGTGGATTACAGGGACCTGAACAAAGCAAGTCCGAAAGACGACTTCCCTCTGCCACATATTGATACACTTGTAGACAATACAGCCAGTTTTGCGTTGTTTTCATTTATGGATGGTTTCTCCGGCTATAATCAGATCAAGATGGATCCCGATGATCGAGAGAAGACTACTTTCATTACTCCTTGGGGAACCTTCTGCTACAAAGTCATGCCCTTCGGTTTAAAGAATGCAGGGGCAACTTACCAACGTGCTATGACCACTCTTTTTCATGATATGATGCACAAAGAAATTGAGGTGTATGTGGACGATATGATAGCCAAATCTCAGAGTGAAGAGGAGCATTTAGACCATTTGGTGAAGCTGTTTGAACGACTCAGGAAATATCAGTTGAAATTGAATCCTGCAAAATGTACCTTCGGTGTCAGATCCGGAAAATTGCTTGGTTTCATTGTTAGCCAGCGAGGGATTGAGGTGGATCCTGACAAAGTCCGAGCCATTCAAGATATGCCGGCTCCGCAAACCGAGACGCAAGTTAGGGGTTTTCTGGGACGTCTGAATTACATTTCCAGGTTTATCTTTAATATGACCGCTACTTGTGAGCCGATATTCAAGTTGCTTTGCAAGGGGCAGACAGTTGAGTGGAATCCTGATTGTCAGAAAGCGTTTGAGAAGATTAAGGGTTATCTGCAAGATCCCCCTATTCTGATCCCGCCCGTACCTGGAAGACCGTTGTTTATGTACCTTACTGTTCTCGAGAAGTCTATGGGTTGTGTGCTTGGACAACATGATGAGACCGGGAAAAAGGAACATGCGATTTATTACCTGAGCAAGAAGTTTACCAATTGCGAAAACAGATACTCGCCATTGGAAAAAACTTGTTGTGCATTGGCATGGGCCGTTAAGCGCCTTCGGCAGTATATGGTCTGTCATACCACTCTATTGATTTCTAAAATGGATCCGATCAAGTATATTTTTGAAAAACCTGCTCAAACCGGGAGGCTAGCCCGTTGGCACATGTTGTTATCCGAATATGACATCCAGTATGTACCCCAGAAAGCGATTAAGGGTAGTATTTTATCCGATTATCTTGCAGACCAGCCAGTTGAAGATTATGAGCCTCTTAAGCTCGATTTTCCTGATGAGGATATTTTGTTGATTAAAAGAGATTGCGAAGAGCCAGATCCGAGCGAAGGCCCAGAACCAGGTCTTTGGTGGAAGATGATGTTTGATGGTTCCTCAAATTTCAATGGGCATGGTATAGGCGCCGTTTTGATGAACCCAAAGGGTGGATTCACTCCATTTACAGCAAGGTTGGACTTTGAGTGTACTAATAATGTCGCAGAATATGAAGCATGTATCCTCGGCCTCGAAGCGGCGATTCACCTCCGAATCAAACTTCTTAAAGTAAGTGGTGACTCAGCTTTGGTTATTTACCAAGTACAAGGCAAATGGGAAACGAAGAATGAGAAGTTAATCCCTTATAAAGACTATATTATTGAGCTGATCAAGTATTTCGACGAGATAGAGTTCGAGCATGTTCCTAGATCCGAGAATCACGTAGCTGATGCATTAGCCATGTTAGCATCCATGTGGAAGGTTAAATTCGTTAATGAAGCACCTCTTATCCATATTGAGCGCAAGGTTGAGCCCGCTTACTGTCAGTTGGTCGAAGAAGTTGAGGTGGATGAAAAGCCTTGGTTTCACGATATCAAGAACTATCTCGTCAAGCAGGAGTATCCCGATGGTGCTAATGGGCTGGACAAAAAGACATTGAGAAGGTTGGCGTCCAAATTCTTTATCAGTAACGGTGTGTTGTACAAGAGAAATCACGACATGGTCCTGCTCAGATGTGTCGATAAACGGGAAGCGGACATGTTACTGCAGGAAATTCATGAGGGGGCCTTTGGAACCCATGCCAATGGTTATGCTATGTCCAAGAAGATGTTAAGGGCTGGGTATTATTGGTTAACCATGGAAGCTGACTGCATCCAATACGCTAGAAAATGCCATAAGTGCCAAATTTATGCTGATAAAATACACGTACCTCCGTCACCGTTGAATGTTTTGTCTTCACCATGGCCGTTCTCTATGTGGGGCATTGACATGATTGGGGCAATCGAGCCGAAAGCTTCTAATGGACATCGTTTTATCCTTGTTGCCATTGATTATTTCACCAAATGGGTAGAGGCTGCCTCCTACACCAACGTGACCAAGCAAGTGGTCGCCCGCTTCATCAGGAAAGAAATCATCTGCCGTTATGGAGTCCCAAGCCGGATAATAACTGACAATGGCACCAATCTGAATAATAAGACTATGAAAGAGCTGTGTGACAACTTCAAGATCACTCACCACAATTCTTCTCCGTACCGTCCTAAAATGAATGAGGCCGTTGAAGCTGCGAATAAGAATATCAAGAAGATCTTGCAAAAGATGGTTGTGACTTACAAAGATTGGCATGAGATGTTACCGTTTGCTTTGCATGGATACAGAACCTCAGTGAGAACTTCGACAGGGGCAACACCTTTCTCATTGGTGTATGGAATGGACGCCGTGCTCCCCATCGAAGTAGAGATACCTTCGCTAAGAGTGTTAATGGAGGCTGAACTTGAGGAAGCTGAGTGGGTTCACGACAGATTGGATCAGTTGAATCTCATTGACGAGAAGCGTTTGACAGCCATGTGCCATGGGCAATTATATCAGAAACGGATGAAAAGAGCGTTTGATAAGAAGATTCGTATCCGTGAGTTCCGTCAAGGAGAGCTCGTACTCAAAAAGATCTTACCAGTACATAAAGATATGCGTGGAAAGTGGATGCCCAATTATGAAGGCCCGTTCGTTGTAAAGACTGTCTTCTCCGGAGGGTCTCTAATACTTACGACAATGGACGGTGAGGAACTAGCGCATCCCGTGAATTCTGATGCAGTCCGAAAATATTATGCCTAAAAACCCGCTAAGTCGAAAACCTGCAAAAGGCGACTTAGGCAAAAGTAAGGGTTGAAAAAAAAAATAATAATAATAAAAGCTCGCTAAGACGAAAACCCGAAAGGGCGGCTTAGGCAAAAAAGAGCGTCCCGGTGGATTGAAAACCCGAAAGGGCGGTCCAGGCAAAAGTTAGGGACAAAGGCATTTCATTGCATCAGAAGACACTGATTATCTCATAAGAGCCATGTTTCAGTTTCTTTCATCCTTGCCCAAAGCAGGATTCTGGATTAGTCTTAGTTATTAGTGTCAGTAGGTGTTATTGGATTCGATGTAACCTTTTCCCATGTTGCCAATTTCAAAATGTAATCATCTGTGGAGCTCTGCCTTCAGCAAGCTATCACCCTTTAATAAAAGATACCATCTCGTTACTTACATTCCTTGGTGCATTGCTCTTTATTTTCTATTGTTATGCAAAATGCGTTTATTCTTAAAATTTGAAAATGAAAGGTGCATTGTAGATTTTTCAAAACTATTTTTCAAAAAACAAAACAAAATTGAAATGTAATAAATCACTTTGACTAGTGGAAATTCCGACAGGATCTCTTCAGTCCCCGGAAATATCATTATTGCAGAAACACTTTCAAACCATTGCCCAGTGATAGTCCCCAGAGAGACTATAAGCTGACAACTTCTTCTTGGGGTAACTTAAAAGTGTCCCTCAGGTTTTCTTCTCCCCATATGAAGACGTGATACTGTACACCCAAGCAGATTACCTTCTCCCCAGAGAATTCAGAACTTTAAAACCAGACTTGGTTCTACCATTGATCTTTCTTGCCCATGATTGACGTATTGGTTGCAGAGAACGCAGGGTATTTCCGTCGAGATGTTTATTTCATCTCTCGTCCTGTCTCTAGTCTGTTTCGTCAGCATACGCAGGGGCATAAGCATCACATGCCTATGTCATATATTCATTTCACATACTCATTACATACTCATTTCATAACATCTTGCATATTTGACTACATACATAGACATTAACATACATTCACATATGCGTTAGCATTCACAGGTTCATTGCGTCTCTATCCTTGGTCGTTACCGCCGAGTAACTGGGTTCGTCCATCCTCTCCAAATAGATTGTCAGCCCTAAGCATAAAATACATAGGTGTTTCCAGTTTCCCCACAGAGATCGATCCTCGTGGATGACGGTTACTTCAGCTATCTTTCCTCGTCAGAATAAGATATCTACCCTTCGAGTTCATTCCCTCGATGGAGTCTTGATTACCAGTCTTCTTTCTAGCTCGATCCTAGATTGAATCTCAGTCTTGTCGGTCGTCGAGCCCAACCGGACGTGCATTTATTTTGCACCATCTAAAGGTTTTCACCATACCATGACAGATACGCGACTATCTCGCTTGAGAAGTTTATCACTGTACCCGGACGTGCATTTATTTTGCACCGTCTTTCAACTACAATCCTTTACAGATACACGCCAGTTCGCGCCGGAAAATATATCAGTACAACCCTTTACACTTTACATTTTACAGCATCAACATACGACATTTCTCACCTAAGAAGTCGATCATATCCTCGTTATGACTCGCAACAAATGGCCATCTCCATGGAGCAGTTGGGCTTCCATTTACCTGCCGTCTTGAGGTTTGAACCAAATCGTATTCAGGAGAGCACGATCTTGAGTTACGGGGAGGTTTGAGCAGTTTCATATTCAGGAGAGCACGATTCTGAAATATGAAGAAATTCAGTCATCCAGTATCATATTCGGGAGAGCACGATTCTGAAATATGAAGAAATTCAGTCATCCAGTATCATATTCGGGAGAGCACGATTCTGAAATATGAAGAAATTCAGTCATCCAGTATCATATTCGGGAGAGCACGATTCTGAAATATGAAGAAATTCAGTCATCCAGTATCATATTCGGGAGAGCACGATTCTGAAATATGAAGAAATTCAGTCATCCAGTATCATATTCGGGAGAGCACGATTCTGAAATATGAAGAAATTCAGTCATCCAGTATCATATTCGGGAGAGCACGATTCTGAAATATGAAGAAATTCAGTCATCCAGTATCATGTTCGGGAGAGCACGATTCTGAAATATGAAGAAATTCAGTCATCCAGTATCATATTCAGGAGAGCACGATTCTGAAATATGAAGAAGTTCAGTTTACCCGTTTCATGTTCAGGAGAGCACGATCTTGAAGCAGTCTATTTATCCTTCAGTAAGAGAAAACTCAGAATCGCATTCCAGGCGCCGACCTTAAAATGCGAGAAGATTTATTTATCAGATAAGCAGCATCCTCTTTATTTGAGTGCTTATCCATTTTGGCACATAAGTCCCTTCCAACGATGAGTGACAGTTCTCCCGCGAGAAGCTTATCAGGGCACTTCCCATCAAAGTCCATTTATTTTGGCATACAGTCAGTTTTTTACCCTGTATATTTGCTACGGAGTTCCGAAAAGTCCGTTTGATCCTGTCACGAGGGGTAGTTTACAGAAGCTTGGATGTTATTCTTTGCTCAATGCTCCAGCATTCTGTAATCGATCTTACCATCGTACGTGATCCAGTTTTATTTTTAGATTCCCCAGTGGAGGCCGTCTCATAGGTACCATCCTCATTTAAGGATCTCGGTCCTTTTCTAAATATGACAATTGGTCATTCGCACCAGTTGACTATCATTTTTAGAATTCCCCAGTGTTGTACCATATCTCAGCGCGTCATTTTCCCCAGTGAATTCTTCTCGTGGCGTCTGCCCCGGTGTCGTCATGTTCGTCAGCATTTCCGCATTCATTATTCCAACATACGCAACATATCATGTCCACGGCATCATCTGCATTAAGCTGTTCCCGTTTTATCCATGGCATTGCATACTGTCGCATATAAGGGCAAAATTTGCGGTTATCTATATTTAAATCTCTCCACCACGATTCCTCGAGTCTCTGTCACTCAAATCGCCCGGTGTAGCTATTTAAATAGGGGCAACTGTAATACCCCAAATTTTACCCTTATAATTAGCCAGTCATTTCGCATATCATCTCATATGAACATCGCTAACCGCTAACCAGTTATGGAGGTTTTTGTTTTGCAGATTTGGTTCCGGGGGTATTTCGGTCATTTTACACAACTACTGCTAATTCCTTGAAGACGGGCTGTTATTAAGTTATGAGGCGTTTGATACACTATTTTAGAGGCGTTTACTTATCCCCAGGTCTGATTGAATTAAGGTGCCAATTTGATGTGGTCGGTATTAAAACTTGTTAAGCACAACTGGATTTAAGATCCATTCCATCGCTCATGGTTTATTTCCTAAGCGCTTCCGCTCTGTTATTAAGGCACAGTCATAATTGGGTATTGTTGATTTGTGGCTCTCGGCGTTTGGTCAGGGGAATTTAATTACGATTAGTTTTGTTGTTGATGCTGAAATTGTCGTGATTACGGTGCACATACGCATTTGGTTACGAAATGGTTGGTTAACATTTAAAAGGGATTTTAATCGGATGATGAGATGAGGATTACAAATGAGAAGAGTCCACAAATAAGAATATCACTTGGGAGTGTTCATGTTTTATGCCTATGTTAATGAATTAAATACTTGTGGATTTATTCACAAATGTTTATATTTTTAACTAAGAATAAAAATAAGTGAATTCAAATTTTGGGAATTTTATTTCATAAAAGAATCTCATCATACAAGAAGTAAAGAATACTTCACATTTCAAAATGCTGTTACAAGGAGTTACATTAATTCTAGAAGTTCTAAGTCCTAAATCCTAAAGACTTCTAAATGTCTTCGTGATGTCCTTGAGCTTCTCCGAAGAATCTCCAATTCACCTGCACATCAAAACAGAACAAACAGTATAGAAAAAAAATGTTAGAAGTTGTTTTTGACACTCTCAGAACAGTGTCATCATCGAGTGCCGGGAGTGGCACAACCGAAGCTGCGTCCTACCCCCGTTACCGATCCACGCCGTGGGCATCAGATCAGGTAATGCTTGTTCTTATCAATACGGGACATCCGAGAGATAGAAAAATAAAAGAAGTGGGGCTGATTCGTTTTGCCGCGATTGGATTTCCAAACTGATACGAGAATAAGGCAACATAGGCAAGTTTTGACTCAGACCCGGATGCCGGCAGGTCTGAGTCGCTATGGTTCCGAAGTTTCCAACACCTGAAAAGCCACAAACACATCAATGTCAAATTCAGAATTTGGAATTCAAAGCCTAAATATTTCATGAGCAGCATCAGTTCTGAACCATGTGCAGAAGAATGAGACACACAACAAGCTGCGGCAAGATAACATAGGACAAGGTATCAAAAGATTCATTACCCCAATTTCATAACAGAGTTTAAAACAGTTCAGTTCAAGAAACAGGCAACAAAACCATAGAACCAATATCAGCTACGAGCAAGCATCATTCGCAAGCACCAACATTGCAACATTAGCCTCTAAGAAACGGTTCAGATTCAAGAATCATCATCACCGTTTCAAGTTCCCCCCGGCAATAGCAATTTCTGAGCTACAAACCATAGCAGCAACAGATATCAGTTGCAAACAACAACACAGCAAGCAACACCAGTTCAACATCTGCAGGTATCAATTGCAAGCAAAACAAGTCAACTAGCATCTGCAAACAATTTCAAGAGCAACCATTAGTAACACCAACAGCGGTACAATCAATATCAGTCACAAACAGGTAGCAAGCGAGGCGAGCTACGAACACGACAACCCTTATCATAAGAATTGAGTTCGAGCAAATCAGAGAAGCATGATTCAGTTTATCACGAAGCAGTTCAAATGAAATCAGAATAAAAATCCAGTTAACCAAGACGAAACAGATGTACGGCAAAATCACAGGGGTAGCCACAAACGAACACATACACGGCTCAGCTCACCATGATAGCTAATCGTCCCCACCAATTCAATCAGAAGCAGTAACATAAGCGAAAAACTAGGATTATAGCATACTGCTCCAAATGGTTCAGACTCAGCGTCATCATTACCGCGTACCCGTCTCGGCGGCTAAGACCAACACAACATCAAGCCCTCTCTGAAAGAAGAAGAGGAAAAGAATCTGAGCTGCATCAAAGAAACGAATCAATCAAAAATGAATCAGTTCGAGGTCGATAACAGAGCAGAAAAACGAATCCTTCAAGGAATTCTGTGAATCAAAATCAGATGTCAATCAATCCAATCTGAAAGCGAATCATATCAGAAAAACAATAGAAAGATTTTGATTCCCAATCTGAATCAATCAAACAAATCAGTCCAAAAACAAATCAGTTCGAAATCAAGCAAATCAGTTCGAATTAATTCAGATATCCAACAGGTCAACAGAAATCCAAAGGCAATCCAATCCATCTGCAAAAATCCAACAAAATCGAATCAATCTAGGAATTCTGGAAAAGGAAGGTATGAAGGAGTAGGGCAAACTGTATCAGAGAAAGACAGAAAACAAATTTGACATCGAATCAGGGATGGAATTAAATCGTATCAAGTGAATCAAAACGAGTTCAGAATCATATCAAGAGAAATCCCAATCAAATCCTAAAAGGAGAAATAGGATCCAATCATGTATCAGCAAGAACCAAATCATATCCCAGTGGAATGTATTTTGGATCAATCAACAAACTAGTATCAAGTTCATACCAGAAAAATGAATTGAGATCCCAATCGTCTCAGAAAGCATCGCATTAGAACTCAATCTGGAAAATCAAAATCAAATCGCATCAACACGAAATCAAATCTCAGAGCAATACAAATCCAATACAGATTGAAAGCCCAAAAAGTAAAGCGTATATAAAGAGAGAGATACAACCTGATACAAAAAAAGGAGGAATCGCGTACGAACCCTAACTGGAGGGCCAAGAAAAATCGCCGAACGAGAAACCCTAACGACCGCGACATCAGAAGAAGTTTTCCACCAAAGTCATCACACGAAGGACCGCCGGCGCCGTTTAACCAAACGACGAGCAATCAATCGCCTCAGCCTCAGAATCTCTTCATCATCGGCCGTTTTCGCTTTAAATGTAAGCCATGGGATGTTTTTCATCACAGATTTCATGTCTGGTTTCAGGAATAAGGGAGATCAGGGAGAATCGCGGCGAGAGAGAAGAAGAATGAAGTGTAAACGGCGCTGCGAAAGACCAAAGGGTTCTGAAACCCTAAATGTCTTGCAATCCATCATCTCAAACCGGGTTGGGTCCGGAGGTAATGACCGGCCCAACCCTTTTATGTTTTTATTTTCTTTTTCTTTTTTAATTTAATTATCAAATTTTAAAAAAATATTTAGGTTGTTTTTTTAAATAGTAAAATTAAATTCTTTTTTAAGTATTAAAAATTAAAAACATTTTTTTAAGTATTAAAATCAAAAAACATTTTTTGTTAAAATATTAAAATTAAAACATTTTTTAAAATATTAAAACCAAGAGAAAATATTTTTTAAAAAAAGATTAAGATCTTCTTTTTCTATTTATTCATTATCAAGTAAGAAAAAATTAAGCTTAGACTCATATTAAGCTTCTCATAAAATAAGAAACCAAAAAAAAAACGTCTCATAGCCTCATGCTTCTGTTTTCATAATTGTGTTTACTAACCTAGTTCGTTCACTGTGCAGCTTACCATGTTGTTTCTTTATATTCGCGTTCTTAAAATTGAATTGTATCATACTGTTGTAACTGTTTCTCCTCTGTAACCTTGCGAATCTTAACAATCGCATTTACGTTTCCGCATTTAAAAGTCTGCATAATTCAATTATCTCACACACTCATCGAATATTCCAATCACACTACACACATCCGAAGGTTAGGTCTAGCTTTTGGCCGCCGCGCCGATAGTCCTCAACTTCAAACCCTTTCACCTTGCAAACCCTAATTCTCCCAAACGCCTCGCCGCAGGCAAGATTATAATTTTGGCCCTTAGCATTAGGTCAAGGAGCCGCCGCGCTCATTTTAGGGTTTCCCGCCGCGGAATCCCTAATTTAACCTAATTTAACCCTAATTACAATAAACAATTTCAACGTAGATATTGGAGTTTCTACACTCCACGTAAGCGTGTCCTTAAGATGCGTTTATTCCCCTTGAGACCTTGACCACAGTCAAGAAGTCTCTAACCTCCCTTTTGAGGGGAACTACGATTACTCTGATTCCACTCCCGTAAGGATACGTAGGCACAAGATGCGATGTCTTGCCGAGTAAACTTAGAATTAACCCCTTAGGTCTTCTTTCTCACTTTTAACCCTTGTACATGTACCTTAAGCAAATGAATAAAGCAAATAGTAAACATCTGAACAAAAGGTTCCTGTAGAGTACTACAGAAGTTTAGGGTGCTAATACCTTCCCTAAATTTAACCAACCCCCGAACCCTAGATCTTTCCCCGCATTGTGTTTACGATGCAAAAATAGGTTTTCCCTCTTTTGACCTTTTCCTTCGGATAAATCAAAGAGCGGTTGTGAACTGAATTGCGATTCAAACTCATTAATAGTTTGTGATCCTATTTCCACCGCAACACAACTGATCCCAACTGGATCCTCTTAAGGAAAACCTTTTACAAACAATGTAAAACTATTACAAGAGTAAGAATGCTTCTAATAAGCTGTTATCACAACCGTGATATTTCTCTTAAGTTAAGAACAATGTTATAGCAAAATAAAATTATAAGAGCTTTGAGAGTTTTGCTTTGATGAGTGATTTTTGCAAGAAGTTCGATGCTGAAGAAGATGGAGTGGACTTCTTTATATAGGCACTTAGATCCATGAAGTCTTCTCAACGTTGAAGGCTGTGCTGAAAAGCCTGGAGCCTTTTGTCTTTACATTGGAGGCTGTGCTGAAAAAGCCTGATGCCTTTTGTCTTCACTTTGCAGAAACTTTCCTTAGAATGGAATGCACAGATAAAACCTTTTTGTCTGTGTTCTTGTGTCTAGCACAAAAGAGGAAAGAGCTGTTGAGATATGCCAACGTACATATTTAAATCTTCTTCACTAAATAAGTTCAGCTTTCAACATTAAAGTCTGAATCTTTAGAATCTCCAAAGTAGAGATCTTCTGGATCTTCAGAGTCTTGGATGTTCTTCAGATTGAGCTGAATCAGAGTATGTGCAACATGTGTGCTTGAGCATGTAAATCTATCAGAGCAAAGTCTTCTATATCAGATTCTCAATACTTAAGCAGCGCAGTATCTTCAGAGTCTTCTGATGACTAAGCTTCTGATCTCTCAGAGTCTTCTATTCTTTAGAGGCTCCTGCTTCAGAATCTTCAGTAGACAACATTTAGATTCTTCTGGGAGCAGCGTTTAGATCTTCATTTAAGATGCTCTTGAACCTTTCATAATATCACTGTTCAGATGCAAATTTGCTCTTTTAAGAATATTTTCTTTAGTACCTGTAGCAAACAGTCTAGAACAAATTTAGAGTATATAATTCTTGAATATAAAATTCATAAGTGTTATCATCAAAACATAGAGATATAACTAAGAAACAATCTGTGTTCTTACAGTCTTCACTCATATTGAATGAATACAAAGCATGCTTTAGATAGAGTCGATTCACCAGAGATTTAGTCATGTACAAACTCTCAAGTTTTACCCATAACCCCGATCTTGTAGTCTCCTTTGATACCTGTCGAAGAACCTTATCACCAAGTCTCAACAATATTTTGTTGTAGGCTTTCTCAATCATGGTCGTCTTTTCTTTTGTCGTTAACGCAACGTCCATGGCTGCCTCTCCCTTCAACGCTTCCAAACAACCCTGCTGGACCAGTAGGGCTTTCATCTTCAAGCGCCACAGACCGAAGTCGTTCACTCCGGTAAACTTTTCAATCTCATTTGTTGAAGGCATCTTCTCCATGGTCACCGCACCAATTTGTTGTGAATAGGATGCCTTAAAAAATATAAATTGTTTCTTTATAGCCAAGAAACACACAAGGGTTAGGGTTAACAAAGAAAACAAGGGAAAACAAAAAGGATTAGTTATAAACTGCTATTCTTTCCTTTATCTATCAAACAAGATTACAGGTATACAAGAATAAAAAATAACCTCCCTCTCTTGAATTAGGATTTTATCTTCTTATTTTTCTTTATGCAAGATGAGAGACTAACATGCTATTTATAAGAAAATTAGCACACTAACCTAATGGTTTTTTTTAACAATTACCCATTACAAGCTAACTTAGGGTACAAGCTAACTTAAACAATTGGGATTACAAGCAAGGCCCAATTCAACATGCTAACAAACCTAGAAATATTGACTAATGCATGTTAGAACAAACTTCGACTATAACACGCATTACTCTGACAACATACTAGAGTTCAATCCAATATCTCACTTAATCAAACATGAGTAGAATTATAAAAGAGAATAATTCTTTGAACCGGTGATATATACCATGAACATCATCATAATCAGTGAATCAATATTTTAATTTGATTGTTAATTTCGTTAAATTGCTCACAGTTTTCTACCAACAAAAACCCCAAATTTACATATTGTTATTGTTCTTAGTTTGGTTATTATTAATTGAGAGGTTCTTGAGACGACCGAAGTTATTTACCTTGCACTATATTTCCTAAATTATTTTGATTGCACACACCAATGATCAAATTGGCACCGTTGCCAGGGAACTCTCTAAAAATATTAACCAATTTTAGAATTATAGTTTTAGAGTCATTTAGTTTTTTTGTTTTGTTTTTGTTTATCTTTAGAGTTGCAGCTTAGTGGTAACTATTATGGTTTGTCAATGAGGTGACTTGTGAGCTACTCTTTCGAATTACTCAGAATTTTTTATCCATAAAATAAATAAAAAAAGAAAAAAATTAAGGCATTCTGACCCGTAAAACACATAAATTTCTTCGTTTAGACCGATTTTTTATTTTTTTTTCTTAAATTTATATATTTCTAAAAAAATCCTTAAAAAATCGTGTTGGTGTTATTTGATTTTTAGAAGATTTTAGTGTTGGCTTTTTAATATTTAGATTTTATTTTTCACATTTTCTTTTGATTTTTCCACTTAGATTTTAGTAACAGGGACATTGTTGGAATTTTGTGTTATTGTTAAATTATATTTTATTTCGCTAGTGGATTTACTGATCATAATATGGCTGAACCTCAAAGAAATTTAAAATAACTTCTTACACCTGATGTCACTTATCATGCATTTTGTATTAAATATCCTTAATTGTCTGTACCATTTGAACTTAAATTTGGTTTAATACACTTGTTTCCCAATATTAGTGATCTTACAGGTGAAGATCTTCCCAAACATATCATGGTGTTCCACATTGTATGCTCAACCTTGTATCCTCAAGGGGTTCCATAATAACACATAAAATTGAGGGCCTTTCCATTCTCACTTCAAGATGCAACCAAAAATTGGCTGTACTACCTCAAACCAGGTTCTATTACAAATTGGAACGGTTTGAAAAAGTTGTTCCTGTTAGAACAAGATTTGGTTATGCATCTGGCCTTTAGTTTTGATGATAATATTAAATTGTTTCTTAGAGAACAATTTTGTACACTAATGGTTTTTGTCTAGTGTGTAGCTTTTGCTTAATAGGTTCTGACTCTGAGGCTTTGAGGTGTGATGTCATCAGACTCTAGAATTAAGACACTCTAACTCTGAAGAGATACAAGTGCTTTACAAGATGTTGTCAAGTTCTAAAAAGCTCTTAGACAATGGTTCTGAAGAACGTTTATGGTAAATCTTCTGACTGTGACTCTAATTGAAGCGTCTCTGAAGGATTGTCTACCTTCAAGATTCTGCGCTCAAGTTCTGAAGATTATGAAGAACGAGATCTGAAGAGTCTAAAGATTGGGTTCTGAGGAACTGTGTCAAGATTCTGAAGACCAAGGTTCTGAAAATTCTCTCAACTAGTCTCTTGATCCTTCTAAGCATGCTTCAACTTCATTTTATAGAAGCCTTTGATGATTAGAAGATAAGATCAAAAGGTTTTGCATAAGGAAAATAGTACATAGTACAAGATCACCCTCGCCTCCACTACCCTGATTTTGTGGGCTAAGGACACTACAATTGTACCATTTTGCCTTCCATTTGCAAACCGTTATGAAAGAGACAGATGCATTGTGATATTCCAATTCTACCCTCCAACAAATCTTTTATCTGCATATATAAAGAAGACTTGAAGATTGGAAGATGTTGTTAGTTGCTATTGCATTGATCACGCTATTGAACATACATATTTTTCTGAAGTATATATTATTTTTTGTGTATATTATTTGTAAACACGCAAAGAGTTTTTGCTCGTTATTTGTGTAAGATACTCATTGTATTTAACTTGTCTTAATCTGCTTTCTTAGAAGCATTTTTTTGTAAACACAAGTTGTAAATCTCAATCTTGTTTGAATGGTTTTCCTTGAGTGAATAGGGTTTCATTAGATAAACTCGAGAAGAGAAAGACATTCTGTCTTTGTGGTGTCTATAATCAGTTTCGGTTATAGTAGATTAAGTCCTTATTGAGAAGAAAAAATCACCTTGGTAGGGCGGACTTGAGGTAGCTTCGTTAACAATGAACCAGTATAAAAATAACTTGTTATTTTTATTGTTCATTTTGTTACTTGTTGAGTTGGTTTTGAAAAAGCATTGATTTTTAGAAACCCAATTCAAACTCCCTTGTGTTTCCCGTCACATTCAGTTCCTAAAGAAGTTATTTCATGCATCTAGAGTTGCATCAGTGAGAAAATAAATATGTGGCATGTAATATCCCATATTCCCTTAAATGCTCAATTGGTTATCAGTTGAGACCAAATTAGTTCCTATGTACTTTATCATTTGTCAGTCAGAACAATTTGAGCTCCTATGTGCTCTAAATTGTCAGTTGGAACCAATAAGGTGATAAATGGACTCTGAAGAGATATTTATTATCAAAAGAAAATGATCATTATTAATAAGGGCAAGAGAGAGCATTTTGGTAACATTAATAATTGTTCAATTGGTACTGGAAGACAAAATATATTTTGGGATGTCTTGTATTACTACTATATATATATATATATATATATATATATATATATATATATATATATATATATATATATATATATATATATATATATATATATATATATATATATATATATATATATATATATATATATATATATATATATATATATATATATATATATATATATATATATATATATATATATATATATATATATATATATATATATATATATATATATATATATATATATATATATATATATATATATATATATATATATATATATATATATATATATATATATATATATATATATATATATATATATATATATATATATATATATATATATATATATATATATATATATATATATATATATATATATATATATATATATATATATATATATATATATATATATATAGTGTGGTGGAGAGGAAAAAAGAGAAAGAGAGAAAGGAAGAACTTGGGAAGAAGAAGGAGAATCGTGGATCATCATCATCTCATCATAATAATTAATCATTCCTTCTCTAAACTTCATCATTTTCATCTTTAGAGGTGAGTTCCATAGATAGTTTAGCTTGGGGGAAAAGTATGAAAAGATTTGGGGAATTAGGTTTTGTGTGATAACATGATAATTTTGATGAATTGCATGCCTAATTGTGTTATAACATGTTAATTTGGGTTATTGGATGCAATATAATCACGTGGGTTGGAGAAATTGGCCATTTTCCCTTCCAAATCGCATTCTAGAATTCTGGGTTTTGTCAGCTTCGTTGGTCGAGCTCAAGGGCTAGCAGGAAATCCTCTCAGCTTCAACACGCAAGCTCAGGGCGAGCTGGAAATCCTATTAGCTTCCCCAGGTGAGCTCGGGGAGAGCTAGCTCGCTAGCTATTTTCTGGGAGATGATGATGATGTTTGGGCTTGCTGGCTATTTGCCGGGTGAGCCTCAGGCGAACTGGCTTCGCTAGCTGTTCACCGGGCGAGCATGACAGCATTGAGAAAAATATCTTGTTTCTTGTTTTCCCCATAACTCGAGAACCATAACTCGTAATGAGGAATGGTCGAAAATGTTGGAAATCTATTTCAATTCTTTATTTGATAGTGAAGTATAAACATGGATATATGCCATTGATGGAAGGATAGTGATAATTGTATGCCTTAAGTAAACTACTTATGTTTGATTATGTTTTACTTGTTTGTGCATAACAACTTGAATAACCTAAGATAATGATGAGTATGTTGAGAGGTGGATATACGTAAGAACTATTGTGATATGTTAATGTGTATTTTATAAATGGATTGGATGTTTTGATTATGGAATAACAGGATTAAAACTTTATGAAGATGAGTGAGGAAACCTAGGATATCACTAGGTAAATGAACTAGAAAACGAACTTAGTGTTGCACCTCAAAATTTGCCCTCTTGTTTCTAACCCTAATTGGATTTTTCTTCTCCATTAGGTCATGACATCAAAATCATTGATTTACATGAGCTCTTAAGACACGGGATCAAGACTTGTGGTATGAAGTTCTCTACCCAAAGTGTGCAAGTAAAAGTGAAGAAATTAGAGTCTCAATCCTTCAGGTTCAGGCCAGGTCGTTATTTCAAGTGTTCAAACGACATCAGAAATCTCTAGCATTTATTTTTCTTAGAGATCGTATGATATTACTGAGAATTCGGTCCGATTAGAGTTTATCTAGGGTTCGAGACAGGTCACTCATTGTATCTCAGGCATTATTCAAGTGCATTATCTAAGGTTAAGGTTTAGATACTAAGCCGTGCTCATAATAGGTTACAACAACACAAATTTCTCATTTTTGCCTTGATGTAACCGATTACCCAAAAGCTTGTAACCGGTTACACCCTTCATAAGTGGCGCAAGAATTCAAATTTCCAAGCATGTAACCGGTTACCATGTTTCATGTAACCGGTTACATTAAGTGGATTTTGCCAAGAACAACAATTTTTTTAGCACTGTAGCAGAATTCACTCAATTTTTTTAGCACTGTAGCAGAATTCACTCAATTGCATCACAACTCTTTCAAAACTCAACCATTTTTGACAAAATTTAGATCTATCTCACGTGAAATTTAACAAGGAGTACAATGGCATTATCAATTTTTCAAGATGAAGCATCTAAATCAAAACACGATAGTAGTTGCAAGTGAAGGCTTGTGATGTGCATTATGGTGGCTGTGATGCAAAACAGAAGTGATTATGGTCAAATGAAGGTATGCACAACTTCCAAATACATAAACCATGGATTCTAGATGCAAGGATCAATCAGAAACAACTCCAAACAGAAATTGGTATGCAAGTTACAAGAATTGTTCACAAATGGCTTGAAATGTTGTTTGGAAAACATGGACAGTTCATAATGCAGCAGACATTCTCCAACTTAATACACACAAAGTGATTCACATATAAATCAAAAGCATGAATTCAAGCACAAATGGCAAGAAAGTTCAACATAGAGATTGCTAGCACATGAAGTGAAACACATAAAACAGAAGTTTTAAACATGAGTTATTGGTGGAATTCTTGTTTTACAAAACCTGGTATCTCAACCATATTGATGAATCCAAAACAAACAGCCAAGCTGCTAATCCACTGCCACAAATCAGAAACATTTCATACACATATTGCAAAAACTTGGAAAGAAGAAAGAAAATGAAATGCAAACAGAAGTTGGCAGGCCCTAGGTGTGAACTGACAGAACTTTTTTAAAATGCAAGGCAACAATGCATAACAACAAATATGTTTACACAATAAGCTCTTAAGCCAACAAACAGTTTTTTACCAAAGCAAACCAATTGAAACAGTTTGGCACAAAACAAAAATTGCATCACAATGCAAGCATATATGCAGCAGTAAGTTATGCACAAGTTGGACAGTCCTAGTTCACTCATGGAAATAGCAACAAGTATGGATTTTAACATGACTATGCCAACAATCACCAATTAGCCCTACTACTACATGCACATACCAATGTGCAAACATATGACAAATGCTGACCTACAACAAATAGTGCTATGGCAGTTTGAACTCTCAACAGAATAGGTATGACATGTTAATACAAACCTTCAATTTACTGACCAATGAGGCTATTCAGCAGTTCAAGACAAGATTCACACAATGACTTACAAAGCATCAAAACAAAACCTATAGGCTCATCACAATTGACAATGCAAACAAGATATGGACCAATCATGATTACAAACCTACTATAATGTCTAAGTGATGACAGCAACTGATGCAAGCATGGACAATGATAATGTCAAGTAAAAAAAACATGATTCAAATCAAAAACACAATCTCATGTTAACTGTTGATGCGGTAAAGCAGCAAGCAAAAAATATTAAGTAACCCAGTTTTGTCGTCTCCACAGGGATTAGTGCGACTTGAACGCCGTTCAATGGTTTCCATATTTCCAAGCTTCTTGTTCAAAAGGTTTGGTTAAAGAGGTTCAAAGAACCATAAATAAAAACAGAAAATATAAAATAAAGACTGAAATATAAACGGAGCCTTGTTGGGATTGGATTTCATCAATTGATAACATGTGTATTCTTCTGATCAAATTAAACACCGCGCAATCATTCGTCTAATATCCTCACGTATCACTCACGACAAAGCTTATCTCTAACGCAACGTCGAGAAAATAACCGTATAGTCTCATTGTTGATCTCTCACACAACTCGACAACACAGAACATAAAGAACTGATACTAACGCAAATGTTAAGCCTAAAACTATCTCTAGCAATTAGGACCTAACCGGTAATCATCCTAGATCCAGATCTGAAAAGTATATCTCTATCACGATTCAAATCAAAGATAAACAAGTAAGCAAAGATGTTACCCAAATCAGATAAACGATTGTTTTGCATAAAATACAACGATCAAAATACGTACACACGCTTAACCCTTTTTACATGTATTCATCTAATCCGCCAAATGTCGGTGAACATCATTCTTCATCACTATTATCACATACCCACACAATATCATATTGATCCTACCCATGCTAGCCATGTTACTTAATCAACACAACACCATAGAAGATACAATGAATATCAACTTCAAAACCATGTCAAAAGTTTGTTCATTGATAGAAGAAAATCTGAGATCAAAGATGTGAAATGGTTTTGTCAAGACCCACAAACAAGCAATCAAAGATAAACATTCAATAGAGAATCCAAAATAGTTCACAAACATAAATTAGATGAAATACATAAGGTATCAAAAGATTACAATCCAAACCCCAACAAGAGATCGAAGATCTTACCTCCTCCCTCTTAGGGTTTTGTGTTTCTCTCTCTCAAGAAATGAAGAGAGATGAGTTCTGATGTTCCAAAATGTTACAATCTCAAGTTTTTCTCCCAAAAATGGAGTTATGACCTAAAAATACAAGAAAATGACTTAAATACCCAATCATGTTCTGTCACGTTCGCTAGGCGAACAGCTAGCGAACAGCTAGCGAATCCAACAAATTTTGGTACTTTCTGACTGTCAAATTCTGGGCTCGTTCGCTACCTGCTCGCTACCTGTTCGCTACGCGAAAATGACAACATTTTGCCACTGTAAGTGTTCGCTGGAGACTCGCTGCGCCTTCGCCTAGCGAATGCTCGCTACTCCTTCGCTGCATCTTCGCCTAGCGAACTTGCTGTTTGTTTGATTTCTTTCCTTGTTCCTTTGCCCATTTCTCGTGTCTTACTTTTCAATTGTTTTGTGCCTAATTCCTGCACAATAACACACAAATCAAAGGTACCAAGAGATTTTCACACTATATTGCAAACCAAACAAAACAAGAGTGGTTTTCAACACTTTAATGACAAAAATGAGTTAAAGATGCCAATAATTAATAGATCAAATAAGTAAAATTTGGCATCTAACAACTCGCCCCAACTAGATTTTTGCTTGTCCTCAAGCAAAGTATGCCTCTCATTTCGCAACAAGAGGATTTGCTCAAGACTAAGATTCACCCAAGAATGGATAAAATTGGCTCAAACACAAATGATGCAAACAAGCAATGGTTTCAAATGTTTAGAATCAAACAATGCAAAAGAACTAACTTCTTAAAAAAAATATAAAGCCATGCATCAATCAACAACTATGTTTTTCATGAATGAATCACTCTAACTCTCCTCTTCGAATAAGGATTGAAGAAATTACGCGTTTGCAACCGCGGGGACAATTTCACTCAACTAACAAACAATGTCAATATCAATTAAATTCATACAAAATCTAACAATCAAAAGCAAAAATATGGAAGCAAGAAGATCACTAAGGTCTTTAAGGTTGTAGCTTGGTCGGGTTTACAAACAAGGGACATTTCTAAGACCATGGAAACGAAATTGCCGATGCAAAAGAGGCATTCACCGTACACGTTATTTACATATCTCAACTTCATTCCATTCATTTCTTAATTGCAAACCTTCCCAACTTTATTTCACAACTTATTCTTTCACTATTTTTCTTTTCCAAGCAAGCATTCTTTTTCTCATATTTTTTTTTCATCATTTTTTTTCATTTTCACACAACAATTTTTTTAATACTTGCTTGAATTTTTCAAAAATTGTAACAACCTACTATCTTCCTTTTTCATTCGCCCCAACTTAACTTTTACTCAACCCTCAAGTGAATGCTCTTTGCTTTTTATGGCAAAGAATGCAATTAAAACAAATTCAAAGGTTCAAGAAAAATTTTAAAATCTCACAAAATTAAGAATGAGATTCACATTGTTTAGGCTCAGAGGGGTTAACGAATTCTCTCTACTCACGGGTAAGTTGCATTTGGACATAGTTGTGCTCAATATAAACAAGTGCCTTGATCATTTCTAATGCTTCCACAAATTCATAATGATACAAAGATAAAGCATGAATCATACGAATCAACAAAGTTTATTAGAAATCCAACATTTAGTAAACAATGGAAGCTTTCTCACAAATTGTGGTTTTTGGTCCTAAGTGAAACAATCATTCAAATAAGTTGCCAAAAGAACAAATTTCATTTGCACAAAGACTTAAGTTCTTAAGCATTCTAAAATTCTAAATGAAGGAAACCATGTACCTTGACAACATTCACTTGTTTCATACTATCATTGCCATCCAAACCCGGTCGAAGCTTCATTGAATGCTTTTATACCGATAGCAACCACTCTAGAAGGAGTTTTCGTCATTCCTGAACACACTAGAAAAAACATAAAAAGGAACAAATATATACAAAATATACAAAGCTTAAAAACATAGAACCATTGCAATGCACTTCAAAATCTCAACACCAATCCCCGACAACGGCGCCATTTTGTTGATGCGGTAAAGCAGCAAGCAAAAAATATTAAGTAACCCTGTTTTGTCGTCTCCACAGGGATTAGTGCGACTTGAACGCCGTTCAATGGTTTCCATATTTCCAAGCTTCTTGTTCAAAAGGTTTGGTTAAAGAGGTTCAAAGAACCATAAATAAAAACAGAAAATATAAAATAAAGACTGAAATATAAACGGAGCCTTGTTGGGATTGGATTTCATCAATTGATAACATGTGCATTCTTCTGATCAAATTAAACACCGCACAATCATTCGTCTAATATCCTCACGTATCACTCACGACAGAGCTTATCTCTAACGCAACGTCGAGAAAATAACCGTATAGTCTCATTGTTGATCTCTCACACAACTCGACAACACGGAACATAAAGAACTGATACTAACGCAAATGTTAAGCCTAAAACTATCTCTAGCAATTAGGACCTAACCGGTAATCATCCTAGATCCAGATATGAAAAGTATATCTCTATCACGATTCAAATCAAAGATAAACAAGTAAGCAAAGATGTTACCCAAATCAGATAAACGATTGTTTTGCATAAAATACAACGATCAAAATACGTACACACGCTTAACCCTTTTTACATGTATTCATCTAATCCGCCAAATGTCGGTGAACATCATTCTTCATCACTATTATCACATACCCACACAATATCATATTGATCCTACCCATGCTAGCCATGTTACTTAATCAACACAACACCATAGAAGATACAATGAATATCAACTTCAAAACCATGTCAAAAGTTTGTTCATTGATAGAAGAAAATCTGAGATCAAAGATGTGAAATGGTTTTGTCAAGACCCACAAACAAGCAATCAAAGATAAACATTCAATAGAGAATCCAAAATAGTTCACAAACATAAATTAGATGAAATACATAAGGTATCAAAAGATTACAATCCAAACCCCAACAAGAGATCGAAGATCTTACCTCCTCCCTCTTAAGGTTTTGTGTTTCTCTCTCTCAAGAAATGAAGAGAGATGAGTTCTGATGTTCCAAAATGTTACAATCTCAAGTTTTTCTCCCAAAAATGGAGTTATGACCTAAAAATACAAGAAAATGACTTAAATACCCAATCATGTTCTGTCACGTTCGCTAGGCGAACAGCTAGCGAACAGCTAGCGAATCCAACAAATTTTGGTACTTTCTGACTGTCCAATTCTGGGCTCGTTCGCTACCTGCTCGCTACCTGTTCGCTACGCGAAAATGACAGCATTTTGCCACTGTAAGTGTTCGCTGGAGACTCGCTGCGCCTTCGCCTAGCGAATGCTCGCTACTCCTTCGCTGCATCTTCACCTAGCGAACTTACTGTTTGTTTGATTTCTTTCCTTGTTCCTTTGCCCATTTCTTGTGTCTTACTTTTCAATTGTTTTGTGCCTAATTCCTGCACAATAACACACAAATCAAAGGTACCAAGAGATTTTCACACTATATTGCAAACCAAACAAAACAAGAGTGGTTTTCAACACTTTAATGACAAAAATGAGTTAAAGATGCCAATAATTAATAGATCAAATAAGTAAAATTTGGCATCTAACAACTCGCCCCAACTAGCTTTTTGCTTGTCCTCAAGAAAAGTATGCCTCTCATTTCGCAACAAGAGGATT
The DNA here is from genome assembly GCA_963859935.3 of Lathyrus sativus. Classification (NCBI taxonomy): domain Eukaryota; kingdom Viridiplantae; phylum Streptophyta; class Magnoliopsida; order Fabales; family Fabaceae; genus Lathyrus; species Lathyrus sativus. The sequence goes on from OZ012738.1 coordinate 601,940,406, forward strand.
TGCTCAAGACTAAGATTCACCCAAGAATGGATAAAATTGGCTCAAACACAAATGATGCAAACAAGCAATGGTTTCAAATGTTTAGAATCAAACAATGCAAAAGAACTAACTTCTTAAAACAAATATAAAGCCATGCATCAATCAACAACTATGTTTTTCATGAATGAATCACTCTAACTCTCCTCTTCGAATAAGGATTGAAGAAATTACGCGTTTGCAACCGCGGGGACAATTTCACTCAACTAACAAACAATGTCAATATCAATTAAATTCATACAAAATCTAACAATCAAAAGCAAAAATATGGAAGCAAGAAGATCACTAAGGTCTTTAAGGTTGTAGCTTGGTCGGGTTTACAAACAAGGGACATTTCTAAGACCATGGAAACGAAATTGCCGATGCAAAAGAGGCATTCACCGTACACGTTATTTACATATCTCAACTTCATTCCATTCATTTCTTAATTGCAAACCTTCCCAACTTTATTTCACAACTTATTCTTTCACTATTTTTCTTTTCCAAGCAAGCATTCTTTTTCTCATATTTTTTTTTTCATCATTTTTTTTCATTTTCACACAACAATTTTTTTAATACTTGCTTGAATTTTTCAAAAATTGTAACAACCTACTATCTTCCTTTTTCATTCGCCCCAACTTAACTTTTACTCAACCCTCAAGTGAATGCTCTTTGCTTTTTATGGCAAAGAATGCAATTAAAACAAATTCAAAGGTTCAAGAAAAATTTTAAAATCTCACAAAATTAAGAATGAGATTCACATTGTTTAGGCTCAAAGGGGTTAACGAATTCTCTCTACTCACGGGTAAGTTGCATTTGGACATAGTTGTGCTCAATATAAACAAGTGCCTTGATCATTTCTAATGCTTCCACAAATTCATAATGATACAAAGATAAAGCATGAATCATACGAATCAACAAAGTTTATTAGAAATCCAACATTTAGTAAACAATGGAAGCTTTCTCACAAATTGTGGTTTTTGGTCCTAAGTGAAACAATCATTCAAATAAGTTGCCAAAAGAACAAATTTCATTTGCACAAAGACTTAAGTTCTTAAGCATTCTAAAATTCTAAATGAAGGAAACCATGTACCTTGACAACATTCACTTGTTTCATACTATCATTGCCATCCAAACCCGGTCGAAGCTTCATTGAATGCTTTTATACCGATAGCAACCACTCTAGAAGGAGTTTTCGTCATTCCTGAACACACTAGAAAAAACATAAAAAGGAACAAATATATACAAAATATACAAAGCTTAAAAACATAGAACCATTGCAATGCACTTCAAAATCTCAACACCAATCCCCGACAACGGCGCCATTTTGTTAATGCGGTAAAGCAGCAAGCAAAAAATATTAAGTAACCCTGTTTTGTCGTCTCCACAGGGATTAGTGCGACTTGAACGCCGTTCAATGGTTTCCATATTTCCAAGCTTATTGTTCAAAAGGTTTGGTTAAAGAGGTTCAAAGAACCATAAATAAAAACAGAAAATATAAAATAAAGACTGAAATATAAACGGAGCCTTGTTGGGATTGGATTTCATCAATTGATAACATGTGCATTCTTCTGATCAAATTAAACACCGCACAATCATTCGTCTAATATCCTCACGTATCACTCACGACAGAGCTTATCTCTAACGCAACGTCGAGAAAATAACCGTATAGTCTCATTGTTGATCTCTCACACAACTCGACAACACGGAACATAAAGAACTGATACTAACGCAAATGTTAAGCCTAAAACTATCTCTAGCAATTAGGACCTAACCGGTAATCATCCTAGATCCAGATCTAAAAAGTATATCTCTATCACGATTCAAATCAAAGATAAACAAGTAAGCAAAGATGTTACCCAAATCAGATAAACGATTGTTTTGCATAAAATACAACGATCAAAATACGTACACACGCTTAACCCTTTTTACATGTATTCATCTAATCCGCCAAATGTCGGTGAACATCATTCTTCATCACTATTATCACATACCCACACAATATCATATTGATCCTACCCATGCTAGCCATGTTACTTAATCAACACAACACCATAGAAGATACAATGAATATCAACTTCAAAACCATGTCAAAAGTTTGTTCATTGATAGAAGAAAATCTGAGATCAAAGATGTGAAATGGTTTTGTCAAGACCCACAAACAAGCAATCAAAGATAAACATTCAATAGAGAATCCAAAATAGTTCACAAACATAAATTAGATGAAATACATAAGGTATCAAAAGATTACAATCCAAACCCCAACAAGAGATCGAAGATCTTACCTCCTCCCTCTTAGGGTTTTGTGTTTCTCTCTCTCAAGAAATGAAGAGAGATGAGTTCTGATGTTCCAAAATGTTACAATCTCAAGTTTTTCTCCCAAAAATGGAGTTATGACCTAAAAATACAAGAAAATGACTTAAATACCCAATCATGTTCTGTCACGTTCGCTAGGCGAACAGCTAGCGAATCCAACAAATTTTGGTACTTTCTGACTGTCCAATTCTGGGCTCGTTCGCTACCTGCTCGCTACCTGTTCGCTACGCGAAAATGACAGCATTTTTCCACTGTAAGTGTTCGCTGGAGACTCGCTGCGCCTTCGCCTAGCGAATGCTCGCTACTCCTTCGCTGCATCTTCGCCTGGCGAACTTGCTGTTTGTTTGATTTCTTTCCTTGTTCCTTTGCCCATTTCTTGTGTCTTACTTTTCAATTGTTTTGTGCCTAATTCCTGCACAATAACACACAAATCAAAGGTACCAAGAGATTTTCACACTATATTGCAAACCAAACAAAACAAGAGTGGTTTTCAACACTTTAATGACAAAAATGAGTTAAAGATGCCAATAATTAATAGATCAAATAAGTAAAATTTGGCATCTAACAACTCGCCCCAACTAGCTTTTTGCTTGTCCTCAAGCAAAGTATGCCTCTCATTTCGCAACAAGAGGATTTGCTCAAGACTAAGATTCACCCAAGAATGGATAAAATTGGCTCAAACACAAATGATGCAAACAAGCAATGGTTTCAAATGTTTAGAATCAAACAATGCAAAAGAACTAACTTCTTAAAACAAATATAAAGCCATGCATCAATCAACAACTATGTTTTTCATGAATGAATCACTCTAACTCTCCTCTTCGAATAAGGATTGAAGAAATTACGCGTTTGCAACCGCGGGGACAATTTCACTCAACTAACAAACAATGTCAATATCAATTAAATTCATACAAAATCTAACAATCAAAAGCAAAAATATGGAAGCAAGAAGATCACTAAGGTCTTTAAGGTTGTAGCTTGGTCGGGTTTACAAACAAGGGACATTTCTAAGACCATGGAAACGAAATTGCCGATGCAAAAGAGGCATTCACCGTACACGTTATTTACATATCTCAACTTCATTCCATTCATTTCTTAATTGCAAACCTTCCCAACTTTATTTCACAACTTATTCTTTCACTATTTTTCTTTTCCAAGCAAGCATTCTTTTTCTCATATTTTTTTTTTCATCATTTTTTTTCATTTTCACACAACAATTTTTTTAATACTTGCTTGAATTTTTCAAAAATTGTAACAACCTACTATCTTCCTTTTTCATTCGCCCCAACATAACTTTTACTCAACCCTCAAGTGAATGCTCTTTGCTTTTTATGGCAAAGAATGCAATTAAAACAAATTCAAAGGTTCAAGAAAAATTTTAAAATCTCACAAAATTAAGAATGAGATTCACATTGTTTAGGCTCAAAGGGGTTAACGAATTCTCTCTACTCACGGGTAAGTTGCATTTGGACATAGTTGTGCTCAATATAAACAAGTGCCTTGATCATTTCTAATGCTTCCACAAATTCATAATGATACAAAGATAAAGCATGAATCATACGAATCAACAAAGTTTATTAGAAATCCAACATTTAGTAAACAATGGAAGCTTTCTCACAAATTGTGGTTTTTGGTCCTAAGTGAAACAATCATTCAAATAAGTTGCCAAAAGAACAAATTTCATTTGCACAAAGACTTAAGTTCTTAAGCATTCTAAAATTCTAAATGAAGGAAACCATGTACCTTGACAACATTCACTTGTTTCATACTATCATTGCCATCCAAACCCGGTCGAAGCTTCATTGAATGCTTTTATACCGATAGCAACCACTCTAGAAGGAGTTTTCGTCATTCCTGAACACACTAGAAAAAACATAAAAAGGAACAAATATATACAAAATATACAAAGCTTAAAAACATAGAACCATTGCAATGCACTTCAAAATCTCAACACCAATCCCCGACAACGGCGCCATTTTGTTGATGCGGTAAAGCAGCAAGCAAAAAATATTAAGTAACCCTGTTTTGTCGTCTCCACAGGGATTAGTGCGACTTGAACGCCGTTCAATGGTTTCCATATTTCCAAGCTTATTGTTCAAAAGGTTTGGTTAAAGAGGTTCAAAGAACCATAAATAAAAACAGAAAATATAAAATAAAGACTGAAATATAAACGGAGCCTTGTTGGGATTGGATTTCATCAATTGATAACATGTGCATTCTTCTGATCAAATTAAACACCGCACAATCATTCGTCTAATATCCTCACGTATCACTCACGACAGAGCTTATCTCTAACGCAACGTCGAGAAAATAACCGTATAGTCTCATTGTTGATCTCTCACACAACTCGACAACACGGAACATAAAGAACTGATACTAACGCAAATGTTAAGCCTAAAACTATCTCTAGCAATTAGGACCTAACCGGTAATCATCCTAGATCCAGATCTAAAAAGTATATCTCTATCACGATTCAAATCAAAGATAAACAAGTAAGCAAAGATGTTACCCAAATCAGATAAACGATTGTTTTGCATAAAATACAACGATCAAAATACGTACACACGCTTAACCCTTTTTACATGTATTCATCTAATCTGCCAAATGTCGGTGAACATCATTCTTCATCACTATTATCACATACCCACACAATATCATATTGATCCTACCCATGCTAGCCATGTTACTTAATCAACACAACACCATAGAAGATACAATGAATATCAACTTCAAAACCATGTCAAAAGTTTGTTCATTGATAGAAGAAAATCTGAGATCAAAGATGTGAAATGGTTTTGTCAAGACCCACAAACAAGCAATCAAAGATAAACATTCAATAGAGAATCCAAAATAGTTTACAAACATAAATTAGATGAAATACATAAGGTATCAAAAAATTACAATCCAAACCCCAACAAGAGATCGAAGATCTTACCTCCTCCCTCTTAGGGTTTTATGTTTCTGTCTCTCAAGAAATGAAGAGAGATGAGTTCTGATGTTCCAAAATGTTACAATCTCAAGTTTTTCTTCCAAAAATGGAGTTATGACCTAAAAATACAAGAAAATGACTTAAATACCCAATCATGTTCTGTCACGTTCGCTAGGCGAACAACTAGCGAATCCAACAAATTTTGGTACTTTCTGACTGTTAAATTCTGGGCTCGTTCGCTACCTGCTCGCTAGGCGAGCAGCTAGCGAACGTTCGCTACCTGCTCACTACCTGTTCGCTACGCGAAAATGACAGCATTTTGCCACTGTAAGTGTTCGCTGGAGACTCGCTGCGCCTTCGCCTAGCGAATACTCGCTACTCCTTCACTGCATCTTCGCCTAGCGAACTTGCTGTTTGTTTGATTTCTTTCCTTGTTCCTTTGCCCATTTCTTGTGTCTTACTTTTCAATTGTTTTGTGCCTAATTCCTGCACAATAACACACAAATCAAAGGTACCAAGAGATTTTCACACTATATTGCAAACCAAACAAAACAAGAGTGGTTTTCAACACTTTAATGACAAAAATGAGTTAAAGATGCCAATAATTAATAGATCAAATAAGTAAAATTTGGCATCTAACATTAACCAACCTAGATCAAACACAAACAACAATTTAATATCATCATAGAAGCAAACTTATCATGGCAATGACAAGTATCAAATTTCAATTTAATATCATGATGATTACAAGCATTATGACAGCAAAACAAAGTAATGGTCATCAACAAGCTTCAAAAAGCCACAAGAGTCATCCTAGGTCCAATAGCACCAAACAACTTACAAGCACACTCAAAGTATGTTATAGACAACATTCAAACACAAAGATGATCAAAAAATGTACTAGGTTTGAAAATGACCTATGAGTTGAAAATGCATATGAGCTGAAAAATGCACATGAACAGAAATGCTGCAGATCAAGACCATACATAGTTCCACACAATACAAACATCACATGAATCAAATATATGAGGGTTTCTAATCAACATGCCATCAAAAAGATCAAGACCTAAAAATTTTGCTGCAACAAAAGCAAATAAACATTACTCACCAACAGAACAAATCCAAAGCAGTATCAAACTTTCATAACAGTTGCCAACATCCTCATATGTTCACACATGACATAGAATGGCACTTAAGAGAGTCTCAAATTTTAACACACAGCAACATAACACATTGTATGAAGATCATAAAAGCAATACACATTAATGAGCAAACAAGCAAAATAGGACAGATTCAAACATGAACTGCATTGTATTCAAAACACAATGTAACCACTAATGCACATCAAACACATTCATGACAGTTTAAAGAAGGATAGTAACTACCGGCCTCTTGTAGACTTTCAAACAAGCTAATATAGAAGGGAAAACCTTGAAGACTCCCCAAATGTGCTCCAACCAATGCCTTAGTGAAAATGCAGCCTTTCTTGCACTTGAAGTAAACAAGTGAACCTTGGACCAGAACTTGAAACAAGTGATGATGATTGTTTTTTAGGTCATGGACAATTGGTACATCATAAACCTAAGGTGTTTGGAAGTTTAAAATGATCAAAACAGGCCTGAGCAGAGATTTAGCAGATTTTGTATGTGAAGTCAAACTTTGATTGGTTAAAAGTTAACTTTTGGGAAAATGAGGGTTTTGACTGGTTTAAGAGTTTTAACACCTCCCACACATCATTTTTGGATTGTGTGGATGGTTTGTGATGAGTTTGAGTGGGTGAAAATGGTTTTGGAAGGCTTTGTGCTCAAGGCAGATTTTGAGGTATTTTTGGAATGGTTTTCTTCACTTATAAGCAAAGCAAATGCAAGATGAGAGCAATGGTTTTCTCCTGGGTTTTAGAGTGCTCTGGTGTACCTTTCAACATAGAGGAAACCTCTATTTATAGGCAAGGAATGGTTTGGGGCAGATTCGTATTTTTGCATTTTGGAGGGAGATTTGTGATGAAATCTCATTCAAGATTGTGGACAACTGCCAATCCAAGTTCTTGGCCCAATATGATGCCTAAATCAAGTGGTGAGGATGACATAGAAGTGACTGAAGTGTGGCTAGGGAGTAGGAGGACTGCTGCTGCAAGATTTCCATAAAGTTTCTCTTTCTTCATTTTGATTTCTTTGATTAAAGTAATGACAACTTGCCTCCAACTTACCAAATCCATCAAATCCCTTAATTTTCTGCATATCAACTCATCATACTCTCTAATTATCAGATAGAAACATGATCAAATGTCTGAGAATAGCCCAAGTGATTAAAGAGTGAGTTTGTGAAAAATGGAAATGGTGAACTCAAGTGTTGAAACCTCAACTTGCTGAATTCATAACTCTCAACTCATAAGGGCTACGGAGGAGTTCTAGTACATTTTGGAAAGCCCTAATGATGCTCTACAACTTTCATGTTTTCATGATCTTCAAATTCCAAGTGGAACTAGGTCAAAAATCCACTAAAAGTTGCTAAAAAACATGCCTAAAAAGGCCAATAACTTAGAATTTTTCCGTTATTTTTCCCTATTGTAATGATTTTGGCCATAACTCCAAATCTATGCATTTTATGCTCATGTACCAATGTGGTACTTTTTTAGGACTTGTCAATAGCTTTCCAATGAGCCTTGAACCAACTCAATTAGATGTGTGGTTAGGGAGTTATGGTCTTGCCCCTTTCAAAACCCTAATTTCCCGATTTTTCTATTACTCCTCCATCCTTGATCCAATGGTTATGAAACTTCATGGATAGGTGTAATATGGAATTAGGAACATTTTTGATTCACACTTTAAGGTCAAATTCCTTATGGTTGAAGAGTTGACTTTTTGGTCAACGAAATGATTGATCGATGACTATCGAGTCGGTTGTTGATGTTCTGGGTCTTCTGAGGCCTTGAAACTTCTTGAGTGGACTTCACTAAGCCATATGAGCTTCATGGACCATGATACCACCATTGGAGAACCATTTAAATCAAAAGTCAAACTACAGTTGACTTTTTCCCCAAATCTCTTGGTTTTCAATCAACTGATCAATTGAAGCTCTTCTAATTAAAATTGATGGTCAATCTCCCATCCTCACACACCTTAGGACACATGGAAGGCCATGGAAACAAGTCTTTACCTTAAAAACAAATTTATCCTGATTAAAATTGAAACCCTAATTTCAACCTTTTTGCCTGGGCATTGTGCAGATGAACTGGGTGATCATTCCAACTCCACCATGACCTCTGAGGTACCCAACAAGCTCCTACCTCATGATCACACCAATGAAAAAAATCTCAAAATTTATTGACAACCCTCTGATGGTTTGTACCAATGCCTTTGATTAGCAAAAAAAAGTATGGGCAAATTTAGGGTATGACAGTAGGCACTGGGTTGCAAAATTTGGACGAACTCAATAATAACAAACCTTTTGTTTTCCCCAACCAATTCATTCATGCATTCCCATATCAAGTAAGCTTTAGATATACAACAGACACGAGGGGTGCTAATACCTTCCTCTTGCGTAATTGACTCCCGAACTTCGAATTTGGTTGCGAGACCATGTTATTTCTCTTATGAGGTTTTCTCGATGTTTTACTTTCCCCGTTGGAATAAATAAAGTTCGACGGCGACTTTGTATTTCGCCGGGTGTTTTTCGCATAGCGACAATTGGAGACTCTACTTGGGACTATGGTTCCTTATGTGATTCAATCCTAGCTCGTGTTTGTTTCTCTTCTCTGGGTGTTTATCTATATGTTTTCCTTGTTTATCTATTTGCATGCATTACATTTTGTGTCGCTCACCATTATTCTAAATATCGCTGTGTTGTTGGGATGAGTTGTTACTGAGAGATAAGCCCACTACCTAGGCTTGAGCATACACACAGGATAAGAGTAGACTTGTGTTGACATGCATAGCGTTTGATACGTATAGTTGACATGTGTCGCTACTCGAAAATGCAACGAAGGATAGGCGAAAACAGAAAGACATAAGAGTCGCCATCAAACTTTATTTATCCTCTAAGAGGAAAGGAAAACATCGAGAAAACCTCAAGAAAGAACTGGATAAGATGGTCTCGCAACCAAGAGAAAGGGTTCGGAAGCCGGTTATGCAAAGGGAAGGTATTAGCACCCCTCACATCCATCGTACTTTGGTTTTGTAAAGGAATATTTGGAAGACGTAAAACAAGAATTCTTGAGAGTAATGGTGGAATTCCACACAAATGGACGAATAAACAATGGGGAAAATAGATCATTTATAGTATTGATTCTGAAGAAAAATCTGGCAAGAATTTCATATTCAGTTCAATATCGTTGATCAGGTGTGTATATATAAAGTGTTATCTAAAGTGATTAAAAACAATGATTCATTCAGCTATCTCAAAATCAGAATCAACATTCATTTTTCGAAGGAAAATATTATATGGTATTTTAAATTTAAATGAAATTAATGTAGAAGCCGAGAAGAGGAGAAAAAAGGTGTTATATTTTAAATTTGATTTTGAGAAGGGATATGATTCAATTCACTAGAAGTTCCTTGATTATATGATGATAAAAATGGGGTTCAGTGAATAGTGGAGGAGTTGGGTGTTAGAATGTTTAAAATCTGGTTTAGTGTCAATACTGGTAAAAGAAATCATGACAAAAGAATTTGAGATGGGACGCGGGCTAAGACAAGGAGATCTGCTATTGCCATTTCAATTCTTTATAGCTGCATGAAGACTTTAATATACTAATGAAAAGAGCAGTGGAGCTGGAAAAATACAAATGATTTAAATTTGGCAATAGCGATGAGCAGTTCACACATCTTTAATATGTTGAAGCTACACTAATCATTGAAGGGAATAGATGTGTAAATATTAATATTATTAACAAAAAATTTGTTTCTATTTGTAGAAATGCTAGGATTAAAGGTTAATTTTCACAAAAGCAGTTTGGTAGGAATCAATGTTAATCAAAATTGGACTGAGGAAAAAGTGGTTGTGCTACAATGAAGAATTGGCTACACATCGATAAATCATCTCAGTTTACCAATTGGTGCGAATATGAGGAGAAAAAGTACGTGGAAGAGCGTAATTGAAGGAGTTAGAGCCCTCTTGTCAAAATAGAAGAATAATCAACTATGTATGCTCTCCTAGTCTTTTCCTCTCTTTTTTCAAGATACCATTAAGAGGTTGTCATACCCCAATTTTGACCTGCCTTTTTAAACTTTCATTCATCAGACTTTATTCTTGCTTTACATCATCCACATAACATAACATGCCTTTCATATCATAACATTTTCATCATATGTGCATCATATCGATTATTTATGACATCTAACCTTTATGCATACAAATAAGTGTCTTTGTGCTTGTGGTCTAAGCTTAGGTCTTGCAAGTTTGAATCAAGATTCAGGAAAAATTATTAGGTCAAATGTGTGTGTGTGTGGTATGGTTGAAATTCAATTGGGTTTGACTTAATCTTGGTCAAACAAGAGTTTTCTCCATCATCATACTGTGTTAAAGTCAAGTTGCTTCATGGTTCATATCATTCTCTTGTCAGGGTTTTGTGAAATGCAGTTCATGTCTTAATTCATAAGCTCTCTGATTTCAAAGCATGATTATTTCACAATGAAGTATCTTGGTTCATCATGATCAAAGTGTCATTAGCTTAACTGTGCAAGTTGTGGATTCAAGGGATTGATTCAAGCGAATTCAAAATGATCCAAGACTTATTGCATGTTTAGCAAGGATTTGGTTGAAAAGAATTTTGATTCACTTTTGGTGCATTCCTCAAGGTTTTATTCAAGGCATTTGGTCAATATTTCAAGTCATTTGCAAGTACTGATTATGTGGTTCATGTTATCAATTCAAGGAGAAGTCAAGCAGGTCATTTGTTCAAGATGATTTCTAGTTGGATTCAATTTCATTCATGTCTTAAGAATTTACTCAAGAATGGTTAAGATTCAGGAATTGATTCACTTTCAGTCAAATTCAAGATTCGTTAAAAAAAATCAGTGGCCAAATTCAGGGATGGATTCATTAGTGGTTTCGCTGTTTTAAGGCTGTAATTCATCCAAATATCCATATTGATTTTTGATTCAATTTTATTTCTCGTGACTTAATTCAAGATCTTAGTGGTTTCGAATTTGATCCATGAGATCTTTTCGGGGTGTAATTGGAAATTCAAGCTTTGAGTGTCATTGAGGATTATGAGAAATTCAAATTTCTCATGATTAAATGGTTAGGCATAAGTTGAAAGTCAAATGCGGTGGCGCATACAAAGTTATTCAGAGCCCAAATCTATGTTCTACAAAAATCCAAAAAAAGCTCTACAAGAATGATACATGTTTTATCACACTTTTTTTTTCTAAGTCCATTATCACTAAATGTCCATAAGTCCATTACAAATAAAAGCCCATAACATTGTTTACAATTACAAAAAATAAGAAAAATGAGCTAAAAAATATACATGATACTACACCACGACCCACTCCCCTTGAATCTTCATATTATTCACTTCATGAAACAAGCCTGCACCAAATACAACACCTGCTACATGCTGCTACTACGCACTAGACAAAGTCCACACCATGCCAAAATTGCTACAAATTCTGCACTGCGACATCCTACATCAATCGTAAAACAACAACGTCATGCCTATACACTGCTCCAAAACCGTACAAGCTACCACCAAGTGACAAAGCTCCTGCACAACCATCCTGAAATAACCAACAACAAACAAAAACTCTGCATCTTCCTAGCTAAACTGTACCACCTGCATCGCTACCTTCCACAGACCTGTAATGAAAATAACCACACAATGACACAACAAGACAAAACTTGAAAACTAAAAATGGATTTAAAATGAAAAAACCACATTAAGAACAAGGGGAAGAAGAATCGCAAGAAAAAGGTATTTCAAAACAAGAAAATTGGATCCTAAATAAACCTCATTTTTCTTCACCACTTTCCACCAGCTTCGTCACTTCACCCACCGTGAATCAATCTTCTTCAACCTCCAATCCGTCATGCACATCACTATGCCATCATATTAGGAAGATCCTAAAGTCCCACATTGGTTGAAGATAGAGCATATAGAGTGGCACCCGTCACCTTACCAACCGGTTTTGTAGGGTAGTGTTAGGCCAAACTCTAATATGGTATCAGAGCCTATCGATCGAACCTTGGGCAGCCCACCGTTTAAATCCATGCACCAAGCCCAAAAGAGTGTTGGGCGTGAGGGGGTGTATTAGGAAGATCCTAAAGTCCCACATTGGTTGGAGATAGAGCATATAAAGTGATACCCCTCACCTTACCAACCGGTTTTGTAAGGTTGTGTTAGGCCAAACTCTAATACATCATCTACCTCCACTTTATTTCCCAAATGCAATGATTTATTTAAACATTCAAACATACAACCACACTCTTCGGGTGTCACCCTTCCACCATCACCTTTGTAACCGTAATCATCCATGCAACTCTCCAACAAAAATCGTAACAACCGCTCAATCTCGCCTTTCTTAACCTTCATATACTCGTTTCCGACAACCACTCCATCTCACTTATTCTTTACAACAAATCTGTCATCTCTCTGCCACTCTAAACGCAACAACCTACAAAAGTCGTTGCCGACAACCTTGGAAAACCGTGAGAAGCCACGCTAAACACATTCAACTAAAACAATCACAACCTGGTTTTCAAAACATTTGAGTTCAGCAGAACAAAGATGACAACGTCGTCACCATTATATCAACACATCACCATATTTTGAATCAACCTCAAAACCACCCCTGCAAGTCCACAACAAACTGTAACACCCCCTTTCTATACCCCAAATAAACACAATTAATCATTTAGGCACGTAATCAATATATCATCAGAGTATAATTACAATCACGGTATAAAAGAGGCATGTCACATTATACAAAAATTCAACATATACAACACCTGCTCAACAGATATGCAACAACGGGGCAACACCCACAAGGAAAAATATTTAGAACATAGGCGGAAACATCTAAATATTTCATAACCTCCAAAACATGTAACCACATACATATACATCATTCAAGTTGATTTACAACATCATCAATATAAACAATATTCAACCAACATGTTTACATAAACATCATTAGCAGATACAAACATAGATGTATCACAAAAGAATCAAAATAATTCCTAACTACCCGGTGCTACATATCAGAGCCGACCGACCAAAAAGGAATGATGTCACGCTTCACAAAAACTCCAGCAATCTAATCTGCAATGCCTCATAGAGCATTATAAAACAACAGAAGGGTGAGAAACGATATCATAATACATAATGCATATAAACATATATATATATATATATATATATATATATATATATATATATATATATATATATATATATATATATATATATATATATATATATATATATATAAACATATATATATATATATATATAAACATATATATATATATATATATATATATATATATATATATATATACACACACACACACACACACACACACACACACACACACACACACACACACACACACACACACACACACACACACACACACACACACACACACACACACACACACACATAACGTCCAATAACGTCTTTCGCGTCCTCACCGCAACTCGTCTCACTACACCGTACATCGCAATGTATTCACAATTAATTATTTACAAATAGAGCACCAAACATATACAATATGCATCAACAATATCTATATCAATTCATAAACACACACACAAATACATATATATTCACACATACATGTATCTTCAAACCTTCCATTCATGCCAATTATCAACAATTTACACAAACATCTACATTCATGTTTATTCACCATACATCATACACAGATGTCAACATGCAACTCATAGAGACCGACACACGACTCTATGCAGATGCAAATGCGGTACCGACTCATTTCAACAGGTTCAATTGAAAAACCAAAAATAACCATCGCTCACACCCCACAAGGGCACACGAGGTTCTGCAAATTCACCGAGGAATCAATATATAACCATCGCTCACACCCCACAAGGGCACACGAGGTTCTGCAGATTCACCGAGGAATCAATATATAACCATCGCTCACACCCCACAAGGTTCTGCAGATCCACCGAGGGATCAATCGACACAAAAATGCATACCATGATGCTTCACATGCAACATGACTCATGACACTCTTGAAATGCATACATGTTTACAAACATACTCATGCATTCATCACATTCATCGCATATATTCATTATGCATTCAAAATATATGTATTACAAAGCATATATATATATATATATATATATATATATATATATATATATATATATATATATATATATATATATATATATATATATATATATATATATATATATATATATATATATATATATATATATATATATATATATATATATATATATATATATATATATATATATATATATATATATATATATATATATATATATATATATATATATATATATATATATATATATATATATATATATATATATATATATATATATATATATATATATATATATATATATATATATATATATATATATATATATATATATATATATATATATATATATATATATATATATATATATATATTCATCATCCATTCAAACCAATTTCATACATGGTTCGCATTCACAATCAATCTCGCCATGCATTTCTATTCAATTCAAGTAAATGCACAAAACTTCTGAACGGCCACATTTCACACCTCACAAATCACAAACTAGGATTCACGCCATACGGCTACCCACAACACGCATAACAGCATATAATTAGTCATCTCAGATAAGGAATGATCGCAATCAAACCACACAACCAACTCACGAATAGGAAACACAAGAAAAGAAAACATGATGTCAAGTTCGCTAACCTTCGCCTGGCGAAGCCCTCCAGCGAAGGCTCGCTGCCATTCATCTGGCGAACTCGCTGGCGAAGCCAAACAGAAGCTACTGCCATAGATTCGCTGCCACGTTCGCTGGGATTCGCCCGGCGAACCCCTTCGCTACCACCTTCGCTTGGCGAACTTGCCAACGAAGGCTGATCTTGGCCACTGCCATAGGTTCGCTGCCCACTCGCTGGGCTTCGCCTGGTGAAGCTTCGCTGCCACTCGCCTGGCGAACATGCGAAACCAGAAAATCCCAACTGTTCCAAAATCACCAAAACCTCAAAAATCGACCGATTAAATCCAAATCAGTCCCATTAGTATAGCCCACTCATCACCCGACTAAACTACACCATTTATTCCAGATTCTAACCGATAAAACTCAGTTTCTACCGATTAAACCAACTTCCGACCTAGAAATGGAAACATAGAAAACAATCCAATAAATCCAATCTAGTACATACATGATTACATACATTATCAAGATGATAAAACTTCTCACCCTTACCTGATTAATCACAAGCTAAGGTTGATTCTTGATGATTCTAGGTTTGTTCCACTTTCTCTTCTTTTCTCTCCTCCTCTTTTCTTTCTCTTGTTTTCCTCTTCATGTTTCTATCTTTCTCTTTTCTCTCTATATCACATATTCTATTTTCTTTCCTCCCAAATTCTTTCCACACACTTATCAATTAATCCTCACAAAATATCCACTTAATATTATCACTAATGCCCAAAATACCCTCCAACCTATTTTTACCCGAAACTCTCAAAGTCGACAAAAATAGCTCAATATGTAAACATAACATATTATCACACAAATTCCACATAAATAAAATAATTACTTAAATAAATCAAATAAGGACTCAATAAAAATGGGGATTCAGAATCGGGGCGTTACACGAACCACCACCATACCTCCACAAACCTGCAACTGATGTTGTGCCATCTGAAGCCGTGATGAGGAAAAGAAATCGAGTATGAGAGAATAAAGCGGAACCGATAGGGGTGAGACACAATTGAATTTCGATTGTGTTTGAGAGATAAGAAATTGGGTTTGGATTTTTGGTATCGTGAGATGGAATTTCTAAACCTAGCCGCGTCTCACCTTTGGCTAAATTTAGGTTTTGCAGATCCAAACGGGTACCAATGGAGCGACCCGCTCCATCCGGATGACCCAATCCTTCATGTTCCAATTGGGCTAGGCCCATGATACTTCCCACCTCACATTTTATTTTTTTTCTTTGTTTTTTAGTAATCTTTTTTAATTTTCACTATTTTCATTAAAACTATCTTTTTATTTTTTATCATATTATAATTTTAGAATTATTTTTTAATATTAATTTAAATTAGTTAATTAGAATTAGTATTATTTTTCTAAATTTTGTTTCATTTAAACTTTACTTTTTTCTAGATTAATTATTTCAGTTGTATTCAATTAACTAAAAGCCTTAAACATATTTTTATTAGATTAATCTTTAAATTTTAATTCATGTTTAGAATGTATATACTTAGGATTTATTTTTATCATTTCCATATTAACTTCTATTAGTTTCTTCGACGTTTAAGTTACCAAGTTTGTAACTTAGACTAGATCTCACTTTTTCAATTTCTGACTATTCTCTTACTCGTTTTTTGTGTGCTTATCAGTATTCATCTAACTCATTCATCTTTTATTATGTCATAGTGTTTCTCTTTTCATTTGATTATATTTTGTGGTTAATCATTTCTGCGTTTGGTTTTGTTTTCACTTGGTAATTCATTATGAATGCCTTTGAATAATTATAGATATGCCTGGTGATTATTCTTGATGTTTGAACCATGTTTGATTATTTGTTTGTTTGTATATTCTCACGTCCCCTTAAAATCTCCTAGCTCGACTTAATTTTCGATTAAGTTTGAAGTAGGGTAGACAGTAGGTTATTAATCCATCTCATGGCAACATTTAGGATTTAGTCTCCAATAGTTTTTCCCTCTTGTATCCACCTCTTTTCTTAATCTAAAATCTAAAAAATATTTAATAAACACGACGCGTGTAGTATGTGGTGGAGAAGGAGTGAGAATGGAGCTTCTCCTACAATCGTTTCGAGTATTTTTAACACAAGACGCTCGACTTGGTCATTCGAAATATTCACCTCTACCCATAGACTTCAGTACAATGCGCATCTCAAACTTCTTTTCAAAACTTTAACAAAAACACCAACAAGTCGTAAGCCGAACTACAGACGCTCTGATTTCTCACGCATCTTGAGAATACGTAGGCATAGGATTACGGGATTCGAGCGAGCAACCTTTCCATTTTCATCGTAGTCCTACGAACTACGGACGCTCTGATTTCTCATTTCCGTTGAGAATACGTAGGTACAAGGGCCCTAATCCTTGGTGAGAAACCCTAATAAAAAACCAACCCTGTTTCCCTTTAGCAAGTAGACTTTTAGATTAGAACACCCATTCGAGCTTAGATAACTTAGATGGTTCCCATCGAGTACAATGGATGTGAGGGAGTGTTAATACCTTCCTCTCATACAACCGACTTCCGAATCCATAATGTGGTTGAGATGACGATGTTCTTTCCCTAGAGGTTTTATCGATATTTCCTTTCTCTCTTTGAGATAAATAAGATTCAGTGGCGACTCTGTGTTATTTTTCACATAACAACAAAGGTATCATCTTAAATTCAAATCTCTTTTAAAAAAAATAATGGAGAGAAAGAGAGGAAGAAGGAAAAATTAATTAGGTAAAATATGAATATGTAAACCATTTGAGGAGGATATTAGGCATTAGAAATTTAAGAGCTTTTAACATTGTTTGGCTAGGAAAATAGATTTGGAAAATAAGAAATGAGAGGAAAGGTGTTTGGTACAAATCTCTGGTAAATATATATGGGCCGAGAGAGTTGAAGGAGACAATAGGGGGAGGAAATGCTCCACTTGTTGGAATGACATAGGAGGATGGAATGTCTTGACCTTTTATTCATTCAAAGAGGTTTATAAGGACATATTATAATATATCGAGTTCTTCTAATCCGACTTGGTCAAAAACTTGCCATAAGATGCTTCAGTCTAAAGTTTCGTGTTTGGCGTGGAGAGTGTTTCAAAATATAATAGCCACTAAAGATAATTTATCCAAGAGGGAAACATTGGGATAAGGGTCGGTGTTATATGAAGGAGGGTGTGATTATGAGAAATCAGTATTTAATATTTTTTTCCGACTATCCAACTTTTCTAGGTATATGGTACTCAATATGTATGCGCGTGTGACATACAGATTTCTGTTCATTTTATGTATGCGCGCTGTCGATGTTTTTTTCTATAGTTGTTAGTGCAAGGAGGAAAGCGCTTTTTTCTATTTGGTAGTTGTTTTAGGTGCTTTTTCTCTCTTATGTGTTGTTTTGGTGTCTATAAATTTTGGTAGCAGGTTTGGTATTGTGCTGTTAAACTACTTCTAGCATTTCTTAAGCTAGATTTTATTATACTAATCTAATTTCTTTTTGCTTCTCCCACACATCATTTTGAGTATTTTTTTACTCCTAAGCACTTGCTAGATCTAGTACCAAGTTTATATCCCTTATTTCCTTTTTGTCTTGTATTATTGCTTATTCTTTATCATTTATTTATGTGTTCAAGTATTTGATTCATACCATAAAAGACAAAGCACTAAATGCTCAATTAGGCATCACCATTAGTAAAACTAGAACATATTAGATTAAACAAGAAGAGATTTGGATCAAGTTGAATGTATTAATAATAAAGAAGGCAAAGTCCGGGTTTAGAAAAATAGTATAAAGGATATGTGAAATATGTATTTCTATAATTTATTTAATAAAGAATATGATATCTCATCAGACTTTAACATGCTCGACATGTGAGAAGAGGATCAAAACTATAATTATAATCATCAGTTTCGAAAATGAAATATAAAACGATCATTGAAAATGATGAGTAAAAATAAGGCGGATGGAACAAACATGTCTATTGAAAATGGAAAATTCTTGAAGATGGAGATAATGAGTGTCTCGCCAAACTCTTTAAAAAAATGAGGTCAAATCAAATGCCATATGGATGGAGAAGAAACAATTTAGTTTCAATATGTAAGAACAATGGAGATCTACAAAATTGTACAAATTGTAGGGGATTAAACTTATGAGTCATATACCATGAAGTTGTGAGAAATAATGATTGAATAAGGACTAAGAAAAGAAACACAAGTTACTAATAATCAATTTGGTTTTTCTCCTATGAGTCGACTATAAAACCAATCTATCTACTACAATGTGTGATAGAGCATTATCAGATATACCAACAATATTTGCACTTAATTTTTATTGACTTGGAGAAGGCGTATGATAGAATGTATAAAGATATCACGTAAAAAAACCTTAGACTAGAGATAGAGGCTAGGATTATCTATAATCAAGCCATAAAAGATATGTACGAAGGGGTTTCTAATTGTATGAATACAAAGTGGAGAGACATACGATTTCCCCATTACGATATGATTGCATCAAGGTTCAACCCTAAGTCCGTACCTTTTTACTTTAATTTGGGATGTACATATGAAACACATCTAAAATCTAGCATTAAGATGTTTTTTTTCCAGATGATATACTCTTACTTGAAGAGTTGAAGGAGGATTGAAATGATAGGTTGGAGACTTAGAGATGAGCCTTAGGAACACATGGTTTTCTTCTAAGTAGAAGTAAGATAGAGTATATGGAATGCAAGTTCAACAAAAAAAGTGTTTCTAACCTAGAGGTGAAAGTTGGAGGTCATATCATCTCGCACATGCATTTTAAATATCTTGGGTTTGTAATACAAAACTATGGAGCAATATAAAAGATGTAAACCATTTGTTAGAATTTAGATTTTTTCCTAACTTTTCCCTATGAAATCGCCTTATAATGTGAAGGTTGCACTCTATAGAAATCATCTACGGGCTCTGAAAGCAAATATTATCATTTGATATCACTTACGTGCTTTAAGTATCAATTGTGTTGTGATGTTTTAAAATTCAATTAATGTTTCATTTCATATTCGTAATTTGTATGTTATTTCAATTCATTTGTGAGTTTAATAGTATTTGCATTTGTTTGTAATCGTTTCAGCTACAAAATTGTACCATTGAGAACCCTCTACATTTCATACTTATAATAATTTGATCCTTGTTAGCTTGAATCATAAGTTAGAACATTTAAATTTTGATGATTCAGTACTTGATTCAAATCATGTGTTATATTTGATTTGAACCACTCACCTGTTGAAAATTGAAACATCAATTTGGATCAAATAATTCAGATAAAAAATTGAACATGATTCAAATCATGACCTCATTTGATTAGAATCAAATGCAAATAATGATTCAAACCATTAGCCTTAAAAAGCGCTCTTTTTAACACTGTCCATATTGATTTGAGTCATAAATCCTTCTTGATTTGAATCAAACATCAAAAAGTCTAATTTCCATCACTTATTTAAATTAATGTTTCTTACGGTGAAAATGACAATTTTGGGAAACCTAAGGTGATCCATAGAGACAAAATTGTAATTTTTTATCTTCACTTCTTAGTGTGTTCATCTATACACCATTCTTATTTCTTCTTCTCCAAACACCAACCTTTTGATATTAAACCCATGTCAATTCTTTATCTTTTTTGTTGCATCTTATTTTGTGCAATTTGGTTGTTATTCTTATGTGAATTTGAGAATGAGTTGATCAATCTTGTTGAAAACTGATCAAACTCCTGATAATAATCAAGATCCAAACCCCACTCATCTAGATACTTGATTGAACCTTGTGTGTGTTTATCATTCATCAAAACTGAATTACTTGACTAATCGCTCATAATGTTAGTGGTTGTTAAAATTTCCTGGCACTGTTCACAATCTTCATCCTTAGTATTTTTCCTTGTCTATGGACCTTCCTCTAAAGATTGAGTGTAAGGGAGACTAATGGTAGATTAGAGTATCTAATATTTTTGTGTGTAACTGGTTTTTTATTGTAATAGGTGCAGATATCGTTTCTTGAGTACAGTTTGGAAGATAGTTGTTATCTAACAAGATGCGCGTTTCCATTATACTCTAAGGAAGAATTTGGAAAGATCAAGTACTAATGGTACGTAAATTGGAGTAGGAAGTTGTCTTTATTTAGTGTTGTTGGAGAAATATTTCTTGCAAACAAAGTTGGGAGTTATTCAACATGCGCTCAATTAATGGAAATCACTGTGATAAGAAATAAGTGGGATCAGGGTGTAGCGATAAAAATTATGAATATAAGATATTGATTAACTTAACTCATAAAGAAAGAGTTTCTACCACACTTTTATTTTATCCAAAGGAAAGGAAAAAAAATGAAGAAAACCTAAAGAAGTTCTAAAACAAGAATAAATAAACAGAGAGAGGGTAAGGGGGTTGGTTCCGCAAAGGGAATGTGTTAGCACCCAAAACGTCTATAGTACTCTATAGTAACCTTTTTGAAATATCTACGCTTTTTGGTTTGAAAATGGTTTGCTTGTAAAAGATTGAGAAGGTAAGAAAAGAATAATTTTTATTAATTTTGTGTTTGACAAGACTTCCTGAGCCTCGTGCCTACGTACCCACAAAGTGCAATGGAGGATCAAAACCTCGTAGTTCATGGTAAAAATAACAAAATGGTGTGTTTTGATTCATTTTAAATGAAAAGACAAGTTGTCATTTTAAGAAGAATACTACAACTAATCACCTACAAGTAATGATAACTTTACATCACAAGGAGAAGGGTTCCAACTTGGATAAAGATCAACAAGTATGCCACTAGCTCTCACAAGTGGAAAAGAATTACCATATATACTATGGGGATAGGAGAATTATATCTCAACTATGAAAGTGACTCATGTCTAAAATTTATAAAACGTTTAAAAGAAAAAGTGCACAAAGGCACAAAATGATTGAATGAGTTTTTGTATTTTTTATGTCTTTTGAAATGGTTTGAATATGCTTAAGATGTCTTAGCATTTATTAAAGGCAAGATTTTAAAAATGTACTTGACAAAGTCAAGGTTTATTACGAAAAGTTCTAGTTTGAAAGAAGATTTTTGAAAAAGGGAGAAGATTTTGAAATTTTAAGAATGGGGAGGAGATAAAGGAACTATCCTAAAGCATAAAATAAAAGCTAGGGACAAAGAAAGATCTAACTAAGAGAAGATAGTAAGCTTATAACATAAGTCAATCAAGAATTCCCTCCTTTGTACTAAGCCTCAAGCAAGCCAAATAAGCAATAACAATCCAAGCATCAAATGAAATCATAATAACCAAGCTGAGTCTTCAAGAGAATCCTTAAGGCAAGGGTACCAGATGGATCCAAATAGGTCTTAAGATGCACTTCCAAGCAAAAGTCAAGGTCTTAATTTTAAGTCCAAACTCCAAATAATGCATACGGTACTAACATCAAGTCCATGAAAGTAACCAAGTTTTTAAGGGGTTTTGGTATTTATTAATGTTTTAAGAGAAAGTCTAAATGGACAAAATAAAAGGAGCATAAGCATAAGCACAAGTTCAAATGGACAAAGAAAAAGCAATATGATAATATGATGTGCAATGATAAAGTAAAAGCATAAAGTAAATTGCAGTAAGTAAAGAACATAAATAAATGACTTTAAAGTAAAGAAATAAAACAAAGTGTTTGTAAGTTAGTGATTAGAAAAGAAAAGCCAATTTGTTATTTTTTGGAGAACACTCAAATAAACATCCACAAGCATGACAACATGGTCTTATACATTATCAAGAGAAGGGCTCCAACTTGGATAAAATCAACAAGTATGCCACTGGCTCTCTTAGGTAACAAACGATCTAATATATTTCACACAATACCATGGAGAATATGAGGTTGACAATCTCACTTACAAAAATGACTTAGTTTCCGATTCAGGACAAATTTAGCGCTATGTTAAGCAATCGTAGCATAATCTATAAGGAATGTCATACTATGAGAGACCAATCAATAAAAATTTAAGTGTTAATACAAGCTAGAGAAATGACATGTAAGTCATTCTCCTAAAGCTTGTCATATAAAAAGAAAAGAGGAATGGTCTCATCTTAACCAAGGAATTCTAATCAATGTTCAAAGGCAACCTACCACTACTCCAAATTGAAGTGGGTGATCCAAATGATCACTTCAACAACATGTTTGAAATAATGAAGGTTTTAACATCTTTGATCATCAACAATCCATGGTGTTAAATATTTTCACCAACCAAAAGAAAACAAAAGAAGGGAGATGAAGAAGAGGCAACAAGGAAACAAATCAACAAGTTGAATCCAATGATTGATCAAGTTATCATCAAGATCAATCATCCATTTTGGTGGATTAGGGCTTTCACCCCCATCAACACCCAAGATCCATTGAGCTTGATGAAAGTTGACTAAATCAACCAAGATTCAAGTCAAACAGAAGTCAACAAAGGTCAAACAAGACAAAAATGCAATAATATGAATTAACATGCATCAAAATGAATTTTAAAATGAAAATAAACATAAAAATGCAAATGATACATCAAACAAGATCACAAATGACCAAGAAAAATTCATAAAGTCAGAAACAATGCAAGAATGCTACTGAAAATTTTTGAGAATTTTTAGATGCATAAAATCATTTTAAAATATTTAAAATGCAAGGAAAAAGAGAAAAATGATGAAAAATATCAAATGAAAAAATAAAAATATGAAAAATATATCATCAAAAAGAGAAAAATAAAATAAAATTTTAGAAATTATTTTTTTATTTTTTGGATAAAAAATGAAATTACTATGAATTTTTAAATGAAAATGCAATTAAATATAAAAATCAGAAAAGAAAATAAAATAGAAATAACCACGCGTGTTGGATGCATTTCATTAATCTGATGTGGTAGATCTCATGATCAAGAAACACGTGCTCATGGTAGAATTTAGTTCAGAAATAACACGGGAACACATTCGCAGCCAATCAAAACATTTCAAATTGCCGACGTGTCTGCCACCTCATGTCAACTTGTTCACCTCTTCGGTCATCTTCACCGGTGAGCTCTCACAGGAGAATCCACAAATGGTAAAGATAGGTCATGAGACCTATGCCATTGTGATCGTCTCATCAAGGAAAACTCAACCTCACTCTCCATTTTCATTTATTGAAAAGGAGTAGATAGAATTTTGAGGAAAATCAGAAGAACACAAAAATACAAAAATAAAAATTAAATGATGTACAAGAAGAATCAACACCATCTATGTTAGGGGAAACGTTTAGCAAGCAAAGGACTACATTGTGGTAACTTGTTTAAGTGAAAATGGATTTTCAAACTACCTTATCCAAAAACGATATGAGAAGCTCTGAAACTGGATTTGGATGGAGCAATTCAGGGACTCTTAGAGCTTGGAACTTGTTGCAGAAGCTTTAAAGGAACACGATGAAGCTTATGGAATCAAGAAATGAGAGTGAGAGTGGTTGGAAATTAAAACACAATAGCTCACTTTTTTCAGAAAACTTGAAGGTGGAGCAGGGGTTTTTTGAATCTCAAAAGCTTGGGAATGAAGGTAGAACGAACCTCTATTTATAACTGAAGATGATGGAATTCTGAGACGGGTGAATTTAGTGGAAATTGAGTGAACTCGTACACACCCTCATCATGCCAAAAGTGTGACTTTGAAGTCACCAAAACTCAACCAAAACTTGTATTTCAAGTGCTAAACAACTTCTGGATACTTGCTAAACTTGATTATACACTAAATTGAACTTTTATTTAGCCTCTAATTGGAATTAAAATGAATAAAAAATATGATCATGGAGTTTTCTTCAGTTTCAAGGTACCATGTTCACCATGATGGGGCATCCTACTCAAGAGGCTTTTTCCCACCATTTTTCCTGCAATGTGTAATCCGTATGGCCTAGTTTTCGACGAGCCAAGAAAGTATTCATTTGGAGATATGAGGAGAAATTTATGATGTGCTGAAGTTGGCATGAAGAACTGGTCATCATACTTAGAAAAATTCCAAGTCTTTGAGGCAAAAAGAATAAGCCTCAAAGGATACAAACTAAAGAAGTTGTGATCCTTCAAAGCTGAGAAAAAAGTCACTTGAAAATAGGTCAAATGTCACTAAGTCCACAAATGACCTATAATGTCTTCATACTTTTGACGGTCCTCCAAGAATAATTGGCTCTTGTCATGTAAAGAGAAGTTGTGGAAGATGTTGGGAAGAGTCTTATGAAAGAAGAATCACTAAAAAATATGGATAATTGAAGGATTTGTAGTCCTTGGAACTTTGATTTGAAAATGTTGACTTTTTGGTGAAACCTTCTTGAATCAACCTGTATACTTGAGATTTTTCTGCACTTCAAGGAACATAGATGATCATATGAACCCAAAATAAGATGTCCTTGAATTTGATTTTATTAAATTGACTAAGGCTTGAGATAACTTGTTAAAGAAGACATGGAAATAAACACATGAACCTTTGACTTTCTTGAGAAGCAAGCTACACAACCTTGAGGTACTCTTGCTCAAAATGACATAGGATGATTCTTGAGAACATAGAACTTGACATTAGAAGCCATATCTTGATAAATAAGTCCTTGGGAGTCAATGAATGTTCACACTTTGACTTGAGGGATCAAAACCTAGCTAAGGAACCAAGCATGGTGCTCTTGATGAAATGTTCTACCTTGCACATAGCTCAAAGAAACAAGAAATATTTTTTGTATTTTGATTAGTGGTTAGTTAAACAATAAGAATATAAACTTAAAGATAAAATACGCACAAAAAGTGTGCTTGGTGATCTTAAAAACAAAACCCCAAAGGATGAGAGGAGGCAAAACCAAATGTGATTTTGTTCGTGTAAAGATGCAAATGATAAGTGGGATCTTAAAGTTAAAATTAAGGTATGACATAGGGGGATTGCCACACACGAATACTTGGAGCAAGTTATTTGGACAACGAGGTTATTGGATCAGGATCTTGAGAGGTCTTGTATTTTGTTAGCAGTTTAGTGTCTGCATCATCAGAGAGAATTATTGTGTGATAGTTATTTGTAATCAAAACGTTGTAAACATTATATCGTCATAGTGGAAGACCTTAATTATGTTCCGATGGTATCATCCATTGAAGAGTACATGCAGGTAAAGTAAGGAAGAATGCTGAAGCACTATATATCTCTGTGTATTTTTCACTTTCCATATCCTTTTACTTTACAAGCATTAATTTACTCATATTTGTTGTTGCATATTTGAAAGATTGCATTGATTGTATACCATATAGGATAGATTGTGCTTATAAAGATATAATTTATAAGCTTAGGTATGTGGTGTATCAATCATAAGAAATCATCATGAAGTAAATTATGCATTGTTAAGAATATTTAAGTAATGTTTTTCTAAATCGCTTTGTATAAAGTGACTTTGGTTGTCATGTATGTGATTTTCACTAGAAGCAAACAATATCATGGTGATCTCATGTACAATTTTTATATGGCTTGATTCATTGAGATGCTTCTAAGCTCTCTCATTTTGTGTCTTGATTTCACACTTCTTAAAATATCCAATTTTATTTTATGGGTCCTAAAAAGTTTTTCAAATTGTATAAAGGGATTTTAGATCTATTCAACCCCCTTTCTAGACATTGTTATTTCCATATTCTCACACAACAATAAGCATCAAATTCAAGCTTTTGATCAAAGTCTAGCTACTCCAAAAGTTGAAGATATGGTTCCTTCAATCCTAGATGAGTTTTCTCAAAAGTTTTGGAAGCTTATCCAATTCAATGAATCCCAACAAAACTAAATTAAGTTACTTGTGTTTGATTATTCATTGCAATGCATTACATAGATTAATTCAAAGTAAAACCTTACAAGAATATTCTTCAAGGCATTAAATATACTTAATATTTTCTCTAAGTTTTAGTTCATCCAGGATTGAGCTAACACTTTTTCTGAGATATGTGCAGTATGTTTGTGACATTATTTCTTAAAGGTTGATCCTAATTTGAAGGTAATTTGTTCACACTAAAATATGCTGTAAAGTTTTATATGAAAAGAAGAAGAAAACAAAGCATCTTCTAGTGACCTAGTCTTCCATGGTCATTGTAAAAAATGATAAAGGTACTTCTTGTAACTATTGAAAATGATTTTCTGAAGTTTCAACCAACTACAAAAGATTCAAGAAATGTGTTTGAAGTGCTAATTGGTCTTCCAAGAGTTGAATTAGTGATTCAGGATTGACAAGCTGTGTTGATCGTAGTTTTGTTGTTTCAAAGGTCATCTAAAGCCTTATGAAGGAGGGTCTGATAATGTCCTTCAAACGTGCAAGAGGAGTTCTATCCAATTTGTATTTGACTATTCGTGTTTCAATCTTGTGTTACCCTTGTTGTTGATTTCCATATGGTATTGTAAGCAGCAAGTTAAGCTTCGATCGTTTAAATTGCTATGATCGTTCCAACCCTTCTTTATTTGTTTTACATATATATCAGAGTATTTATTATTTTGCCTATGTGTGTTGTGTGATTTATATATATTTGTGCATGTTCTATGTTTGTGCAATCATTTCTTAATTGCTTAATCATTCAATGCATTACTTTAAAATTTATGTCATTCATATATTGTATCCACTTGCATCTTTCATACACTTATGCGCCATTATTATATGTGTGCATTAAAAATAATTTTTTCATTCACATTAAAATACATTTGCATTATTTTTTTGTTGTTGAGCATTTGCATTATAAAAGGCTCAATCATTTTCATATTCATACATAACATAAAATTCATTTTTCTTTCATAAGCATTAAAAAAATTTAACTGTTTTATCCTTATTGTGAAAAGTCTCATTTTTCAAAATTTTCAAAATTTTAGTTTTTGATTCAAATCAAAGATTTACAACTGAATCCATGATTCGAGTCATTCCCTTGAGACTTCAGGCGTTTCACTTTTAGTTCGAACCAAATTTTTTTAACTTATCCCATGATTCGAATCATTTTTACAAGGTTCAAGATTGTTCAACCTGATTTGAATCAAATTTTTAACTTGATCTGAATCAAAATCTGAAAGGTCACATTGAAACTCATTTCTTTTCAGTTTTAAACTTTTCAAAACTCATTCCATCATTTTTCTTGTGATCGTTACGAACCCTAATTGAGAAAATCAATCAAAGCATAGTCATCCATCATCCCTAATCATTTTCATCATCATCATCATCATCATCATCTATCATTTCCATTCATCATCATCTCTATCCATCATTAACAATGGCATATGAGCTTGACTTCAAAGGAAGGCTTGAAAAAGGGGTCCAAGAAACAAGTGTCCACTTCCATTGATTTTGGACCTCCTGTTACAACTCCAAAGAGGTCAAGGACAAACGTACAAGGTATTAAAGCATCCATTGATAGGGTTTTGAGTAAGAAGGCAAGAAGATCACCTGCTTCAACTGAACTGAAAACTAAATTCTTAAAAACTTTTTCTGAAAATAATTTGTTAAAGTTCATTGGCATGAAAAGGAAATACAATCCAAACACTACTACAAAAAACTCATATAACAACAGTTGTGAAAGATTTATAATAAAGGTTGAACAACCGTTGTTAGGTAGGGTGTGGTTGTAAGTGGGTTATTTATAATCACGGTCTATTGCCCATGGTAGTAAACTTGATAGCGCGCTACATATAACCACAGTTGTATTAAACAACCACCGTTGTATGTATTTTAATAAAAAAAATGTAGTAGTAGAACAACAACAACAACAACAACAATAACAACAAAAGGAACAATAAAACAAGAAGAATAACAACAATAACAACATCAACAAGAAGAACAAAAAGAACAACAACAAGAACAAAAATAATAACAATAACAACAACAACAACAACAACAACAACAACAACAATAATAACAACAACAAGAACAAGAAGAACACCAATAAAAATGTGAGATATTGGATCGAACTCTAGTTAGCATGTCGTCGAAGTTTTCTCATATGTTGTTGTCGAAGACCTACATGCTGTAGTCGAATTGTATTCTAGTATGTAGTTGTCAAACTGGGCCTTGTGTTAAGGATCCAATTGTTTAAGTTAGCTTGTACCCTAAGTTAGCTTGTAATGGGTAATTGTTAAAAAGCCCATTAGTTTAGTATGTTAGGTTTTATTATAAATAACATACTAGTCTCTCATCTTATGTATGGTGTGACAAAACCCAATTAGGGTGAGAGGTTTATTTGTTATTCTTGAGTACTTATAATCTATTTTATAGAGAAAGTGAAAAATAACAGTTATAATCAATCCTTGTTGTTCTCTTTGTTTTTCCTTAACCCTAACCCTTATGTGTTTCTTGATCATAAAGAAATCGAGTATATTTTGTTTTAAGGCATCCTAATTCATAACAAATTGGTGCGGTGAGCATGGAGAAGAGGCCTTCAATAAAGTATGAGATTGAAAAGTTCATTGGAGTGACCGAATTCGGCCTGTGGCGCGTGAACATGAAATCCCTATTGGTTCAGCAGGATTGTTTGGAAGTGTTGAAGGGAGAGGAAGCCATGGATGTTGCATTAATGGAAAAAGAAAAGACGGCCATGATAAAGAAAGACCATAGCGTAATATTGTTGAGCCTTGGTGATGAGGTTCTCCGACAAGTATCAAAGAAGATGACGACACCGGGGTTATGGTTAAAGCTTGAAAGCTTGTACATGACCAAATCTTTGGTGAATCGACTTTATCTGAAGCAAGCTTTGTATTCATTCAAGATGAGTGAATACAAAGTGTTGGCTGAGCAGTTGGATATGTTCAAAAAGCTGATTCTTAATCTTTAAAATATTGATGATGAAGATCAAGCACTGTTGTTGTTGTTGTTGTTGTGTGCTTTGCCTCGAACACATGCTCATTTTAAAGAAACTCTCCTATATGGAAGGGAGTCCCTGAGCTTTGAAGAATTTCAATAAGCCTTGTATTCTAAGAAATTGAACAAACGAAAGGAGCATAAACCTTTGAAGATTGGTGAAGGTTTGGCCGTTAAGGGAAAATTCTTGCGAAAGGATGGTAAGTTCGACAAGAAGAAAGGTAAAAGTTAGCATAAGTCTTCTAATGGCGAAGTATCTGGTATTCGATGTTATCATTGTAAGAAGGAGCATCACACAAGAAAGGTGTGCCCTGAACATCTGAAAGATTATGGAGGTAAGGATAATGGCAACACAACCATTGTAAAAGATGACTCCGAATCATCTGATGTTCTTGTGGTTTCAAGTGATGACTCAAGAAAGAAGTGGATTATGGATTCAGGTTGCACCTGGAACATGACTCTAAACACATAATTGTTCGAGGAGCTATGTGATCAAGATGGTGGATCAGTGTTGCTGAGAAATAACAAATATTGCAAAATTGCAGGTATTGGATCTATGAGATTCAAGCTCCATGATGAGTCAATAAGGTTATTGACTGAGGTCAGGTATGTACCTGATTTGAAGAGAAATTTGATTTCTCTTGGTGAATTCAACAGGAAGGGATATGTTTTTCAAGGAGAGAAAAGTATTCTAAGAGTCATGAAGGGGTCGAAGGAAGTCTTAAGAGGCGTGAAGAAACAAGGCTTGTATACCGTTGAGGCTAAAGTTGTAAGTGGTTCGATAAATGTTGCATTCACGAAACCGTTGTTGAAAACAAAAATTTGACACATGAGATTGGGCCATATCAGCGAAAGGGGTCTGGTCAAACTAGGGAAACAAAATCTTCTTGGAGGAGACAAAGTCGAAAAGATGACATTTTGTGAACCTTGTGTACTTGGAAAATCTTATAGAGTGAAGTTCAACAAAGGCAAACAAAGAACTCATGGATCCTTTGATTACATCCATGTTGATCTTTGAGGGCTTGCAACATGTCCATCACATTTAGGAGCAAGGTATTTTCTATTCATAGTTGATGATTATTCCAGGAAGTTATGGGTATTCGTCCAAAAGAATAAGGATGAAACTTTTGAGAATTTCAAAGGTAGGAAGACTCTGGTTGAAAATCAGTCTGGCAGAAAGGTCATGAGGTTGAGAACCGAGAATGGCCTTGAATTTTGCAATGAGGCGTTCGACATTTTTTGTGTTCCCTCAGGTATTGCAAGGAACAAAACTACAACAGTGACTCCACAACAAAATGTTTTGGCAGAAAGGTTTAATCGAACTATTTTGGAAAGAGTTAGATGCATGTTGACTAGTGTTGGGTTAAAGAAGGTGTTTTGGACTGAGGCTGTTTTGACAATAACATATCTGATAAACATATGTCCTTCGATTGTATTAGATATGAAGACACTTAAAAAAGTTTGGTCGAGACATCCACCTAGTCTCGACAAACTGAGAGTATTTGGATGCGTGGCCTATGCTCACATTAGGCAAGACAAGGTTGAACCTAGAGCCCTGAAATGCATGTTCATGGGATACCCTGAAGGAATCAAAGCTTATATGCTATGGTTCCTAGAGCCAGGTTACAGGAGGTGTATCACTAGTCGAGATGTAGTTTTCAATGAAGCAGAGATGGCTTTCAAGAAAACTAATGATGCTGACGAAGAGCTGGGACAGGGAGAGATTCTTGTTGAGGTGGAACATGTTAGTGCTGAATTATGTACCCCAGATGAAGTCAAAGAAGAAGCAGAAGCTGATGTCGAAGACGAGGAGGTTGATAATGACTACCTACTAGCAAGAGACAGGTCCAAAAGAGTCATCAAGCCACCTCAGAGACTTGGGTATGCTGATTTTATAACTTATGCCTTAATCTTTACAAGTGAGGTTCTTGACAAAGAACCTAAAGACTATAAGGAAGTTATGAGGAGTCAAAAGAATACTGAATGGCTGAAGTCCATGGATGATGTCATACCCCAAATTTTAACCCTTAGATCTTCATTATCATCTTAGGATCATACTCATATGATTATCTAACCCTAACCCAGTTCAAGTTTTTCTTTGTTTAAGATGCAGATGAATCAGGGTTTTCGCACCGACAAATTCAAAACAACCAAAGAATGATCAACCAATGATTTGGGCCAATTCAATCATTGAATGAAATCAAAGATAATATCAAAGTCAAATGAGAAGTTGATTTGAAGAAATCAGTTCAGAATCAAAGACGGTGCAGTCAAGAGGCCCCGATTAGGGTTTTTAACTAGTGAAAAGTCAACTGTGGTTTGACTTTGATGTTGGAAGATGTTGTAATGGTGGAATTAAGGTCCATGGAGTTCATATAGCTTATTAAAGTCTATTCAAGAAGTATCAAAGTCTCAGGATATCCAGAATATCAACAGGCGACTCAATCGGCACCGATCGATCGTACCGTTGACCGAAAAGTCAACTCCTCAAATTTTGAGAATTGGAATCCAAGTTGTGAATAAAAGTTGTTATTTATGTCATAATGGACTTGCATATCAATTTTCATGATCATTGGATCAAGGATGAGAGAGTAATCAAGAAATCGGGAAATTAGGGTTTGGAAAAGGGCTAAACCATAACTCCTTAACCACACATCCAATTGAGTTGGTTCAAAGCTCATTTTGAAGCTCTTGACAAGTCCTACAAAAGTACCATACTAGTCCACAACCATAAAATGCATACCTTTTGAGATAGAAGCAAAAACATTCCTAGAAGGGAAAATAACTTAGAAAAATTCTAAGTTATTTTCACCTTAAAAGCTTGTTGCAGCCAAGTTTGAGAGGATTTTTCACCTAGTTTCAATTGGAGTTTGATTTCTTGGCAAACATGAATGTTTTAGGGCTATGTGAGGGCTTTCTAAATTGTACTAGAACATCTCAAAAGGAGTTATGAGCAGAAAGTTACATGTATTCAAAGTTAAGGGTTTCACACTTTAGTCCCACATTGGCTGAATTTTCAAGATTGATTTCTTTCACCAAATTTGCCAAATTTTCTTGATCCAACTTATTGTATCTGATGTATGAGATGTATGTGGCATGATACAAGAAAGAATTATGCAGAATAGCCCAAAATCTAAGGTTTGAGTCCATTGCCTTGCAAGTGGAGCAAGTGGACAAGTTGAAATGCCAAGCATGAGGTGTAAAGTGAAAGGCTGCACCAGCCCCTTCCCTATGATCCTAGCCTGCTACAAACATCAGAAAACCATCAAGGAACTTTGAAAATATGGTCTTGTAGAAGAGAAAGTGGAAAACCCTCCAAGGGAGGTTTGTTTCAAAAATCTTAAAGCTTGCTTCATGGTGAAGTAAGGTCTCTAGCAAGCACCTCAACCTATTTCTCTATAAAAGGAGGGCTCATTCACCTCATTCCATACACAATTCATCTGATAAAAACCATAGAGAAGTTCTGTAATTACATTTTCCACATCTTGCACCAAATCTCCAAAATCACAAGATCCATGAAAACACCAAAAATGGTCATGAAGTGAAGTTTGCTCAAAAGCATTTCTACCCTTTCAAACACCCCAACAACCCTCCATACACTCTCTAAATATCATATGGGAGGTGTCTAACACCTTGAACCATCAAGAAATCCTCAGAATCACAAAGTCACTTTTCATACCACCACACTTTAACCAAAAGCCACATAAATTGCCAAATCTTGGTTCAGCTTCTTTCTTGATGTTTAAACGCTTGCAACACCTCTTATATATCATATTGTGACTGTCCAAAGTCTTACAAATCAACTGGAAGAGCTGCATCTCAAACTGGTGTGAGTATTGGTTCTTTTGACATTCTTGCAAAATCAAAGCAAAAGGAGCATTCAAAGGGATCTCTGGTTTTTCTAGGAGTATTTAAGCTTGCTTAGGGTCATCAGTACAGGTATGTAATGTCTAGACTCATCCTTGCATCACCATGCCATGAAATTCATGTTTCTTATTTTTGATAACTTGTTAAATAGGCATGTCATGAAGCCAAAACAGAATTTTGTGAATGTATGTCCACTTTTTGGCTCAAAACGGTTTTGTTATGTTATTTGTAAGGTGTATGCATGCTTGAGTGTTTTGTTTTTGCTAGCATGAGTCCTTCCATGATTAGAAGTGTGTTTTTTGCCAAATTCTTACATTTGTCATGGTGATTCTATAATCTGATGTTTGTTGACATGTTTGATGCTTTGAAACATTTCTATTTGGATCACGTGAGGTGTAGAAGTTGATGTTTTGCACTGAATTTGTGTATTGTATGTTGCTTGCTTTTTAAGGTACTCTTTTCACATTTTTTCAAGCATAAAACACCAGTTCTGGTTTATGGTACCTTTCAAACCTAATTACTTGTTGAAACATTTCATATACATCATTTTAAGCATGCCTAAACCTTGGTTTGAATGTTACAACAAATACATGTGGATTTGGAATTTCAAGTGTGTGTTTTCAAGCATTTCTTTGCATATTACATGACAGATTTGGTTCTAGGTCATTTCTACTTAAACCAAGTGTTTAGACACTTCCAATATGTCATTTTAAAGTTGTTCAAACCATCACTCAATGGTTATAACAAGTATCTCAAGTTTTGACTCTTAAAATGCAAGTTTCAAGTGTGTTTTTGCAAATCAAGTACCACTTTCTCAAGCTGTCAATTTCCATGGTATTTGGAGCTTTAAACTCTTTTCATATGATATATAGGAAGTGTAGAACCATTCAAAAAGAGATGGAAAGACCTGAAACCAAACTGTCCAAAAACTCATCTTGAAAATGTCACATTTTGTACTTAACTTCCAATGGTGGAAGTTATGTGTTATTTTTGACTTTTTTTCAAAAAATGTCACTTTTTGCTCAAAGTTGCAATTGTTATGCTAACTGTCATGTTATTTGTTTTTTCTCACATGTGATGATTGAAACATCTCATATTGGTCAAATATAACATGTATGTATGATCACTTCATTGAAAATCACTCTGTCATGAAAAATCACTTTTCAAATGCAAATTCACACACACACACACACACCTTCACACACCAAGCTACTTTTGACACCAACTTGTTTTGTACCAAAACTACACCACACACACTTTATATTCATCATTCCTGAGATGTTGGTGTAGCCATTTTGCTCATAAACCCGCTGCATCTAAAATTCACTTTTCAATTGCAAATTTGTCACATAAGCATTCACATCACAAGCCACTTTTTGCACAACTTGTTTTTTCACTCAAATCACATTACACACACTCTATATTAAACATTCTTGAGATGTTAGCATGGTCATTCTGTTCAAAAACACACTATCATGAAATCTCATTTTCAAAATGCTCATTTTTCATAAAAGAGGCACATCACATACCAGTTCTTGCATTGGCTTGTTTTAAGTTGGATTGAGTGTCCTAACAGCTTGTATTTATCATTTGTAATGTGTTTGTATGTTCATTTGACATTAAAACCAACTGTCACAAAATCCACCTCACAAAATGCATTTTGTAATGAAAACTTGCATTTGACATACTACATTCATACTCTATTGACATAGGACATATTTAAAGGTTCAGAATCACTCTATGTGATTTATGTGGTTTGTGTGCATAGTTGTTTAAGCTTGAAAGTGGTTGTATCATGACATTTACATGAAAATGCATCACATGAACATTAAGGTACAACTGCTATTGAATTTTTCAAAAGAAAGGAATTTCAAAGAACTAACACCACCATCATGTTCCTCATGTTTTTCTAGGCCAGTTACATATAAAGTTTGTTTGATTTGGATAAAAATTGAGGAAGTTATGGTATATTTTGCAAACCATGTGAGTGTATGTGTTTTTACCCAGGAAACCCACCAAACAAGCCATGTATATTTATTGTTTCACTTTAATTAACGGATGTAACAGCCACCCCAGTGGTAAGAACATGCGCGCACACTATACTTGACTAGGGTTCGATCCTTAGTGATGACCTTTTTTGCTATTTTTTCCATTTTCTCATACAAACTTCAAAAAATCATATCTCCCTCGATTTTAATCGTTTTCACCCGTTCTTTTTTTGTTGTGTTCATTTTAATGTGTACTTTCATGTCATGTTTTTATTTTCCATGTTTGACTAATATTTCATCATGTTTGACCATGTGCGAAATGGGCGTTCACAGTGTAAACCCTAAACGGTCACAGATGAAATTTCTTGTGGTTCCACTCGATTTTATTTGTGAAATTGTTTGTTTTCATATCCCCATATGTTATCTAACATACTAGGATTTTGGTTTTGAGTTGTAACCATGTTCATCTCATCCCCAGTTCCTCCTGAATTACGAGGTTAAACTGATTCATCCGTACATAATTTACATGTACAAACTTCCTTTTCACACGAGTCGTCGTACTCACTTTTAACCGTCCCGCGTGGACATTTTAACCCTTTTATCCTAGCCTTAGGATTCGAGTCTCCGCACTCACTTTTAACCGTCCCGCCATGGACATTCCTCCCTTTTATCCTAGCCTTAGGATTTGAGTCGCCGCACTCATGTTTACCGTCCCACCGCGGACAACCTTTACTCCCCTTTATCCTAGCCTTAGGATTTGAGTCTCCGTACTCATGTTTAGCGTCCCGCCATGGAAATTCCATCATAACAATCTTAACTTAGAAGAGGAGTCGCCGCACTCCATGTAAGTACTTCCCTATGAATACTTACTTCCCTTTGGAAACCTTGACCACAGTCAAGAGTTCCTCATCCCTAGATAGGGGAACTACGATTGCTCTGATTCCATTCCCGTCCGGATACGTAGGCACGAGATGCGATGTCTTCGCGAGCAAATTTTGTACATACCTTTTTCCTTAGCACTTTTCCCTTAGCAAACAACTTTAGCAAACACAAATATTAACAAGAGGTTCCTGTAGAGTACTACAGTTACTTAGGATGCTAACACCTTCCCTAGGTATAACCAACCCCCGAACCTTTAGATCTCTCTTTGCTCAGCTTTAGGCCTTGTCCTTCTGCTTTGCATTTTTATAGGTATTTCTTTCTTTAAACCTTTCCTTTTTGGATAAATTAAAGTCCGGTTGTAAATGAAATATGATTCAAGTTAATCAATAGCTTGAGATCCAGATTTCACCGCAACAGATGATAAGATGAAATCTCTTCATGATAACAACACTTGGAAACTGATCAAGAAACCTGCTGGAGCCAAGTTAGTCAGCTGTAAATGGATTTTCAAAGTTAAGGAAGGAATCGAATGAATGACGTCAAAAAGATACAAGGTAAGATTGGTCGCTAGGGGTTTCACTCAGAAAGAAGGTGCTGACTTCAATGACATGTTCTCTCCTGTTGTGAAGCACAGTTCCATCCGAATGTTTCTTGCCATGGTGTCATAGTTCGACCTTGAACTGGAACAGATTGATGTGCAATTGAAATTATGCTTATCTTAAGAGGTATACCTACGGAAGATTCATAAAAAGTTTAGTATGTCCAATTCAAAGCCTGTTGTGACTCCGACAAATCCTCAATTCAAGTTGAGTATAAATCAGTGTCCTAGTACTAATGTCGAAAGAGCTTATATGAATAGCATTCCATATGCTAATATAGTGGGTTCTTTGATATATGTTATGGTCTGTACTAGACCCGACATAACATATGCAGTAAGTCTTGTAAGCAGGTACATGGCGAATCCTAGAAAGGCTCACTAGCAAGCATTGAAGTGGATTCGAAGGTACATCATTGGGTCTCTGAACAGAGTCATAATTTATGGTGGAGCCTTGGGTAAAGATAGTAAATTATTTCTAGATTTGTTAGTATAGTTTTTTATATAAACTAATTTTTAAATTTATTAATATTTTTTTTATAAACTTGAATTGTTAATATTTTATAAATTAGTTTTTTTATAGATTTTTTATATTTAGTTTTGTTAGAAGTTTCATAAGATTTTTTCTCTAATAAAGTTTTAAGAGTTGTTTAATTAGATTTGCTTTTTAAATTTTTAAACTTTATTTTCTAAACAAGTTCTTTTTTTATATAGATAATATTCTTTTAAAAATAGGATAGAATTTTAGAGTTTTGTTTTTTTTCTTTCTAATTTTAGTTTCTAAAGTTTTTAATATATTCTTCTAAAAGTTAGATTTTATGTTTTATTTATCTTTGAGGCCTTATCTTCATTTTACTTCGTTTCGGTCGATGACGAGACCTCCACAAAATCGTTATTAGTCAAACTATTGATAAATAATGATGGATCCGAGACCACCTTTTTTTTCTCTCCTCATTTCTTCTTCATTTTTTTGATTTTTATTCAACTTTCTCGATCTATGAAGTCTTTCAATTTGTAAGCGTCGTTTTATCAAAGTTGATAACCTTCTCGATTTCAAATCTATAGAAAATGACCATTTGAGTCATTTTCTCTACTTTGGCATCGTGATAGGCTACCTTCAATTAATCGACATAATGTTTGCGATTAAGACGAGATCCCACCTTTTTTGGTCCGTGCGACACAATTAAATCGGAGATCCCATCATTTTTTAGAGATCCCATCATTTCTCTATCTTGTCTTTTGCACGAATATCAATCTATGCGACCTCCTATAGTTTGACTTCCATCATAAGTCGAGCTACGACGGTTTAGCATTACATTTCGTCCTGATCCAATTCACTAACAAACTGACGACTAACTTTTATTTTTCTGTCAAATATCAACTGCTTTAAATTCAGTCATAATATTCTTGTATATATATTATTATCCTGTATATTATCCATATCTTGTAAATATTCAAACTGACTTGTACATTCTTTCAAAACACCTAATCAATATTGAAACCATAAAACCCTAAATTGGTAGAATGTTGGTTATATATCCTATATATTATCTGTATCTTGTATATATTCATATTCATCTCCTGTTTTATTCAAAACTTCTTTTCGAAACTTTTTCTCCTAAAAACTCGGTCCCATACCGAGTGCCTTTTCAAATTCTTTTCACAATAAAACTTGAATGGTCGTGGAGTGGTTAGGCGTAGGCCTTCTCCTATCCCGAGTGCTTGACATTACCGTTAGGGTTCACTGTCGCAAAACACTTACCATTCAAGGTCAAAAACACATTTAATAAGAGAATGAAGTTCTCTTTGAATTGAACTCAAGAGAGAGGATTGAGTGTAGAATTCTTCCTCTCCGAGTGTCAGGATACTCACTGTAGAGTGTGTGGTCTCGATACTCGTCTTTGAATACGAAGACACACTTGTATTTGCCACACCTTTTTCATAACAAAACTTTGAGATAAAGAATTGGGTACTACCCGCAAGGGGTTACTATCCGAGGACCTGTTTCACCCCTAAAAAATAACTCCCACAAATCAAATGTGACATCTTGCCTCGATAGGAGAAAATTAATCTTTAAAAAAGGATATGTTACGTTCGTTCTAGCGCAGAAAGGTAACACATAAATCTCCAACGAGCGAGCAGCAATACACATAATTGCTAGAATGCGCTACGATAACATCATCCACAAAAACACCGGTCATCGGTTCCCTGAATTACGTGTTAGAACACAGATTGGTGTTTCTTATATCTCTATGTTTTGATGATAACTTTTATGGAATTTTGTAATGAGCAAATATACACTCTAAAATTTGTTCAAGTATTATTGTTTCAGGTATAAAATTAAATACTCTTAAAAGAAGCAAATAAGTACAAAGAAACTATGCAAAGATCTGAAGCATCAGATGCAAGACTATCAGAAGATTCTGAAGCGCTGCCAGAAGGATCTGAAGCAGAAGCTACAGAATGATCTGAAGCGTTACTGAAAGAAGTATACAAAAGCTGAAAGCTCTGATCTTATCAGACTCTGAAGTTCTTTTCACTACAAACTCAGAGGCTTTTATAACCAGACTCTTATCATTAATATTCACGCTCAAAGCACATACTGCTGCATACTCTAATGAAGACTCTGATCAAGACTGAAACTCTGATACATTAAAAATATGATGATCTATCAAGACTCTGGACTTATCATTCATCTTAAGCTCTGATCATCTTAAAGCATTTCATACCTTTTAAGCTTACTACAAGTTCAAAAGTGCAGATTGTGAAGACTTCATCTTGAAGGAAGCTTGTTGAAGAAGCTGTAAACTTGATTAGATGTGGTGCTACTTCCAAAGTAACCAACGGCTAATTTGTCCAAAGAAGTGACGTGGTGCAAATCCCAAGGCTTCTACAACCATACCTTTATGCAGAAAGCATATCTCTGCCCATACTTTTGGTGATGAAAAGTCATACAATCAAAACATTATATTCAGCTGCACATCACTCAAGGCATTTGAAAAAGCTATAAAAGGAGAACTACTTCAACATTTTGTGGTTGCTAATTCACTACTCATCTTTTGCTCATTGCTAGATCACTCAGAAAGAAATACACTCTTGATTCATAAAAGAGAAAATCTCACAAGATCTTACTCATTTGATCTTTCATAAAACCATATAGTTTTTGTTGTACTTAATCTTAAGTGTAAACATCACAATTGTGATACAACTTATTAGAAGCATTCAAACACTTGTTAGTTTACATTAAATTGTAAGAAGTTCCTTAAGAAGACCAAGGTGTGGTTAGTAGTTCTTGAGAAGACTAAGACAGTTGTTCTTAGTGCTTTCTATTGTAATAAGTTGATCAATAGTGGATTAAGTCCTTGTAGAGAAAGGCAAATCATCTTTGATAAGGTGGACTGGAGTAGTTGAGTTCAACGAACCAGGATAAAAATCTTGAGTTGTTTTTTATTGTCATAGTTCTTAAAACTCTTATTCAACCCCCCTTCTAAGTGTTTTTCTCACCTTCAGTTGGCATCAGAGCTCCGGTTCTGTTTGTGCTATCACTTAACCGTGACCAGAAAAGATCCTGCGAGAAAAACTCTTGATACCCTTGGTTGATATACATTATGGCTGCTGAAACTCAAAGACCCAACAACAACAAATATGAAGAAAGAGTCAGCACAAAACCTCCCATGTTTGATGGAGAGAAGTTTGATTATTGGAAAGATAGACTAGAAAGTTTCTTTCTAGGATTTGATGCTGATCTTTGGGACTTAGTCATTGATGGATATGTTCATCTCATTGATGGGAATGGCAAGAAAGTTGACAGAAAATCAATGACTGAGGAGCAAAAGAAGGAACTCAGAAATCACCACAAGGCTAGAACTATATTGCTAAACGCTATATCTCATACTGAGTATGAGAAAATAACCAACAAAGAAACTGCCTTTGATATATTTGAATCCCTAAAGATGACTCATGAAGGGAACTCTCAAGTCAAAGAAACCAAGGCTCTGGCGCTGATCCAGAAGTATGAAGCTTTCAAGATGGAAGAATCTGAATCTATTGAAGCAATGTTTTCCAGATTCCAGATTCTCACTGCTGGCCTAAAGGTTCTGGACAAGGGTTACTCTACAGCAGATCATGTCAAGAAAATAATCAGAAGCTTGCCAACCAGATGGAGACCTATGGTCACTGCTCTGAAGCTGGCAAAGGATTTGAACAAGATTACGCTGGAGGAACTAATCAGTTCTCTAAGAAGTCATGAGATTGAACTAGAGGAAGATGAGCCTCTAAAGAAAGGTAAGTCAATTGCGTTAAAATCTAATAAAGTTGTTAAAGCATTGCAGGTATTAGAAGAAAACTCTAAAGAGTCTGCTTCTGAAGATGAAGAAGAACTATCCTTGCTATCCAAAAGAATCAATAAACTCTGGAAGAATAAGCAAAGGAAGTTCAAGAACTTTAGAAAACCAGATCAACACAAAGAATCTTCTAGACACAGAAGATCTGGAGAACACTCTGGATACAGAAGATCTAGAGAATCCTATGGACACGGACGATCTGGAAAAAGAAAGGTTGTTTGCTATGAATGCAAAGAACCTGGGCACTACAAGAGTGATTGTCCAAAGCTTCAGAAGGAGAACCCAAAAAGAAAGTCAGATCACAAAAAGAAAGTTCTGATGGCTACCTGGGATGACTCAGATACATCTGATTCGTCATTAGAGTCAGAAGAGGAATGTGCAAATGTAGCATTCATGGCTGACATAGAGGATAGTGCTGAATCATCTGGATCAGAATCAGAATCTGATTCTGAGGAGGTATTTGCTGAACTTTCTAGACAGGAACTTGTTGAAAGTTTATTTGATATTCTTGAAAACTATAGTAAAGTTAAACTCAAATACAAAACGCTTCAAAAGTATATTGAATTTGAGAGTAACAAGTTTGAATCAGAAATAGCTGAACTAAAAGCTGAAAATCTTCAATTGAAAAAGAATTTAGAATCTGTTCAATTAAACTCTGATTCAAAATCTGAATCATGCTCTAAAAATTTTTTACAAGAGTATGACTATAGTTTCAGGAAATTTCTAACTAAAAGCCTAGATAGAAGCAAAATGGCTTCAATGATCTATGGTATTAGCAGAAACTATAGAAAAGGTGTTGGATATAAATCTTTCTCTTATGAAGATTCAAATCCAAAATCTGTAGACAAACTGGATATCAAGTATCCTTCCTTATATTCTCAGTTTACATTTGGTCACTTGAATGATATTAAACACACAAGTTTTAATCAGAACAAACCTGTGTTTAATAAATATAAAGCTAATCAGAACAAGTCTTATGTTGGAAGATAGAAGTTCAAAAAAAGCTTTAAGGCAACTAACCAAAAAGGATCCAAGAAAATCTGGGTACCTAAGGATAAGATAATCTATGTTGCAGACATCCTCAGCAGCAAAGTCAAGACTCCAGTCATGGTACCTGGACTCTGGATGCTCACGACATATGACGGGAAAAAGGTCTATGTTCCAAAGTCTGGAGCTTAGATCTGGAGGAGATGTCAAGTTTGGAGGGAATCAGAAGGGCAAAATTATTGGATCTGGAACCATAGGCAATGGTAAATTTCCTTCCATAACTAA
The DNA here is from genome assembly GCA_963859935.3 of Lathyrus sativus. Lineage (NCBI taxonomy): Eukaryota > Viridiplantae > Streptophyta > Magnoliopsida > Fabales > Fabaceae > Lathyrus > Lathyrus sativus. Next base: position 601,983,356 of record OZ012738.1, read on the forward strand.
TGTATTGCTTGTTGCAGGGTTAGCTCATAATCTATTGTCCATAAGTCAATTAAGTGACAATGGTTATGGCATTATCTTTAATCAAAAGTGTTGCAAAGCTGTTAGTCAAAAGGATGGCTCAATCCTCTTTAATGGTAAAAGGAAAAACAACATTTATAAAATTAGTCTTTCAGAACTTAAGGTTCAGAATGTTAAATGCCTTATGTCTGTTAATGAGGAGCAATGGGTCTGGCACAGAAGATTGGATCATATTAATATGAGACGTATATCTCAGATTAATAAGCTTAATCTGGTCAGAGGACTTCCTAATCTGAAGTTCAACTCAGATGCTCTTTGTGAAGCATGTCAGAAAGGAAAATTTTCAAAATCATCTTTTAAATCCAAAAGTGTTGTTTCAACTTCAAAACCATTAGAGTTACTTCACATTGATCTGTTTGGACCAGTGAAAACTGCATCCATCAGAGGCAAGAAGTATGGATTAGTCATTGTTGATGACTACAGCAGATGGACATGGGTAAAATTCCTAAAACACAAGGATGAGTCACACTCTATGTTCTTTGACTTCTGCAAACAAGTCCAAACTGAAAAAGATCTCAAAATTGTTAAAGTTAGAAGTGATCATGGTGGTGAATTTGAAAACAAACATTTTGAAAAATATTTTAATGAAAATGGCATTGCTCATGATTTCTCCTGTCCTAGAACTCCACAACATAATGGAGTTGTAGAAAGGAAAAATAGAACTTTGCAAGAGATGGCCAGAACCATGATCAATGAGACCAACATGGCAAAACATTTTTGGGCAGAGGCAATTAACACAGCATGTTACATTCAGAACAAAGTATCAATTAGACCTCTTCTGGAAAAGACTCCTTATGAATTGTGGAGGAATAGAAAGCCAAACATTTCTTATTTCCATCCTTTTGGATGTATTTGTTTTATACTAAACACTAAAGAGAATCTTAACAAGTTTGATTCTAAAGCAGAAAAGTGTTTCATGCTTGGATATTCTGAACGCTCTAAAGGCTACAGAGTATACAATACTGAGACACAGATTGTGGAGGAATCTATACATGTTAGATTTGATGATAAGCTTGGCAATCAAAAGCCAAAGCAGATTGAAAACTCTGCAGATGGAGAAGTTATTCTCATAGAATCTGAGAAACCAGAAGTAGAGAAAGCTCAAGAAGAAGCTACGCCAGATGCAACTCCATTAGCTGCTCAGATGAATAACATGAATATTTCTGAAGAACCAACAGTTAAAGGATCATCCAGAATCAAGGCTTCTCATCCAGAAGAAATAATTATTGGGAAGAAAGACGACCCTATAAGAACAAGGTCGTTTATCAGATCATCTGGAACATCACTTCTTGGGTTGGTGTCTATTATTGAACCAACATTTGTGGATGAGGCTCTGAGTGACAATGATTGGATACTTGCAATGCAAGATGAGCTAAATCAATTTACAAGAAATGATGTGTGGGATTTGGTTCCTAGACCAAAAGGTTTCAACATTATTGGAACAAAGTGGGTATTCAGAAATAAACTAAATGAGCAAGGAGAAGTTGTAAGGAACAAGGAAAGGCTGGTAGCTCAAGGGTACAGTCAACATGAAGGTATTGATTACACTGAAACTTATGCTCCAGTGGCAAGGTTAGAATCTATACGCCTTCTTATTTCATTTGCTACACAACATAACATCACTCTATATCAGATGGATGTTAAGAGTGCCTTCTTAAATGGTATTATAGAAGAAGAAGTTTATGCCCATCAACCTCCTGGTTTTGAAAGTAATAAATTTCCAGATCATGTTTTCAAACTTAAAAAATCTCTTTATGGTTTGAAACAAGCTCCCAGAGCTTGGTATGAAAGATTGAGTAATTTTCTTCTGGAAAAGAACTTTATCAGAGGCATAGTGGACACAACTCTTTTCTGTAAAACAATTAAGAAAGATTTATTAGTTTGTCAAATTTATGTGGATGATATTATTTTTGGATCTACCAATATTATGTTGGGAAAGAAGTTTGCTTTGTCTATGCATACTGAATTTGAAATGAGCATGATGGGAGAACTTAGATTCTTTCTGGGAATCCAAGTAAATCAGACTCCAGAATGCACATATATTCACCAGACTAAATATGTCAAAGAGCTTCTGAAGAAATTCAATCTGAATGAAAGCAAATTGGCTAAGACTCCAATGCATCCTACAAGCACACTTGGTAAGGAAGAGGTAAGTAAGAAAGTTGATAAAAAACTTTACAGAGGTATGATTGGATCTCTCTTATATTTGACTGTTTCAAGACCTGATATTTTATTCAGTGTATGTCTGTGTGCTAGATTCCAATCAGATCCCAGAGAATCACACTTAACAGTTGTTAAGAGGATTCTAAGGTATCTGAAAGGCACTACTAATGTGGGTCTGTGTTACAGAAGATCTGATGAGTATAAATTAGTTGGATTCTGTGATGCTGACTATGTTGGAGACAGAGTAGAACGTAAAAGTACTTCTGGAAGTTGCCAATTTCTTGGAAGTCATCTAATCTCTTGGTTCAGCAAGAAGCAACCCACAATTGCACTTTCAACAACAGAGGCAGAATATATTGCTGCTGCTGGATGTAGCACTCAGATGCTCTGGATGAAAAGTCAACTAGAAGATTATCAGATCTTTGAGAGTAACATTTCTATCTTCTGTGATAATACTTCTGCTATATGCTTATCTAAAAACCCCATTTTACATTCTAAAGCTAAGCATATAGAGATTAAACATCATTTCATCAGAGACTATGTTCAGAAGAGAATTATCAATTTAAACTTTGTAGATACAGATCATCAGTGGGCTGATATCTTTACAAAACCCCTTGCTGAAGATAGATTTAAATTTATTCTGAAAAATATTAGTATGGACTTCTGTCCAGAATAGAATATTCATCAGATGAAATTTCTTTCAGATGATAAATGTCTAAACTCTGAAGTATTTCGTTTGTTGAATTCTGTGTTTATTTCTTTGTGTGTAAATCTGAACTAACAAGGCTCAGAGGCTCTGAACGTTGCCTAACGTGTCATTTCTCAAAGAGTTTCAGAGGCACATGCAAGCAAACACGTGTAGCTCAAAATCTGGAAAGGTAGAGTGCACCATACTGAAGTGACATTTGAGGTATTGCTTTGAAAATCCAAAATCTCTTGATTTTCCCCCTTCTGTCAGAATCTTAAATGCTTGATATAATTTTATTCCTTGCATTAATTGCTTGATTTGATTATGTGTGCACGCTTGAGTGTATGTGTCTTTTTGCATGACCTAAAAATTTGTTTTCCTATAAATTCTCTCAAACTCTTCACAAATCACACTTTACATATGCATTTCTGCCTTCTCTATTGTTTCCATCTTATTTCAAAACCCAAAAATCCTCGTAAACCCAGACGCATCTCAAGAACTTCAATGGCTTCACCTTCATCAACACCCGCTCAGATGAAAACTTCAACTATTTCTGCATCTTCTCCAAATGATGCTGGTTCATCCCAAACTGCTGTTGTGTACAAAGCACCAGTAAGAACTCTTCTCACTCCAATCAAAGAACTTGAGGTTCTGTGTGAGAACTTTGTGGATTTTGAATCCATCAAAGAAAATGGTTTTGATCTCCTTTCAACTATCAAAGCTCAGAATTGGGAAAAGTATTTTGACAGGATGATGGGTCCTGTTTTTCCAGCTTTGGTAAAAGAATTCTGGATACACGCTCAAGTATGCCCTAAGTTTATTCACTCATCTGTTCTTGGGAAGGAAATTGTCATTACTGAAAAATTAATTAGACAACTACTTGAGTATAAGGAAACTGAGGGAATCACAAGTATGGCTATTGATCGTGTGGATTTGGCTGACATTTTTCAAGAAGTTTGTGTTTCTAGGGAACCATCTAACAAGGTCAGAGATCTGAAACCTATTTACAGAATCTGGGCTAAGATCTTCATGAGTTCAATCTTTCATAGGAAATCTTCTAACTCACCAGATTATGTAAATTCAGAATAAATGTACTTCATGTACTGTATGAGGAAAGGAAAGAAGGTAGACTTACCTTATCTTCTGTTCAGTCATCTTCTGAACCATATCAAAGAAACAAGAGAAGAAGTTAGGGTTAAAGCTGGAAAAATCAGAACTTGGATCCCTATGGGAAGACTAATATCAGACATTCTAACAGAGAATGGTCTTGTGAAACATCTGTTTGATGCTGGGGTGACAGAGGATCTGTCCTATGTTATAGGATTTGTCATAAATGGGAACACTCTGAAGAGAATGAATGTTATTTCAGAGCTTGCTGGAAAACCCAAGAAATTTCAATCTGAAGACGTCAGCAGAAGGAGAATTCCTCTAGCAGATTTTCCTATGTTTAGTGCTGATGAACCTAGGCACATCATTCTGACATTCATTGCTGAATGTTTAAGAGATGGTATTCCTCTGCCTGCTAACATAATACAGAAGGAAGGAGAAGTATTGCCAAATCTTATGAGAGAAAGGCGCAGGAAAAGAAAGGCTGAGGAAGGATCTTTTGCACAACCCAAGAGGAAAGCCTCTGATGCTGGTGACAAGCCTGAAAAGGACAAGAAGCAAAAGGAAAATCCTCCAGAAGCTACTGTGGAAGAAATCAGAGAAATAATTCACCAGGTATTAACATCTGATCCCAAACCTTATGTACCTTCATCCTCACCTTCACCTCCACCATCTCCTCTTAAATCATCTGAACCCATTTCATCTCCTAACAAACATTCTCAACCATCTTCTGTTCAACTACCATCTGAAACCCCTTAACTGAAATCATCTGAACATCAACCTCCTCAACCAAACAAATCTGAAACACAACAACAACCATCATCTCAATCACAAAAACAACAATCCTCTGAACAACAAACACAATCAAAACAACAAAAACAATCTGAACCACTTTCATCTACTCAACCACCAGAAGAACCAACCATCAAAAATCCTCAACCATCTGTCCAACAACCATTTGAAAACATTCTGGATATATCACCTCTTGCAACTTTGTATGTCCTCTCTTCAACTTCATGTCATTCAACTGAATCATCTGATTCTGATGAATCTGAAGTCCCCTCACCAACTAGCTTACAAATTTCTGATCCCTATAAACCACTATCATCTGATCTACCTGCATCTGAAAACCCTCTTTGCTTCAAATTCAACTTCACAGATTTTATGTCATCCTCATCTGATGTTGGTATATTAACACCATCTGATACTGACACCTCCATTCCTCAACTTACCATACCACAAACATCCATACCCCAATCATCTGAACATCCGTCATCTGATCACCCACATCCTGAACTAACTCAAACACCTCCTGAACCATCACAACCTGTCACCATAGAAGACTTTCTCAACCCAAAACCCAGATCAGATGTTTCTACTCTGCTCAAAAATTTCAAGAAGGAACTACGTATGGGAATTGCTTCTGTAGAGAAAGAGTGCATGGCTAGTTTGGATCCTGCTAAATCTGAAGCCTCTTGGAATAGATTCATATCAAAATTCAACTCTGCTGCATCTGACCTCAAAACACTATGTGCTGATGATGCAAAGGCTAGGTTTGCTGAAATGGTCAGACAAACTCTGCTAAACATTATCACAACTCCAGTGCTTCTTCTAGAAGATGCTCCTGCAGAAAATTCTGCAATGATAGAAGATACTCCTGCATTTGACATGGAGATTGATCATCCAATGGCAACTGCATCTGCTTCTGTACCTTCTGCATCTGAGATGAAGACTGAGATTCCAGATGTTGTCCAAGAAGTCAAGGAAATCAGAACATGGATGATAAAACAGGAACAGACTACTGAAGAAATCAAGACTTGGATGGCCAAGCAAGAAGAGTCCACTGCTAAGATTACGGATCTTCTGACACTGATTGCTTCTCGCCAGCCCTAGTTTTCTTTTTCATGTCTTTGCATTCTCGTGTTTGCACGTGTTTTCTGTTTGTTTTTTTTATCATCTGCTCTACGAACTTCTTATGCTTTGTGATTTTCTGATCTGATTAAATCTGGCTATTTTGTCTTTCATTCGTGTGTCATTTTTTTTCTCTCTTCTTCTATTATCTTTTCTGTCTTTAAAGTTCTTTTTGATTATGACAAAAAAGGGGAGAAAGAGAATTTGATTGTTCAACATAAGCAAATGCTAAAAATGAAATTCAGACATTGTTTTAACATTGAATCTTAAGACTTTCAGATCTCATTATCTCATCTAACAAAATGATCTGAAGTTACCCTGAGAATTATCCAATCAGGCTCTGATCCTTGAAAACAAATTCTGGAGAGCAAGCTGATGCTGAGTTTTTCTCTCATCAAGGATTCCTACCAGGTTCTGAAATATACTCAAGCAAAAAGGGAAGTGCTCTCTTCTATTAGAGTATTCATTTCAGGGGGAGATTCTTAATCTCAGGGGGAGTTATTTATTTTATTTCTTTTCATTGAACAAAATTCCCTATGTTTTGTCATCATCAAAAAGGGGGAGATTGTTAGAACACAAATTGGTGTTTCTTATATCTCTATGTTTTGATGATAACTTTTATGGAATTTTGTAATGAGCAAATATACACTCTAAAATTTGTTCAAGTATTATTGTTTCAGGTATAAAATTAAATACTCTTAAAAGAAGCAAATAAGTACAAAGAAACTATGCAAAGATCTGAAGCATCAGATGCAAGACTATCAGAAGATTCTAAAGCGCTGCCAGAAGGATCTGAAGCAGAAGCTACAGAATGATCTGAAGCGTTACTGAAAGAAGTATACAAAAGCTGAAAGCTCTGATCTTATCAGACTCTGAAGTTCTTTTCACTACAAACTCAGAGGCTTTTATAACCAGACTCTTATCATTAATATTCACGCTCAAAGCACATACTGCTGCATACTCTGATGAAGACTGAAACTCTGATACATTAAAAATCTGATCATCTATTAAGACTTTGGACTTATCATTCATCTTAAGCTCTGATCATCTTAAAGCATTTCATACCTTTTAAGCTTACTACAAGTTCAAAAGTGCAGATTGTGAAGACTTCATCTTAAAGGAAGCTTGTTGAAGAAGTTGTAAACTTGATTAGACGTGGTGCTACTTCCAAAGTAACCAACGACTAATTTGTCCAAAGAAGTGACGTGGTGCAAATCCCAAGGCTTCTACAACCATACCTTTCTGTAGAAAGCATATCTCTGCCCATACTTTTGGTGATGAAAAGTCATACAATCAAAATATTATATGCAGCTGCACATCACTCAAGGCATTTGAAAAAGCTATAAAAGGAGAACTACTTCAACATTTTGAGGTTGCTAATTCACTACTCATCTTTTGCTCATTGCTAGATCACTCAGAAAGAAATACACTCTTGATTCATAAAAGAGAAAATCTCACAAGATCTTACTCATTTGATCTTTCATAAAACCATATAGTTTTTGTTGTACTTAATCTTAAGTGTAAACATCACATTTGTGATACAGCTTATTAGAAGCATTCAAACACTTGTTAGTTTACATTAAATTGTAAGAAGTTCCTTAAGAAGACCAAGGTGTGGTCAGTAGTTCTTGAGAAGACTAAGACAATTATTCTTAGTGATTTCTATTGTAATCAGTTGATCAATAGTGGATTAAGTCCTTGGAGAGAAAGACAAATCATCTTTGATAAGGTAGACTGGAGTAGTTGAGTTCAACGAACCAGGATAAAAATCTTGAGTTGTTTTTTATTGTCATAGTTCTTAAAACTCTTATTCAACACCCCTTCTAAGTTTTTTTCTCACCTTCATTACGTTGCTCTGATTTCTCAGGCCAGACGAGAATACGTAGGCACAAGACGACGATGTCTTGGCGAGCTCACTTTTTCACTTTTCACCCGTAGTAGGCCGAACTACGGCTGCTCTGATTCTTCACTTCTTGTAAGTGAAGATACGTAGGCACGAGGGCCCCAATCCTCGCCGAGCACATTTGTAACACCCCCTTTCTATACCCCCAAATAAACAAATAAATCATTTAACATGTATTAAAATTTCATCAGAGTATAAGTAAAACATGGTATAAAAGAGGTAAGTCACATCATCACAAAATTAACATACAACACCTGCTCGATAAAAGACATGCAACAGTGGGGTAGTTTCAACAGAGGAACTTAGTCCCTACGCCCACATTTCAATATTTAGAATTAAAAGCGGAAAATCTAAACATTGAATCATTTTAAACATGTTAATCATATAAATACATATCATTCAGTTTGATTCACCACATCATTCATGTTTACATAAACATTTGTCATCAGATACATATACAAATGTATCTCAAAAGAATGCTATACAATCCTAACTACCTGGTGCTACATATCAGAGCTTAATCGACCAAAAGAATGAAGCTATACTTCACAAAAGACTTCCATCAAAGCTAATCCGCAATGCCTCATAGGGAATTATAAAACAGCAGAAGGGTGAGAAATATTATCATAATAATCAATACATATAATCACACACACACACACACACACACACACACACACACACACACACACACACACATATATATATATATATATATATATATATATATATATATATATATATATATATATATATATATATATATATATATATATATATATATATATATATATATATATATATATATATATATACACACACACACACAAGCATAGAATACACATATTCTACATTTCTCACCATAATTCATTATCATCATCATATACATCACAATATATGTATAAACAATTATGGATAATCACCAAACATGTATCATCATGCACACATCCATAATCCTCAATTCAACAACACATACGCAAGCATACATTCATATAACAATGATATCTAAGCCATGTAACTCGATGCAACTCAATGTAACTCATGCCATGTGGTACCAACACTTGTTATCATTTTTTGGTTTTTACATTAAATCGGGTCCGTCCCCTAGACCAATAACAATAAAAGCCCGTCCTCTAAGCTTTCAAACCCATCCTTCTAAGTTTGGGACAAGTCACTAGTCTCCGCGAAACTAGCAAGCATTGCCTCTTGACTAAATGATGCGTATGCAATCAACCAACAAATGCACTTAAGACCGTTCTCGCATCTTAATCCCATGCATTATCAAATAATTCATCACACAAGAGTTATAACATGATTGCACACTCACACATCACATCAAAGCATTCATACTTTCTACATCATCACATTTATCAAGCAATGCACATATTTTCACAATATGATCTCATGCATTATTCACAATATTGCATACATTCAATATGCATTCACATCATCGTGCCAAACGGCAACAACTTCATCATAAATCATCATGCATTTTTAATCAATTTAAACAATGCACATATTTGTCAAAGAAACCATATTCCACAATCGATTCCATAATCTAGGATTCACGCCATACGGCTACCCACATCATATCACACAGTACACAACTATTCATTTCCGATAAAGATTGGACACAATCGAACCAAACAATCAACGTTGGATGGAAAACACAAAGAAATGGAAATGCTGTCACGCTCGCTAGCTTGCTCGCCTAGCGAACACTCGCTACCTGTTCGCTTAGCGAACAAGCTCGTGAAGGCAAACATAAGCTACTGTAAGGCTTCGCTACCTACTCGCTACAGTGAGGTCCTAGCGAATCCTTCGCTATCTCACTCGCTACCAGCGAACAAGATCAAATACATTATGTCCAAGTCTGGGACCACTCGCTAGCTTGCTCGCTTAGCGAGTTTCTAGCGAACACTCGCGACTTGCTCGCCTAGCGAAGGTGCTAGCGAACGTCTGCGATGTTCAAAACCCTCACTGTCCAAAACTCTCCAAAACTCCCAAAATCACCCGATTCAATTCCAACGAGTTCCAGTACTCTTAGTCTAACAATCCTCGACTAATCTACACCACTTATTCCAGATTCCAACCGTTAAAACCTTGATTCTACCGATTAAACTCATCTATGCCCTAGAATGGAAAATGGAGAAAACATCCAAACAATCCAAACCAATCATACATAATCATATACATTGACAAGATAATGATATTTCACACCCTTACCTTGATTAAATCGAAAGCTAGGAGTTGTTCTTGATGCTTCCAAGCTTTTTCCCTTCCTTCCTTCTCTATTCTCCTCTTCTCCTCTCTTTCTCTTCTCTTATGTTTCTATCTTTTCCTTTTCTTTCCACTTTTCCTTATATTCTTTCCATTCTATTTCCTTCCATTATATTTCTCCTCTCAAATATCTACCAATAATTCCATAATTAAAACAATCCAAATAAATCAATTATTTAATATGAATAATTAGTTATTGAAAAAATTGTGCTGTTTCAACATTCCCATCTCTATATCCGTAGTCCCCCGAACTACGTCAACCCTGACTTTCTCATATCTGTTGAGAATACGTAGGCCTAGGAGTGCAAAGTCCTACCAAGTCTTTTCTTCCCACACTATCCCTTTTTTTCTTGTTTCTAACCTCCTCTCTCTCTCTCTCTCTCTCTCTCTCTCTCTCTCTCTCTCTCTCTCTCTCTCTCTCTCTCTCTCTCTCTCTCTCTCTCTCTCTCTCTCTCTCTCTCTCTCTCTCTCTCTCTCTCTCTCTCTCTCTCTCTCTCTCTCTCTCTCTCTCTCTCTTTCCCTAGGAACACTCTTTATAGCAATACCTTTTAGCAAATATCTTCACACGTAGACAAACAAATGGTTCCTATCAAGTACGATTGATGCGAGGGGTGCTAATACCTTCCCTTCGCATAACCGGCTTCCGAATCCGTTCTTTGGTCGCGAGACCATCTTATCCATTTTTCTCAATGTTTTCCCTTCCCCTCATGGGATAAATAAATTTCGATGGCGACGCTTCTGTCTTTCCTTTTGCCTCCCCGTCGTTGCAAATTTTTTTCCGAGTAGCGACAGGTCAAAAATAAAATATTAATCTTGCAAGTTCTGTATCCTCGGCTTATCGAGAAAATAATCAAACCTTATTCGAATCCCCTAACTTCCCTTGATGATGATTGCACTTATTTTTCTTGAATAAATCTTATAAAATTAAGGCGAATTAACAACACCGTTGTACCTATTCGTTTGGTGTAAAACTCCCTAATTTAGACTAAAATTCCCTAATTCCTTAGGCGAGTTAGATAGAAAAATTAGGTGATTTATGTGCATTATTTCCATATCCATAACTAATAACCATTTTCCTATAAAGAAATGCTCTAGTTAAAAAACTACTCTATTTCAAATAGGTAGAGTTAGGGTCAATAATCCTTACTCATCTAAATTCAATTTGTCAGTTCGTCAACACTATTGTTCCCCAAAATTTCCCCTCCTCTTCTTAACCTTAATTGGCTTATGCTTCATTCATTTGCATCATTATTTCATACCATTGCATTGGTTCTAAGACATGGGATCAAGGTATCTTGGTTTTTTTCAAGAAGAGAAGTTGGATTTCAAAGCAATGAGCAAGAAGGGGTCCTCAACATAATGGTACCCTTAAGCTACAAGGGTCTCATACTCATTAAGGCATTCTTAACAAGTTCACCCAATCATCTGAACATTGAAGTTTCTTTGGTTTCAAGGGATTCATCTGATTAAGCTCTTACTCGCTCTAAGCTAGGGTTTTTGGGTCAAAGGCTATTTGTCATTATATTCTTGAGCAAGGCATAATTATATGGTTTAAAATATATCTCAAGGGTTCTCTACATGTCTCATAGTTCATTACAAAGCATTTCAAGGGTTCCCTAAGTGCATATAGGAAAGATTGAATTCATCTTATCAAGAAAGACAACTGATGTCCCACAAAGGTCAACTTTGAGCATTTCAAGTCACCATCCATGTTATTATGAGGTGTGATCAAGAGAAATCATGAAATCAGGAGAAGTTGCTAAATTAGGGTTTCTTCTAAGTATGGAATTAAGATTTGTAGCCATAATGCAAGATCCATATCACACTCATCCATAGGCCAAATAATGCAAACCAATGATCAAATTAAAGAGGACATCATATATTACAAGTTTGTAGAAGGAATCAAGTTCAAAAGATGCATAGAGCAAGAGTTATGGAGAGGTAAAGTTGGGAAAAGTATGGAATTCAAATTTCAATACTTAGAATTTTTCTAAGTATGGAAATTCAGCTTGGAGGGGATGTTTTCAAGTCCCTTTTACTTGATGATCCAAGCTCCACCTCAAATTTCTTTCAACATGAAAGTTGTTCCTCATTCTTCAAGCTTTCTTTTGATAACGAGAACTTCTCGTTTGGATTAATACAACACAAGTTATGGTTCTTTAAAGTCAAGATATTTTTGGGTTTCAATTGGGTAACTTATTGAAATTTCACTAAGTGTCATAAGGTAGATTTTGGGACACAACTTTAAGTGATTTTTTCATCATCTTCCAAGCTTTATCTCAAGTTGTTTTCAACACAAAAGAGGTTCATCTCTCTTCCTACTATCATATAAGCTCAAGAACTCACTAAATGTACTCATATTCATCAAGATACAATGGTTCAAAGTAGACTACATGAGTATGTTCCAATGCATTGCATTTTGGTTTTCTGGACACGCTTTTTTCTTTCTTACAGCATGATCATAGTAAGCCAAACCACATTCATTGTACTATATCATTCTTGCCAAATTTTACTCAAAAGGACCAAACTCTCATACCATTTCCTCATACACCTCATGCACACTTTTTGCCAAAATAGAAAGAGAAATATTGTACAAACTTGACCTCATTTTATTCTCTCACGTGCCACTCCTTTCCTCACTTCATTCATTCCTTATTATCACTCTTTATCATCTCACCCAAACCTCTCTCAAGCCTAGAATTAACTAGAACCTGAGCCATATGCACATGTGAGCAACTTATTCATTTTTCTTTCCAAACCAAGTATAACAAATTCCGAGCCATGTTGTTTCATTCCTAACCTCTTTCCAACCCCAAAGCTCACTATAAATGCATCTCAACTCCAAACTTGAGCATTTTTCACCAAGTTTCAGATATGAACCTTAAAATTCTCTCAAATTTTATCATCTTCGAATCTCTTCTCTCCAAAGGATTTTCTTCTTTCTCTTGCTTGCTTCATCACTTTTAAATATTGTTGAAGCAAATAGTGGATTTTTTTGAAGCTTTTTCACAACGTTGAAGGTGCAGTGGACATTCTCGACTAGGTAAAACTTCAAGATATTGTTCTTTTCATTCTAGGCACATTTTAGGCTCATGTTGTGTACATTTAAATTGCTTCAACATGTAGGTAATGTTTGTATATCTGTTTGTTTTGATTGATGAAGTTTTAGTGTGTATGCTCAAATTTGCGTGCCTTCTGTTCATGATGTTTAAGTGCTCCTTTGAAAAAACTAATTGTGGATTTGGAATTAGCATGAAATTCTGTGTGCGATAATGGTTTTATTTCATGATTCTGGGCAAAACACGGTGGCTCCGGTGACCAGATCGTCGGAGAAGACGACCAGAGCTAGGGCTCCGACGTCTCTAGGTCAAAGACAAGCTTATGTGGCCTGCACGCTTTATTTTAAATTTTGAATTGATTGAGTTATGTTGTGGTTCGCTGGCTTGAGTGAGTCATTGACACTGGGATCTAGCTGGATTAATGAATCCAGCATGGACTCGCTGATTATGTGTAGTTGGACTAGGTCTTGGAATTCTTGCTTTTTGCACCTTCTTGTTTTAGGCCCATTTTCACGCTGAGTGCATTTTAGTTCACGTTGTTTTGCTGACACACCCCCTATTGGTTATTTCTTTTTGTACTTTTCTTTTTTATTCTATTTTCAATTTGCATTTTGTTTTAATTGTTAAAATCATTTTAAAAATTCACAAAAATACATTTATGATCATTCAACACCTTGAGATATTTTTCATAATTTTTATTTTATTTTTTAATTAATTTTTATATTTTATTTGAGTTAATTTTATGAGATGCTTTTACACTTTTGTCCTTGAATTAGGGTTTGATCATTGATGCTTTGTGCTTATCCTCTTGACCCAATTTTTTGGCCATCCTTTGATACTTGATTGATGAATGTTTGAGTGTTGTTTTGGTGCTTGGATGATGAATTTTGTATGTTTTCTTATGGATCTAATTGACCCTCGATATATGCTCAATTGACGAAGTACTTGAATTTGTTGATTTAATTTGATGATGCATTTATGCAATTATTTTTGGGATCTTTTTCATACTTGATCTTGATTGGTTTTCCATGAGTTAGAGCCTTAGATCCATATTTGTTTGTTCATTTAACTATTTTTGATTAATGCTTCTTTTGAATGGTGAGTTGAGCATGACACTTGTTTGTTCTTGACCTAGTCTCTTGAGTTTGTTCTCTTGTGTGATCCCTTGATGTTCATGACTCTTATGTGACTTAATTGACTTGTTTGAGATTATGGCCTTCATGTCTTAATTACCATTTCTTGATCATTTGTCTCCTTTTATTTCTCACGATTATTTGTTCCTTTTGAGGTTGATGTTGAATGATGCTTACCTAGTTGTTGATGCATGCTTTGAACATGATTCTTGGTGTTTCTTTCTTGATATTTTGAGCTTGATTTTGAATTGATGTTCATGTTTGTGCTACTTCCTCTTCTTGGATTCATACCCTTATTTCACATGTTTGATCCTTTGTGGTTTGTTTTTATGAGATGATTGTTGACAAATGCTTAGCCATTGATAGGACGCATGTGCCTCTTTCTTAATCTTTGAAATGAGTTGATCATGATATGATGTAGATTCTGACCTTCCTTGATTCCTACCTTGCTTGACCCATCTTGCTCTGGCTTGCTTATTGGTGATGTTTGATATGGTTTTAAGACATGTTTGCTTGTGCATTTCTATGATTGTTATTGCCAATCTTCTTCAACTTTAATGTATGAATCCTTTGAGTATGATTTGTGATTATTGGAATATGTGTTTTAATTGTTTGCCTTATCCGTCTGTGATGCTTTGATTCATATGATAAGCATGTCTTGGCTTTAGCATAATTATTTGCCATTGATTATTGAATCTTCTTAATTGGTCTGATGTTTGATTTGACTACTTGATACCTTGATCTTTATTCTTTTCATCTCCTTTATCTTCCTTTGAGATTTGAATATTTGGTGTCATTTGTGATTGAGTTGTGTAATGTTTACTTGTGCTTTTCTCACATGCTCCCTTAAGGTTCCTAGTCCAACTTAATTTCTAATTAAGTTTGGAGTAAGAAAGACATTAGGCTCTCAATCCATTACATTACAACATTAAGTTAGCTCCCTTTCAAATTCAACCTTAGGTTCATCCTTTGTATGATAACATTAGGTAGACTTCCCTTTCTCATCCTTAACTATATGACCATTTGGCATGATAACATCTAAGTATAAGTTCCCTTAGATTTTTCTTTTCCCTTTGAGTCTTCTCTTCTCTCTTTCAAATTGAATCAAAACACGTAATGAATACGATGAGTATTGTATGCCATGAGCCTTAAGTACATGGGAAATGATGTCCGAAGACCCATATCAGATTCTACTACAGAAAAATGTATGCTTATTCTGAAGACGAGAAGCTACTTATGCATTTCTTCTAGGACAACCTAGATGGGCATCCCTGGAGTGGTTGGTATATGGGGCTGGAGAGAACTTACATTAGAAGCTGGAAAGACTTGGCTGAGGCCTTTGTTAAACATTATTTGTATAATAGTGACATGGGTCCAAATCAGACCCAATTGCAAGGACTCACTAAAAAACCCAATGAAATCTTTAAAGAATATGCCCAGAGGTGGAGTGAACTTGCTTCTAGGGTACGCTACAGGGGACATACTATGAGAGATTGGTGGGGTGTATGTCGGCAGGATTTTCAGATCTTGTGATGGCCAGTGAAAGAATGAAGAGTGGGATTAAGGCTGGTAAAATTCAGACTGGTTCTAGCTCCTCATCTGGAGGAAGGAAGAAGCCTTTTAGTGGAGCCTCGAAGAAGAGAGAAGGTGAGATTAATGTTCTTTTGTCATATAGAGGTGGTGGAAGAATAAATCGGAATCCTCCTCATCAAAGAGCTGTTGTGAATATTCCTGGTGTTGTGCAGCGAACTCCTCAGTATCGCCAACCGTATTTGCCTCAGCGGGCAAATCAACAAAGACCAAGGAGAGTTGAAAGGAATTTTAATCCTCCCTTATATCTTATTCAGCGTTATTACAACACATACTTTAGTTGTGTCTTGTTGAACTTCGAACTATAGCCCCACCGGCTGGCAAGCTTTCGCCAGGTTATGATGCTAATGCACATTGAGATTTCCATTCTGGTGTGTCAGGGAACCACATTGATAATTATAAAGCATTCAAGCATAAATTTCAAGACTTTTTTGATTCTAAATCAATTGAGTTCACTTCCACTAATGGTTCTAATGTCATTCAAAATCCTATGCCATCCCATGGTGGGGCCACTGTAAGTGCAATTGAGGAGGTCAATGGACTGAACTTAATGACCGGTGTAAATATGTTGAAAACACCGTTGCTATTTGTGAAGGAACGTCTAATTAAAGGAGGTGTGTTTCCTGGTTGCTTTGAAGATTGTCAAAGATGCATAGCTCAACCCGGGGGTTGTGTTTTGTTAAAAGAGGTTATTCAAAGGTTGATAGATGAAGGTCGACCTCAATTTGATAAAACTTTTGTTGTTGATGTTGATGATAATGAAGATATTACAACAATTTCCATTCCATATACTATTGTTCGTATTTTAGCGCTGGAAAGGCAATCCCTGGTTGTTATCACAAGACCTGGACCAATGCCTTATGAAAGTACGTTCCATAGAATTATGGGGCAGAGGTGTTTTATAATGGCAAAAAACAAGAGATTTAGACTTCGTCCACTATTGAAACTAATATTGATAATGTCATTAGTAGTGGAAGAATCACCCGCAGTGGTCGAGTTTTCTCTCCACAGACTTTTATTGATGTTAATAATGATGTCGTTTCTAAGAATAAAGGGAAGTAGGTGGTTTTAGATGAGTCCGAGCAGAACCAGACGCCCGAGGCTTCTTTTTCTAAAGATGTGGAGGAATTTATGAGGATAATCAAGATGAGTGATTATAAAGTGGTAGATCAGTTAAACCAGACTCCGCCAAAGATTTCAGTTCTATATTTATTACTCTATTTTGAGGCGCATTGTAATGCTTTTTTGAGAATCTTGAATGCAACTTTTGTACCTCACGAAATTTCTGTCCACCAACTGGAATGTGTCATAGTAAATGTCAATGCCAGCGACGGGTTAGGATTCATAGATTTTGATCTGACTTCAGACGGAAGGAACCATAACAAAGCCTTACACATTTCTATGGAATGTAAAGGAGTTGTGCTACCTCATGCTTTAATGGACACCAGATCTTCGCTGAACGTATTTCCCAAGAAGGCATTGATGAAACTGGATATACAGGGAGTAATCCTTCGGCCTATTGATTTGGTTTTTAGGGCTTTCGACGGTTCAAAGTGGTCTATCTTTGGAGAAGTAGTGTTGCCTATCAAGGTGGGACCATAGATCTTTGAGACTACATTCTTTATCATGGATATCTAATCTGCCTACAGTTGTCTACTGGGACCTCCATAGATACATGCTGCTGGAGATGTGTCATCCACCTTGAATCAGAAGATTAAATTTGTAGTTGGTGGGAAGGTCGTCACTATCTGTGGCAAAGAGGAAATCTTTGTGAGCCACTTGTCTTCTTTCAAATATGTTGAGGTGGAGGGAGAAATCCATGAAACCTTATGTCAGGAATTTGAAGAGGTGAATATTTAAAGTGAGCCTCCTGTTGGAGATAAAAAGCCCGAGTCTTCTATGGTGTCGTTGAAAGAAGCTCGAGCACTGGTGGAAGCTGGTAGCTCTAAGGGATGGGGTTTGGTCCTTGATGTGCTGGTAAAGATGGATAGGTTTGGTTTGGGTTCTCAAGCACCACCAAGGGTTCAGAGTCGTCAAGGTCCTATCAGATTATCAAGTGCTGGAATTATTTTTGATCAAGTCAATGCTGCGGATGGAGATGATGCTGATAGTGATTGTGATTTTGATTGTTGGATTCGCCTCTGTGTTACAGGGCAAGCACTCAAAAATTGGTCTTCTGAGGATATTGTCCAAGTCATTCTCCTTGAAGAGTAATTTTTTGTGTTTTTACATACATTAAGTCCTACGTTCTGCCCAAGACGTAGTGATTCATTTGAAGAGCCTCATGTTTTCATTTACATTTATTATCATAAATAAATGACATTTTTTGCATTCAAATATTTTGCTCTCTGTATTTCATTTTTCCCTTTACATTTCAAAATGGCAATGTGTTTTTATTTATTTTTCTCATCCTAAAATAAAGCATAAAACATCAATCATGTAGGTCCACCATCCCAGATTCCATCAATAACTGCTATGGCTCAGTATGACTTTGACAATCTGATCTACCAAGATGAAGAGGAGGTTGAAGAAGACTATGAATTTCCAGATGAATTATCCAGACTGCTAAAACAAGAGGAAAGGGTCATTCAATCGTATCAAGAAGATATTGAGATTGTTAATCGGGAAATTGAGGATGCAAGGAAAGAAATTAGAATTGGGGATGCCTTGGAAGAGGGTGTAAAGAGGAATCTAATCGAAATGCTACATGAATAAGTTGATATCTTCGCTTGGTCTTACTAGGATATGCATGGGCTTGACACAGACAATTTCATGCATTGCCTGCCTCTCAAAGAGGGTTATACTCCGGTCAAGCAGAAGCTCGAAAGAACTAGACCAAATATGGTTGTCAAGATCAAAGAAGAGGTTCAGAAACAACTGGATGTTGAGTTTCTTGCTGTCACCAGTTATCCTCCATGGGTTGCAAACATCGTACCTGTGCCTAAGAAAGATGGAAAGGTTAGGATGTGCCTTGATTACCGTGATTTGAATAGGGCAAGCCCAAAAGACGATTTCCCACTTCCTCACATTGATGTGTTAGTTTATAATACTGCCAAATATTCAGTGCTTTGCTTCATGGATGGCTTCACTGGGTACAACTAAATCAAAATGGCCCCAGAGGACTTGGAGAAAACGACTTTCATAACACCATGGGGAACATTCTGTTACAAAGTAATTCCCTTTGGATTGAAAAATGATGGGGCAACTTATTAGCAGGCGATGATGACTCTATTTCATGATATAATTCACAAAAAGATCGAGGTCTATGTTGATGACATGATTGCGAAGTCCCAAATAGAGGAAGAACATCTGGTTAATTTGCAAAAGTTATTCTGAAGTTTGAGAAAGTTCAAGCTGAGGTTGAATCCGAACAAGTGCACTTTCAGGGTGAGGTCTGGTAAACTACTGGGTTTTAACGTTAGTCAACGAGGTATCAAGGTTGATCCTGTCATGATAAAAGCGATACAAGAAATTCCTGAGCCAAAAATAGAAAAAGAAGTTCGTGGTTTCTTAGGGGGTTTGAACTACATAGCTAGATTCATCTCTCATCTTACAGCCACGTATGAACCAATATTCAAGTTATTAAGAAAAGGTCAAGCAGTCAGGTGGAACGAAAACTGTTAAAGAGCTTTTGAAAGAATAAAAGAATATTTACAAGAACCTCCAATCCTCATGCCTCCAGTAGCAGGAAGACCAATGATAATGTATCTGACGGTTCTTGAGAATTCAATGGGGTGTGTTCTCGGTCAACACGACGAGACAGGTAGCAAAGAATATGCTATTTGCTACATGAGTAAGAAGTTTACTAACTGTGAGTCGAGATACTCAATGTTATAAAACACATAATGTGCATTGGCATGGGCATCCAAGCGCATGAGACAATACATGTTAAACCACACGACCATGTTTATATCGAAGATGGATCCGATCAAGTATGTGTTTGAGAATCAAGCTCTCGCTAGAAGGATTACCTGTTGGCAAATGGTTTTGACAGAGTACGATATTCAATATGTTTCCCAGAAGGCCATCAAGGGAAGTGTTCTGTCAAACTATCTTGCTCACCAACCAATTGAGGATTATCAGCCGATGAAGTTTGAATTTCCTGATGAGGATATTATGTACTTGAAAGCCAAAGATTGCGACGAGCCGTTGCCAGATGAAGGACCTGAAATTGGATCCCAATGGGGTTTATTTTTGAAGAAGCTGTTAATGCTTATGGCAATAGAATCGGGGCAATTATCACCACTCCCAAGGGTTCTCATATTCCTTTCACCGCTAGATTGAAATTTGATTGTACCAACAATGAAGCAAAATACGAAGTTTGTATCATGGGGTTGGAAGAGGCTACTGATCTGAGGATCAACAATCTTGATGTGTATGGTGATTCAGTGTTGGTAATCAATAAAATAAAAGGAGAATGGGAGATTCGTCAGGTGGCAGACAGTAAACCCTAGTTTCATGATATCAAGTGATTTCTCAAGAGTCAAGAGTACCCGTCAGGGACATCTAGAAAAGATAGAAAGACTTTAAGAAGATTGGCCATAATTTCTTTTTAAACGAGGATGACGTGATGTATAAAAGGAACTTTGACATGGTCTTGCTACGGTGTGTTGATAAAGACGAAGCAGACCGGCTGATGAAGGAATTTTATGAAGGATCTTTTGGTACCCATGCCGGTGGGCATGCCATGGCTAGAAAACTGTTGAGAGCGGGTTATTAATAGATGACCATGGAATAAGATTGTTTCAAATATGCAAGAAAGTGTCATAAATGCTAGATTTATGCGGATAAAATGCATGTGCCACCGGCTCCTCTCAACGTGTTGTCATTTCCTTGGCTCTTTGCTATGTGGAGCATTGATATGATTGGAAAGATTGAGCTAACTGCTTCCAACATACATCATTTCATCCTTGTTGCCATCAATTACTTCACTAAGTGGGTGGAAGCGGCCTCGTTTGCCAACATTACCACGCAGGTAGTCGCCCGGTTCATAAAGAAGGACATCATCTATCGTTATGGTATTCTTAAGAGGACCATTACTGATAATGGTTCAAATTTGAATAACAAGATCATGAATGAGTTATGCCAGAGTTTCAAGGTCGAACATCGCAACCCTTCTCCCTATCGTCTAAAGATGAATGGTGTTGTTGAGGCAGCCAATAAGAATATTAAGAAGATTATGTAGAAGATGGTTGTGACGTATAAAGATTGGCATGAGATATTGCCATTTTCCTTCCATGGATATCTTACTTCGGTGCATACATCAACAGGGGAAACTCCTTTCTCGCTGGTGTATGGTATGGAGGCAGTCCTACCATTAGAAGTTGAGATTTCTTCTTTAAGGGTTTTGTTGGATGTGAAGCTTGATGAAGATGAGTGGGTACAGACCAGGTTGAACCAACTGAACCTCATCAAAGAGAAGAGAATGGCATCCATTTCTCATGGTCGGTTGTATCAGGGCAGGATGAAGAAGGCATTTGATCAGAAAGTGCATCCTCGGTGTTTCCAAACGGGTGATTTAATGTTGAAAAGGATCCTCCCTCCTCAGATAAATCACATGGACAAATGGACTACAAATTATGAAGGACCATATGTTGTGAGAAGTGTTTTCTCTGGTGGAGCCTTGTTACTTTCTGTTGCACCCTAAAATTTGCTCAACCTTATTCACTTGATTTATGTTTCAATGTCATTAGCATTTGCATATAGAGTCATGTACATAGACTAACCATCTGCATAGCATAAGCATAGCAAGTCATTCAACAGGGGACCAATCATTATTCTCATCTCTAGAGGCCTATCAAGAGGTTATTACCCCAATTCAATCTCATTCAAGTCATCAGGAAAGAATTTGAAAGCAAAGAGTTCAGCAGACCAAGCCTTGAGTCCATCTCCTAGCTGAGGGTATCTGAGGATCAACAAGAGGGTTGTGAGCTGTAAGTTGAAGGCATGGAGAGTATCTAGACATTATGAGAGACTTAGAAAGTCATTTGGAGAAGGAAACAAGTCATTGATGAGAGCACAAGAGCTATAGCTGAAGACAGTCAGCTAGGGTTTCATCTGGGTCAACCCTAGGTCAACCCTAGGTCAATTGACTGATTTAAGGGGCATTCAAGTCTATTGGAGAGATGTGGGGTTCATCATTGGACATATAAAGAAGGATATGGAGATATGCCAAGGAGAATTCAAGAGAAATCAAGGAGAAGAGGAGTTTCTAAATTAGGGTTTCTGTGTAAAATCCCCTAATTTAGGTTAAATTTCCAAGCAAGATAAGTCAAAATGCTAGCTTCAAATGGCTTCTTGGCCAACATGAAGCTTGTAGAGGATCTCAAGACCTTTAATTTTAGTGGTGGAAGACATCAAGGAGATTTATAGAACTCAAGTTATGGTCCTTGCAAGTTACAGGTCATCTGAGGTATCTGAATTTTTGTCTGTGAAAGTGACTTGACTTCCAAGCAATTTTTACCCCTCAAGGAGATTTCAAATGAATTCTTGGTCAACATAATAATTGTTCCTCATTGTCTTAGCTTTCTAGAATGGTATAGTATGCCTTCATATGATGTGTGGAACTCAACTTATGGTCTTGGCAAGCAAAGGGTATTTTGGGCATTTGTGAATTACAGGTCATTTTAACCTATGTCCAAAACTCATACAAGGAGGCCTCAAATGGAAAAACTTACAACATCAAACTTGCTCCAAATGGGATTTTAAGTCTAGAAAGAAGGTCACAAATTGTTGGAGAAGCTCATAGCATGAAGTTGTATGATTGGTCAAAATTTGAACTAAAATGGCTTATAATTTGAATAAAGTCAAGATGAAAAATGGTTTGGGAGATTTATGAGTCCAAATGGAGACTTCCAATATATGATTTTGAATGGAAAAGCAATTCTAAGAACAATGGTTCAAACACTTTTTTGAGTTTAGAAGGAAAAAAGAAAGTTATCCATGGTTACTTGCCTTTTAAGAAACATAGCCAAAATGGATCAAAGTTGGAAGGCAAGGGAATGTGTAAGATAGATCTAGAATGTTCATGTGAGCTCTATATATTCATGAAATGAAGATTGATCAAGGGTTGGCTTCATTTTCACCAAGAATCTCCCAAATTCTCTCATTCTTTTTCATTGAATTTTCATTCCAATTCCTCAAATTCTTCACCAATCATCATCACAATCAACTTCATTATACTGTTTCATCATCATAGATCATAATTCAATCAAGAACCAAGTGTGATTACTCCATTTTCGAGCACTTCCATCATCAACATCAAAATTGAAGTTTCAAGTTGATAGCACAATTCAAGCCAAGTCTCACTCAAGTGTTGCATACAGAATCGAGTATTGAGTTTGTAGATCAAGATCCAAGCCTCACAAGCCTCAGATCCACAAGATTCAGCATCATCCACAAGATTTTACACCAGGTATGTTTTCTCTGCCACAGCTCGATTCAATTAGGTTAGCATGATTTTGTTAGTTTAGATGTAATGTAGAAGGTTAGTAGAGCAATTAGGATGAATTTGGAGTAGATTAGTGATGATTGTTAGCAGGTGGTAGAAACTGTTAGGGCTTGAAACTTGTAGTAGAATGCATCATAATCTTAGCTTGATGGATCAGAATGATCACCATTAGTCCTAGATTAGATTAGGTTAAGTTTGATGGAGAATTGTGATGGTGCATCTCAGAGTGTTTTAATGGTGACCAGAACTGTTGGCACTCGGGTTGAATGAATGGTTGAGTTTCAAATCAATCTAAGACCATAGACGTGTAGAGGGGGAGATTCTGAACATTTTTCATGTTTACATCATGTTGATTCATGGCCTGGAGAGGGAGAACAGATTGGTAGAAGCTTGCTCGTGCATGAGGTTTCATGGAGTATAAACCCTAGTTCTAACAGGTTCAATGGAGAAGACATAATCTGGACCTTTCATTTCATGTTGGACCTTTGACTAAGAGGGAAATCCTAGGGCTAGCATTTAATTTCAGATTTGGAGGGAAGCGTTGGTGCCAAACGCACCGTTTCATTAATTGAAACGGGCGGGCCTGAGTGAAGGTTGATATCCCCACCCCCAGTAATGAGCCCATTTGGATTTTGAACGTGATATCCTGTGCTTTTCTCACCCCCCCTGCGTGGTTTTTGTTTTCATTAATTCTAAAGTGTTTCTGGGCTTAGTGAATTCGCTAGTCACACCCCCTGCTGCTTGGCCCATCCAATTATTAACTAGGCGTGGTTTCTATTCATACCCCCTCCCTCATTTTAATTCAATTTAATTTTTTAATTCCACTTTAATTTTTACCAACTTCAAAAATTCATAATAAATACATAAAAAATCATTTTCAATTCATTCTTTTTACACTATTTTCTTTAGGATGTCTAGAATATTATAGAAAAATAAAATTGCATTTTTAGTTTTTTATTTCATATTTTTTCCATATTTTCCAAATAAATGTCATTTTAAATAGATTCATTTCATGCATGATTTTGTTAATTTTGGTTCTATTAAATGCTTTCATATTTTTTTGTTCATTCTCTTTAGGGTGTTTAGATGAGATATTGAACTTGTAGAAACAATTTAGTTCCCATTTTTAGAAATTAAATTTAGGTGCTTAATGTAGGCTTGAACAACATGGACAAATTAGGGTTTTTAGGTGATGACTTAGGAAGTTTGATTTTTTTTTCCTTAGGACTTAGGATTTAACTAGATTAGTTATGGGACTATAGGGGCTATGGGTAGCTATTAGATCCCTTAGAAAAAGTCAGGACTCCCCTACTGCTATTAATACTGTCTGTATATCTGATTGACTGGTGTGGTGTGCCCTCTGGGGATTATTGCTTGCTTGCTTGGGTATTGGGATTGCCTGGGAATCTGGGAGAGCTGAAGACTTGAGGTGATGAAGACCATTGGAGATTCAGAGATTGAAGATCAACTGCCAGAGTTGGAGAGGGGGTTCTTGCTAGCAGCTGCTGAGGAGACTAGGGTTTAGGAGCTAGGCAGAGCTCTAGATTAGAAAGTTTGTTTCTCAAACATGGATTGCCTTGTCTGCATCCATTCTTCTCTGTGATTCAGAGTCTCTCTGAGACACTCACCCCCTTCCTTTGGAAGGCTTGGTGATAGTGTCTATGAGATAGAACTCTTGAGAGAAAATGTCTCTTGTGTTAGAAGCAGTCTGTTCACCACCCTTGGTAGTCAGCTGATTGCTTAACACCCAATTCACTCTTGTGACTGATCCCCCATCCTGGAGGTTTGAGCTTGAAGAAAAGCCATTGCAGATAGAAGACTGATGATCAAAACCCTTATCTGAAGGTCATGAAGATGGAGATTGATGCTTGTTGAAGCCTGTAGCTAATTGGAGATTACTGGAAGCCAGATGTTGATTCAGAGCTGCTGATGCCGTTTATTTTGCTGTTGTATTTCATTGCTGATGTATTGATTGGTTTTCTGAACTGTATTGTTTGCTGTTTACCCTGCTGGGTTGAAAGTGAAGTCTGTTCACTTTTGCCTATTGTTTTCTAGGTTCGAGGTTGAGTGGGACTCCCTTGCCTCGCTTGTACTGTTGCATCCATGCATTTTACTGTTTTACTGTATATATCTGTTATTGTTTCTGTTTCTGCCTATCCCGTAGGATCTCTGTTTCTCTCTGTGCAAGAGAGGAGCATGATAGACACTAGGTCTTAACCCATGCATGATAACATTAGGATAGTTCGATTCCCTTCGCAACCATAGGTTAGAGTTCTATCTCTTCTTCCTCAAAACAAATAGAAAAATACATAAAGATTTCAAACACAATAAAAGACACTTCTTCCGTAAAAGAATGTGAACTCATCAAGACGTCATTTTTGTCCGTCGGGACTGCTAATCAGGAAACCCTTTTCAGAAGGAATAAAATCAACCAAGACAAGCTTGTGTCGTACGTGGCCCGAACTACGTTTGCTCTGATCTTTCATGCTGTATGAAAGTACGTAGGCATAGGATGCGATATCCTAGCGAGCAACCTTCCCCTCCTTTCCCGTAGGTAGGCGAACTACGTTGACTCTGATTTCTCGTTCCAGGCGGGAATACGTAGGCATAAAGTGCGATACTTTGCCGAGTCATTTTTATTTCCATTTTATTTTCTTTTTCACCCTTGACCTATAGAGTAGATAGAATAACAATCCATACCCGAAAACAAGCGTGGATCCCATCGAGTACGATGGACGTGAGGGGTGCTAATACCTTCCCCTTGCGTAACCGACTCCCGAATCCAGGTTTTGGTTGCGACGACCATACCTTTCCCGTGTTGTGCGAGGTTTACTCTGAGTGTTTCCTTTCCCTCCCGTGGGATAAATAACGCACGGTGGCGACTCTTCTGTTCAGCCGGCGCCGATTTTCGCAGTAGCGACAGCTGGCGACTCTGCTGGGGATCCAACGTCCCCTGGCTGCTAAGGACTGCGATAGTTCTTATGCATTTGGGATCCAACGTCCCTTAAGAGCGTCAATCCTAACGCTTGTTTTCCCGTCGAGGATTTTGTATGGAGTTATTTTTATATTTCTAACCTTGTATTTTCAGCTTTATATATTGTTTATTATTGCTGTATCGGGGTGTGACGGGTGTTCTGATATTGAGAGATAAGCCGGACCTGGGCTTGAGTGCACCTAGAATTAGAGTAGAAATTAGTGGGCGCCCGCTTGCTTTGCTTGCTTTGGTGTCCCATGAAATCTACACTCAGACGAGGTTCCTCTGGTTGGCCTCCTGCCCCTTCCTTTGGTTGGCGTGGGTTGCTGGTTAGTTGGATTGTCGACTCTGGGGACCGATCATTTGGAAGTTGGCTAAGTGAGGCCTCTTCAGGAATTGATGATGCCACTCCTTCTGGGAATCGTATCATCAATCCTGAAAGTCTGTGACGCCGACGACCGCATAGGATGCCGTGCCTTGTGTCAGTTATAGGGCCACCCACCTGTGAGGGGGTTCAGGGTTATGCAGGTAACTAGACCTTCAGACTACCGGTTATTTCTTGATCAGAGATCCTGGGTATTTATGGAGAGTTAGGAGGTCTGTCGGAGACCATTTGGAGATGTGTTCTGAGGTCTGTCAGAGACCAATTAGAGAGGTGATTTGAGGTCTGTCAGAGACCAGTTGGAGAGTTCTGAGGTCTGTCAGAGACCAATTAGAGATGGGATTTGAGGTCTATCAGAGACCAGTTGGAGTGATGGTTTGAGGTCTGTCAGAGACCAGTGTTGGAGTTTTATTTTGGGTCTATCTGAGACCAGGGTTTGATGACTTCTGGATGGTCTATCTGAGACCTTTCTTGAGTGGGATTAGGCTATTCAGCTACAACTTTGGCCCCTGTTGCATGTTACTTGCATTGCATTGCCTGCATATCCATTACCATTTGCATTTCACTAACGTGTGTCTGTGCTGCAGGTGCATTTGCATTTCCCTAGTTCTAGTGCCCAGACTTCTGAGTTTTGGTCATGACTAGCTTAAGGAGAACGGTTGCTTACAAATTGCCTACTCCTGATATTGTTCCTCTACTGGGGTTGATCTCTCTTGCTGATGAGGGTGTTCGTAGGAGCTTCCGGATGAGCTATGGTAGACTACTGAGATTGGTGTGCAAACCTACAGAGGTAGAGTTAGATGGGCTGTATGCTTTGATGCAATTCTACGACCCTGCTTTGAGGTGCTTTACGTTCCCTGACTTTATTATGGGACCAACCCTGGAGGAATACGCTGAGTATGTTGAGCTGCCCGTGCAGAATCAGGTTCCATTCATTCATTATGGCGCCAAGCCCAAGCCTGAGGAATTGGCAAAAGCCTTGCATGTTGATGCTTCTGAACTTGTGACTACTGTTTCCCGTGGAGTTCCAGGCTTCTCACTTCAGTTCTTAGTTGGTAAAGCCCAAGAGTATGCCAAGAGCGGGTGCTGGGTTGCTTTCAATGCAGTGTTGGCCTTGTGCATTTATGGCATAGTCTTGTTTCCCAATATACCGGACTTTGTAGACTTTGATGCTTTCCACTTGTTTGCCGCTGGTAATCCTGTACCTACTTTACTCGGAGATCTCTACCACTCACTGCATTACAAGAATGAGAAGGGAAGAGGGAAGAATGTTCATCTTTGTGTACCCTTGTTGAGTATGTGGTTTGAGAGTCACCTTCCTAAGAGAGGATCTGCTGCAGAGACTACAGTCCCAGTTGGTTGGCCGGAGCGCCTGATGAGGCTATCGTCGGAAGATATGGAGTGGTTTGATAGAGACCTGTTGGGATCTGAGCTCATCTTCAGTTGTTCTGGGTACCCTAATGTGCCGCTGATAGGAAGAAAAGGGTGTATCAATTACAACCCTTCTCTATTCATTCGCCAGTTCGGATATGCGCTGAAGAATCCACCTCAGGAGGAAGAAGTACAGGAATCTCTGTACTTCACAGGTGATTTGAAGGGAGAATTATTGGCCAAGTTGCAACATGCCTGGACGCGTATTAACCGCAGAGGGAAGCCGTTGTTAGGAAAGAATGACTGTCAGGCCTATGCACCTTATAGAGTTTGGATTCAGGAGAGAGCTAGCCAGTTGAGGATGCCGTTTCCAGATGCACCAATTCTTGTTCCCGTTCCGGTAGCAGAGCTGACTACTGTTTCTAGGGAGGCCTACGAGCAAGTTGTGAGAGAAAAAGAAGCCTTGATGAAGATTAATGAAGGGTTAGAGCAAGAGTTAGCCCAAGTACGCAGCGAGAAAAACAAGGCCGTATATGCTTTCCAACAACAGATCGAGCTGGTAAACAGGTTAAGAGCTGAGTTGACCGAGGAAAAGAAAAAGCGTGAACGTCTGGGGCAAGAGTTCAGAAGTTCCCATGACATGCTGGAAGCCAAAAAGAAGGCACTCGACGCAGCACACCGAGAGATATCCTCTTGCAATAAGACTTGGAATGCTACACTCACTAACAATAAGAAGAGGGAAGATAAGCTGAAGCAGCAAATCTCCGACCTCGAAGAGAAGTTGAAGTCTAGCATCAAGAAGTGTGAGGAGGAAGTGATGACCCGGTATAGTGTCCAGCATGCACTGAACAAGGCAATCAAATCCAGAGACGAAGCAGTATCTCAGAAGCGAAAGTTAGAAGATTGCTTCGGAGAAGCAACATGGGAAGAAACTGCTGAAGACGTACGCCGTGTCCTTAAGAGGAGAAACCAGCTTGTTGAAGGGCTGCTTGATCGACCAAGCCATCCGGAGACCAAGAAGTTGATAGAGGAGTACCAGACTTTTGGGAGGATTTGATCATTTCATGTAGTTATTTGTATGCTTTATTTGCATAGTGCTGACCATCACCAGGACTGTTGGTTGAGGTCATGCCTTCTTTGTATTCTCAGCGATATTGTACCCTGGGCTTATTGATTCTCTCTGCAATATATGAGGCTTTCTATGATTCAGCTCCGATATTCCTATTGTCAACACTGTCACTGCACCGGCACCTTCGCACTAGAACTGGGGGAATGAACTTCCCTAATGCACAGACACATTGCATTGCATTCATATTCATATTGCATAACAGGTAATCTTTGGATGGTGTCTTATTTCATGCTCTGTACCAGGTACTTAACAGGATTCCAGATCAGCACTCGCACCGCTATTCTACACGCTCCAACTGTCGAAAAGTCATGGACCAAATGCAGAACGAGATGCAGGATGTGCGCGAGAAGCTCGCCCTCTTCATGCAGACTATGGAAGCTATAGCAAAAGGGCAAGAGAATTTGCAGGCCATGGTCCAGCCTCTGTTGGCTCGCAACGCTGGTCATGGTAATGAAGATCATCAGTCTGTCCGGGTTGATACTGCTCATGGAGACGGCACTCCCACGCCGGTGGCTCCGCCCGTGGTCAATATACCTGCTGCTAATGTCAACAACGCTACCGCTGCTGTGAACGGTAACGTCGGAGTTGGGAATGAAACTGCTGTCCATAATGCTGGGCTGGGTGATGTCAATTCGGCAGATAATCTAGGAGGCAATGGCTTTGTCAATACTGGGTTCGGATTCAACGATCAGGGATTTGACAACACTGGCAAGTATGGCTTTAATGCTCAAGGCTTTGGGCAAGATGGTTATGGTATGGTCAATCAGGGTTACGGAGGCTTTGGAAACGGAAATGGTACTGGATTTATGGCTTTTGGTCCTGCTGGAGGTGTTCAAGGGTACGGCAACAGAGGCCGAGGTCCGGGAATGAATCAGATCAGAGCTGGACGTAATAATGCATATGATGGGTACGGGGCTGGAAATGGTATGTGGCAAGAAGATCAGCAGGAGGACGCCTTCTCCGGAGGAGGTTTTGAAGGGCCGATGGATGATTCCTAAAAGATTAGAATGCTGGAAGAGCAGATGAAGGGAGTCCTAAATCAAAGTGCTGTGGGATTGGACATGGCAACCATGGGCTTGGTACCTGGCTTGAGGGTGCCAATTAAATTCAAAGCGCCTGCGTTCGACAAGTATAAAGGAGACACATGTCCGAAAGTGCATGTACGAGCTTATTACAGGAAGATGTCTGCATACTCAACTGATGAAAGAATGCTAATGCATTTCTTTCAGGATAGTCTATCGGGCCCTTCCCTAGAATGGTACATGGGGTTGGAGCCAACTGATATCAAGACATGGAAGCAATTGGCGGAGGCGTTTGTAGCCCATTACAAGTATAACAGCGACCTGGCACCCAATCGGGTCCAGTTGGCCGGGCTTTCGCAGAAGAAGGGGGAGAGTTTTAAAGAGTACGCGCAAAGGTGGCGCGATATGGCTGCCAGGGTCCGTCCTCCTGTGGAAGATAAGGAAATGAATGATATGTTTGTCGGCACATTCACCGGGCTGTTTCATGATATGCTGTTTCATACGTCTCTGGCCAGTTTCTCAGACCTGATCCTGATGGGGGAAAAGATTGAACGTAATATTAAGCAAGGAAAGTTCCAAGTCGATGAATCAACTGCATCTGGCAGTAATAGGAAAGCTTATGGTGGGCGCCGTCAGGGCGAGGCTAGCGCAGTATTTGGAGGCCGAGGCCGAGGCCGAGGCAGGGGAAGAGGTCAATATCGTCAGCCGCAGCAGGTGTCGAGTGTTACTATCCCCTATCAGCAACAACCAATCCAGCAGCAACAACCGGTTCAGCAGCAACCAATGCCACAGCAGCAGCAGCCTCAGCAGGGGGCACAGCAAGCTCAGCGAAGATTCCAGGCTAATAAGCCGAGAAGAGTGTTTGAGAAACCTCCCTCAACCTATGCTGATTTGTTGCAGACATTGTTGGGATTAAATCTGGTAGAGAAAAGAACTCTGGCACCGATAACGGGAGCTCCCCCGTTCGGCTACGATGCAAGCAGGCACTGCGAGTTTCATTCTGGGGCCCCGGGTCACGATATAGAAGGTTGCCATGCTTTTAAGCACGTTGTGCAGGATCTTTTGGACAACAAGACTATCAACTTCGGAACGGCAGGTCCGAATATAGTCCAGAAACCCATGCCTAATCATGGGGCGAACGCCGTGCTGACTGAGGAAGGTCTGAATCTTATCATGAATGTTGAAGATTTAAAGACGCCGCTGAGCGAGATAAAGAGCCGACTGTTGCAAGGAGGTGTTTACCCAGGATGTAATGAGTACTGTTTAGATTGTTGGGCCCTGGCTGGGGGGTGTGAGGATTTGAAGAAAGGCATTCAGGCTTTAATTGATGAAGGTATATTGCAGTTTGATCGAGCGGCAACTGATGAGCCTGCAGGGGCAGTAGTGGATAATCGGAGTGATGTGGCCACGGTGACGATTCCTCGGAAGACGATCACTATTGCAGCACCAGCTCAGCGACCACCGATTACCATAACTAAGGCCGGGCCAATCCCGTATGAGAACACGAAAGCAGTCCCATGGTCATATGGGCTAGAGGTGTATTGTGACGGGATAAAGATTGATGTTAACAAGCAGCCAGCGGAGATTGTGGATAACGTTGTTGATTCAGGAGGTATGACGAGGAGTGGCAGGATCTTTATATCTCCTGAAGTGGAGGCGGAAAGACTAGCGAAAGGAAAAGGGAAAGCGGTTGAGAATGTTCCGGTACAAGCAAGTGAAAAAGAAGCAGCATCGAAAGATGTAGAAGAGTTCATGCGCTTGATTCGGAAAAGTGATTATAAAATTGTGGAGCATCTGCAGCAGACACCGTCTAAAATATCTATCTTGTCATTGCTGTTGTGTTCGGAAGCTCACAGAAATGCTTTGCTGAAAGTCCTGGACACTTCTTTTGTACCCTAGGATGTCTCCGTAAATCAGCTAGAAGGAGTATTGGCACATGTGAATGCAGGCCACAGCTTGGGCTTTACCGATTTTGACTTGACTCCGAAAGGGAGAGATCATAATATGGCATTACACGTATCTGTTGAGTGTAGAGGGTCAGTAATGTCGCACGTATTGGTTGACACCGGATCATCTTTGAATGTGCTGCCCAAGAAGGCGATGATGAAGCTGGATGTTCGAGGGATTTTGTGTACACCCAGTGATTTGGTAGTCAGAGCGTTTGACGGCACGCGGAGAACAGTCTTCGGATCGATTACCTTGCCTCTGCAAGTGGGGCCGGAAGTGTTTGCAACGGAATTTTATATCATGGATATACTGCCTGCGTACAGCTGCTTGCTGGGAAGACCTTGGATTCATGGGGCAGGGGCAGTCACGTCTACCCTGCATCAGAAGTTAAAGTATATGGTCAGAGACAGCGTAGTCACCGTGTGCGGAGAAGAAGACATCCTGGTCAGCCATCTATCTTCGTTTAAATATGTGGAAGTCGACGGAGAGATCCACGAGACGCCATGCCAGGCATTCGAAGGTTTGCGCATCAAGGACAAGGGTCCCGGGCCGAGCAAAGTGCCAGAGATAGCTGTCTCATCGTATAAAGAAGCCCAAGCTCTAGTGGAGGCAGGAGAAGCCAAGGGCTGGGGCAAAGTGCTGGACATTCCTGTGAAAATGGATCGGTTCGGGCTAGGGTACCGACCGTCGTCATCAACTCCTTCCGTGGGGGCCCCCCGTTTCAGAAAACCAATTGTCATCTCTGCCAGTGGAGTATGTCATGAAACTGTCAATGCTGCTTCAGAGTCCGATGAAGGAGACAGCGACTGTGATATGGATGCCTGGATTCAGCCAAGCACGCCAGGACAAGGACTGTGCAACTGGTCTATTCAGGAGCTTGTTCCTGTGACTTTTAAACAGTAATGCTTTGCTTTATTAATTGTTGAATAATCTGATGTCTTGCCCGGGGCATCAGGATTTGCTTAGGGCTGTGTTGTTATAAACATTGCGCGTTAATCATTAAATAAATGGCGTTTTTTATGTGCAAATACTGTAATCTCTGTCTTTCTTGTTTTATATTTTTCAATAAAATGGCAACATGGTTATTCGCTTTATACGCATTTTGAAGCACTTAACCATTCCTTTTGCAGGATAACATTTTCAGATGACATCCTTGAGCCACCTATGACTCGTCCCGACTTCGATCACCCGGTATTCCAGACCGAAGAAGAGGTTGTCGAAGATAGCGACGTTCCTGAGGAACTGTCTTGGTTGGTGAAGCAAGAGGAAAGAGCCATTCTGCCTCACGACGAGGTCATCGAAATTATCAATTTGGGGTCGGAAGGGGTTGAGAAAAATATTCGTATCGGAGCCGCATTGCAGAGTGATATCAAGCGAAGACTGGTTGAAATGCTCCGAGAGTATAATGATGTATTCGCTTGGTCATATGAGGATATGCCAGGGCTCGATACTGATATGGTTGTGCATCGCCTGCCACTGAAAGAAGATTGCCCACCGGTCAAACAAAAGCTTCGCAGAACTCGACCAGATATGGCAATGAAGATCAAAGAGGAGGTGCAGAAACAGTGGGACGCTGGTTTCCTGGCTGTGACGAAGTATCCCTCATGGGTTGCCAACATCGTACCAGTGCCAAAGAAAGATGGCAAGGTTCGAATGTGCGTGGATTATAGAGATTTGAATAAAGCAAGCCCAAAAGACGATTTTCCGCTTCCTCATATTGACGTGTTAGTTGATAATACTGCTCAGTACTCCGTATTCTCCTTCATGGATGGCTTTTCAGGCTATAATCAAATTAAAATGGCGCCAGAGGATATGGAGAAGACTACTTTCATAACGCCTTGGGGAACATTTTGCTACAAAGTGATGCCCTTTGGTTTGAAAAATGCTGGGGCAACATATCAGCGTGCGATGACGACTCTTTTTCATGACATGATGCATAA
Source organism: Lathyrus sativus (assembly GCA_963859935.3). Taxonomy (NCBI): domain Eukaryota; kingdom Viridiplantae; phylum Streptophyta; class Magnoliopsida; order Fabales; family Fabaceae; genus Lathyrus; species Lathyrus sativus. The sequence continues at coordinate 602,017,483 of OZ012738.1, forward strand.
AGAGATCGAAGTTTATGTTGACGATATGATTGCCAAATCCCAGACGGAGGAAGAGCATCTGGTGAATCTGTTGAAGTTGTTTAAAAGACTTAGGAAGTTCAGGCTGAGGCTGAACCCTAATAAATGCACCTTCGGGGTGAGATCGGGTAAACTGCTGGGGTTTATCGTAAGCGAAAGAGGAATAGAGGTCGATCCTGCTAAAATAAAAGCTATTCAAGAAATGCCGACGCCTAAAACAGAGAAAGAGGTGCGCGGGTTTTTAGGGAGGTTGAACTACATTGCTCGGTTCATATCTCACCTAACAGCTACGTGTGAACCATTGTTCAAGCTATTGAAAAAGGATCAAGCTGTAACGTGGAACGAAAATTGTCAAAAGGCGTTTAATAAAATAAAGAAGTATCTGCAGGAGCCTCCTATTTTGATACCCCCAGTGGCAGGTAGACCCTTGATCATGTATTTGACGGTTCTTGAGGGAAGCATGGGTTGTGTTCTCGGTCAACACGACGAGACAGGGAGAAAAGAGCATGCGATCTATTACTTGAGTAAGAAATTTACAGACTGTGAATCTCGATACTCAATGCTGGAGAAAACTTGTTGCGCGCTAGCCTGGGCCGCCAAGCGTTTGAGGCAGTACATGCTGAATCATACAACCATGCTTATCTCGAAGATGGATCCGATCAAATATGTATTCGAAAAGCAGGCGTTGTCAGGTAGAATTGCCCGGTGGCAGATGGTCTTGACTGAATATGATATTCAATACGTCTCGCAAAAGGCTATAAAGGGGAGTGTGCTGTCTGAGTATCTGGCGGAGCAGCCTATTGAAGAGTACCAATCGATGAGATTTGATTTTCCTGACGAGGATATCATGTACTTAAAGATGAAAGATTGCGAAGAACCGTTGCCAGACGAGGGACCAGAGTTGGGGTCCAAATGGCAGATGATATTTGACGGAGCTGTGAATGCTTACGGTAGCGGAATAGGGGCAATCATCACCACGCCACACGGGTCGCACATCCCGTTTACTGCCCGATTGACCTTTGCCGTTACCAACAATGAGGCCGAATACGAAGCTTGTATAATGGGGCTTGAAGAAGCCATTGATTTGCGAATCAAACATCTAGACGTATACGGAGACTCAGCTCTGGTGGTGAATCAGATCAAAGGGGAATGGGAGACACGGCAGCCCAATTTGATACATTACATGAATTATGCAAGGAGATTGTTGCCTTTCTTCGACAAGGTTGAATTGCATCACGTACCGCGGGCAGAAAATCAAATGGCTGACGCCCTTGCCACCTTGTCTTCCATGTACAAGGTCAACTTCTGGAACGAAGCTCCCCAAATCACTATCTCTCGGTTGGACAGGCCAGCTTATGTATTTGCTATTGATGAAGCGTCTGATGACAAACCGTGGTATTTCGATATCCTTAATTTCCTGAAGAATAAAGAGTATCCGGCTGGGGCATCCAGTCAAGATCAGAAGACTCTCAGGAGATTAGCGGGCAATTTCTACTTGAATCCGGATGGCGTCTTGTACAGAAGAAACCACGATTTGGTGTTGTTGCGTTGTGTAGATGAGAAAGAGGCAAAGCTCCTCATGGAGGAAATTCATGAAGGTGCCTTTGGTACGCATGCTGGTGGGCATGCTATGACGAGAAAGCTGCTGAGGGCAGGTTACTTTTGGCTGACGATGGAAACTGATTGTTTCAAGTTCGCGAGGAAGTGCCACAAGTGCCAAATCTATGCTGACAAGATACACGTGCCTCCAAGTCCTCTGAATGTGATGTCATCTCCATGGCCATTCTCGATGTGGGGAATCGATATGATTGGAAAGATCGAGCCGACGGCTTCTAATGGGCATCGGTTCATCCTAGTAGCAATCGATTATTTCACCAAGTGGGTGGAAGCGGCGTCTTACGCGAATGTAACGAAGCAAGTGGTGGCTAGATTCATCAAGAGAGATATCATTTGCCGATATGGGATCCCCGAGCGGATAATCACGGATAATGGTTCAAATCTGAACAACAAAATGATGAAGGAGCTCTGTCAGAATTTCAAGATCGAACATCACAACTCCTCCCCTTACCGACCCAAGATGAACGGCGCTGTCGAAGCGGCCAATAAGAATATCAAGAAGATCATCCAGAAAATGGTGGTGACTTATAAAGATTGGCATGAAATGCTACCTTTCGCTTTGCACGGTTATCGTACGACGGTACGCACATCAACCGGGGCAACTCCGTTCTCGTTGGTATACGGAATGGAAGCGGTATTACCATTAGAGGTTGAGATCCCTTCTCTGAGGGTATTGCGAGACGTTCAGCTGGACGAGGCAGAATGGGTAACGAATAGATTGAACCAACTGAGTTTGATGGACGAGAAGAGGCTAGCTTCTCTGGCATACGGTCGTTTGTACCAAAGACGAATGAAGAAAGCGTACGACAAAAAGATACAGCCGCGAAGCTTTCAGACGGGCGACCTTGTGCTGAAAAGGATTCTCCCGCCGCAAGCAGATCACAGGGGCAAGTGGACCCCCAACTACGAAGGGCCATACGTTGTCAGAAAGGTCTTTTCAGGAGGAGCGTTGTTGTTGTCCACCATGGACGGAGAAGACTTTGCGTCGCCTGTGAATTCGGACGCAGTTAAAAAATACTTTGCTTGAAATAGACCCGCTGGACAGAAAAAAGAGAGTCCAGGCAAAAATGGGGCATCCTGGCGAACCAAAAACAGAATGAAAGGTTCGGGCAAAAATTAGGGATAAAATTGAAAAAATGTACACCCGCGAAGTTGAAAACCTACACTGGGCGGCTTCGGCAAAAAAAGGGTATCCCGGTGAACCGAAAACCCGTAAAGGGCGGTTCACGCAAAAGTTAGGGATTTGAAAAGCAAATGACTGCGGTCCGAATATGATATTGCAATGAGCATCAATGCGGGAGAATACATTTGAGGAGTCAGTTATCGGATACAATCTCTTCAGAAGTGGGGATACCGGGAAAGCATTAGAGTCGGACGAGTCATGGGAGGATCAGTTCGTGGTATTCATCTGCGTCCAGTTGCCGACATGTGTACAAAATTTAATTTGTCAAAATATTCATGCTTCTTGTGCGTACTTATGTATTTGCTTTGCGTAGCTTCCTCTTTTCAGGAGTTACATCCCGTGTACAAAAACTCCGCCCATTCAGGGGCCCGATCAATAAAACACGTTATTCAGTATTTGACACTGTTCTTTACTGTTTTGTGCATGATAAAACGCCTACGTTTGATGAAACTAGCATGAGTATAACATCACTGGCCCTTGCCAACAATTGTTAAAGCTTTGAATTAACTGAGTGTAACGTCACTAACCTGAATTGATTTGATTGCATAGGCTTGTCTTGTCTTATTTGTGTTGTTGCAGTTTTCATAACCATACGAAGAAGGTGATCAAAAGGTTGCGATAATGAAAGACTCAGTCCCCATGCAGGGCATGCATGTTCTTCCTGAAGAAGGATAGAATTTCCCAGCTAGCCGTAGCTTATCCAAAGGACGTGCTCCAGAAAAGTTATTCGTCCTCAGCAGAGTTTGGCGATTCTAAGATCGAAAGGCTGTATTCAGGCAGGTTCATCTTTCCCCGCAGGGTCATGCACTCTCCCCCAGCGGAGCTCTCTTTTCAGCAAGTGTTCTTTCCTTCCAGTGGAATTCGAAGATTATGACTCTCCCAAGCAGAGTTGATCGTGGTACCTGTCATTTATTTTGTCAAGGATACTGGTGATATCAGTTCACGTTCCAGCAGAAAGTCCGATCGAACTATGCACATCTGTTATTCCCCAGCAGAGTTATATTCCCCAACAGGGGGTTACCTCAACAAGGTGTTTGGTTTAAGTTCCTAATGTCCCAGCAGGGTTGACTTCACCCTTCCAGCATTTATTTTGCTGGAATAATTCTGTAGCATCTGGCTATCCCCGGCGGAGTCGGCATTATCTCTAGCATTTATTTTGCTGAAGCAGTTTCTGTACTCTAGCAGTTCAGATGGAGAGAGTTCTTGCCCAAATGAATTACCAAACTTTCAAGATCTCGGCATGAGACATCCAATGATAATGTCAGTTTCGGCAGTATCCCCCACAGGGTTATCATGATGAAGTCTTCTTTATGAATTTCTCGTGTTTTCCCGCCAGAGACAGTAGGCAGAATGTCTCCTTATCCCCAAGCAGAGTTTGTTTGTCATCAACGGGTTCCATGAGTCAGAATTTCAGAGGCCACCGCTGGTTATCAGAGCAGGCGTCCGATAGTTGGTTTCCAGACATCCCCAGTAGAGTTCATCTCAAAGTCGCTGTTACGTCAGTGCTAAGGAGTTTTGTGGGTGAGGATCATGGAAGAACTAAGTCCTGACGCGGACGATTTATTCCTATATTGACGGGATTTCTTCAGAAGTGGGCGTCCTAACGTGGACAGGTTTATTTCCCTGAATTGGTGAGGTGTGTTAGTCCTATCGTGGGCAGATTCAGTTTCTCGAAATTAGTGGAATGGGAGGTCATGACGTTGACAAAAGTGGTTACTCTTTGTGTTGGTGTCCTGACGCGGACAGATCAGACCAGCATGTGAGTCCTTACGTGGACAAGTTTTATTTCCTCAGCAGGTCGAAGATGCCGGAGTCCTAATGTGGACAAATCAAGACGAGATCAGTGTCCTGACGTGGACAAATCACAGAAGAAGTTATTCCTAACGTGGAAGAAGAAGTTTATTCCTTACGCGAAAAATTGGGGTCCTTACGTGGACAGAGTCAGGAAAAGTTGAGTCCTGACGTGGACAGATTCAGAATCAAAGTTGAATTCCTTACGTGGGAAGATTGGAGTCCTGACGCGGACGTGTCAAGTGGTATTGGAGTCCTTACATGGACAGATTGATATAGTTCTCCTTATGTGGAAAGAAGATTGCTTCCTGACGTGGAAAGATGAAAAGGTTAGTCCTGACGTGGACAGATACAGAAGAAATGATTCCTAACGTGGACAGGTGCTACTCCTAACGTGGAAGAATTTTATTCCTAACGTGGACGATTCAGTTTATGGAAATGCAGACGAATTATCCCCAGCGGAGTTGCCGAGATTTTTCTAGGTTAACAGCAAGTGGAGTCCTAACGCGGACAGGTTTTAGTTGAGATTTCTTCGTATTGATGACGGACAGAGTCCTAACGTGGACAAGCAAGCAATCTGTTATGACAGAATCCTCTTCAGAATGATGAAGACAATCCCCAGCACAGTCGCACGAGATTAGTGGGTTGCCGTAACAATCAGATTCAGCTGATGAATGTCGTTCCCCAAGCAGGAGCGCAATTTAGTTTTGCGGTTGGCAAATTTCTGGTTTCACTAGTATTCAACCGTCTCGTACCGCGAATGTCTGAAGGCTCCGGGCTCTTCACCCAATCGGGTCCAAGCCGCTTGAATAGGGGCAGCTGTTGCACCCTAAAATTTGCTCAACCTTATTCACTTGATTTATGTTTCAATGTCATTAGCATTTGCATATAGAGTCATGTACATAGACTAACCATCTGCATAGCATAAGCATAGAAAGTCATTCAACAGGGGACCAATCATTATTCTCATCTCTAGAGGCCTATCAAGAGGTTATTACCCCAATTCAATCTCATTCAAGTCATCAGGAAAGAATTTGAAAGCAAAGAGTTCAGCAGACCAAGCCTTGAGTCCATCTCCTAGCTGAGGGTATCTGAGGATCAACAAGAGGGTTGTGAGCTGTAAGTTGAAGGCATGGAGAGTATCTAGACATTATGAGAGACTTAGAAAGTCATTTGGAGAAGGAAACAAGTCATTGATGAGAGCACAAGAGCTATAGCTGAAGACAGTCAACTAGGGTTTCATCTGGGTCAACCCTAGGTCAACCCTAGGTCAATTGACTGATTTAAGGGGCATTCAAGTCTATTGGAGAGATGTGGGGTTCATCATTGGACATATAAAGAAGGATATGGAGATATGCCAAGGAGAATTCAAGAGAAATCAAGGAGAAGAGGAGTTTCTAAATTAGGGTTTCTGTGTAAAATCCCCTAATTTAGGTCAAATTTCCAAGCAAGATAAGTCAAAATGCTAGCTTCAAATGGCTTCTTGGCCAACATGAAGCTTGTAGAGGATCTCAAGACCTTTAATTTTAGTGGTGGAAGACATCAAGGAGATTTATAGAACTCAAGTTATGGTCCTTGCAAGTTACAGGTCATCTGAGGTATCTGAATTTTTGTCTGTGAAAGTGACTTGACTTCCAAGCAATTTTTACCCCTCAAGGAGATTTCAAATGAATTCTTGGTCAACATAAGAATTGTTCCTCATTGTCTTATCTTTCTAGAATGGTATAGTATGCCTTCATATGATGTGTGGAACTCAATTTATGGTCTTGGCAAGCAAAGGGTATTTTGGGCATTTGTGAATTACAGGTCATTTTAACCTATGTCTAAAACTCATACAAGGAGGCCTCAAATGGAAAAACTTACAACATCAAACTTGCTCCAAATGGGATTTTAAGTCTAGAAAGAAGGTCACAAATTGTTGGAGAAGCTCATAGCATGAAGTTGTATGATTGGTCAAAATTTGAACTAAAATGGCTTATAATTTGAATAAAGTCAAGATGAAAAATGGTTTGGGAGATTTATGAGTCCAAATGGAGACTTCCAATATATGATTTTGAATGGAAAATCAATTCTAAGAACAATGGTTCAAACACTTTTTTGAGTTTAGAAGGAAAAAAGAAAGTTATCCATGGTTACTTGCCTTTTAAGAAACATAGCCAAAATGGATCAAAGTTGGAAGGCAAGGGAATGTGTAAGATAGATCTAGAATGTTCATGTGAGCTCTATATATTCATGAAATGAAGATTGATCAAGGGTTGGCTTCATTTTCACCAAGAATCTCCCAAATTCTCTCATTCTTTTTCATTGAATTTTCATTCCAATTCCTCAAATTCTTCACCAATCATCATCACAATCAACTTCATTATACTGTTTCATCATCATAGATCATAATTCAATCAAGAACCAAGTGTGATTACTCCATTTTCGAGCACTTCCATCATCAACATCAAAATTGAAGTTTCAAGTTGATAGCACAATTCAAGCCAAGTCTCACTCAAGTGTTGCATACAGAATCGAGTATTGAGTTTGTAGATCAAGATCCAAGCCTCACAAGCCTCAGATCCACAAGATTCAGCATCATCCACAAGATTTCACACCAGGTATGTTTTCTCTGCCACAGCTCGATTCAATTAGGTTAGCATGATTTTGTTAGTTTAGATGTAATGTAGAAGGTTAGTAGAGCAATTAGGATGAATTTGGAGTAGATTAGTGATGATTGTTAGCAGGTGGTAGAAACTGTTAGGGCTTGAAACTTGTAGTAGAATGCATCATAATCTTAGCTTGATGGATCAGAATGATCACCATTAGTCCTAGATTAGATTAGGTTAAGTTTGATGGAGAATTGTGATGGTGCATCTCAGAGTGTTTTAATGGTGACCAGAACTGTTGGCACTCGGGTTGAATGAATGGTTGAGTTTCAAATCAATCTAAGACCATAGACGTGTAGAGGGGGAGATTCTGAACATTTTTCATGTTTACATCATGTTGATTCATGGCCTGGAGAGGGAGAACAGATTGGTAGAAGCTTTCTCGTGCATGAGGTTTCATGGAGTATAAACCCTAGTTCTAACAGGTTCAATGGAGAAGACATAATCTGGACCTTTCATTTCATGTTGGACCTTTGACTAAGAGGGAAATCCTAGGGCTAGCATTTAATTTCAGATTTGGAGGGAAGCGTTGGTGCCAAACGCACCGTTTCATTAATTGAAACGGGCGGGCCTGAGTGAAGGTTGATATCCCCACCCCCAGTAATGAGCCCATTTGGATTTTGAACGTGATATCCTGTGCTTTTCTCACCCCCCTGCGTGGTTTTTGTTTTCATTAATTCTGAAGTGTTTCTGGGCTTAGTGAATTCGCTAGTCACACCCCCTGCTGCTTGGCCCATCCAATTATTAACTAGGCGTGGTTTCTATTCATACCCCCCTCCCTCATTTTAATTCAATTTAATTTTTTAATTCCACTTTAATTTTTACCAACTTCAAAAATTCATAATAAATACATAAAAAATCATTTTCAATTCATTCTTTTTACACTATTTTCTTTAGGATGTCTAGAATATTATAGAAAAATAAAATTGCATTTTTAGTTTTTTATTTCATATTTTTTCCATATTTTCCAAATAAATGTCATTTTAAATAGATTCATTTCATGCATGATTTTGTTAATTTTGGTTCTATTAAATGCTTTCATATTTTTTTGTTCATTCTCTTTAGGGTGTTTAGATGAGATATTGAACTTGTAGAAACAATTTAGTTCCCATTTTTAGAAATTAAATTTAGGTGCTTAATGTAGGCTTGAACAACATGAACAAATTAGGGTTTTTAGGTGATGACTTAGGAAGTTTGATTTTTTTTTCCTTAGGACTTAGGATTTAACTAGATTAGTTATGGGACTATAGGGGCTATGGGTAGCTATTAGATCCCTTAGAAAAAGTCAGGACTCCCCTACTGCTATTAATACTGTCTGTATATCTGATTGACTGGTGTGGTGTGCCCTCTGGGGATTATTGCTTGCTTGCTTGGGTATTGGGATTGCCTGGGAATTTGGGAGAGCTGAAGACTTGAGGTGATGAAGACCATTGGAGATTCAGAGATTGAAGATCAACTGCCAGAGTTGGAGAGGGGGTTCTTGCTAGCAGCTGCTGAGGAGACTAGGGTTTAGGAGCTAGGCAGAGCTCTAGATTAGAAAGTTTGTTTCTCAAACATGGATTGCCTTGTCTGCATCCATTCTTCTCTGTGATTCAGAGTCTCTCTGAGACACTCACCCCCTTCCTTTGGAAGGCTTGGTGATAGTGTCTATGAGATAGAACTCTTGAGAGAAAATGTCTCTTGTGTTAGAAGCAGTCTGTTCACCACCCTTGGTAGTCAGCTGATTGCTTAACACCCAATTCACTCTTGTGACTGATCCCCCATCCTGGAGGTTTGAGCTTGAAGAAAAGCCATTGCAGATAGAAGACTGATGATCAAAACCCTTATCTGAAGGTCATGAAGATGGAGATTGATGCTTGTTGAAGCCTGTAGCTAATTGGAGATTACTGGAAGCCAGATGTTGATTCAGAGCTGCTGATGCCGTTTATTTTGCTGTTGTATTTCATTGCTGATGTATTGATTGGTTTTCTGAACTGTATTGTTTGCTGTTTACCCTGCTGGGTTGAAAGTGAAGTCTGTTCACTTTTGCCTATTGTTTTCTAGGTTCGAGGTTGAGTGGGACTCCCTTGCCTCGCTTGTACTGTTGCATCCATGCATTTTACTGTTTTACTATATATATCTGTTATTGTTTCTGTTTCTGCCTATCCCGTAGGATCTCTGTTTCTCTCTGTGCAAGAGAGGAGCATGATAGACACTAGGTCTTAACCCATGCATGATAACATTAGGATAGTTCGATTCCCTTCGCAACCATAGGTTAGAGTTCTATCTCTTCTTCCTCAAAACAAATAGAAAAATACATAAAGATTTCAAACACAATAAAAGACACTTCTTCCGTAAAAGAATGTGAACTCATCAAGACGTCATTTTTGTCCGTCGGGACTGCTAATCAGGAAACCCTTTTCAGAAGGAATAAAATCAACCAAGACAAGCTTGTGTCGTACGTGGCCCGAACTACGTTTGCTCTGATCTTTCATGCCGTATGAAAGTACGTAGGCATAGGATGCGATATCCTAGAGAGCAACCTTCCCCTCCTTTCCCGTAGGTAGGCGAACTACGTTGACTCTGATTTCTCGTTCCAGGCGGGAATACGTAGGCATAAAGTGCGATACTTTGCCGAGTCATTTTTATTTCCATTTTATTTTCTTTTTCACCCTTGACCTATAGAGTAGATAGAATAACAATCCATACCCGAAAACAAGCGTGGATCCCATCGAGTACGATGGACGTGAGGGGTGCTAATACCTTCCCCTTGCGTAACCGACTCCCGAATCCAGGTTTTGGTTGCGACGACCATACCTTTCCCGTGTTGTGCGAGGTTTACTCTGAGCGTTTCCTTTCCCTCCCGTGGGATAAATAACGCACGGTGGCGACTCTTCTGTTCAGCCGGCGCCGATTTTCGCAGTAGCGACACTTTCAACTATGGATGGTGAATATTTTTCGTCTCTTGTGAACGCAGACGCAGTCAAAAAATACTTCGCGTAAAAGAGACCTGCTGGACCACAAAAAAGAAAAGGCCAGGAAAAAAAAGGCCATCCCTGCGAACCACAAAAAGAAAAGGTTTGGGAAAAAATTAGGGATAAATATAAAAAAAGAATTGAATAAACCTGCAAAGTTGAAAATATGAAAAGGCAACTTTGGCAAAAATGGGTATCCCGGTGGATTGAAAACCTGAAAGGGCGATCTAGGAATAAGTTAGGGATTTGAAAGCGAGAGGCTACAATCTGCGTTCGATCTGTAAGCTCGTTTCAACTGTTTAGAATTCCAATGGATAGGAATCGGTCCAATCATCCTTCTCAGAAAGAGAAAGTATTTGAGAGCGTCGAAGACATACAGGTCATAGCTGAATCAGAACTTGATGGAAATCCATTTTCCAGATTGTCAATATGTATATTTCATTTTTTATATTTATGTAATTACATCTTTCTAGGAATTACTTCCTGATGTAAATGCCCAATTACGGGTCAATTCAATCAATAAAGTTTCATTTCACTCAAATAGCTTTCTTGTTGTTGTTTTTGTTTTTACTGTTTTGTTTGCAAAAGACGTCTGATATTTTGATAAACATTGCATATGAAAATGCAGAAGCTTTAGGCATATGAAAACATTTGAAATTGCTCGGAAGGTTGAGTGCCTTGAATGGTAAATACAGTTTCCATGTTATTCTTGGAGACACTTTTGTTTGTTTCATGTTTGCAGGAATTGTAGTTAAAGGGTCATCCCCAATATGAGGCTTGTTTGACCTATTTATCCCTAGTAGAGTGTTTCTCCTTGCGGAGAACTTACATATCTTTTCCTCAGCAGATCAGGAGATGTGATTTCCCTAGCAGAGCACTATGAAGTTTCTAATTGTTCTCCCCAGTGAGAGTCTAGAAGTTAGCTTTTCCCAGCCAAGATTAGAGTTTTTTATTGTTCTCCAACAAGAGTTCAAGTCCACCAGACAGGGTAATGGATGGTTTGTTTGTGCTTCCCGAGCATGTTTGCGTCTCTAGTAGTGATGTTTTTTGATCCCTAGTAGAGCAGAATGACAGATGTTTCTAGATGGAGTAGATGGTAGTTATCCAGCAGTGTAATTTACCAGTATTGGTGGTTCCCAGTGGAGTGGTATTCCCAATGATATTTCCCCAACGGAGTTGTCATCATTGGATTTTGTCCCCAACAAAGAAGTGGGCTCAGCATTGTCCCATAGTAGAGTTGGCATCAGTAATTATCCTTCCTCAGTGGAGTTGGTTATTGAATTCCTCAAAAGGTGGAAACTAGTAATGGCCAGTATCTATAGCAGGTTAAAGCCCAATCGTCATTGGCACATCTCTTCATTAGAATCCTGGTGATTTTTCCTCAGCAGCCGTCTATCGTGCCTACTTTTCCGTGGAGTGGAGGTTTTGTGGTTTTCATCAGCAGAAGTTATGACCTTGGGGACAATACAGTTTTTCATCCCCAACGGTGTTTGGTTCAGTTATTCATCACTTATTTTGATGGGGTGTTCTTTTGCATCACATGAGCATCATTACATTGGACCCTCAAACATATAACATTTCCTTTGACATGGAGCATTACGCCATGGAAAGAAAAATTCAAACATGCATATGGAGCATAATCCAATTTTGGCACCTTTCCTTCCCAATTCGTTACCCAAACCTAGAGTAATGTTTATTTCCAAAGAGAAAGCGTTACTTTATCCTTAAGCAGTAGGTTTGTAATCTTACCCTTATTTCCTTCTAGAGGAATCATATCACTTTTTCCTTGTAGAATTGTTTGTTCAAGATTTTCGTTCCCCAGCGGAGTTATCTTTACTTCACTTTAGGTTGTAGGTCCGTCGATTCTACTTCCTACATCCCTTTTCGGTTCCCAGCCGTCTCCTTGTTGTAATTTTGCCTTTGATTGGTGTTCTTTCCAAAATCTAGTTCCTGACTAGTACCTTAGTTCTCGACCAACCCTTTTCGGTTCCTAACCGTCCTTTGTTGCGAGTTTGCCTTTGTTCGACGTTCTTTCTAAAATCTAGTTCCAGACTAGTACATTGGTTCTCGACCAACCCTTGTCGATTCTTGACCATTCTTTTTTGAGTTCGCCTTTGTTCGGCGTTCTTTCCAAAATCTAGTTCTCGAGTAGTACCTTGGTTCTGACCAACCCTTTTCGATTCCCAATCATCTTTTATTGTGAGTTCGCCTTTGTTTAGCATTCTTTCCAAAATCTAGTTCCCCACTAGTACCTTGGTTCCCGACCAACCATTTTTGGTTCCCGACCGTCCTTTGTTGTGAGTTCACCTTTGACTGGCATTCTTTCCAAAATCTAGTTCCCGACTAGTACCTTGGTTCTTGACTAATACTTTTTCGGTTCTCGGCCGTCCTTTTGTTGTGAGTTCGCCTTTGACCGACGTTCTTGGTTCTCGACCAACCCATTTTGGCTCCTGACCAACCATTTTGTAAATTCAGTTCTGGACTGATATCCAATCATCCTTTTCTCTCCCCACAGATGTCACACCCTAATTTTGACCTTAAAATCCCTCCTTTTCGTGCATAACATTCCCAGGTCAATCATACCAGCATGGTTAACCAGACCTTTATGCTTTGTTATTTATGTTTATTCACTGTTGAATTGGGGATATGCCTCGAAGGGACCTCGAGAATTGGTCGGTCAACTTTGAACACACCGTTAGCTCAGTGCACTGGACTCAAGTGAACACGACTCAAGCTCAAATCAAGGAAGATTTTATCCTTACTCATCGGAATTATATCATACTTGTTCCCCTTTTAGATTTCAAAGAAAGAGTTTGGATCCTATTATCAGTAGCTTGTGAGCAATATGCCTAAAGTTCGACTTTATTTCACCATGGGAAAATTACAAATTCGAGTATAAATGCATGTAATTCAAGTTGTTATAAATTTCGGGAGTTGAAGACTCGCATTACAATCTATTTCATGGTGAACTCTTGTTTAAAGTTGTGAACAGTGTTTTTTAGGTCTATGAGTTGGTTGATTCAAAGTTACCTCAAGATATAGCAATGTGGTATCAATTTAAATAACATCCTTTAACATAGTAGTGGGATCATTTAGTTATAAGCATTCAGGGTTTCGTTCCAAATTATGTGCTTTGGTTACTTATTTTTCTTATAACCAAGCTACCTTGACATGATTTGTTAATCCCATTCAAAATCTCAACTTCATCCAAGAAGAAACATACAGGGTTTATACAAGATTTTAATATTCTTTGGTTCACAAGTATAACGGAACTAAGTTACACAATGTATAGAAATCAAAGCTTGTTTGCACGATTAAATACAAGTCTTGAAAAAGAAAACAACGCATAATATGCAACAACCTCTCGTTAACATGTTACTACTCTATATTAAAGCTACGCTAAGCATAATCACTGAATTATTTGCACCATTATACCAATCCTGCTATAATTTGTAATCACTAAGAATTATGCAGATGCCATATATTGCCATAACAAGATCCTCCACTTTGATCCTTGAGCAGCTAATAGGAAGATTGGAGGAGTAGCGGACATGTAAAGGCAGCTGTAGAGAATTATAGACGAGCATCGCTTCTCCGCAAAGACTTCCCTAAAAGGTAAGCTGCTATTTTCTGCACAAACTTCAGTGTGCCCATCATTGGGAGGATCACGATCAATGTTCAAAGAGAAAAGAAGACGGGTAAACATTGTCAGTTCCTTCCTAATGCTTGTTGGTGCAAAGGTAGAATAAATGATGAAAGGTAGAAATATTCTATTAAGAATGACGGCAGAAAAACATGAGTAAAAGTTACAATGATTGTCACCCTATTTATAAGCTAAAACTAGGGTTACTAGAATAAGATAAAATACTAAAATACCCTCTAACAAACTTAGGGACTAAGGAAAATAGTACAACTAAATAAATATGAATTACTATTAATATTCTAATACCATCCCTTAATTCATATTCCATCAAAACTTGTAACACCAATTCCATCCCTTAGTCTGAGAAATTGATCAGTCTTGATAGCTTTCGTCAGAACATCTGCCAACTGCTTCTGAGTGCTGCAGTGTACAACTTCTAACACTCCACTCTGAACTTGATGTCTCAGAAAATGATACTTGGTCTCAATATGCTTGCTTCTCCCATGCAACACTGGGTTTCTGGCAAGATTGATTGCAGACTTATTGTCAATCATCAACTTCAGAGGTTTGTCTACTTTAATCTTCAGATCCTGCAACAGATTCAGAATCCACACAGCTTGGCATGCAGTAACAGCACCTGCAATGTATTCAGCTTCACAGGTTGACAACGTCACAACAAGTTGCTTCTTGGAACACCAAGAAATGGAACCTCCCAGAAATTTGAACAAGTACCCAGATGTACTTCTTCTGTCAACTCTGTCTCCACACCAATCAGAGTCTGAATAACTCAGAAGTTCTGACTCATTATTTCCTCTAGAGGGAAATAACACTCCATACTTCAGAGTTCCTTTGATATACCTCAGAATCCTGACAGCAGCTTGGTAATGGGACCACTTAGGTTTACTCATGAACCTACTAACCATCCCAACTGAGTAGCAAATATCAGGTCTGGTATTGCACAGATACCTCAGAGAACCAACCAACTGTTTGAAGGTTGTAGCATCCACATCCTTTCCTTCAGAGTCTGAATCCAGTTTCTGATTTGTATCAGAAGGTGTGACAGCCATCTTACAATTCTTCAGATCAAATCTCTTCAGAAGTTCTAATTCATACTTAAGTTGATGCAAAATGATACCTTTCTCAGAATATCTGAACTCCATCCCTAGAAAGTATGTCATTTTGCCTAGATCAGTCATTTCAAATTCATTCATTAGAACCTTCTTGAACTTGGTTATCTCCTGTTCAGAACTTCCAGTCAACAGTATATCATCAACATATAAACATACCAGAGTCATATTGCCTTCAGAAGTATGCTGAACATAGACATTGTACTCCATCTCACATTTCTGAAAGCCTTGCTTCTTGAAAAATGAATCAATCTTCTGATTCCAAGCTCTGGGCGCTTGTTTCAATCCATATAGAGCTTTGTATAATCTGTACACCATCCCTTCCTGATTCTTTTTCACAAATCCAGGAGGTTGTGACACGTAAACTTCTTCTTCTAATGGACCATTCAGAAATGCATATTTTACATCTAAATGCATCAGAGGCCAATTCCTGTTAGCAGCTATTGCAATCACTATTCTGATTGTTTCATGTCTTGCTACAGGTGCAAACACTTCAGAATAATCCAGCCCAGGTTTCTGTAGAAATCCTCTGGCTACCAACCTTGCTTTATGTTTGCCAATTGAGCCATCTGGCTTTAACTTCTGCTTGAAAACCCATCTGACGCTGATGGCTTTCTTGTCTTTTGGAAGTTCTGTCAGCTTCCAAGTCTTGTTTCTCTCTATAGCATCAAGTTCTTCTTTCATGTCCTTCAGCCAGGGCTTCTGCTTAAGAGCCTCTTCTGTACTTATGGGTTCAGAGTCTACTAACATGGCACACTGAATAACTTCTCCTTCAGAGTCTACTTCAGTATCTTGCAGCATGTCAAATTCTGCAAATCTTCTGGGAACGCTTCTGATTCTTTGTGGTCTCTGAACTTGTTCAGAGTCTTGAGCTTCAGAGTTTCCAGCTTCAGATGGTTGACTTCCTCTAGAGCTTTGACCATCTTCAAGATCTGGCATATTTTCAGAGTCTTGGCCATCTTCAGAGTCTGAATTTCCACCAGAATCTGGATTACCATCAGAGTCTGGATCATCAGAGTCACCTTCATCTTCTGAGTCTTCTCCAGAGTCAGAATCACTATCAGAGTCAGAATCAACTTCAGAGTTTACTTCAACTTCAGAAGTTCTTAACTCTGACCTTTCTTCAGAAGTTCTAACATCAGAATCAGATTGAGACTTATCCCAATTCCAAACTTCTGATTCCTTCACAATCACATCTCTGCTGAATTCAATTTTATTGGTTTCTAGACAATAGAGCTTGTATGCACCTGTACTGTGGTACCCTATCAGAATCATCACTTTGCTTCTATCATCCAGCTTCTGTCTTCTGGCTTCTAGAACATGTTTATAGCAAACAGAACGAAACACCTTCAGATGACTAACACTTTGCTTGTCTCCAGTCCACTTCTACATTGGAACTATTTCCTTCAGCTTCTTCGTAGGACATCTGTTAAGTACATACGTTGCAGTGGCAACAGCTTCTCCCCAGAGCTTCTGAGGAAGCTTCTTCTCCTTTAGCATGCTTCTCACCATATCAAGCAAAGTACGGTTTCTTCTTTCAGCAAGACCATTGTGTTGAGGGGTATAAGGAGCAGTAACCTCATGCTCAATTCCATTCTCCTCACAGAACTTCTGGAACTCTTTGGAGTTATACTCACCTCCACCATCAGTTCTAAGAATCTTCAACTTCTGACCACTCTGATTCTCAGCCTTCATTATGAACTTCTTGAATTCATCAAACACCTCATGTTTAAATTTAATAAGGGATACCCATGTCATTCTTGTGAATTCATCAACAAACAACACAAAGTACTTATTCCCTCCAATTGATGCTACTGGAAATGGACCACACACATCAGAATGTACAACTCCCAAGGCATGTTTTGCTCTTAGAGCAACTTCTGACGCAAATGGCAAACGTGGTTGTTTTCCTTCCATGAAAACTTTGCATGACTTCTCAGGCTTCTTAATTGCAGGAATTCCATGTACCATCTTCTTTGAATTCAGATGTTTTAGGCTTCTGAAATTCAAATGACCAAATCTTCTGTGCCACAGCTCACTCTCCTTCTCAGCACATGTTGCACTAAGACATTCTGAGTCTGCAGTTCTGACATTCACCTTGAATGTTCTATTCCTTCCCTGTTCTGACTCCATAATCAACTTCTGATTGCAGTCATACAGCTTCAGAAGATTATCCTTCATGGTAACTGAAAAACCTTTCTCAATTAATTGTCCCACACTCATCAGATTGCTTCTGATGCCAGGTACATACCACACGTTCTGAATCAATGCTGTTTTCCCATTGTTCAGAATCACTCTGACATTTCCCATACCTTCTGCATTAAGATATTTGTCATCAGCACATCTGATCTTTGTTCTCTTTTCAGAGTCAAAGTCAACCAGCCATTTCTTGTTTCCAGTAAGATGATTTGAACAGCCAGTGTCCATATACCACCAGTCTATCAGATCCATATTATCAGATTCAGAAGCCATCAATAGCACAGATTCGTCATCAGAACTTCTGGCTATATTTGCTTCTTCTGATTTTCTCTCCTTGTTTGACCAACAATCTCTAGCAAAGTGACCAAACTTCTTACAACAGTAACATTGGATCTTCTTCTTGTCATACTTCTCTTTTCCCTTCTGAGCATTCTTTTGTCTATCAGAGGTTGAGCTTTCTGACTTCTGACCACCATCAGATCTTCTCCTGGCTTCTGACTGCTTCTGATACCTCCTATCAGAAGTTGCTTTCAGAGCCTGCTGCTCTACTTCCTTTTCAGAAGTTCTCTCAGTCAAACGCAACTCTTGTGCTTCTAGACTGCTCTGCAGCACT
Organism: Lathyrus sativus; assembly: GCA_963859935.3. Classification (NCBI taxonomy): domain Eukaryota; kingdom Viridiplantae; phylum Streptophyta; class Magnoliopsida; order Fabales; family Fabaceae; genus Lathyrus; species Lathyrus sativus. Next base: position 602,035,276 of record OZ012738.1, read on the forward strand.
TCAATTCTCATGGTGCTCAGATCTTTGGAATGTTCTATTGCTACCACAATGTAATCAAATTGAGGAGTAAGGGATCTCAATACTTTCTCCATTATTGTTTCTTCTGAAAGAGTTTCTCCACACGCCTTCATCTCATTAGTGATCAGAATCATTCTGGAGATGTATTCAGAGACTTTCTCATTATTCTTCATGTTGAGATTCTCATATTGCTTTCTCAAGGACTGAAGCTTCACCTTCTTCACTGATGCGTCACCACCATAACATCTCACTAGTGTGTCCCACGCAGCCTTTGTTGTTGTTGAATCTGCAATCTTCTCAAACACATTTACATCCACACATTGATGAATAAAGAATAATGCTTTCTGATCCTTCTTCCTTACTTCCTTCTGCGCATTTTTCTGTTCATCCGTTGCATCTGCTTCTATTGGAACATAACCATCAGTGACAAGATCTAGAACATCTTGAGCACCAAATAGTACACGCATTTGGATCATCCAACGATTCCATTTTTTACCATCAAATACTGGAAGTTTGGTGTTCATGTTGCCGTTTCCATTCATCTTCTACCTTGCACAATATACTCAGATTTCTCACACAGTGTTTCCCAACCCACAGAATAAAATTCTGATCAGATTTTGTTCAAGATTCAACACGAATCTAAGAATCAAAATCAAACACACAAGACCTCACGTTCACTCGTGTTTCCCGTGTTTCCCAATGAATCTGAACCGGAGCTCTAGATACCAATTGTTGGTGAAAAGGTAGAATAAATGATGAAAGGTGGAAATATTCTATTAAGAATGACGGCAAAAAAACATGAGTAAAAGTTACAATGATTGTCACCCTATTTATAAGCTAAAACTAGGGTTACTAGAATAAGATAAAATACTAAAATACCCTCTAACAAACTTAGGGACTAAGGAAAATAGTACAACTAAATAAATATGAATTACTATTAATATTCTAAAAATGCCTAGCCATTCCACGCAACAATATATCTACTCAACTCGACTGCACACTTTGGCTCTTGAAGTTTCCTGCAACCAAACAGAAATAAATAAGAAACGACATTAACATCTATTTCACGCAAACAAAGCCATGACAATGGAAACTATTAGGATATTATGAAGATGAGATCTAGGTTAAAACTTCTGGAGGAATTACAGAACTGGTCTCTCCAACGACGATAGTACCCGTGAAGAGGTTAGAACGTTCGGTTGAAATTTTACAGCAAGAGACCCGCCTATTTCATAACTCAAAGGATATGTCGCCTTTGTATCATCATTGTTGAAGGATTTGATACCTGTTAAGACAATTCAGATATGAAAAAACACGATGGTAAAGTCTTGGTTATACAATTTTCAAACAAGGAAAAATATTTAGCTTCACCATCAAAGTGATCAAACAACAATCGTCTACAAGGGTAGCATGAATGAGTTAAGCACAAATTACCTGGTCACTAGAGGCACACCCTTTCTGTTTCATTAAGTCCTGGTGAAGAAAACTGTTGGAATTATATTAATTAGAGTGAGAATTGGAAAGATTTATTGACAATTAATGGGCAATAAATGAACACAAGTAAGAACTAATATAGAAGTGAATTTGAAAAGATTCATTTTAGTCCCACATTGAAGGGAATGGAAATATTAGTAGTGTTTATATATTCCAACTTGGTCAATTGGGTTGGGCCCTAAAGGGTACCCAATTTTGTGAAAGGAGTGAGGACACACCCATGACCATCAAGACACACGCGCCGCCACCGTCCGTCCGGCTCGGCTCGGTCCGGTCTAGATAAATTATTTTTTGAACCCGAATTTATAGAATTTAATTATCATTAATTAATTAATATAATTCGGTATTAATTAATTAAGAAAATAATTGGTCAGTAACTGCCATACTGACTAGATCAAGTCCTCCACGATTTTCCCATTCTCCCACCATTTTCTCCATTCACCACGAATTTCTCCTCACTCAGGTGAAGGTAGCTGCCTATAAATACAGGGTAGAAATTCAGTAGTGAGTACTTAGGATTTCACAAGTTCACACGAATTTTGATTTCCATCTTCTCTCCCTTAATTCTCTTCATCTAAAATCTTTCTTTTCTTGTTTTTCCGACTGGTTATTTTCGTCAGATACTGTGACTTAGAAAGGTGTATATCTAGAGCGATTAATCAGTGTGCAACTGATAATCATAAGTTTTTGAACGGGCTGTTTTATCCTGGAGGCGTCGTTGTAAATCGACTGCTTTGCATATTTTGGCAGTACGGCGAAACGTCTTAAAGAAAGCGACCTAGTACGCAACCTTATCGGATGGTTCCAAAGCTACTAGTGGTTATATATTTAGTATAGCTGGAGGAGCTGTATCTTGGAAATCAAAGAAACAGACCATTCTGGCACAGTCCACAATGGAGTCTGAGATGATAGCATTAGCTACAGCTAGTGAAGAAGCAAGTTGGTTAAGATGCTTGCTAGCTGAGATTCCTTTATGGGAAAAACCTATACCAGCTGTGTTGATCCACTACGATAGTACCGCGGCTATTGCAAAAGTTGAGAACTGTTATTATAATGGTAAGAGACGTCAAATTAGAAGAAAACATAACAATGTTAGAGATTGTATCTCTAACGGAGCTGTGAGAGTGGATCATGTACGCACTGATGAGAACTTAGCAGATCCTTTGACGAAAGGATTAGCTAGAGAGAAAGTCCATAATACATCCAAAAATATAGGACTAATGCCTATAAAGCAATTAGTTACTCATGATGGTAACCTGACCTAAATGACTGGAGATCCCAAGACTTAGGTTCAATGGGTAATAACAAGTTGTGAGTAATATGAAAATGATCATGCAAGTAAAGCATGAATCCTGAAGTAATGAAAGGATGAGATAATAGAAACTCTTAATGAGATCTATACTCTATATGAGGGAGTACCTAGGCTACAAAAGTACTCTTGATAGGTTCACCTATGTGACTGTGGAACTAAGGCCGGTTCCTATGGAATTTCGAGGCAGAATTCCTAGAGCATTCACTAAACCGGGATACACGTGCAGGGCCACTAAAGCACGGGCTACAAGAATACACCTTACGGAAAGGTTGTGTGCGGGTCTGATGTCCGAGATAGAGTTCAAGACAATGGTGTCACTCTTGTTGAATCAGAATCCTAGTCGCTACGCTAAGGTTCAAGTCGTAGACACCTTTGCTTATGCTCAATCTTAGAAACGTCTGACGTACTTCTAAAATATCTTTTAAATTCAAGTGAGGGAATGTTGGAATTATATTAATTAGAGTGAGAATTGGAAATATTTATTGACAATTAATGGGCAATAAATGAACACAAGTAAGAACTAATATAGAAGTGAATTTGAAAAGATTCATTTTAGTCCCACATTGAAGGGAATGGAAATATTAGTAGTGTTTATATATTCCAACTTGGTCAATTGGGTTGGGCCCTAAAGGGTACCCAATTTTGTGAAAGGAGTGAGGACACACCCATGACCATCAAGACACACGCGCCGCCGCCGTCCGTCCGGCTCGGCTCGGTCCGGTCTAGATAAATTATTTTTTGAACCCGAATTTATAGAATTTAATTATCATTAATTAATTAATATAATTCGGTATTAATTAATTAAGAAAATAATTGGTCAGTAACTGCCATACTGACTAGATCAAGTCCTCCACGATTTTCCCATTCTCCCACCATTTTCTCCATTCACCACGAATTTCTCCTCACTCAGGTGAAGGTAGCTGCCTATAAATACAGGGTAGAAATTCAGTAGTGAGTACTTAGGATTTCACAAGTTCACACGAATTTTGATTTCCATCTTCTCTCCCTTAATTCTCTTCATCTAAAATCTTTCTTTTCTTGTTTTTCCGACTGGTTATTTTCGTCAGATACTGTGACTTAGAAAGGTGTATATCTAGAGCGATTAATCAGTGTGCAACTGATAATCATAAGTTTTTGAACGGGCTGTTTTATCCTGGAGGCGTCGTTGTAAATCGACTGCTTTGCATATTTTGGCAGTACGGCGAAACGTCTTAAAGAAAGCGACCTAGTACGCAACCTTATCGGATGGTTCCAAAGCTACTAGTGGTTATATATTTAGTATAGCTGGAGGAGCTGTATCTTGGAAATCAAAGAAACAGACCATTCTGGCACAGTCCACAATGGAGTCTGAGATGATAGCATTAGCTACAGCTAGTGAAGAAGCAAGTTGGTTAAGATGCTTGCTAGCTGAGATTCCTTTATGGGAAAAACCTATACCAGCTGTGTTGATCCACTACGATAGTACCGCGGCTATTGCAAAAGTTGAGAACTGTTATTATAATGGTAAGAGACGTCAAATTAGAAGAAAACATAACAATGTTAGAGATTGTATCTCTAACGGAGCTGTGAGAGTGGATCATGTACGCACTGATGAGAACTTAGCAGATCCTTTGACGAAAGGATTAGCTAGAGAGAAAGTCCATAATACATCCAAAAATATAGGACTAATGCCTATAAAGCAATTAGTTACTCATGATGGTAACCTGACCTAAATGACTGGAGATCCCAAGACTTAGGTTCAATGGGTAATAACAAGTTGTGAGTAATATGAAAATGATCATGCAAGTAAAGCATGAATCCTGAAGTAATGAAAGGATGAGATAATAGAAACTCTTAATGAGATCTATACTCTATATGAGGGAGTACCTAGGCTACAAAAGTACTCTTGATAGGTTCACCTATGTGACTGTGGAACTAAGGCCGGTTCCTATGGAATTTCGAGGCAGAATTCCTAGAGCATTCACTAAACCGGGATACACGTGCAGGGCCACTAAAGCACGGGCTACAAGAATACACCTTACGGAAAGGTTGTGTGCGGGTCTGATGTCCGAGATAGAGTTCAAGACAATGGTGTCACTCTTGTTGAATCAGAATCCTAGTCGCTACGCTAAGGTTCAAGTCGTAGACACCTTTGCTTATGCTCAATCTTAGAAACGTCTGACGTACTTCTAAAATATCTTTTAAATTCAAGTGAGGGAATGTTGGAATTATATTAATTAGAGTGAGAATTGGAAATATTTATTGACAATTAATGGGCAATAAATGAACACAAGTAAGAACTAATATAGAAGTGAATTTGAAAAGATTCATTTTAGTCCCACATTGAAGGGAATGGAAATATTAGTAGTGTTTATATATTCCAACTTGGTCAATTGGGTTGGGCCCTAAAGGGTACCCAATTTTGTGAAAGGAGTGAGGACACACCCATGACCATCAAGACACACGCGCCGCCGCCGTCCGTCCGGCTCGGCTCGGTCCGGTCTAGATAAATTATTTTTTGAACCCGAATTTATAGAATTTAATTATCATTAATTAATTAATATAATTCGGTATTAATTAATTAAGAAAATAATTGGTCAGTAACTGCCATACTGACTAGATCAAGTCCTCCACGATTTTCCCATTCTCCCACCATTTTCTCCATTCACCACGAATTTCTCCTCACTCAGGTGAAGGTAGCTGCCTATAAATACAGGGTAGAAATTCAGTAGTGAGTACTTAGGATTTCACAAGTTCACACGAATTTTGATTTCCATCTTCTCTCCCTTAATTCTCTTCATCTAAAATCTTTCTTTTCTTGTTTTTCCGACTGGTTATTTTCGTCAGATACTGTGACTTAGAAAGGTGTATATCTAGAGCGATTAATCAGTGTGCAACTGATAATCATAAGTTTTTGAACGGGTTGTTTTATCCTGGAGGCGTCGTTGTAAATCGACTGCTTTGCATATTTTGGCAGTACGGCGAAACGTCTTAAAGAAAGCGACCTAGTACGCAACCTTATCGGATGGTTCCAAAGCTACTAGTGGTTATATATTTAGTATAGCTGGAGGAGCTGTATCTTGGAAATCAAAGAAACAGACCATTCTGGCACAGTCCACAATGGAGTCTGAGATGATAGCATTAGCTACAGCTAGTGAAGAAGCAAGTTGGTTAAGATGCTTGCTAGCTGAGATTCCTTTATGGGAAAAACCTATACCAGCTGTGTTGATCCACTACGATAGTACCGCGGCTATTGCAAAAGTTGAGAACTGTTATTATAATGGTAAGAGACGTCAAATTAGAAGAAAACATAACAATGTTAGAGATTGTATCTCTAACGGAGCTGTGAGAGTGGATCATGTACGCACTGATGAGAACTTAGCAGATCCTTTGACGAAAGGATTAGCTAGAGAGAAAGTCCATAATACATCCAAAAATATAGGACTAATGCCTATAAAGCAATTAGTTACTCATGATGGTAACCTGACCTAAATGACTGGAGATCCCAAGACTTAGGTTCAATGGGTAATAACAAGTTGTGAGTAATATGAAAATGATCATGCAAGTAAAGCATGAATCCTGAAGTAATGAAAGGATGAGATAATAGAAACTCTTAATGAGATCTATACTCTATATGAGGGAGTACCTAGGCTACAAAAGTACTCTTGATAGGTTCACCTATGTGACTGTGGAACTAAGGCCGGTTCCTATGGAATTTCGAGGCAGAATTCCTAGAGCATTCACTAAACCGGGATACACGTGCAGGGCCACTAAAGCACGGGCTACAAGAATACACCTTACGGAAAGGTTGTGTGCGGGTCTGATGTCCGAGATAGAGTTCAAGACAATGGTGTCACTCTTGTTGAATCAGAATCCTAGTCGCTACGCTAAGGTTCAAGTCGTAGACACCTTTGCTTATGCTCAATCTTAGAAACGTCTGACGTACTTCTAAAATATCTTTTAAATTCAAGTGAGGGAATGTTGGAATTATATTAATTAGAGTGAGAATTGGAAATATTTATTGACAATTAATGGGCAATAAATGAACACAAGTAAGAACTAATATAGAAGTGAATTTGAAAAGATTCATTTTAGTCCCACATTGAAGGGAATGGAAATATTAGTAGTGTTTATATATTCCAACTTGGTCAATTGGGTTGGGCCCTAAAGGGTACCCAATTTTGTGAAAGGAGTGAGGACACACCCATGACCATCAAGACACACGCGCCGCCGCCGTCCGTCCGGCTCGGCTCGGTCCGGTCTAGATAAATTATTTTTTGAACCCGAATTTATAGAATTTAATTATCATTAATTAATTAATATAATTCGGTATTAATTAATTAAGAAAATAATTGGTCAGTAACTGCCATACTGACTAGATCAAGTCCTCCACGATTTTCCCATTCTCCCACCATTTTCTCCATTCACCACGAATTTCTCCTCACTCAGGTGAAGGTAGCTGCCTATAAATACAGGGTAGAAATTCAGTAGTGAGTACTTAGGATTTCACAAGTTCACACGAATTTTGATTTCCATCTTCTCTCCCTTAATTCTCTTCATCTAAAATCTTTCTTTTCTTGTTTTTCCGACTGGTTATTTTCGTCAGATACTGTGACTTAGAAAGGTGTATATCTAGAGCGATTAATCAGTGTGCAACTGATAATCATAAGTTTTTGAACGGGCTGTTTTATCCTGGAGGCGTCGTTGTAAATCGACTGCTTTGCATATTTTGGCAGTACGGCGAAACGTCTTAAAGAAAGCGACCTAGTACGCAACCTTATCGGATGGTTCCAAAGCTACTAGTGGTTATATATTTAGTATAGCTGGAGGAGCTGTATCTTGGAAATCAAAGAAACAGACCATTCTGGCACAGTCCACAATGGAGTCTGAGATGATAGCATTAGCTACAGCTAGTGAAGAAGCAAGTTGGTTAAGATGCTTGCTAGCTGAGATTCCTTTATGGGAAAAACCTATACCAGCTGTGTTGATCCACTACGATAGTACCGCGGCTATTGCAAAAGTTGAGAACTGTTATTATAATGGTAAGAGACGTCAAATTAGAAGAAAACATAACAATGTTAGAGATTGTATCTCTAACGGAGCTGTGAGAGTGGATCATGTACGCACTGATGAGAACTTAGCAGATCCTTTGACGAAAGGATTAGCTAGAGAGAAAGTCCATAATACATCCAAAAATATAGGACTAATGCCTATAAAGCAATTAGTTACTCATGATGGTAACCTGACCTAAATGACTGGAGATCCCAAGACTTAGGTTCAATGGGTAATAACAAGTTGTGAGTAATATGAAAATGATCATGCAAGTAAAGCATGAATCCTGAAGTAATGAAAGGATGAGATAATAGAAACTCTTAATGAGATCTATACTCTATATGAGGGAGTACCTAGGCTACAAAAGTACTCTTGATAGGTTCACCTATGTGACTGTGGAACTAAGGCCGGTTCCTATGGAATTTCGAGGCAGAATTCCTAGAGCATTCACTAAACCGGGATACACGTGCAGGGCCACTAAAGCACGGGCTACAAGAATACACCTTACGGAAAGGTTGTGTGCGGGTCTGATGTCCGAGATAGAGTTCAAGACAATGGTGTCACTCTTGTTGAATCAGAATCCTAGTCGCTACGCTAAGGTTCAAGTCGTAGACACCTTTGCTTATGCTCAATCTTAGAAACGTCTGACGTACTTCTAAAATATCTTTTAAATTCAAGTGAGGGAATGTTGGAATTATATTAATTAGAGTGAGAATTGGAAATATTTATTGACAATTAATGGGCAATAAATGAACACAAGTAAGAACTAATATAGAAGTGAATTTGAAAAGATTCATTTTAGTCCCACATTGAAGGGAATGAAAATATTAGTAGTGTTTATATATTCCAACTTGGTCAATTGGGTTGGGCCCTAAAGGGCACCCAATTTTGTGAAAGGAGTGAGGACACACCCATGACCATCAAGACACACGCGCGTGCCGCCGCCGCCGTCCGTCCGGCTCGGCTCGGTTCGGTCCGGTCTAGATGAATTATTTTTTGAACCCGAATTTATAGAATTTAATTATCATTAATTAATTAATATAAGCAACAGCCACCACCTCAAAGAAATGATGCTCCGGTTTTCTCTTGCTACAATTGTGGGAAACCGGGCCATATGGCAAAGACATATAGGAGCAGGCCTAAACCTGCAGCTGGCTCAAATGCTCAGGTCAACCTGACTGATGAGCAACTCATTGCCATGATCACTTAAATCAACATGATTGGTGGATAGACACTGGCGCCACTCGTCATGTCTGTTATGATCGTGCTATGTTCAAGACATACATGAATGCTGAAGATAAGAAAGTGTTGTTGGGAGATGCTCACACCACTAATGTTGCTGGAATTGGAGATGTTGAGCTGAAGTTCACTTCCAGAAAGACTTTGATCTTGAAGGACGTCATGCATGTTCCTGAAATTAGGAAGAATCTTGTTTCTGGTTTTCTTTTGAATAAGGCTGGGTTTAGTCAAACTTTAGGGGCAGATTTGTACACCATCACTAAGAATGGTATTTTTGTTGGAAAAGGGTACGCCACTGATGGCATGTTTAAGTTGAATGTTGATTTGAATAAAATTTCTCCTTCTGTTTACTCTTTGTGTGACTTTAATATTTGGCATGGTAGACTTTGTCACGTTAATAAACGAATCATTTCTAATGCAAGCAACATAGGCCTAATCCCTAAACTAAATGTTAATGATTCCAATAAATGTGAATTTTGCATTCAAGCTAAAATAACAAAAACTTCACATAAATCAATTATAAAAGAATCTGACCCCCTAGATCTTATACACTCTGATATATGTGAATTAGATGGAAGTTTAACTAGAAATAATAAACGTTATTTTATCACTTTTATTGACGATTGCTCTGATTATACTTATGTATATCTAATGAAGAATAAAAGTGAAGCGCTTTACATGTTTAAGGTGTATGTAACTGAAATTGAGAATCAATTTAACAAGAAGATTAAGAGACTTCGCAGTGATAGGGGAACCGAATATGACTCTAGCTTGTTTAATGATTTTTATGCTGAACATGGTATTGTACATGAAACGACTGCTCCATACTCTCCTGAAATGAATGGTAAAGCAGAAAGAAAGAATAGGACTCTTACTGAACTTGTAGTTGCAATCATGTTAAATTCTGGTGCTGCACCTCACTGGTGGGGGGAAATTTTATTGACTGTTTGATATGTCCTGAATAAAGTTCCCAAGTCAAAAAGTAAGATCTCACCTTATGAGATATTAAAGAAAACACAACCAAATTTGTCTTATTTGAGAACTTGGGGTTGTCTGGCTTATGTCAGAATTCCGGATCCGAGACGAGTTAAACTCGCTAGTAGAGCCTATGAATGCGTATTCATTGGGTATGCAGCAAACAGTAAGGAATACAGGTTTTATGACCTAAATGCCAGAGTAATTATAGAATCAAACGATGTTGAATTCTATGAAGACAAATTTCCTTTCAAATCGAGAAATAGTGGGGGCACACAATCGAGTCACATTCTTGTGATAAAAAGCACTGAAAGCAGCGACAATGTAGAAACAGAACTTCGAAGAAGTAAAAGAGCAAGAGTTGCTAAAGACTATGGGCCCGATTATGCGGCCTATAATGTAGAAGAAGATCCAATAAATCTTCAAGAAGCACTGTCATCTATGGATGCAGACTTATGGCAAGAAGCCATTAATGATGAGATAGATTCTCTAGAATCTAACAAGACCTGGCACTTAGTAGACTTACCCCCGGGTTGCAAACCAATTGGTTGTAAATGGGTTTTGAAAAAGAAACTAAAACCTGATGGAACGATTGAGAAATACAAGGCTCACCTTGTAACCAAGGGTTTTAGACAAAGAGAAAATATAGATTTCTTCGACACCTTTTCTCCGGTCACTAGAATTACATCCATTAGGTAACCCATTTCAATAGCAGCCATTTATAACTTAATAGTACACAAAATGGATGTTAAAACAACTTTTTTAAACGGTGACTTAGAAGAAGAAATCTATATGGAACAACCAGAAGGGTTTGTGATCCAAGGACAAGAAAGCAAGGTCTGTAAGTTAGATAAATCTCTGTATGGACTAAAACAAGCCCCTAAACAATGGCATGAAACATTTGATAACCTAATGATAATTAATGGGTACAAAGTGAATGAAAGTGACAAGTGTGTTTATTACAAATCTGAGAATCGCATTTGTACTATCATATGTCTATATGTAGACGATCTACTTATATTTGGATCAAACATTCAGGCCATTAATGATATGAAATCATTGTTATGCAATAACTTTGATATGAAAGACCTCGGAGAAGCAAGCGTGATCCTGGGTATCAAGATCACGAGATCCAAACAAGGAATTTCTTTGGATCAATCTCACTATGTGGAGAAGATCTTAAAGAAATATAAATACTTTGACTGTAAACCTGCATGCACTCCGTATGATCCAAGTGTGAAACTATTTAAGAACACTGGAGAAAGTGTCAAACAAGCAGAATATGCGAGCATCATTGGCAGTCTTAGGTATGCCACTGATTGTACTAGACCCGACATTGCATATGTCGTAGGACTGTGGTGCAGATTTACAAGTAGGCCGAGTAACGGACATTGGCAAGCTATTGAGCGAGTAATGAGGTACCTTAAATGGACTATGGACCTCGGCCTACACTATCAGAAATTTCCTGCTGTACTAGAAGGGTATAGTGATGCAGATTGGAACACCTTATCGGATGATTCCAAAGCTACTAGTGGTTATATATTTAGTATAGCCGGAGGAGCTGTATCTTGGAAATCAAAGAAACAGACCATTCTGGCACAGTCCACAATGGAGTCTGAGATGATAGCATTAGCTACAGCTAGTGAAGAAGCAAGTTGGTTAAGATGCTTGCTAGCTGAGATTCCTTTATGTGAAAAACCTATACCAGCTATGTTGATCCACTACGATAGTACCGCGACTATTGCAAAAGTTGAGAACTGTTATTATAATGGTAAGAGACGTCAAATTAGAAGAAAACATAGCAATGTTAGAGATTGTATCTCTAACGGAGCTGTGAGAGTGGATCATGTACGCACTGATGAGAACTTAGCAGATCCTTTGACGAAAGGATTAGCTAGAGAGAAAGTCCATAATACATCCAAAAAGATGGGACTAATGCCTATAAAGCAATTAGTTACTCATGATGGTAACCTGACCTAAATGACTGGAGATCCCAAGACTTAGGTTCTATGGGTAATAACAAGTTGTGAGTAATATGAAAATGATCATGCAAGTAAAGCATGAATCCTGAAGTAATGAAAGGATGAGATAATAGAAACTCTTAATGAGATCTATACTCTATATGAGGGAGTACCTAGGCTACAAAAGTACTCTTGATAGGTTCACCTATGTGACTGTGGAACTAAGGCCGGTTCCTATGGAATTTCGAGGCAGAATTCCTAGAGCATTCACTAAACCGGGATACACGTGCAGGGCCACTAAAGCACGGGCTACAAGAATACACCTTACGGAAAGGTTGTGTGCGGGTCTGATGTCCGAGATAGAGTTCAAGACAATGGTGTCACTCTTGTTGAATCAGAATCCTAGTCGCTACGCTAAGGTTCAAGTCGTAGACACCTTTGCTTATGCTCAATCTTAGAAACGTCTGACGTACTTCTAAAATATCTTTTAAATTCAAGTGGGGGAATGTTGGAATTATATTAATTAGAGTGAGAATTGGAAAGATTTATTGACAATTAATGGGCAATAAATGAACACAAGTAAGAACTAATATAGAAGTGAATTTGAAAAGATTCATTTTAGTCCCACATTGAAGGGAATGGAAATATTAGTAGTGTTTATATATTCCAACTTGGTCAATTGGGTTGGGCCCTAAAGGGCACCCAATTTTGTGAAAGGAGTGAGGACACACCCATGACCATCAAGACACACGCGCGCGCCGCCGCCGCCGTCCGTGCGGCTCGGCTCGGTTCGGTCCGGTCTAGATGAATTATTTTTTGAACCCGAATTTATAGAATTTAATTATCATTAATTAATTAATATAATTCGGTGGGAAATTAATTAATAATAATATTAATTAATTAAGAAAATAATTGGTCAGTAACTGCCATACTAACTAGATCCAGTCCTCCACGATTTTCTCATTCTCCCACCATTTTCTCCATTCACCACGAATTTCTCCCTACTAAGGTGCAGGTAGCTGCCTATAAATACAGGGTAGAAATTCAGTAGTGAGTACTTCGGATTTCACAAGTTCACACGAATTTTGATTTCCATCTTCTCTCCCTTAATTCTCTTCATCTAAAATCTTTCTTTTCTTGTTTTTCCGACTGGTTATTTTCGCCAGATACTGTGACTTAGAAAGGTGTATTTCTAGAGCGATTAATCAGTGTGCAACTGATAGTCGATTTTAGAAAGGTGTATTTCTAGAGCGATTAATCAGTGTGCAACTGATAATCGTAAATCGACTGCTTTGCATATTTTGGCAGTACGGCGAAACGTCTTAAAGAAAGCGACCTAGTATGCGACTCGTCCCGATAATTTCCTTGTGCCAAACTCAATTTTTTCAAATCCGAAAACAATAAAAACCTAAGCTCCTCTTAGCACTTATTATTATTATTTTTATTTTATTTTATTTTATTTTATTTCATTGTGCTCAAATGACCGGCTTCAGATTTGGATTAAGTTCCAATTCCCTCGCAATTCCCATAACAAATTCAACACAATCAAAACATGGTCAGAAAATTGAGAAAGAGCCATTAAATCAAAATTACATGTTCAAGGCAACATCAATTGGTTTCCAAAATATATCCCGAGATGAAATAGGAAGGATCACAAACATGTCGACACAAAATCAGACCAAAAACATCATCATCTAAAGTTCCCAAAACAGTGCTACGACATGCTGATTTAAGAAAGCAAATAAAACAGAACACATCCAAACATGTTAATGAAAATATGGAAAGAAATTCACAACATGGATTGTAAGTTAGGGACAAAATTATAACTCCTGATATATTTTCCAAAAAATAGAATCGATAGAATAAATTCTAAATAAATGTGCTCCCACTATTATACCTATAAAAAGGCCACGATTTGCACAGAGTAAAGGGGGGAGAGGGTAAGAACAATACGTTCATATCACTACAAATCACAACATAGAAATATACATAACAAAAGAGGCAGATCGCAACATTAATAACAACAATGCACGTAGCAGGAAGGAGAAAGCAGAAGTGAGAAAATTTACGTACCTGAAGAGCTGTGCCCATCGTCATCTGCATATCTAGGTTGGTATCCTTTCGCTACCCATTTTCGTTTACGCCGTCGTGGTTTCAATTTGATATCGGTTACGATTTTTGGTTTCGAGTGAGGTCTAGAGCGAAATGGTTAGTTATGAGGGTTAATCGTTTGTTGGCCGGTGTTTTCTTCGACGATCAAATACTGCTGCCGCTAAGCAGGAGGTTTCAGCATGGTGAGCTTTTGTTGGTTACCGGTGATGCAATTCACAGAGGAGGAGGACTTATCTGACGACCCAGGCCCAAAACCTTTTTTTTAGTTTTATTTTAATAACAATATAAGAGAACTTATCTTCCTTTTCATTTTTATTTATTTAAACCTATTTTTTTTTCTTCTCAAAAGTATAGTTTAACATTTTACTTTATGTCGCAATTAAGTTTTTCTTTTGGATCTTAATTTCGTTAGTCTATATTTCAAATATTAAATAATTTATGACTAATCCTTTTTATTAAATTGATATTAATCGCTAACATAGGGCAGCCTTATGACTAAAGCGGAAGAACTTTATTCTAGATTTATGTCAAACTTTTTTCATACCTTCGTGATGAGATAGTCTTGGCTGTTATTCGTGTTTGGCTTGATATCTCACATTACGAGTTGATTATATTGCGTGCCTTATACTTTGAATCTTCAATCATAAATTATGACTGTAATGCTCATTGTTTCTACCCATTTTCCTGCTAATAATATGATTGTTTGTCTTTGCCCAAGGGAAGAACCTGTATATAACTTTTTTAATTGTACACAATGCATTGATCATCTGCATCATTTCCCTTACTCGATCCCTGATTTTTCAGGTCGATCAGCCTAGGTTACCCTTTGTATTCTCAGCATAGGATTACCATTTTCAACTCATAGACAACTTATCAATCAAATCCTCTATTCTCCCCACAAGAGAATTAGACGTGATTCATTTGTGTAGTCGAGATGTGATTCTCCTACCCCATAACGTAATCAAAAAAGATACAAAATATTTTCTGCTTGAGAGAGGTATGTGGCATACTCGTCGATTAAATCAGAGTTGGAGCCCTTCTCTCAATGCAATGTAAAGACCATCTTCTATACGCTTGTGGTGGTTAAAGTCGAGCATTCTCACTGAGATGACGACTCGTCTCTTCTCCTAGAATCAATCAACCAACCCTCTCCCCTAGAACTTTGACCACAGTTAATGGTTCCTCAGTCCCTTTAGGGAAACTACGAATACTCTGATTCTGGTCCCGTTAGGATACGTAGGCGTAAGATGCAATTTCTTGGTGAGTATACTTAGAAATAAACCGCTAGGTCTTTTACCCTTAGCAAACAGATGACAATAACACAATAAAAATAAGAGGTTCCTGTAGAGTATTACAGATGCTTAAGATGCTAATACCTTCCCTAAGTTTAACTAACCCCCGAACCTTATATTCTCTAGCTTTGCATGGGATTGCATACTCATGGGTTATTTCGATTTTTTTCCCTTCCCTTGGACAAATTAAAGACCGGTGGTGAATAATGATTTGCGATTCAAGTTAATCAATAACTTGATATCCAATTCCCACCGCGACAACAGAGTGCAAATTTCTAGGTCCTTTTGTATCCAATCCCCTTCTACCTTGAATGTCTGAATGTCGTTCATACCTTCTGGTCCAAGTTAATTGAATTGGGGCATCTATTGTACCCCAAAATTTTCCCTCCTCTTCTTAAACTTAATTGGCTTATGCTTCATTCATTTGCATCATTATTTCATTCATTTGCTTCATACATTTGAGTCATAGAGCAATTACCATGAAGATCAACAACATGTCTGCTATCAATCTGGCGAAGAATCTGATAACACATGAACGAAGCAAGCACATCGAAATGAGGCACCATTATCTTTGTTAGCAGGTAGCAGAATGAGAATCAGATTGCAGATATCATGACGAAGGGAGTGCAAACCGAAGTGTTCAGAAGACTAAGAGCTATGATGACTATATATAGTTTAGACATAATAAATTAGGTGGTGTGTTAAGAATGTAATTCCTTGTGTCGAAGCAGGCAATGCTCTACAGAAACAAGGATTGTCGAAATTAGCCTAGTGTGTCTGTGTATCGGAATGTCGAAGCAGGTTGCTCGACATGATTTCAACTTATGCTTATTTTAGTAGTGTTAGATAAATTGGATATTTTGGACTTTTGTGTTTTTGGGCTTTGCCTTAGGAAACAAGCTAACATAAAACTATAAATGGAGGGAGTAATCACTATTCTTGTAACAACTTGAATTCATATAATTTTGCAGTTGAAAAGTGAATAAGCTTTCCTCAGTTTGTGGGTAGAGAGTTACTCTACAGAAATCACCATCTTCTTCTATATTTTGTCAAATCCTGATTTTCTTTTATAATTTTTCTTTCTTTTCATTGTTATTTTGTATCGATAATAATTTTGTTCATAAAAATTTATAAAAATTCTTCATAGGTTGTGATGGATTTCCAACATTATACGATAACCTACCTTATACGTTCTAAAAAGATACTCTCCTCTAGAAAAGAATCTACTTCTCCAGTGTGGTACACGAAATGTGACATTCATCGAGTGCATTTATTGTGGTTTGTTGTTTTTGTGGTTGTGTTTAGCTACATTTATCTTGATTGTGATATATGTCAACAAAAGCAAAAAGTTATTGAGTAATTATTTGATTATTCAATACCAACAAATACTAAACTTTGTACCAATAAATAAGATCCGTTATATGAATTAAATTATTTTATAATGTTATATAAACATGATGTTTTTATTCAATTTATTAATTTTGAGATTTTTTTAATTGTTTGACTTTTCAATTTTTTTTTGATATTCTATAACATAAATCATTTAAATCTTTTATTTTTTTTATTCTATCTAACATTATCATTTATAATCTTATTTCGTCTTATATTATCACAAATTTAATATCACAGTCTCATCTCTAATACATTTATTTATTTTCATTCTGATTCTTCCCTATCCAACATTTTATCTCATAAAATATTATAGGATTTATTGATATTTTATAAAATATTTGCTCAGTTTGAGATTTTGTACCTTATGCTATGTAAAAGTTAAGTTTGTCATGTTTTGAACTAGCACTATCCAAGTCTGTCTTGTTATGTCACACCATATGATGCAACACAATATGATTATATATCCTATTTAAATTTTCTCTTCAATAATAACAATGTTTTGATGACACTATAGCTAGTTTGGTTAACCAAAGGTCTTATGCATATTCATCTTTGAACATAGTTTATAGACAACGTCAATAATCATGAAGATTTATTGATTGAACATGCACTTGAAAAATTGATCAAGTTCTTGTATGATTGATAACTAGAGTTACCAAAAATAGGAAAACAGGATGCATTGTTAATCATGTTGACTAATTATTATGTTTTTGATTGTGTTGGTTGGGTTGAATTTTGAAAGTTCATAAGTAAATGTCGATTTATTTGTATTTGGAGTCAAGTAACATTGACAGTGATTTTTCCAATAAATGCAAATACACAACATGTTTTCACTATCTTTTACAATTTTCTATCAAAGATGCATTATGCTTTGATACTCTGATGGTAAAAAAAACAATATAGCAATGTGTTAGTGTACGTGCATTATGATTTGTGTTAATCTCCCAACATGGATTATGCATTCATATGACTCTAGTTTCGACCCTTGATTGAGTTTTAGATTTTTATTTTTAAAATACATGTATTGAGTCCAAAGTACTACACAACTATACAGTGGTTTTTTGAATATCTGTTTTATTTTGATGGATACAGCTATAGACAATATTCTGATATGAATACATATATTTTTTTTTATCAGCAGATACCAATATCAATAATTTATAGTAATAGGGATATTCCAAACCCGATTACAAAACTCCGACTACAAAAAATTACAAGGATTTTTAAGTGACTCATAATAATTATATTGAAAATTATTTTTTCAAAATTAAAGGTTACCACCGCAAAAAAAAGATACGATTCTCTATAGATAATATTTTGATGGATTACATGATTGGATTAGTTGAGTTGTAGTTGGAATTATATTGTTATAACCATAAATGTGAAATAGATATTAGTCTTTTGTAAAAGAATGTTTTTAAAGTATGTTTTAAAACAGTTTTTGCAACAATTTAAAAATAATTAAAAAAAAAAAGAAAACTATTTAGCATTGGTTAAACTGAAGTTAAATAATATGTTTCATAAAATATTGTATCCATAAATAGTTAGTATCCGCTTAAACCATCGTGTCTCTGTAAATCAATGTTATACATGTTATTAGCATAAGCTTTTCAATCATATCTTAACTTCTTTGACTCAGCTATGTGTCAGCTGATCACTACATTTAACTTCAAGGTTTGAGGTGTCTGACCTCGATATTTATGCTAGATTGACGCTAATAGGTTCTAGCATCTACTTTTGATCTTGTAGTGGATACTTTTGTGTAAAAAAATCATAAGCCTCTCATCTATTTCAACAACCTACTTGAATTTGATGGTTTAAGTTTTTATTTCCTCTATTGTTTTGTATTATGATTTTAACAAAATATTTAAACCGCATGACTTGTGGTATTAGATGGTCTCTAGATTAGTAACGTTGTTCTTTTTGCTAAACTTATAATTAATTAGGCAAAATCTATATGTTTTTAATACTTGTCTCCAAGCTTTTAACATTTTATTTAAATTCCCTTTTAACTCTCTAAATAGAAATATATTATTAGCAAAAAGCATATATCTCGATTTAATTTTTTGTACATATCTTGTGAGTATATTTAAAATTAAAGTAAAAAGGTATGAATTTAGAATTAACCCTTATTACAATCCTATTATTATTATTATTAAAAAATTTCTCAACTCTCCGCCTCTTTCCGAATAATAGTCGATATTCCTTTAGTTATCAGTATGCTATCCAGAAAACATTAAAACCTAATTCACATGTAATTTGTACCAATCACCTTGGACTTTAATTAGGATGCTAAATTAGGCCATCAACCTTGTGCCCCTGTTGGCACGATGGTGTCACGAATAATGACAGATTGTGAACTAGTGATGAATGATGTTTTATTCTTTTTTAAGTCTAAAAATGGATTTCTCTTTTCATGGTTTGGCACAACACAACATGGACATTAGTCCTTTATCAAAATCATACTAAAAACTTTTTTTTTAAAAGAGTGACTGACGCATAATCAAATAAACACAAAAAAAAAAAGTGGTATTGATTTTAAATTTTAAATTTTACAAGAAATGTCATTACAGTTGAACCACCAAACAAACATTAATATATTGCATGAGACTTGTAACTCAACTTTGGTAGGGGAACTAAAATATTTAAGGTGTATGAGTCTTCTTAGCCATGTTTAGCGTTGGAGGTACAATATTTAAGGTGCGGGTGATGGTATAGATCAGTATTTTTGTTGCTGCACTTAGTTATATGTGTTTGGATTTGAGTTAGAAAACCAAATCACTTTGAAAAATATTAAAGAATAACTAAAAATAATTTGTTTTAGTTAGTTACATTAACTATAATTAGTTTAGTTAAATGAAAATAAAAGTTAGTTAAGATAAGTCTTCTCGAATGTTTCATTACATATACCAAACATTCACTGCTAAAAATAATATATTTTATGACAAAAGTCTTAATCCCATCAAATAAAAATTTAAGGTATAATTTTAGAAAGTACCATTTTAAAAAAAATACTATCTATTCCCTTGATTTTCGAAATAATCAAGGGGATAACTTTAATCAAAACATGTTTGTAAATTAAATAATTTTTTTTGATTTCTTTAATAACTAAGGGATTAGATAACAAATTTTGATATAAAAGCACTCGTAAATTAAGTATTAATTACACTAATTCTAACCATCAATAGCCAATTCAAACTTATACACATTATTGTTGTTTCCACCTCTTTAAAGGCCGTAGTTATTTTTTTGAAATAACCTTCCTATGCTGTAATGAAAGCACTCCATAATTTACTTTTTTTTCTCCGTTGACAAAATTGAAAATTTTATTCTGAAACATATTGTAAATTGCAAACAATATTGTTATTTCACAATATAAGTTCTTTGTTTGAATATTTCAGCACATAAAGAAAGTGGTGAATGGTAAAAAAATTGAAAAAGACAACAATACATTTTATTTTTCAATTTTCTACCATTCAACATTTTTTAGCAAATAATATATTACCTAGGTTCTTTTATAAAATCGAAGAGTAAAATGAATAAGTCACTTACCACCTCAGTTTTGTTTAATTGTTTTCTTTGATAACAACTCTCACAAAACCTTAACGAAGAACTCTAAATAACGAGAGCATTAAAGACATATCATCCTTCAACTCCTGAAAAAGTAAGGGAATACGAAGATGATATGTGTTTAGGACTCGTGTTCGCTTCTTCTTCTTCTTCACTTATTCTTCACATATCTAGTATGTCTAACATCACTATTCTTGTTACATTAATGTTATTGTTGTTGTTGTTGTTGTTTTTGTTGTTGTTTGTTGTCATTGTTGTTGTAGAGCCCTGTAACCTTAGAGATTTTAATCTTTTTGTTGTTTCTGAGACCCGTTAGAGGTTTAATCTTGTTGTCATTGTTTAAATTGAGATTTATGTTATATGTTGTTGTTTTTCTTGAAATAAATACTTTATTAGTTTATTGAGATTGTTGTTATGGGTTTATTGTTGATGTTGTTGTATTTTTGTTGAGAGATTTTTTTTTGAGTTGTTGTTTAATGTTAGTTGTTGTTTAGATTGAGATAATGTTAGTGTTTTTGTTATTTTTGTTGTTTTTGATTTGTAGATGTTCTTGTTTGTAATACTCACGTATAATACATGTCTAGAATTTTACATATTATACATGTTGCAAATTTGGTATTGAAATACATAAGTTCCTAGTGACACATTGTACATATTTCATACCCAAAACAAAATAACTAAAAATGGCACAATATATATAAGATGCTGTAATACCCCAAATTTTACCCTTACATTTAGTCAGTCATTTCGCACAGCATTTCATTTTTGCATTCGTTAGTCACTAACTAGTTGTGGAGTCCGTTTTGTTTGCAGGAATTATACCAGGGGGGCATTTTAGTCTTTTTACGCCGTGTCGGCAAATTCTGAAGAAAAGGGGTCTTTAGGTCTCGAGGCATTTGGACCATGGTATTTGAGATAGTTGTCTGTCATAGGGTTTGATCACCATCAAGGCGTCATTATTACTGGAAAATTGGTCAGAAACATATTTGAATGTGGGCCATCCGTTGCCCATGTTTCGTTCTAAGACCGTTTGAGCAGTTTTTTGTGCTCATCAATAAAGCATTTCGGACATACAATAAGTGGGATTATTTTGAATTTATTTGGAGTTAATCAGGTTGCGGTTAAAATGGTCAAATGATACAAAGATGGTGAGTATCGTTCATAATACTGTCTAATACGGAAAGGAAAGTGAAAGTTTAATATTTGTGAATATCATGCGCGAATATTTATACTTTATAATTAGGAAGTAAATTCAAATATTTGTGGAAATGAGTATAAATAATTTCAAGTTGATTATTCATAGATTGCGTTTGAGAAGTGAATAAATATTGTTGAATTTCATTTCATAAATATTTGATTTACAAATGGAATGGACCAAGACAACTTTTGAATTCAATTTATTCATTTACAAAGGGATTACATTTTTACATGGAGCATCTACTCTAAAAAGTCCTAAGTCCTAAAAACTCTTTGGTTTCTTCATTTGGTTTTTCCTTGAATTCTTCATACACTTCTTGATTACCTGAAAAAACAGACAAAGAAACATAATAGAAAAGGGTTAAAGGTGATTTTTGACACTCTCAGAACAATGTCATCATCGAGTGCCGGGAGTGGCACAACCGAAGCTGCATCCTACCCCCGTTACCGATCTGTGCCATTGGTGTCAGATCAAGTGGCTACTGTTTCTTATCAATGCGGGACAACCGAGAAAGATGAAGAAGTAAAAGAAGTTCAGGCCGATAAATGATTAACTGAAAAGGGTCTATGCCATCATCGAGTAAATCCCATTTGGTTTCCAAACTGATACAAGGGTAAAACAGCACGGCCAATTCGGACTCATACCCGGATGCCGGCAGGTCTGAATCGCGTTTGCTTTCAAAGTTTTCCAACACCTGAAATTCACCAAAACAACATCAGGATTCCACAAAGTGATCAACCAAACTCAGAACAGAAAAATGAGTTACAAGCTACACGAACAGGCAACAAGGTCTTATGAACAAGCACAACTCGTGAAATACAAACCAAACTGCATCCGACAACTAGTATCAGCACAGAAACAGCACAAATCATACCAGAAAAAGCGAGATAGGTTCATAATCATGCTCACGCATCAGTTCAAAGTAAGCCTCAACCAAATGTGCAGGTCATATTGGAAAATCAAAATGCGAAGCCGAGGCTCAGCTACGAACATCATTGCCCCAAACTCGCAGCCACTATCAAGTAAATGTTTCGAAGCAACATTAAGCAAAATCCGGATTCACAATTGGACACGAATGTCCAAGTCCGAAACTGGTTCCGAAAAATTCAGCACCTGAAAAATCAAAGAACCAAGTCCGTTAAAATCAGAAGTGACACCAGAAGGGATTCAGGCCATACCAAAGAAAACGCATATCCAATTCCAAGGTCCAAAGTTCCAAGTTGAATCGAAGATCCATCAAAATACCAGACAAAGCATATCAAAAGCTGAACTTGAAACAAACCATAGCGGTAAAACCAGTTTCAACCAGAAAATAGAAGAGTTAGGTTCACGATCAAGAAAGGACAAAGTTCAGTTCAGTTCACCAAACCATATCAGTCACAGTAATCTAAGGTCACATTGGAAAATCGAAGGCAAATGGCAGCAGTCTCTCTCGACGGTTCAGACAACTCGTCATCATCACCGCGTAACCCTTCTCGGCGGCATTGATCTGACGGTATCAGTTCGCTGAAAGAAGAAAAAGGAAAGTCAGTAAACTCATCAGAAAAACAAGATAGTGACTCGAAGGAACCAATCTCATCAGAAAAAAAGCAGATATCTGTTCTGAAAGGGATCCAAAAGTATATCAGCATCTGATAACATCAACCAATATCAGAGTCAAAACTAAATGGCAATAGCATTCCTCAAAGGTTCAGACCAATGGTCATCATCACCATATGACCATCCTCGGCGGCATTTGATTCGACCAAAGCCGTAGCACCAGTTCTGAAAGAAGAAGAAGAAAAGTTAATGTGTGTTCGAAACAGTTAATCCAGAAGTCAGAAGCAAATATCCAACAAAACCAAATTTGAATATGGATACAAGCAATTTCCAAATTAAAACCCAATCCGTATTCAATCAAATACTGGGAAGATATTGCAAAACTGAGTTTGTGAGTCTGAAAAGGAAAGAAAAGATTCAATCAGCTTATCAGAAAAATAATCAAGCAAATCAAACAAGATCCATTACAAGTGAATCCGAAAAAGGAACGTTCGAATAAAATCAAAAAAATACATGTTCTGAAAACCCAACAAAATCAAGTCGTATCACAAATCACAATCAGAAAATCAATATCCGTTGGACAAACATAGATCCAAAGTCCACAAAATCCATTCAAGAAAAATATAAAAGGGAACCACATCACCTCGTAAAAAAACCCTAGCGGCCGCGAGAGAGAAAGAGGAGAAGGGTTTCGTCAAAGGTAATCATCAGAACGCAAACCAAGAGGTTGAGGAAGGTCCACCGACGCCGCCTCCATCCACGACGGGAAAACCTTCCCCGGAGGCTCAGTTCCGCCATCATCGCCTCCTCATACGTCATCACCGAACCACTATCGAAAAACGTAAGCACACCATGTTTCTCTCATGATTGTTGTTTTTCTTTTCAGGGAAGATGAGAGGAGTTGAGAGAGATGAAGCAAGCGAGAGACAAGAGAAGCAAGAAGAATCATGCGCCGCGGGGAAGGGATTAGGGTTGTGAAACCCTAAAGACCTTATTTTGTTACACTTACACCAACCGGGTTGGGTCCGGAGGTGATTACCGGCCCAACCCCTTTTATTTTTGTTTTTTATAATTAGGATTATTTTAAAACCTTTTTTTAAATATTAAAATTGTTTTTTAAAATAAATAGCATCAAAATTTTCTTTAAAATAATAACTAAAAACATTTTTTTAAATAATAACATCAAATCTTTTTTTTGAATTAAAAATTTGTGGATAATTAAGTTAAAACTATTTTTTGAAAATTAACCTTAATCTTTTTTAATGTTTAAACATCTCTTTTTAACTTAAATCAAAACTTTTTCTTTATAAACAACAAAAATCTCCAATATTGCACTTTCGTCTCATGATTCGTCCAATTATACCGTCTGACTTTGCTTACTAATGCGTGTGTTCATTTTTGCAGCTTATTACGTTGTGTTTTTATTTAAGTTTCATTATTATTGTAACTGCTTCTCATGTAACCTCGCGAACTTAACAATCGCTCTTTAAATTCTGCCTTTAAATTTCTGCTTGCATGGTTAAATTAGGACATTATCTCTCTGTTTGCATGATTCAATTATCTCACGCCTTTACCGTTATTCTGTCACACTACACACATCCGAAGGTTAGGTCTAGCTTTTTGGTCGCCGCGCCAATAGTCCTCAACTTCAAACCCTTACAACCCTTACAAACCCTAATTTTCCATAAATGTCTCGCCGCAGGCAAAATCACAATTTTACCCCTAGCATTAGGTCAAAGAGCCGCCGCGCTCATTTTAGGGTTTCCCGCCGTGGAATCCCTGACCTAATTTAACCCTAATTCACTTAACAATTCAACGTAGAGATTTGGAGTTTCTACACTCCACGTAAGCGTTTCCTTAAGATGCGTTTATTCCCCTTGAGACCTTGACCACCATCAAGAAGTCTCTAACCTCCCTTTTGAGGGGAACTACAATTACTCTGATTCCACTCCCGTAAGGATACGTAGGCACAAGATGCAAT
The DNA here is from genome assembly GCA_963859935.3 of Lathyrus sativus. Taxonomy (NCBI): domain Eukaryota; kingdom Viridiplantae; phylum Streptophyta; class Magnoliopsida; order Fabales; family Fabaceae; genus Lathyrus; species Lathyrus sativus. Next base: position 602,060,390 of record OZ012738.1, read on the forward strand.
GTCTTGCCGAGTAAACTTAGAATTAACCCCTTAGGTCTCTTTTCTCACTCTTAATCTTTTGTACATATACCTTAAGAATAATAAATCAAATAGTAAACATTTGAACAAAAGGTTCCTGTAGAGTACTACAGAAGTTTAGGGTGCTAATACCTTCCCTAATCTTAACCAACCCCCGAACCCTAGATCTTTCCCCGCATTGTGTTTACGATGCAAAATAGGTTTTCCCTCTTTTGACCTTTTCCTTCGGATAAATCAAAGAGCGGTTGTGAATTGAATTACGATTCAAACGCATTAATAGTTTGTGATCCTATTTCCACCGCAACAGAAAATGGCGACTTCACTGGGGATGTCTTAACTTTTGAGGGTTATCCCTAATTTGTTCATATTTATTACTATTTGTTTTACTATTCATTTGCATGTATATATTTGTGCTATGATTTGGGACTGTTCCTCGTGTTGTGAGATAAGTCCTACGCCCGGACTAGTGACATTATTATAGGATGGGGATATATTCGATGAGGCTTATAGGGAGTTGAATCCCGACCAAGCTGATTCGAGAATCACCGCTCAGTTGAGACCTTTTCGAAAATGGTCCGATTGAACGAGTAATCGTGAAAACGTTTTCCATGGTCGATTGGAGTCTGTGATATTGAGGACCGTAGTACCTTAACACCACCTTGGCCTTATTTAGGGCGTAGTGCGGGAGCTATGTGGGAGTAATCCTACAATGGTTGCTACGCGATACTACACTCAAAAAAGGTTCTCTTGAGAATAATATTAACCCCCGAGTCAGTCGGAAGGTTGATAATATCCGAAAGATGGGCTGATGACTTTGGGCATTTTTTAGAACCTTGTTCTGCAGGTACAACTAACCTATAGTACACTCCTTTTGGGGATGGGTAGACCTTAATTCCATTCAGGTCCTTTAACCTAGGGCTTTGTGTATTCATGTGCATTGCATCCATAAAGCATCCCATTGCATTGTATTTCGTGGAATTCAAACATCATTTATATCGCGGGATACCATAAATAAAAAATAAAAATGAAAAAATAAGAAAAAGATTTCCTTGGTACCCCACGACATTCGTAAACGTTTGAATTTCATGAAACCTTCATTTGCATTCGTATTATAGCATCATATGTTTTCTTGCATTGCATGTGTCTTCTGTTTTCTCATGTTCGGTTCTCTCGCCTTCCAGTTTCGTCACCCTGAGTCCTCGGCACCAGTACAACACTAGAGCTCAAACTCGGAAAAGAATGGAGGATCAGACAAAAGAGATTGATCGCCTTAGCAACGAACTTGAAGACCTGCGAGGGGGTATGGGGCGTATGATGGAATTATTACATGTCATGAATGCTAAGATGGATACCCAGCCCACTGTTGTTTCCGAGATTACCGGCATTACCGTGGACCCTCCACCAAATGTGACCGTAGCAAGGGACCCACCTTATGGTCTTGCTCCAGGTTTTGTGCCTCCTCAAGCCACTGTTCCGATTAATCAGCCTGTTCAACAAGCCGTTCCTTTATTTTCTGAAGTTTCTAGGGGGGCTCCTATCTTTGCACCACCTGTTGTGCACACCCGTGTGCAACCGTATTTCAATGAGCCCGTCTTTGATAATCTCGATGAGAATGTTGAAGGTTATGAGAAACATGACAAGCTTCGTGAGGAAGTAGACACTATCGCCCAAAGATTGAGAAAGGTAGAAGGTGATCAAATTTTTGGGGCTGCTGCAAGGGACGTCTGTTTGGTCTCAGGTTTGGTTATTCCCCCGAAGTTCAAAACTCCGAACTTCGATCGCTATGAAGGCGGCACTTTTCCTAAGAGTCATCTGATCATGTACTATCGTAAAATGGCTGCCCATGTTGAGAATGATAAATTGATGATTCATTGCTTCCAAGACAGTTTGAAGGGTGCTTCTTCCAAATGGTACTTAACTTTGGACCAGTCTCGCATTAAGAATTTCCAAGATTTATCTGACGCTTTCATCAAACATTATAAGTACAATATGGATCTGGCTCCTGACAGGAGACAGTTATTGAGTATGTCACAAAAGAATTCTGAATCATTCAAAGAGTACGCTCAAAGGTGGAGAGAGATTGCTTCGCAAGTAGAACCTCCTTTGACCGAGAAAGAGTTAGCTGATTGGTTTGTCGACACGGTTCATCCAGAATTTTACGAAAGGATGGTGGGTAGTGTGACTTCAAATTTCTCTGACATCGTTGCTGTGGGTGTCAAGATTGAATTGGGTATGAAAAGCGGTAAAATGACAAACACTCATGGTGTTTCAAAGGATCAGCCGAAGAAACCTTCGTTCAGCTCTCAGAAGAAGAAAGAAGGTGAAACTAACGCTATATCCTCCAGTAGACGAAGAGACCAATTTTATCAATATCCGCAAGGTTATGCTCAACCTCAAGGGTATCCGATTCAATATGCTCAACAACCCTATGTGGCAGCTGTTGCACCTTCTTTCAATCAACAAGTTCCTATGTATCAACCTATGCAACAATCTCCCGTTCATCAGCCTCCTAACTATCAACAAGCGCCCAACGCTCCTACTTATCAGCAGCCAAAGAATCCAGCTCCTCGCCAGAATGGTCCGAACAAGAGACAGTATACACCTTGTCCGCCGATTCCAATGACTTTCACCGAGTTGTATCCCTCATTAGTCAAGCAAGGTCTAATTACTACTCGAGCTTTGGGTCCGCCTCCTAATCCGCTGCCCGCCAATTACAACGCCGCTGCTCATTGTTTATTTCATGAGGGTGCGCCTGGTCATGATCTAGAGAACTGTTATGCTCTCAAAAGTCTTGTCAGGGATCTGTTAGAAAAGAAGATTTTGTCATTTGAAGATCCTCAACCGAATGTTAAGAAGAACCCTTTTCCTAACCATGAGGGTGTTAATGCCATTAGTGCTGATTCTGAGGAAGGTTATGTCCTTGACGTTGTTCAGATTAAGACTCCTCTTAAGATATTCCATTCGAAGCTGTTTGAAGCCGGTTGTAATACCCCAAATTTTGCCCTAAGATTTGTCGTCGCATTTCATTGCATTTTTATTGCATTTAATCAATTACTAACAAATTTGTGTAGTCGTTTGACTTTTTGCAGGTAAATATCATATGACATGCATTTTTTTTCTAAAAAGTAAAAATGGCACAATTGGCAGGAGGACATGTGTAAGGAGTTATGAGTGTGAGAGGTTGAGAGTTCGAATCTCACCTTTGTCACTTTTTTTGTTTTTTATTATTTTTACTCTAAATTTTTCTATCTTTCATTAAAAAAATAACAAAAATAGTTTTTTATTATTATTTAATTATTATTTTCGTATTTTAATTAAATCATTTTTTAAAATATTATTTTTTTTCACTTTTTTCTAAATTATTCATAAAAATATCCAAAAAATCATAAAATAAAAAATATTGAAAAAATTTTTGTTCTTTTTATAATATTTTTGATTTTAGGAATCAATAGGATTATTAGTTTTTATTTTAAGTTTATTTTAATTATTTTAAATTATTTAAATTTTATTTTTTCTTAACTAATTATTTAGTTTGGGCTTTAAAATGGGCTTTAGGGACATTATTGACAATTTGGTGTTAACCCTAATTTGTTCCCTATATATACATGTGTTGCCTTGTTGGAAAAGAGGGGAGAATGAAAAAAACCTAAGAGGAGTGAGTGCCGTTTGCCGTTATTTAGTTTTCTTCTTCATCCATTACTATTGTTTCTTTTTCTTCATCGTTTACCGTTATTTCTTTTCCTTCATCTATTACTGTTGTTTCTTTTTCCTCATCTTTTACCGTTATTTCTTTTTCTTCATCTATTACCGTTATTTCTTTTTCTTTATCTATTACTGTTACGTTTATATATATATATATATATATATATATATATATATATATATATATATACATATATATATATATATATATATATATATATAATTTTTAAATTGTTAGAGTTTATATATATAAGATTAATTTTTGATCGAATTATGTCGATACGATGTTTGCACATTTGTGTGCATGACGCGTGACATTTGTATTAGTTCGATCTGGTTGCGATGATCGCATTTTTGTGTGAGCAATAATACTATTCTTTGCTTAATTTCTTTTTCTTTGCGATAAATTTTGTTTCGTCCGATTTAGATCTGGTTGCGATGAGCGCATTTCTGCGTTAGCAACATTGCTGGGTTATTTGGCACATTTAAAATTCATTATTGCTTTATTATTATTATTATTATTAGTATTATTATTATCATTATTTATTATTATTATCATTATTATCATTATTATTACCATTATTATTATTATTGTTATCATTAATTTATTAAAACTTGTTATAATATAAAAATCTGTTTTTTAAAATAAATAACATTAACATCTTTTCCAAATTAATATGAAAACCTATTATTTTTAAGAAAAACTTTTTTTTAGATAAATTTAAAATAATAACTAAAATCTTTTTTTTAAAATAATAACTAGAACCGTTATTTATTTTATTTTATTATTGTTCAATTCAAATTTCATTATCATATTGTATCTGCTCCTCTCATGTAACCTCGCGAACTTAACAATCGCTCTTTAAATTCTGCCTTTAAATTTCTGCTTGCATGGTTTAAATTATGACATTATCTCTCTGTTTGCATGATTCAATTATCTCACGCGTTTACCATTATTTCTGTCACATTGCACACATCCGAAGGTTAGGTCTAATTGTTTGGCCGCCGCGCCAATAGTCCGTAAAACTTCACACATTCAATTTCAAATCCTCAAAACTACAAACTACAAACCCTAATTTTCGCAAATGCCTCGCCGCAGGCAAAATTACAATTTTACCCTTAGCATTAGGTCAAAGAGCCGCCGCGCTCGTTTTAGGGTTTCCCGCCGCGGAATCCCTAACCTAATTTAACCCTAATTACAACTTAACAATTCAACGTAGAGATTTGGAGTTTCTACATTCCACGTAAGCGTGTCCTTAAGACATATTTATTCCCCTTGAGACCTTGACCACAGTCAAGAAGTCTCTAACCTCCCTTTTGAGGGGAACTACGATTACTCTGATTCCACTCCCGTAAGGATACGTAGGCACAAGATGCGATGTCTTGCCGAGTAAACTTAGAATTAACCCCTTAGGTCTCTTTTCTCACTTTTAATCCTTTGTACATATACCTTAAGCAAATAAATAAAGCAAATAGTAAACATCTGAACAAAAGGTTCCTGTAGAGTACTACAGAAGTTTAGGGTGCTACTACCTTCCCTAAATTTAACCAACCCCCGAACCCTAGATCTTTCCCCGCATTGTGTTTACGATGCAAAATAGGTTTTCCCTCTTTTGACCTTTTCCTTCGTATAAATCAAAGAGCGGTTGTGAATTGAATTGCGATTCAAACTCATTAATAGTTTGTGATCCTATTTCCACCGCAACAGAAAATGGCGACTCTGCTGGGGAGATTAACATTCTTAATTTTTGAGGGTCATCCCTAATTTGTTTATATTTATTGCTACTTGTTTTGTTATTTTGCATGTATATATTTGTGCTCTGGTTTGGGACAGTTCCTTGTGCTGTGAGATAAGTCCTACGCCCGGACTAGTGACATAATTGTAGGATGGGGATATATTCGATGAGGCTTATAGGGAGTTGAATCCCGACCAAGCTGATTCGAGAATCACCGCTCAGTTGAGACCTTTTCGAAAATGGTTCGGTTGAACGAGTAATCGTGAAAACTTTTTCCATGGTCGATTGGAGTCTGTGATATTGGGAACCGTAGTACCTTAACACCACATCGGCCTTATTTAGGACGTAGTGCGGGAACTATGTGGGAGTAGTCCTACAATGGTTGCTACGCGATACTACACTCAAAAGAGGTTCTCTTGAGAATATTATTAACCCCCGAGTCAGTCGGAAGGTTGATAATATCCGAAAGATGGGCTGATGACTTTGGGCACTTTTTAGAACCTTGTTCTGCAGGTACAACTAACCTATAGTACACTCCTTTTCAGGGATGGGTAGACCTTAACTCCGCTCACGTTCTTTTAACCTAGGACTTTATGTGTTTTCATGCATTGCATCCATAAAGCATCATATTACATTAAGACTTCATGGAATTCAAACTCTATTTATGAACATTGCAGGATACCATGGATCACTCTAGGAAGCATACTTTGAAATTTACTTTTAAGGGTTTTAATTTGGAAGTCCTAGAGAAGCTAAGAGATTTGGTTCAAGATCAAGAAAAGTTCCAAAACAGATATGGAAGGCTATTGTCTTTGTTGAAGGTTCAAGTAAACGAAGGACTTCTTGCGACTTTGCTACAGTTTTATGATCCAGATTATCACTGCTTCACCTTTCCAGATTATCAGCTTTTACCTACCTTAGAAGAGTACTCTCAGTTGGTGGGATTACCTATCTTGGATAAGTCTCCATTCCCTTTCTTGGAGGAAGACCCTAAAGAACGAGATATTGCTAAAGCCATTTGTCTAAAGATATCCGATGTCAAAAACAATATGATCACCAAAGGGGGGACCTCCGGCTTTCTCAGGGACTTCCTAATTAAGAAAGCCCAATTTTATGCTGATCATAAGGACATGTTTGCCTTTGAGACAATATTTGCTTTGCTTATTTATGGGTTGCTGCTTTTTCCTAGTTTTGAAGGGTTGTGGACCTTAATGCAATCAAGACCTTCATGAGAAGAAATCCAGTTCCAACACTATTGGGTAATACTTATCATTCAGTACATCTCCGAAACTTTCATGGTGGAGGAATGATTACATGTTGTGTGCCATTACTATACAAGTGGTTTATTTCTCACTTACCCAAGTCCGGTCCGTTCTGGAGACCTAATCAAGAACGTTGGTCGCAAAAAGTCATGGCTTTAACTCACTCTGATATTGATTGGTATAATCGCATGTACGATGGGATATCGATCATTGATAGTTGCGGAAACTTCAACAATGTGCCTTTGCTCAGTTTCAATGGAGGAATTAGCTACAATCCAGTCTTAGCTCGCCGACAGTTGGGATACCCCTTGAAGGAACCGCCTAAAGGTATTCAGGTGGAGAAGATCTTTTTTGAAGACGACAAAAAGCTTCAAGATCAGATTCTATCTTCTTGGAATCATCTGCATAGGAAAGGCAAAGAAAGTTTGGGAAGGCCTAATTGTGTATCCATGGAACCATACCTTCAATGGGTCCGAGGAAGAGCTATTGAGTTGAAGATGCCCTACTCTCGCCAAGATCCTTTACCTCAAAGAGAAGAACATGTCCAGTATTTCATGACTGAAGCTGAGACTTTGAAGATCACTTTGAAGAAATCACAATGCGAAGCAGAATCATGGAAGAACAAATACCATGTGATGGTCAGCAAGTACGAAGAACTTCAAAAGCAGATTCAGTCGAAGAATGATGAGATACAATCCTACAAGAAGAGAAGGCTCTACGAATATTTATTTTCTTCCGGATCTCCGTCTGCTCACTGAAGCTGTGGAAGATGCTTCTCTAGGATTTTCTAGGCTTTTATTTAGCTATTTTGGTTGCAAGAATATTATTTGTAATTTGTCTTCAATGAATTAAGAGTTTCCTTGGTATTCCGCAATATTCGTGAATATTTGAATTCTATGAAATCTTCATTTGCATTCGCATTTTAGCATCATACTTTTGCATTGCATGTGTCTCCCGATTTCTCATACGCGGCTTTCTCACCTTCCAGTTTTGTCACCCTGAGTTCTCTGCATCAATACGACCCTTCAAAAGGATGGAAGATCAAAACCAAGAGATCAACCGTGTCAGCCATGAACTCGAAGATCTTCGAGGGAGTGTAGGGCAGATTTTGGAGATGTTACGAGCTCTTAGTGTGAAGGTGGATGCTCAGTCTATTGTTGTTTCTGAGACTACTAATACCGTTATGGAACCTCAACAAGCTGTTACTGTCGAGAATGTACCTCCTCACGGTCTTCAATCCAGTTTGGTGCCTCCTAGTGCTCAACCAGTTCGACGAGCTGCCCCTCCAAAGTGCAAAACTCCTAACTCCGACTATGGTAAAGGACCTGCACGTTCGAGGAACCGCAAAATGGCTACTCCTCAACCTTGGCAACGTCAGCAGAGTTATGTTCAAGGTTATCCGGTTCCATATGTCCAACAACCCTATATAGCTACTGTTGCACCTCCTTTCGATCAGCAGTTTCCTACATACCAGCCTGTGCAGTCAGCTCTGGCATATCAAGCACCGGTTTATCAACAACCTTCCGGTTATCCGCCCATGCAAGTTCCGGTCAACCGTCAACGAGTGCCCAACGCTCCTGTTCACCAACAATCACAGAATCAGGTTCCTTATCCCCGTAAGAGGCAGTATAAGCCTTGTCCTCCAATTCCGATAACTTTCACTGAGTTATACCCCCATTTGGTACAACAAGGTCTGATTACCACCCGTGCTTTGGGTCCTCCGCCTAATCCGTTACCTGCAGGTTACAACGCGGCCGCTCATTGTTTATTTCATGAGGGTGCGCCCGACCATGATCTAGAGAATTGCTACGCTCTTAAGAACTTTGTCAGAAATTTGCTAGAAGCGAAGAAGTTGTCTTTTAGCAATGCTCAGCCGAAGATCGAGACTCCTCTCGGGGTTTCCCGCTTGTCAAACTTAAATTCTGCAAAGCATGTTGTTACTTCAGCAGGTCAGTCGAATCCAGTAATTATTCAAAGGCCTAGCTCGCTTCATTTCAGTAACCCTCAAGGTGATATGACCGGGATCAACAAAGAATCTGGGAAAGTTATTTTGAAGCAACGACTGAAAACTGTTGAAGATGTGACCAGCATAACTGGGGCAAGCTATGACGACTCACAGTGATCATAAACCAGACGTCCTTTCCATTGAGGCTCCGCCAAAGGAAACTGTTACTCTTGAATGCAAGATTTCATAAACATTTAGAAGGATTTTTCCGACAGTTCATTTGTTTATTTATATGTATTTCTCTTTGATTAAGCATATTTAGCATGTACGAACTTGTTTATCTTCGATTAATTAATGCAACGCATATGTTTGTCTTGAATAAATCCATTCGTTTCACTCATTCAAAAAAAAAAACGTTTTCATAAATCATAATGCCAACTTTACCCGATCTCTTGTTCTGATGGAGAATTGGGAGGAGGATGACGAACCTAAAACGTCAGATTTCTTGTCGTATGCTTTCAATTAAAACCCGCTGATGATGTAAGGCATTGTTTCAAATCCCAAACACTGGAGATATAAGGATGTTAATCCCTAGTCAACTCTTTGAGCCTTGAAGTAGGAGTTTTCTTTTTTTAAGAACCTTCATCCTAACCTGGGGCAGGGTAGGTCTCAGTTAAACCGATCGAGCGCTTAGATCCTCAAAAAGGAAGAGCAAACCTTCGAGAATTTATCCTTAGCATCTTAAGAAGTCCAATACAATGGCTATCCCTCGGTTACCTAAGGAGTGGGGCAGTCACGAGCCTTTCGAAAGATTTACACGACTTGTGCATAAAAGAATATTCAAAAAAATAATAAAAGCCCGCTAAGTCAAAACCTATGAAGGAGACTTAGGCAAAACTGGGGCATCCCGCTGGACTCCAAAGTCAAATCAATAGACGCTGTCCAGGCAAAAGTTAGGGAATAAGAACAACAAACCAGTAGTTTTTAGAACCCCTATAAAGAACAAGGTCGTGTGACCAATTGCCAAAAGAAATAGGTGAGTGACTGCCATGTCCAAAGCCTTGATAAGTTCTCGACCATAGCAAATCCGCTTGAGATATGAGCGTTCGTATCCGATTAACTGAATTAGGATTGGAGAACATCACGAAGAAGGGGTGGGTACAAATATAACTTTGAGCCTTTATCCTTTGTTTCTTAAACCGTGAACCGAGCCACGATACAACCTTTAAAAGACCTAATTGAAGTAGGACTTCGGTTGAAAGCATACTCGACAAGACCACGTTTCCTGACTCCTACGAGCTATGCTCAGAAAAAATTCACGTTGGCATTATAATTATAACTTATATCCCGACTAGTGATTTCGGTCACAAGTTATTGCGATATCTTTTTCAAAACAAAAATTCAAGACAAATATATGTGTGCATTGACAAGCTCAGGATAGGCATTTCAGGCATGACGACTTTGCTTGATATCTTAGAGATTTACATATGGACATAACCCGTGGAACTTGAAAATCCTGCTAAACAGGGGCAGGCAATTTCCCAATTCGCTTACCAACGCGAGTCTGACGTTCTTAAGAGCTATTTCTCAAATATTTCGTCGTAACACGATTAATTTGTGCCAGTTACGTCGAGACCTGACAAATCTCTCAAAGAGTTTGAGAACAATGGGGCAACCGGACTCGGTGTTCTCTATAAAATCCTCTTGAGATGACCCTACCTCGCAACGCAAGTATCCTGGGGCACCGTGTTATTGAAGAAAACAAATGGCGACTACTATAAGGTCCTTCAAGATCAAAACCAGGTGGTTTCACAACTTTTCTTCATGCACCCGATGGATTTTACTCACAGCGGCCTTCATTCCCCAGTAAACCTCAGTGTTTGCAACAGGCTCCTAAAATATTGCCTCATCACAGTCCTCAGAGAGACTATAAGCTGACAACTTTTTCTTGGGTAACTCAAAAGTGTCCCTCAGGTTTTCTTCTCCCCATGTGAAGACGTGATACTGTACACCCAAGCAGATTACCTTCTCCCCAGAGAATTCAGAACTTTAAAACCAGATTTGGTTCTACCATTGATCTTTCTTACCCATGATTGACGTATTGGTTGCAGAGGACGCAGGGTATTTCCGTCGAGATGTTTATTTCATCTCTCGTCCCGTCTCTAGTCTGTTTCGTCAGCATACGCAAGGGCATAAGCATCACATGCCTATTTCATTACATATTCATTACATATTCATTACATATTCATTACATACTCATTACATACTCATTTCATAACATCTTGCATGATTAACTACATAGGCATTGACATACATTCACATTAACATATGCATTAGCATTCACAGGTTCATTGTGTCTCTTCATCGTTGAGTGTTACCGCCGAGTAACTGGATTTGTCCATTCTCTCCAAATAGATTGTCAGCCCTAAGCATGAAATACATATGTGTTTCCAGTTTCCCCACAAAGCTCGATTCTCGTGGATGACGGTTACTTCATCTATCTTTCCTTGCCAAGATAAGATATTTACCCTTCGAGTTCATTCCCTCGATGGAGTCTTGATTACCAGTTTTCTTTCTAGCTCGATCCTAGATTGAATCTCAGTCATGTCGGTCGTCAATCCCAACCGGACGTGCATTTATTTTGCACCATCTAAAGGTTTTCACCATACCATGACAGATACGCGACTATCTCGCTTGAGAAGTTTATCACTGTACTCGGACGTGCATTTATTTTGCACTATCTTTCAAGAAAATCAACTACAGTCCTTTACAGATACACGACAGTTCACGCCTGGAAAATCTATCAGTACAACACTTTACAATCCTACATGTTACAACATCAGTACAACACTTTACATCTTACAACATCGGTATACGACATTTCTCACCTAAGAAGCCGATCCTATCTTCGTTATGACTCGCAGCAAATGGCCATCTCCATGGAGCAGTTGGGCTTCCATTTACCTGTCGTCTTGAAGTATGGGGGGTTTTGAAACCAAATCGTATTCAGGAGAGCACGATCTTGAAGTACGGGGAGGTTTGAGCGGAATCATATTCAGGAGAGCACGATTCTGAATTATGAAGAAGTTCATTTACCCTTTAGTAAAAGAAGAAACCAAATCGTATTCAGGAGAGCACGATCTTGAAGTACGGGGAGGTTTGAGCGGAATCATATTCAGGAGAGCACGATTCTGAATTATGAAGAAGTTCATTTACCCTTTAGTAAAAGAAGGAGCCGAATCATATTCAGGAGAGCACGATTCTGAAGTATGAAGAAGTTCAGTTAGCCCTTTTCATATTCAGGAGAGCACGATTCTGAAGTATGAAGAATTTCATTTACCCGAAAGAGCCGAATCATATTCAGGAGAGCACGATTCTGAAGTATGAAGAAGTTCAGTTAGCCCTTTTCATATTCAGGAGAGCACGATTCTGAAGTATGAAAAATTTCATTTACCCGAAAGAGCCGAATCATATTCAGGAGAGCACGATTCTGAAGTATGAGGAAGTTCAGTTCACCCTTTTCATATTCAGGAGAGCACGATTCTGAAGTATGAAGAATTTCATTTACCAGAAGGAGCCGAATCATATTCAGGAGAGCACGATTCTGAAGTATGAGGAAGTTCAGTTAGCCCTTTTCATATTCAGGAGAGCACGATTCTGAAGTATGAGGAAGTTCAGTTAGCCCTTTTCATATTCAGGAGAGCACGATTCTGAAGTATGAAGAATTTCATTTACCCGAAGGAGCGGAATCATATTCAGGAGAGCACGATTCTGAAGTATGAGGAAGTTCAGTTAGCCCTTTTCATATTCAGGAGAGCACGATTCTGAAGTATGAAGAATTTCATTTACCCGAAAGAGCCGAATCATATTCAGGAGAGCACGATTCTGAAGTATGAGGAAGTTCAGTTTACCCTTTTCATGTTCAGGAGAGCACGATCTTGAAGCATGAAGAAGTATATTTATCCTTCAGTAAGAGAAGAATCAGAATCGTATTCCAGGCGCCGACCTTAAATGCGAGAAGATTTATTTATCAGATAAGCAGCAGCCTCTTTATTTGAGTGCTTATCCATTTTGGCACATAAGTCCCTTCCAACGATAAGTGACAGTTCTCCCTCGAGAAGCTTATCAGGGTATTTCCCATTAAAGTCCATTTATTTTGGCATACAGCCGATCTTTACCCTGTATATTTGATACGGATTTCCGAAAATCCATTCGATCCCACCACGAGGGATAGGTTATAGAAGCTTGGATGTTATTCTTTGCTCAATGCTCCAGCATTCTGTGATCGATCTTGCTATCGTGTAGGTCCAATTATTATTAGACATTCCCAAGTGGAGGTCATCTCATAGGTGCCATCTGTTGCACCCCAAAATTTGCCCTCACAATACAAGACTTTGTGTTCCAAGAAGGTTCACAAGGTTCACAAAATTCACAATTGGTCAGAAGAGTTGACAATTCCCTCAGACAATGCACCTCTTAAGCAGTGCATCCAAAACTAGGGTTTTGACTTTAATCAGGCTAAATGGACTTTCAAAACAATTCAAAAGTGAGCTTAAGTACCTAAGAGCCCATGGATAACCATGGATGAAAAGGGTGCTAACACCTTCCCTTTTCATAACCTACCCCCCGGACCCAAAATATTCTCTAAGGTCTTTCCTGTTCTTTTATAACCTTTCCTTATGGATAAAATAAAAGTCGGTGGCGACTCTTGCTATCCGCAACATTGTTTAAAGTCAGTTCTCCCACCGTGTTACAGAACTGGCGACTCTGCTGGGGATCTATTTAAGAGGGGTACCCTTAGGAATTAAGATCACTTTAAATTGTTTGCCTTGTTTGCTTTATTATTATATTGTTGGGGTGCTCTTATGTGTGAAAGGTCCTAACCCGGATCTAGTGTACCTTAGGTAAATGGCAATAGACCAAGGAGACTATACGACGTATATCGATACGGTTGATCTGGTGGCCATAGTTAGTGCGACTTCTTGGTTGGTGCTTATATTCCTTAAGTCAAGTTGAGGATAATATTGAGGCTGCCATATGTTGTCAATGCACTAACTGACTTTTAGAACCCTAGTTAACTCATCTTGGCCTTTAGAAAGTAGTGAGGTAACCGGCTTTGGTGCAGACTGAAGTTGGTTGACACTCGATACTACGCTCATTGAGATCTTAAACTTGGAGGGTTTTGGTTGGCAAGTAAGTTGCCTTCTGAACAACCACCCTTGTGAAGGATCAATGATATTGAGATCCCTTAGAACCTGGTTACTTTTGTAGGACAGGATGAACCATCTAACTTCAGGGGAGGGTACTTGCCTTTGAACCTCATGCAAGCCTTTAAACCTAGGGCTATGGTGTGACTTGTTTGTGTGTGCCACATGTTTGTGATTGAGCATGACATCATGACATCATCATGCATCATAAGCATATCATTTTCCCTAACCATTTCAAGGACCAAAGGATTTATCTTTGTTCTTTGTTGCAGGTCATGGCTTCTGCTCGTAGAAACACCATCAGGATCAACTTTGTAGGGATACCTGCTAAGCTCAAGGATTTGGTTTCTCTAGTGCCTGATCATTCCCAGTTCAACAAGAGACATGGTCACTTATTGGATCTAGTTACTTCAGGGTTCAGTGAAGACATGATGAGTGTGCTGTTTCAGTTCTTTGACCCTAAGCACCATTGCTTTACATTTCCTGATTATCAGCTGGTTCCAACCATGGAGGAGTTCTCTAAACTTCGGGGTATACCTGTTCTTGATCAGAAGCCATTCACAGGCTTAGAGAAGGAGCTTAAACCAGAAGTTATTGCTGCAACTCTACATCTGAAGAAGTCTGACATTGTTCTAGAGACGAGAAGTGGAATTAAAGGTATTCTTGCCAAGGTATTAGTGGATAAAGCTCAAATGTTCTTGAAGGCTATGAGCTACGATGCTTTTGAGGAGATCTTAGCCTTATTGATTTATGGCTTAGTGTTGTTCCCCAATCCTGATCAGTTCATAGACGTTCATGCCATCAACATATTCCTGAGTCACAATCCAGTGCCTACCTTACTTGGAGACATCCTACATTCTCTTCACACCCGTACTACAAGGGCAAGAGGAACTTTGATGTGCTGCATACCTTTACTTTCTAGGTGGTTTATTTCTCACCTTCCTCGCTCAGTAATGAAGAATGAGCAAGGGTTCAGATGGTCCAAGAGGATCATGTCACTTTCTCACTCAGACATCCATTGGTGCTCCAGATCTATGGAGAATGTCACCATCATTGACCGTTGTGGGGAGTTTCCTAATGTGCCACTTCTAGGCATAAGAGGAGGCATCACCTACAACCCATCTCTAGCTTTACGACAGTTTGGTTACGCCCGGAGCGATGGTCCACATGACATGTTGATTCAGGGCATTGTGTTTGATTACGACAACGATCTTCAGGGTTACCGTCAGAGATTCATCCGAGCTTGGGGAAAGGTAAACAGGATTGACAGCAAGACACTGGAGCCTAAGTACACTATTCCTATGGAGGATTATCTCAGATGGGTACGATCTCGTGCTCAGACACTCATGATGCCATATCCTGCCGTCCTACCAGTTACCATGGAACCTGTTGCTGAAGGAGACACAGCTTATACCATCCTTCACCCAGACATGCCTACTGATATGGAAGACTTGCAGAGATCATGGATCCAACTGAAAGAGCAAAGGGATACTTTCGAGGCTCATTACAAAGCAAGCCAAGCAAGGATCCTAGAGCTAACAAAGCTACTTCATGAGGAACGAAACCTCAACTCATACCTCAACACAAAGAGGAAACGTCCATGGGAGACTTAAAACCCCATCTTTTGTACTTATTTCGTTTTCATTTTTTGTAAGCCTAAAAGGCAAAACAAGTTATTACTAATAAAAAGTTACTTTCTCGTTTGTTTAAGCAAATTTAAATCCTGCGGTCCTTGAAAACATTGCATATGCATTCCCATATCATTACATCACAGGTTTATAATTGTGCACAGGTTTCTCATCTTCTCGCTGTTTATTTCAGCAATGGCTCTTGAACAATCAGTTAAGGATCTCCAGGCACAGAATGCACAGTTCCAAGAGCTGATCCTGAACCTATCCAAGGGGCAGGATGAATTGAAGACACTGCTGGCCAAGAAGACTAAGAAGGCTAGAAGGTCTGCTGGGTTGCTCAACATGGGAAGAAGGTTCAAAGGTCCTGTCAAGACCAAGGAACATGTCGAAGACTATGAATCTGAAGAATCTGAGCAGGAGAGAGGCAGTCTCCACAACACTATGGGGGACTCTGATTCTGAGGCTAACTACTACCATGAGCCTAACGAAGACAAATTCAAGATGCTGGTGGATAGAATGGATGCTATGGAATTACAGAAATCATCTGGGCTGGATTTTGAGGATTTGAGCTTGATATCTGGGGTGGTCATACCCATTGGGTTCAAAGTTCCTACATTTGTTGTCTATGATGGGGTCTCTTGTCCCAAATTGCATCTGAGGTCTTATGTCAGAAGAATGCAACCCCACACTGCTGATAAAAAGTTGTGGATCCATTTCTTTCAAGAGAGTTTATCTGGAGCTCAGCTAGAGTGGTATTATCAGTTGGAGAGTGTCAACATCAGAGATTGGAATGACCTTGCTGAAGCTTTCTACAAGCAGTATCAATACAATGCTGACTTAGCCCCCACTCGCATGCAGCTTCAAAGCATGTCTATGGGTGCCAAAGAAAGCTTTAAGGAGTATGCTCAGAAGTGGAGAGACTTAGCTGGAAGAGTTCAACCCCCTTTGACTGATAGGGAGTTGGTTGATATGTTCATGTGTACGCTGAATGGTCCGTTTTACAGTCATCTCATTGGAAGCTCATCATCTGGCTTCACTGAGTTGATCATGACAGGAGAGCGAGTAGAGAATGGTATCAAGAGTGGTAAGATCCAAGTGGGCACTTCTTCATTAGGTGCTGCAAAGAAGCCTCCCACTGGGAAGAAAGAATCTAATGCTGTGTATGGTCAGCCTGATCGTAACAGAAGGCATCAGTCTGTTAGTGCAGTTCATATTTCAAATCCAACTCCTGCAACAACAGAGCAGCCTCAAGGCAACCAACAGAGGGCTAGAAGACAGTTCACGAAGATCAACATGTCAATGGCTCAGGCATTGCAACACTTGTTGAAGGCTGAACTTATTACCCTGAGGGTGGCTCCTCAGAATCCCAATGTTACCTCTCCCAAGTACAATCCCAATGCACGATGTGCATATCATTCAAACTGTCCAGGACATGATACTAATAACTGCTGGGTCTTGAAGAACAAAATTCAGGATATGATTGATGCTGGAGAAATTGAGTTTGATCCACCAGGTACTCCAAATGTGATTACAGCTCCAATGCCAAATCACGAGAAGACTGTCAACGCCATTGATGAAGATATTGATGAAGATCTGCATGTCTATTCAGTTATGGAGTTGAGCACACCATTGTCTGTTATCAAAAAGAGGTTAGTACAAGCTGGGATCTTTCCAGGTTGTCATGAAGATTGTCTATATTGTACCTATAAGCCGGATAGTTGCTTCATTTTGAGAGATGGGATTCAACGTCTCATGGATAAATATACTATAGTGTTTGAAAGAAGACCAGCATCTGTAGAAAGTATGGTGGATCATCTGACTCAGGGTAAGAAGATTGAAGAGGTTGACATGGTTGACAAAGTACCACTAAGAATCACTTCAAAGGGCCCCATTAAAATCACTCATCAGGGCCCAATCAAGATTACTGCTGAAGGTCCTGTGAAAGTTGTCGCTGAAGCCAGAGTAGCTCCTCTGATCATTACCACTCCTGGTCCTATTTCTTATACATCTGACAAAGCTGTGCCTTGGCACTATGGGTCTGATGTTTACATCCATGGTGTCAAGCAGGAGCCTTTACCTGATATGCCTGTTGACATTGATAATATTGCTGGATCTAGCAAGATCACTCGTAGTGGAAGAGTCTTCTCTCCTCCAGTTGCTTCTAAGAGTGCAGTTACTCCTGCTGTTACTTCCACCACTGATGCTCGGGGCAAGGGTCCTGTTATTGAGCCTGTATCTACTGATGTGCCAGCTGCTGATGACCTCTCTAAGCAGATGGAAGAAGTATTGAAAATCATTCGCAAGAGTGATTATGATATTGTTGATCAGCTGGGGCATACTCCCTCAAAGATTTCTATGCTCTCCCTGTTATTATGTTCTGAGGCTCATGCCAAGTCATTGATCAAGTTTCTAAAGATGGCTCATGTACCCAGTGCAATTTCTGTGGACCAGTTTGAGAATTGTGTTGCTCACCTGACCTATGACAACGGGTTAGGATTTTCTGATGCTGACTTGACCCCTGCCAAGAGGGATCATAACAGGGCCTTGCATATTTCAATTGAATGCAGGGGCACTACCCTGTCTCATGTGCTGATAGACAATGGTTCCTCTCTGAATGTGTTGCCTAAGGAAGTCCTGAACAAGCTGAGTCCTGAAGATACGGTATTGAAGCCCAGTAATATTGTGGTAAAGGCTTTTGATGGTTCTAGAAGAGTAGTGCATGGGGAAATTGATCTTCCAATCAAGGTTGGCTCTCAGGTGTTTACTGCTACATTCTATGTGATGGATATTCGTCCTTCGTACTCATGTCTGCTTGGTCGTCCCTGGATCCATGGGGCAGGTGCTGTGACCTCCACATTACATCAAAAGTTGAGATATCCGGTGAATGGAAAAGTTGTTACTGTCTTTGGAGAGGAAGAATACTTTGTCAGCCATGTAAACACTTTCAAGTATCTGGAAGTAGAAAGTGAATACATTGAAACTCCATGTCAGTCATTTGAAGTGGTTCCCTGGGCTGTTAAGGATTGTGTGACTCCTCCTGCTGTGAAGAAGGTTCCTGTGGTCATCAGAAACCCTCCAACAATGGCAATGGCCTCCCTCAATGATGCAAAAGCTGTGGTGGAAGAAGGTGGTTGTACTATTTGGGGTCAGCTTCCTGATATTCCATACAAGTCTGACAAGTTTGGTTTGGGTTTCACTGCAGAGTCCCAGAAGGCTGTTCGTCGTGCTCGTGCTGTTCGTATCACCAATCAAGGGGTTATCAATGCTGTGGGAGATCAAGATGAAGACTACAACTTGGAGGCATGGATTTTTCCTACTGTGGGTGCTGGACTCAATAATTGGAAAGCTGAAGATGTTATCCCTATCTCCTTTAGTCAGGAGTAAATACTATTACTGTGTTATGTTTTTAAATTTGTAATTTCTGGAACAATTAAAACTTTCAAGCCATGTGCCTTACCCGGGGCACAATGGTGTGCTTGTTACGGGTTGTCATTTCATTTGCATACTTCATTCAATAAAATCAGTGGACGTTTCGTTTTCGTAAATATTGTGTTCCTTGTCTTTCTTTTTCTTTTATTTTTGCTTTATCAGCTATGTGTTCTTACACACACCCACGTCACTAAAATGCAGATCCTCATCCACTCTGGATCCAGTTGATAACAGTTCTACTATTGCCAATTACAATTTCGAGAATCCGATCTATCAAACTGAAGACGGAAACGAGGACGATTGTGAAATACCTGTAGAGCTTGCTAGGTTATTACAACAAGAAGAGAAAGCTATACAGCCACATGAAGAGCCAGTCGAAGTTGTGAATCTGGGAACTGAAGAAAACAGAAAAGAGGTCAAGATAGGGGCTGATTTAGAGGACAGTGTCAAGAGCAGGTTGATTCAGATGCTACGTGACTATGTGGAGATCTTTGCTTGGTCTTATGAAGATATGCCAGGGTTGGATACAGACATTGTGGTTCACCGTTTGCCAGTGAAAGAAGATTGTCGTCCAAAGAAGCAGAAGGTTCGTCGTATGCGTCCTGAAATGTCAGAAAAGATCAAAGCAGAGGTAATGAAACAGTTCAATGCAGGGTTCTTGGCCGTAACTTGTTATCCTCAGTGGGTTGCAAATGTGGTACCAGTTCCTAAGAAAGATGGTAAGGTACGTATGTGTGTAGACTACAGAGATCTGAACAAGGCTAGCCCTAAAGATGATTTTCCACTTCCTCATATTGATATTCTGGTAGACAACACTGCTCAGCATAAGGTATTCTCTTTTATGGATGGTTTCTCTGGTTACAATCAAATCAAGATGGCACCTGAAGATATGGAGAAGACGACATTTGTGACACAGTGGGGCACCTTTTGCTATAAGGTAATGCCATTTGGTTTGAAGAATGCAGGGGCAACATATCAGCGTGCTATGGTGGCTTTGTTTCATGATATGATTCATCATGAGATAGAGGTATATGTGGATGATATGATAGCCAGGTCTCAGAATGAAGAACAACATCTTGATCATCTGCACAAGTTGTTTGAGAGGTTGAAGAAATACAGGTTGAGATTAAATCCAAACAAGTGTACTTTTGGAGTTAGATCTGGAAAGCTCCTGGGTTTCATTGTCAGTGGAAAAGGTATTGAAGTGGATCCTGCAAAAGTGAAAGCTATACGAGAGATGCCAGCTCCCCGTACTGAGAAGGAGGTTAGAGGTTTCTTGGGACGATTGAACTACATTGCAAGATTTATTTCCCAATTAACTACCATCTGTGAGCCAATCTTCAAGTTGTTGAAGAAA
Source organism: Lathyrus sativus (assembly GCA_963859935.3). Taxonomy (NCBI): domain Eukaryota; kingdom Viridiplantae; phylum Streptophyta; class Magnoliopsida; order Fabales; family Fabaceae; genus Lathyrus; species Lathyrus sativus. Next base: position 602,080,677 of record OZ012738.1, read on the forward strand.
GATCAGGTGATGGAATGGAATGATGAGTGTCAGACTGCCTTTGATGAAATCAAGAGATATTTGCTAGAACCTCCAATTTTAATGCCACCAGTTGATGGAAGACCCTTGATTATGTATTTAACAGTATTAGACAACTCAATGGGGTGTGTATTGGGGCAACATGACGAGTCTGGTCGAAAAGAGCAGGCAATATACTACCTTAGCAAAAAGTTTACCGACTGTGAAACAAGATACTCACTGCTCGAGAAAACTTGCTGCGCTTTGGCATGGGCTGCTCGCCGACTAAGACAGTATATGTTGACCCATACTACCTTGTTGATTTCGAAGATGGATCCAATCAAGTACATATTTGAGAAACCTGCTCTCTCCGGAAGAATTGCAAGATGGCAAATGATCTTGACGGAATATGATATACAGTATACTACTCAAAAGGCCATTAAGGGGAGTGTTGTTACTGATCATTTGGCTCATCAAGCAGTAGATGATTACCAGTCAATGAATTTTGAGTTCCCTGATGAAGACATTAGGTCTGTTACCAAAGAACCTGGACAATATGACGGACCTGAACAAGGATCCCGATGGACTATGGTTTTTGATGGTGCCTCCAAGGCACATGGTAATGGTGTTGGTGTTGTGATTAGTTCCCCTGAAGGTTGTCATACCCCGATTACTGCCAGACTTTGTTTCTATTGTACCAATAACATGGCTGAGTATGAGGCATGTATCATGGGTATGCAAGTTGCTATTGATATGAAGATTCAGTTCCTTGAGGTGTATGGAGATTCAGCTCTGGTAGTAAGTCAGATTAAAGGAGATTGGGATACAAAGCATGATAATCTCATTCCTTACAGAGAACATGTGTTGTCTTTGATCCCACATTTCAAAGAGATTACTTTTGGACATATTCCACGAAGAGAGAATCAGTTGGCAGACGCATTGGCCACCATGGCATCTATGTTTGAGATAAGCTGGGATGATGAAGCTCCCAAGATTACCATTGATAGATTTGAGAAGCCTGCATACTGCAATGAGATTGACACTGAAGGGGCAGAGGAGAAGCCTTGGTTCCATGAAGTGAAAAACTATCTTGAAGCTCAGGAGTTCCCTGAAGGGGCATCTGTCAAAGATAGGAAGTTCCTGAGAAGGTTTTCTGCTAAGTTCTTTCTGAGTAATGGCATTCTGTATAAGCGTAATCATGATTCAACTATGCTTCGTTGTGTGGATAAGAAGGAAGCTACAGAAATTATGGAAGAGATGCATGATGGGACCTTTGGCACTCATTCTAGTGGTCATACCATGGCAAAGAAGATTTTGAGAGCAGGTTACTATTGGTCTACCATGGAAGCTGATTGCTATCAACACTCCAGAACATGTCACAAATGTCAAATCTATGCTGATAAAGTACATGTACCTCCATCTCCATTGAATGTGTTGACTGCTCCTTGGCCCTTTGCCATGTGGGGCATTGATATGATTGGTGAGATCAAGCCTACTGCTTCTAATGGGCATCGTTTCATCCTGGTTGCTATTGATTACTTCACGAAGTGGGTAGAGGCAGCTTCATTTGCATCTGTGACTAAGAATGTGGTGGCTCGGTTCATTAAGAATAATCTCATATGTAGGTATGGTATCCCTGAAAGGATTATCACTGACAATGGCTCTAATCTGAACAACACTATGATTACTGATCTCTGTACGCAGTTCAAGATTAAGCATCACAACTCTTCTCCGTATCGTCCAAAGATGAATGGGGCAGTTGAAGCTGCTAATAAGAACATTAAGAAGATTGTACAGAAGATGACTATTACTTACAAGGATTGGCACGAGATGTTACCATTTGCTCTGCATGGTTATCGTACTACAATACGTACTTCAACAGGGGCAACCCCATTCTCCTTAGTCTATGGTATGGAAGCAGTTCTACCTATTGAAGTTCAGATCCCCTCCTTGAGAATTATGAAGGATGCAGGCTTGGATGAAGATGAGTGGATTCAGACTCGACTTGACCAGATAAATTTGATTGATGAGAAAAGGTTAGCAGCAGTTTGTCATGGCCAGATGTACCAGAAACGGATGATCAAAGCTTTTGACAAGAAGGTTAAGCCAAAGGTATATCAGGCTGGTGACTTGGTAATCAAGCGTATCATATTACCACAGGGTGATCCTAGGGGCAAGTGGACTCCAACATATGAGGGACCATTTGTAGTCAAGACAGTGTTCTCAGGAGGTGCCATGATACTGACTACAATGGATGGTGAAGACTTCCCACAACCTGTAAACGCAGACATAGTTAAAAAATACTACGCATAAAAAGAGACCCGCTAGGTTGACAGGCCTAGGCAAAAATAAGGGCATCCCGGCAAACCAAAAGGGTTTGGGCAAAAATTAGGGATATATATATAAAAAGATGTACACCCGGCAAGTCGAAAACCTGAAAAGGCGGCTTGGGCAAAAAAGGGTATCCCGGTGGATTGAAAACCTGAAAGGGCAATCCAGGCAAAAGTTAGGGATTAAAGCGTATGACTATGTCTCGTTTGGATCACTCATGAAACTGCAACCAGTTGTACTACTTACTCAAGCTCAAACAGATGAAGCTCAATCCAATCGTTTCCGTCTCAACAGCAAGAAGATGAGATACTTGAGTGGCAATAGTAGAATTGAAACTCAATAGGATTATTTCCCACATAGCTGATTCTTTTTGTAAAACTTCATGACAAAATTCTCTTACTAGGGTTTATGTCTCCTTGTACAAACTTACCCGTGTATGGGTCACTTTTGATATAAATAAATTCCATCTTTTGAATCCAGATTTACTTTTACCCTATTTACATAAGCGAAACGTCCATTGGTTGTGGTTGAATGTATGTATGCCTTCGAATATGATTGATACCAGAAATGCATGTATGCTTTTAATATGATTGATGTTTACCAGAAATGCATGAAAATGCAGTAATAGTATTTACTAAGGACGAACGAGGGAAGGATTTCAACGAAGCTTCGCCGGTTCATCTTTACAAGGCAGTTACAAACCATCAGTAGGACTAATCCATTTTCACAAAGTCTAATCTCCCCTGGAATTTATATCCATCTCTTTTATCCTCATACGGATATACGGGAAATTACTTTCCAATAAGGGCACGATGAACGAAGACGGGATGTTATACTTATCCTACTATCAAACGAAAACGAAGGTTATCTATACCCTACTATCCCCAACAACGGGAGGTTATCTACACCTTGTTATCCCCAACAACGGGAGGTTATCTATACCTTGTTATCCCCAGCAGACGGAGGGTTATGTATTCTTCAACAACGAATCGGGATTTATTTTCCTTGGCCAGCAGTTGTTATACAAGGATATCCAGACACTTCCAGCAGTGTCATAGCATACATACATCATTTACATCATACCATAACATATATGTCTATAGTACATTACCTAAGTGCATCATGTCATACATGCATACATAAAGCATAAACTAATGTTGTTATACAGAATGCTACCTTGTTTTCAGGTTAATTATCCAACAAACAAGCTTATGATCTTTGGGACTGCTTTATTGTAACCTCAGGGTTACTTTATCCTCCTGATGAGCTTCTTATTACTTTGGGACTGCTTTATTGTAACCTCAGGGTTATTTTATCCTCCTGATAGCCTCTCATGACTTCAAGACTGCTTTAGAGTTACTGATTGCTCTGTCCTCCTGAAATCATCCTATTACTTCAAGACTGCTTTAGAGCTATTCATTGCTCTATCCTCATGAGGTCATATTACTACTTCAAGACTGCTTTAGAGCTATTCATTGCTCTATCCTCCTGAAGCCATCTAATTATTTCAAGACTGCTTTAGAGTTATCCATTGCTCTATCCTCCTGAAATTACATTATTATTTCAAGACTGCTTTAGAGCTATCCATTGCTCTATCCTCCTGAAATCATTACTTCAAGACTGCTTTAGAGCTATTGATTGCTCTATCCTCCTGAAGACATATCACATTATTACTTCAAGACTGCTTTAGAGCTATTGATTGCTCTATCCTTCTGAAGACATATCACATTATTATTTCAAGACTGCTTTAGAGCCATTCATTGTTCTATCCTCCTGAAATCATATCATTGCTTCAAGACTGCTTTAGGGTTATCACTATTGATTGCTCTATCCTCATGAAGGCATGCTGCTACATCATTATTATTCCAGACTCCTGACAGCTTTCACCATACACCCATATTTTGAACTGCTCCCCCCCTAGTGGCATCTTTAAGCCCACTCAATCATATTCAACTAGCCATCTGTACCACTCTAGTGCACTGGTGAGTGCAAATTTTTGGGCTTTTGTGTTCAATCCCCTTCAACCTTCCAGGTTACGACTGGCAAATATCCCAATCTAACCCCTCAGGTTTCAGAAAATTGAACAGGGGCAGCTGTTGCACCCCAAAATTTGCCCTCACAATACAAGACTTTGTGTTCCAAGAAGGTTCACAAGGTTCACAAAATTCACAATTGGTCAGAAGAGTTGACAATTCCCTCAGACAATGCACCTCCTAAGCAGTGCATCCAAAACTAGGGTTTTGACTTTAATCAGGCTAAATGGACTTTCAAAACAATTCAAAAGTGAGCTTAAGTACCTAAGAGCCCATGGATAACCATGGATGAAAAGGGTGCTAACACCTTCCCTTTTCATAACCTACCCCCCGGACCCAAAATATTCTCTAAGGTCTTTCCTGTTCTTTTATAACCTTTCCTTATGGATAAAATAAAAGTCGGTGGCGACTCTTGCTATCCGCAACATTGTTTAAAGTCAGTTCTCCCACCGTGTTACACCATCTCCATTTAAGGATCTTATTCTAAAAGTCCATTTATTTTGGCATACAGCCGGTTCTTTTTTACCCTGTATATTTGCTACGGATTCCCGAAAAGTCCGTTTGATCCTGTCACGAGAGATAGTTTACAGAAGCTTGGATGTTATTCTTTGCTCAATGCTCCAGCATTCTGTAATCGATCTTGCAGTCGTACATGATCCAGTTTTACTTTTAGATTCCCCAGTGGAGGCCGTCTCATAGGTGCCATCTCCATTTGAGAATCTCGTTCCCGGTCTAAAAATGATAATTGGTCGTGTTCGCACCAGCTGACCATCATTTTAGAATTCCCCAGTGTTGTACTGTGTCCCAGCGCGTCGTTTTCCCCAGTGTGTTCTTCTCGTAGCGTCTGTCCCTGTGTCGTCGTATTCGTCAGCATTTTCGCACTCATCAATCCAGCATACACATCATATCATATTCATGGCATTGTCTGCATTAGTCTTGTTTGGTCCATAACATTGCATATCGCCACATATAAGGGCAAAATTTTCGGTTATCTATATTTAAATCCCTCCACCATGATTCATCGAGTCTCCGCCACTCGAATCACCCGGTGAAGTTATTTAAATAGGGGCAACTGTAATACCCCAAATTTTGCCCTAAGATTTGTCGTCGCATTTCATTGCATTTTTATTGCATTTAATCAATTACTAACAAATTTGTGTAGTCGTTTGACTTTTTGCAGGTAAATATCATATGGCATGCATTTTTTTTCTAAAAAGTAAAAATGGCACAATTGGCAGGAGGACATGTGTAAGGAGTTATGAGTGTGAGAGGTTGAGAGTTCGAATCTCACCTTTGTCACTTTTTTTGTTTTTTATTATTTTTACTCTAAATTTTTCTATCTTTCATTAAAAAAATAACAAAAATAGTTTTTTATTATTATTTAATTATTATTTTCGTATTTTAATTAAATCATTTTTTAAAATATTATTTTTTTCACTTTTTTCTAAATTATTCATAAAAATATCCAAAAAATCATAAAATAAAAAATATTGAAAAAAATTTTGTTCTTTTTATAATATTTTTGATTTTAGGAATCAATAGGATTATTAGTTTTTATTTTAAGTTTATTTTAATTATTTTAAATTATTTAAATTTTATTTTTTCTTAACTAATTATTTAGTTTGGGCTTTAAAATGGGCTTTAGGGACATTATTGACAATTTGGTGTTAACCCTAATTTGTTCCCTATATATACATGTGTTGCCTTGTTGGAAAAGAGGGGAGAATGAAAAAAACCTAAGAGGAGTGAGTGTCGTTTGCCGTTATTTAGTTTTCTTCTTCATCCATTACTATTGTTTCTTTTTCTTCATCGTTTACCGTTATTTCTTTTCCTTCATCTATTACTGTTGTTTCTTTTTCTTCATCTTTTACCGTTATTTCTTTTTCTTCATCTATTACCATTATTTCTTTTTCTTTATCTATTACTGTTACGTTTATATATATAATTTTTAAATTGTTAGAGTTTATATATATAAGATTAATTTTTGATCGAATTATGTCGATACGATGTTTACACATTTGTGTGCATGACGCGTGACATTTGTGTTAGTTCGATCTGGTTGCGATGATCGCATTTTTGTGTGAGCAATAATACTATTCTTTGCTTAATTTCTTTTTCTTTGCGATAAATTTTGTTTCGTCCGATTTAGATCTGGTTGCGATGAGCGCATTTCTGCGTTAGCAACATTGCTGGGTTATTTGGCACATTTAAAATTCATTATTGCTTTATTATTATTATTATTATTATTATTATTATTATTATTATTATTATTATTATTATTATTATTATTATTATCATTATTTATTATTATTATCATTATTATCATTATTATTACCATTATTATTATTATTGTTATCATTAATTTATTAAAACTTGTTATAATATAAAAATCTGTTTTTTAAAATAAATAACATTAACATCTTTTCCAAATTAATATGAAAACCTATTATTTTTAAGAAAAACTTTTTTTTAGATAAATTTAAAATAATAACTAAAATCTTTTTTTTAAAATAATAACTAGAACCGTTATTTATTTTATTTTATTATTGTTCAATTCAAATTTCATTATCATATTGTATCTGCTCCTCTCATGTAACCTCGCGAACTTAACAATCGCTCTTTAAATTCTGCCTTTAAATTTCTGCTTGCATGGTTTATATTATGACATTATCTCTCTGTTTGCATGATTCAATTATCTCACGCGTTTACCATTATTTCTGTCACATTGCACACATCCGAAGGTTAGGTCTAATTGTTTGGCCGCCGCGCCAATAGTCCGTAAAACTTCACACATTCAATTTCAAATCCTAAAAACTACAAACTACAAACCCTAATTTTCGCAAATGCCTCTCCGCAGGCAAAATTACAATTTTACCCTTAGCATTAGGTCAAAGAGCCGTCGCGCTCGTTTTAGGGTTTCCCGCCGCGGAATCCCTAACCTAATTTAACCCTAATTACAACTTAACAATTCAACGTAGAGATTTGGAGTTTCTACACTCCACGTAAGCGTGTCCTTAAGACATATTTATTCCCCTTGAGACCTTGACCACAGTCAAGAAGTCTCTAACCTCCCTTTTGAGGGGAACTACGATTACTCTGATTCCACTCCCGTAAGGATACGTAGGCACAAGATGCGATGTCTTGCCGAGTAAACTTAGAATTAACCCCTTAGGTCTCTTTTCTCACTTTTAATCCTTTGTACATATACCTTAAGCAAATAAATAAAGCAAATAGTAAACATCTGAACAAAAGGTTCCTGTAGAGTACTACAGAAGTTTAGGGTGCTACTACCTTCCCTAAATTTAACCAACCCCCGAACCCTAGATCTTTCCCCGCATTGTGTTTACGATGCAAAATAGGTTTTCCCTCTTTTGACCTTTTCCTTCGGATAAATCAAAGAGCGGTTGTGAATTGAATTGCGATTCAAACTCATTAATAGTTTGTGATCCTATTTCCACCGCAACAGAAAATGGCGACTCTGCTGGGGAGATTAACATTCTTAATTTTTAAGGGTCATCCCTAATTTGTTTATATTTATTGCTACTTGTTTTGTTATTTTGCATGTATATATTTGTGCTCTGGTTTGGGACAGTTCCTTGTGCTGTGAGATAAGTCCTACGCCCGGACTAGTGACATAATTGTAGGATGGGGATATATTCGATGAGGCTTATAGGGAGTTGAATCCCGACCAAGCTGATTCGAGAATCACCGCTCAGTTGAGACCTTTTCGAAAATGGTTCGGTTGAACGAGTAATCGTGAAAACTTTTTCCATGGTCGATTGGAGTCTGTGATATTGGGAACCGTAGTACCTTAACACCACCTCGGCCTTATTTAGGACGTAGTGCGGGAACTATGTGGGAGTAGTCCTACAATGGTTGCTACGCGATACTACACTCAAAAGAGGTTCTCTTGAGAATATTATTAACCCCCGAGTCAGTCGGAAGGTTGATAATATCCGAAAGATGGGCTGATGACTTTGGGCACTTTTTAGAACCTTGTTCTGCAGGTACAACTAACCTATAGTACACTCCTTTTCAGGGATGGGTAGACCTTAACTCCGCTCACGTTCTTTTAACCTAGGACTTTATGTGTTTTCATGCATTGCATCCATAAAGCATCATATTACATTAAGACTTCATGGAATTCAAACTCTATTTATGAACATTGCAGGATACCATGGATCACTCTAGGAAGCATACTTTGAAATTTACTTTTAAGGGTTTTAATTTGGAAGTCCTAGAGAAGCTAAGAGATTTGGTTCAAGATCAAGAAAAGTTCCAAAACAGATATGGAAGGCTATTGTCTTTGTTGAAGGTTCAAGTAAACGAAGGACTTCTTGCGACTTTGCTACAGTTTTATGATCCAGATTATCACTGCTTCACCTTTCCAGATTATCAGCTTTTACCTACCTTAGAAGAGTACTCTCAGTTGGTGGGATTACCTATCTTGGATAAGTCTCCATTCCCTTTCTTGGAGGAAGACCCTAAAGAACGAGATATTGCTAAAGCCATTTGTCTAAAGATATCCGATGTCAAAAACAATATGATCACCAAAGGGGGGACCTCCGGCTTTCTCAGGGACTTCCTAATTAAGAAAGCCCAATTTTATGCTGATCATAAGGACATGTTTGCCTTTGAGACAATATTTGCTTTGCTTATTTATGGGTTGCTGCTTTTTCCTAGTTTTGAAGGGTTGTGGACCTTAATGCAATCAAGACCTTCATGAGAAGAAATCCAGTTCCAACACTATTGGGTAATACTTATCATTCAGTACATCTCCGAAACTTTCATGGTGGAGGAATGATTACATGTTGTGTGCCATTACTATACAAGTGGTTTATTTCTCACTTACCCAAGTCCGGTCCGTTCTGGAGACCTAATCAAGAACGTTGGTCGCAAAAAGTCATGGCTTTAACTCACTCTGATATTGATTGGTATAATCACATGTACGATGGGATATCGATCATTGATAGTTGCGGAAACTTCAACAATGTGCCTTTGCTCAGTTTCAATGGAGGAATTAGCTACAATCCAGTCTTAGCTCGCCGACAGTTGGGATACCCCTTGAAGGAACCGCCTAAAGGTATTCAGGTGGAGAAGATCTTTTTCGAAGACGACAAAAAGCTTCAAGATCAGATTCTATCTTCTTGGAATCATCTGCATAGGAAAGGCAAAGAAAGTTTGGGAAGGCCTAATTGTGTATCCATGGAACCATACCTTCAATGGGTCCGAGGAAGAGCTATTGAGTTGAAGATGCCCTACTCTCGCCAAGATCCTTTACCTCAAAGAGAAGAACATGTCCAGTATTTCATGACTGAAGCTGAGACTTTGAAGATCACTTTGAAGAAATCACAATGCGAAGCAGAATCATGGAAGAACAAATACCATGTGATGGTCAGCAAGTACGAAGAACTTCAAAAGCAGATTCAGTCGAAGAATGATGAGATACAATCCTACAAGAAGAGAAGGCTCTACGAATATTTATTTTCTTCCGGATCTCCGTCTGCTCACTGAAGCTGTGGAAGATGCTTCTCTAGGATTTTCTAGGCTTTTATTTAGCTATTTTGGTTGCAAGAATATTATTTGTAATTTGTCTTCAATGAATTAAGAGTTTCCTTGGTATTCCGCAATATTCGTGAATATTTGAATTCTATGAAATCTTCATTTGCATTCGCATTTTAGCATCATACTTTTGCATTGCACGTGTCTCCCGATTTCTCATACGCGGCTTTCTCACCTTCCAGTTTTGTCACCCTGAGTTCTCTGCATCAATACGACCCTTCAAAAGGATGGAAGATCAAAACCAAGAGATCAACCGTGTCAGCCATGAACTCGAAGATCTTCGAGGGAGTGTAGGGCAGATTTTGGAGATGTTACGAGCTCTTAGTGTGAAGGTGGATGCTCAGTCTATTGTTGTTTCTAAGACTACTAATACCGTTATGGAACCTTAACAAGCTGTTACTGTCGAGAATGTACCTCCTCACGGTCTTCAATCCAGTTTGGTGCCTCCTAGTGCTCAACCAGTTCGACGAGCTGCCCCTCCAAAGTGCAAAACTCCTAACTCCGACTATGGTAAAGGACCTGCACGTTCGAGGAACCGCAAAATGGCTACTCCTCAACCTTGGCAACGTCAGCAGAGTTATGTTCAAGGTTATCCGGTTCCATATGTCCAACAACCCTATATAGCTACTGTTGCACCTCCTTTCGATCAGCAGTTTCCTACATACCAGCCTGTGCAGTCAGCTCTGGCATATCAAGCACCGGTTTATCAACAACCTTCCGGTTATCCGCCCATGCAAGTTCCGGTCAACCGTCAACGAGTGCCCAACGCTCCTATTCACCAACAATCACAGAATCAGGTTCCTTATCCCCGTAAGAGGAAGTATAAGCCTTGTCCTCCAATTCCGATAACTTTCACTGAGTTATACCCCCATTTGGTACAACAAGGTCTGATTACCACCCGTGCTTTGGGTCCTCCGCCTAATCCGTTACCTGCAGGTTACAACGCGGCCGCTCATTGTTTATTTCATGAGGGTGCGCCCGACCATGATCTAGAGAATTGCTACGCTCTTAAGAACTTTGTCAGAAATTTGCTAGAAGCGAAGAAGTTGTCTTTTAGCAATGCTCAGCCGAAGATCGAGACTCCTCTCGGGGTTTCCCGCTTGTCAAACTTAAATTCTGCAAAGCATGTTGTTACTTCAGCAGGTCAGTCGAATCCAGTAATTATTCAAAGGCCTAGCTCGCTTCATTTCAGTAACCCTCAAGGTGATATGACCGGGATCAACAAAGAATCTGGGAAAGTTATTTTGAAGCAACGACTGAAAACTGTTGAAGATGTGACCAGCATAACTGGGGCAAGCTATGACGACTCACAGTGATCATAAACCAGACGTCCTTTCCATTGAGGCTCCGCCAAAGGAAACTGTTACTCTTGAATGCAAGATTTCATAAACATTTAGAAGGATTTTTCCGACAGTTCATTTGTTTATTTATATGTATTTCTCTTTGATTAAGCATATTTAGCATGTACGAACTTGTTTATCTTCGATTAATTAATGCAACGCATATGTTTGTCTTGAATAAACCCATTCGTTTCACTCATTCAAAAAAAAAAACGTTTTCATAAATCATAATGCCAACTTTACCCGATCTCTTGTTCTGATGGAGAATTGGGAGGAGGATGACGAACCTAAAACGTCAGATTTCTTGTCGTATGCTTTCAATTAAAACCCACTGATGATGTAAGGCATTGTTTCAAATCCCAAACACTGGAGATATAAGGATGTTAATCCCTAGTCAACTCTTTGAGCCTTGAAGTAGGAGTTTTCTTTTTTTAAGAACCTTCATCCTAACCTGGGGCAGGGTAGGTCTCAGTTAAACCGACCGAGTGCTTAGATCCTCAAAAAGGAAGAGCAAACCTTCGAGAATTTATCCTTAGCATCTTAAGAAGTCCAATACAATGGCTATCCCTCGGTTACCTAAGGAGTGTGGCAGTCACGAGCCTTTCGAAAGATTTACACGACTTGTGCATAAAAGAATATTCAAAAAAATAATAAAAGCCCGCTAAGTCAAAACCTATGAAGGAGACTTAGGCAAAACTGGGGCATCCCGCTGGACTCCAAAGTCAAATCAATAGACGCTGTCCAGGCAAAAGTTAGGGAATAAGAACAACAAACCAGTAGTTTTTAGAACCCCTATAAAGAACAAGGTCGTGTGACCAATTGCCAAAAGAAATAGGTGAGTGACTGCCATGTCCAAAGCCTTGATAAGTTCTCGACCATAGCAAATCCGCTTGAGATATGAGCGTTCGTATCCGATTAACTGAATTAGGATTGGAGAACATCACGAAGAAGGGGTGGGTACAAATATAACTTTGAGCCTTTATCCTTTGTTTCTTAAACCGTGAACCGAGCCACGATACAACCTTTAAAAGACCTAATTGAAGTAGGACTTCGGTTGAAAGCATACTCGACAAGACCACGTTTCCTGACTCCTACGAGCTATGCTCAGAAAAAATTCACGTTGGCATTATAATTATAACTTATATCCCGACTAGTGATTTCGGTCACAAGTTATTGCGATATCTTTTTCAAAACAAAAATTCAAGACAAATATATGTGTGCATTGACAAGCTCAGGATAGGCATTTCAGGCATGACGACTTTGCTTGATATCTTAGAGATTTACATATGGACATAACCCGTGGAACTTGAAAATCCTGCTAAACAGGGGCAGGCAGTTTCCCAATTCGCTTACCAACGCGAGTCTGACGTTCTTAAGAGCTATTTCTCAAATATTTCGTCGTAACACGATTAATTTGTGCCAGTTACGTCGAGACCTGACAAATCTCTCAAAGAGTTTGAGAACAATGGGGCAACCGGACTCGGTGTTCTCTATAAAATCCTCTTGAGATGACCCTACCTCGCAACGCAAGTATCCTGGGGCACCGTGTTATTGAAGAAAACAAATGGCGACTACTATAAGGTCCTTCAAGATCAAAACCAGGTGGTTTCACAACTTTTCTTCATGCACCCGATGGATTTTACTCACAACGGCCTTCATTCCCCAGTAAACCTCAGTGTTTGCAACAGGCTCCTAAAATATTGCCTCATCACAGTCCTCAGAGAGACTATAAGCTGACAACTTTTTCTTGGGTAACTCAAAAGTGTCCCTCAGGTTTTCTTCTCCCCATGTGAAGACGTGATACTGTACACCCAAGCAGATTACCTTCTCCCCAGAGAATTCAGAACTTTAAAACCAGATTTGGTTCTACCATTGATCTTTCTTACCCATGATTGACGTATTGGTTGCAGAGGACGCAGGGTATTTCCGTCGAGATGTTTATTTCATCTCTCGTCCCGTCTCTAGTCTGTTTCGTCAGCATACGCAAGGGCATAAGCATCACATGCCTATTTCATTACATATTCATTACATATTCATTACATATTCATTACATACTCATTACATACTCATTTCATAACATCTTGCATGATTAACTACATAGGCATTGACATACATTCACATTAACATATGCATTAGCATTCACAGGTTCATTGTGTCTCTTCATCGTTGAGTGTTACCGCCGAGTAACTGGATTTGTCCATTCTCTCCAAATAGATTGTCAGCCCTAAGCATGAAATACATATGTGTTTCCAGTTTCCCCACAAAGCTCGATTCTCGTGGATGACGGTTACTTCATCTATCTTTCCTTGCCAAGATAAGATATTTACCCTTCGAGTTCATTCCCTCGATGGAGTCTTGATTACCAGTTTTCTTTCTAGCTCGATCCTAGATTGAATCTCAGTCATGTCGGTCGTCAATCCCAACCGGACGTGCATTTATTTTGCACCATCTAAAGGTTTTCACCATACCATGACAGATACGCGACTATCTCGCTTGAGAAGTTTATCACTGTACTCGGACGTGCATTTATTTTGCACTATCTTTCAAGAAAATCAACTACAGTCCTTTACAGATACACGACAGTTCACGCCTGGAAAATCTATCAGTACAACACTTTACAATCCTACATGTTACAACATCAGTACAACACTTTACATCTTACAACATCGGTATACGACATTTCTCACCTAAGAAGCCGATCCTATCTTCGTTATGACTCGCAGCAAATGGCCATCTCCATGGAGCAGTTGGGCTTCCATTTACCTGTCGTCTTGAAGTATGGGGGGTTTTGAAACCAAATCGTATTCAGGAGAGCACGATCTTGAAGTACGGGGAGGTTTGAGCGGAATCATATTCAGGAGAGCACGATTCTGAATTATGAAGAAGTTCATTTACCCTTTAGTAAAAGAAGAAACCAAATCGTATTCAGGAGAGCACGATCTTGAAGTACGGGGAGGTTTGAGCGGAATCATATTCAGGAGAGCACGATTCTGAATTATGAAGAAGTTCATTTACCCTTTAGTAAAAGAAGGAGCCGAATCATATTCAGGAGAGCACGATTCTGAAGTATGAAGAAGTTCAGTTAGCCCTTTTCATATTCAGGAGAGCACGATTCTGAAGTATGAAGAATTTCATTTACCCGAAAGAGCCGAATCATATTCAGGAGAGCACGATTCTGAAGTATGAAGAAGTTCAGTTAGCCCTTTTCATATTCAGGAGAGCACGATTCTGAAGTATGAAGAATTTCATTTACCCGAAAGAGCCGAATCATATTCAGGAGAGCACGATTCTGAAGTATGAGGAAGTTCAGTTCACCCTTTTCATATTCAGGAGAGCACGATTCTGAAGTATGAAGAATTTCATTTACCAGAAGGAGCCGAATCATATTCAGGAGAGCACGATTCTGAAGTATGAGGAAGTTCAGTTAGCCCTTTTCATATTCAGGAGAGCACGATTCTGAAGTATGAGGAAGTTCAGTTAGCCCTTTTCATATTCAGGAGAGCACGATTCTGAAGTATGAAGAATTTCATTTACCCGAAGGAGCGGAATCATATTCAGGAGAGCACGATTCTGAAGTATGAGGAAGTTCAGTTAGCCCTTTTCATATTCAGGAGAGCACGATTCTGAAGTATGAAGAATTTCATTTACCCGAAAGAGCCGAATCATATTCAGGAGAGCACGATTCTGAAGTATGAGGAAGTTCAGTTTACCCTTTTCATGTTCAGGAGAGCACGATCTTGAAGCATGAAGAAGTATATTTATCCTTCAGTAAGAGAAGAATCAGAATCGTATTTCAGGCGCCGACCTTAAATGCGAGAAGATTTATTTATCAGATAAGCAGCAGCCTCTTTATTTGAGTGCTTATCCATTTTGGCACATAAGTCCCTTCCAACGATAAGTGACAGTTCTCCCTCGAGAAGCTTATTAGGGTATTTCCCATTAAAGTCCATTTATTTTGGCATACAGCCGATCTTTACCCTGTATATTTGATACGGATTTCCGAAAATCCATTCGATCCCACCACGAGGGATAGGTTATAGAAGCTTGGATGTTATTCTTTGCTCAATGCTCCAGCATTCTGTGATCGATCTTGCAATCGTGTAGGTCCAATTATTATTAGACATTCCCAAGTGGAGGTCATCTCATAGGTGCCATCTCCATTTAAGGATCTTATTCTAAAAGTCCATTTATTTTGGCATACAGCCGGTTCTTTTTTACCCTGTATATTTGCTACGGATTCCCGAAAAGTCCGTTTGATCCTGTCACGAGAGATAGTTTACAGAAGCTTGGATGTTATTCTTTGCTCAATGCTCCAGCATTCTGTAATCGATCTTGCAGTCGTACATGATCCAGTTTTACTTTTAGATTCCCCAGTGGAGGCCGTCTCATAGGTGCCATCTCCATTTGAGAATCTCGTTCCCGGTCTAAAAATGATAATTGGTCGTGTTCGCACCAGCTGACCATCATTTTAGAATTCCCCAGTGTTGTACTGTGTCCCAGCGCGTCGTTTTCCCCAGTGTGTTCTTCTCGTAGCGTCTGTCCATGTGTCGTCGTATTCGTCAGCATTTTCGCACTCATCATTCCAGCATACACATCATATCATATTCATGGCATTGTCTGCATTAGTCTTGTTTGGTCCATAACATTGCATATCGCCACATATAAGGGCAAAATTTTCGGTTATCTATATTTAAATCCCTCCACCATGATTCCTCGAGTCTCCGCCACTCGAATCACCCGGTGAAGTTATTTAAATAGGGGCAACTGTAATACCCCAAATTTTGCCCTAAGATTTGTCGTCGCATTTCATTGCATTTTTATTGCATTTAATCAATTACTAACAAATTTGTGTAGTCGTTTGACTTTTTGCAGGTAAATATCATATGGCATGCATTTTTTTTCTAAAAAGTAAAAATGGCACAATTGGCAGGAGGACATGTGTAAGGAGTTATGTGTGTGAGAGGTTGAGAGTTCGAATCTCACCTTTGTCACTTTTTTTGTTTTTTATTATTTTTACTCTAAATTTTTCTATCTTTCATTAAAAAAATAACAAAAATAGTTTTTTATTATTATTTAATTATTATTTTCGTATTTTAATTAAATTATTTTTTAAAATATTATTTTTTTCACTTTTTTCTAAATTATTCATAAAAATATCCAAAAAATCATAAAATAAAAAATATTGAAAAAAATTTTGTTCTTTTTATAATATTTTTGATTTTAGGAATCAATAGGATTATTAGTTTTTATTTTAAGTTTATTTTAATTATTTTAAATTATTTAAATTTTATTTTTTCTTAACTAATTATTTAGTTTGGGCTTTAAAATGGGCTTTAGGGACATTATTGACAATTTGGTGTTAACCCTAATTTGTTCCCTATATATACATGTGTTGCCTTGTTGGAAAAGAGGGGAGAATGAAAAAAACCTAAGAGGAGTGAGTGTCGTTTGCCGTTATTTAGTTTTCTTCTTCATCCATTACTATTGTTTCTTTTTCTTCATCGTTTACCGTTATTTCTTTTCCTTCATCTATTACTGTTGTTTCTTTTTCTTCATCTTTTACCGTTATTTCTTTTTCTTCATCTATTACCGTTATTTCTTTTTCTTTATCTATTAATGTTACGTTTATATATATAATTTTTAAATTGTTAGAGTTTATATATATAAGATTAATTTTTGATCGAATTATGTCGATACGATGTTTACACATTTGTGTGCATGACGCGTGACATTTGTGTTAGTTCGATCTGGTTGCGATGATCGCATTTTTGTGTGAGCAATAATACTATTCTTTGCTTAATTTCTTTTTCTTTGCGATAAATTTTGTTTCGTCCGATTTAGATCTGGTTGCGATGAGCGCATTTCTGCGTTAGCAACATTGCTGGGTTATTTGGCACATTTAAAATTCATTATTGCTTTATTATTATTATTATTATTATTATTATTATTATTATTATTATTATTATTATTAGTATTATTATTATCATTATTTATTATTATTATCATTATTATCATTATTATTACCATTATTATTATTATTGTTATCATTAATTTATTAAAACTTGTTATAATATAAAAATCTGTTTTTTAAAATAAATAACATTAACATCTTTTCCAAATTAATATGAAAACCTATTATTTTTAAGAAAAACTTTTTTTTAGATAAATTTAAAATAATAACTAAAATCTTTTTTTTAAAATAATAACTAGAACCGTTATTTATTTTATTTTATTATTGTTCAATTCAAATTTCATTATCATATTATATCTGCTCCTCTCATGTAACCTCGCGAACTTAACAATCGCTCTTTAAATTCTGCCTTTAAATTTCTGCTTGCATGGTTTAAATTATGACATTATCTCTCTGTTTGCATGATTCAATTATCTCACGCGTTTACCATTATTTCTGTCACATTGCACACATCCGAAGGTTAGGTCTAATTGTTTGGCCGCCGCGCCAATAGTCCGTAAAACTTCACACATTCAATTTCAAATCCTAAAAACTACAAACTACAAACCCTAATTTTCGCAAATGCCTCTCCGCAGGCAAAATTACAATTTTACCCTTAGCATTAGGTCAAAGAGCCGTCGCGCTCGTTTTAGGGTTTCCCGCCGCGGAATCCCTAACCTAATTTAACCCTAATTACAACTTAACAATTCAACGTAGAGATTTGGAGTTTCTACACTCCACGTAAGCGTGTCCTTAAGACATATTTATTCCCCTTGAGACCTTGACCACAGTCAAGAAGTCTCTAACCTCCCTTTTGAGGGGAACTACGATTACTCTGATTCCACTCCCGTAAGGATACGTAGGCACAAGATGCGATGTCTTGCCGAGTAAACTTAGAATTAACCCCTTAGGTATCTTTTCTCACTTTTAATCCTTTGTACATATACCTTAAGCAAATAAATAAAGCAAATAGTAAACATCTGAACAAAAGGTTCCTGTAGAGTACTACAGAAGTTTAGGGTGCTACTACCTTCCCTAAATTTAACCAACCCCCGAACCCTAGATCTTTCCCCGCATTGAGTTTACGATGCAAAATAGGTTTTCCCTCTTTTGACCTTTTCCTTCGGATAAATCAAAGAGCGGTTGTGAATTGAATTGCGATTCAAACTCATTAATAGTTTGTGATCCTATTTCCACCGTAACAGAAAATGGCGACTCTGCTGGGGAGATTAACATTCTTAATTTTTGAGGGTCATCCCTAATTTGTTTATATTTATTGCTACTTGTTTTGTTATTTTGCATGTATATATTTGTGCTCTGGTTTGGGACAGTTCCTTGTGCTGTGAGATAAGTCCTACGCCCGGACTAGTGACATAATTGTAGGATGGGGATATATTCGATGAGGCTTATAGGGAGTTGAATCCCGACCAAGCTGATTCGAGAATCACCGCTCAGTTGAGACCTTTTCGAAAATGGTTCGGTTGAACGAGTAATCGTGAAAACTTTTTCCATGGTCGATTGGAGTCTGTGATATTGGGAACCGTAGTACCTTAACACCACCTCGGCCTTATTTAGGACGTAGTGCGGGAACTATGTGGGAGTAGTCCTACAATGGTTGCTACGCGATACTACACTCAAAAGAGGTTCTCTTGAGAATATTATTAACCCCCGAGTCAGTCGGAAGGTTGATAATATCCGAAAGATGGGCTGATGACTTTGGGCACTTTTTAGAACCTTGTTCTGCAGGTACAACTAACCTATAGTACACTCCTTTTCAGGGATGGGTAGACCTTAACTCCGCTCACGTTCTTTTAACCTAGGACTTTATGTGTTTTCATGCATTGCATCCATAAAGCATCATATTACATTAAGACTTCATGGAATTCAAACTCTATTTATGAACATTGCAGGATACCATGGATCACTCTAGGAAGCATACTTTGAAATTTACTTTTAAGGGTTTTAATTTGGAAGTCCTAGAGAAGCTAAGAGATTTGGTTCAAGATCAAGAAAAGTTCCAAAACAGATATGGAAGGCTATTGTCTTTGTTGAAGGTTCAAGTAAACGAAGGACTTCTTGCGACTTTGCTACAGTTTTATGATCCAGATTATCACTGCTTCACCTTTCCAGATTATCAGCTTTTACCTACCTTAGAAGAGTACTCTCAGTTGGTGGGATTACCTATTTTGGATAAGTCTCCATTCCCTTTCTTGGAGGAAGACCCTAAAGAACGAGATATTGCTAAAGCCATTTGTCTAAAGATATCCGATGTCAAAAACAATATGATCACCAAAGGGGGGACCTCCAGCTTTCTCAGGGACTTCCTAATTAAGAAAGCCCAATTTTATGCTGATCATAAGGACATGTTTGCCTTTGAGACAATATTTGCTTTGCTTATTTATGGGTTACTGCTTTTTCCTAGTTTTGAAGGGTTGTGGACCTTAATGCAATCAAGACCTTCATGAGAAGAAATCCAGTTCCAACACTATTGGGTAATACTTATCATTCAGTACATCTCCGAAACTTTCATGGTGGAGGAATGATTACATGTTGTGTGCCATTACTATACAAGTGGTTTATTTCTCACTTACCCAAGTCCGGTCCGTTCTGGAGACCTAATCAAGAACGTTGGTCGCAAAAAGTCATGGCTTTAACTCACTCTGATATTGATTGGTATAATCGCATGTACGATGGGATATCGATCATTGATAGTTGCGGAAACTTCAACAATGTGCCTTTGCTCAGTTTCAATGGAGGAATTAGCTACAATCCAGTCTTAGCTCGCCGACAGTTGGGATACCCCTTGAAAGAACCGCCTAAAGGTATTCAGGTGGAGAAGATCTTTTTCGAAGACGACAAAAAGCTTCAAGATCAGATTCTATCTTCTTGGAATCATCTGCATAGGAAAGGCAAAGAAAGTTTGGGAAGGCCTAATTGTGTATCCATGGAACCATACCTTCAATGGGTCCGAGGAAGAGCTATTGAGTTGAAGATGCCCTACTCTCGCCAAGATCCTTTACCTCAAAGAGAAGAACATGTCCAGTATTTCATGACTGAAGCTGAGACTTTGAAGATCACTTTGAAGAAATCACAATGCGAAGCAGAATCATGGAAGAACAAATACCATGTGATGGTCAGCAAGTACGAAGAACTTCAAAAGCAGATTCAGTCGAAGAATGATGAGATACAATCCTACAAGAAGAGAAGGCTCTACGAATATTTATTTTCTTTCGGATCTCCGTCTGCTCACTGAAGCTGTGGAAGATGCTTCTCTAGGATTTTCTAGGCTTTTATTTAGCTATTTTGGTTGCAAGAATATTATTTGTAATTTGTCTTCAATGAATTAAGAGTTTCCTTGGTATTCCGCAATATTCGTGAATATTTGAATTCTATGAAATCTTCATTTGCATTCGCATTTTAGCATCATACTTTTGCATTGCATGTGTCTCCCGATTTCTCATACGCGGCTTTCTCACCTTCCAGTTTTGTCACCCTGAGTTCTCTGCATCAATACGACCCTTCAAAAGGATGGAAGATCAAAACCAAGAGATCAACCGTGTCAGCCATGAACTCGAAGATCTTCGAGGGAGTGTAGGGCAGATTTTGGAGATGTTACGAACTCTTAGTGTGAAGGTGGATGCTCAGTCTATTGTTGTTTCTGAGACTACTAATACCGTTATGGAACCTCAACAAGCTGTTACTGTCGAGAATGTACCTCCTCACGGTCTTCAATCCAGTTTAGTGCCTCCTAGTGCTCAACCAGTTCGACGAGCTGCCCCTCCAAAGTGCAAAACTCCTAACTCCGACTATGGTAAAGGACCTGCACGTTCGAGGAACCGCAAAATGGCTACTCCTCAACCTTGGCAACGTCAGCAGAGTTATGTTCAAGGTTATCCGGTTCCATATGTCCAACAACCCTATATAGCTACTGTTGCACCTCCTTTCGATCAGCAGTTTCCTACATACCAGCCTGTGCAGTCAGCTCTGGCATATCAAGCACCGGTTTATCAACAACCTTCCGGTTATCCGCCCATGCAAGTTCCGGTCAACCGTCAACGAGTGCCCAACGCTCCTGTTCACCAACAATCACAGAATCAGGTTCCTTATCCCCGTAAGAGGCAGTATAAGCCTTGTCCTCCAATTCCGATAACTTTCACTGAGTTATACCCCCATTTGGTACAACAAGGTCTGATTACCACCCGTGCTTTGGGTCCTCCGCCTAATCCGTTACCTGCAGGTTACAACGCGGCCGCTCATTGTTTATTTCATGAGGGTGCGCCCGACCATGATCTAGAGAATTGCTACGCTCTTAAGAACTTTGTCAGAAATTTGCTAGAAGCGAAGAAGTTGTCTTTTAGCAATGCTCAGCCGAAGATCGAGACTCCTCTCGGGGTTTCCCGCTTGTCAAACTTAAATTCTGCAAAGCATGTTGTTACTTCAGCAGGTCAGTCGAATCCAGTAATTATTCAAAGGCCTAGCTCGCTTCATTTCAGTAACCCTCAAGGTGATATGACCGGGATCAACAAAGAATCTGGGAAAGTTATTTTGAATCAACGACTGAAAACTGTTGAAGATGTGACCAACATAACTGGGGCAAGCTATGACGACTCACAGTGATCATAAACCAGACGTCCTTTCCATTGAGGCTCCGCCAAAGGAAATTGTTACTCTTGAATGCAAGATTTCATAAACATTTAGAAGGATTTTTCCGACAGTTCATTTGTTTATTTATATGTATTTCTCTTTGATTAAGCATATTTAGCATGTACGAACTTGTTTATCTTCGATTAATTAATGCAACGCATATGTTTGTCTTGAATAAATCCATTCGTTTCACTCATTCAAAAAAAAAACGTTTTCATAAATCATAATGCCAACTTTACCCGATCTCTTGTTCTGATGGAGAATTGGGAGGAGGATGACGAACCTAAAACGTCAGATTTCTTGTCGTATGCTTTCAATTAAAACCCGCTGATGATGTAAGGCATTGTTTCAAATCCCAAACACTGGAGATATAAGGATGTTAATCCCTAGTCAACTCTTTGAGCCTTGAAGTAGGAGTTTTCTTTTTTTAAGAACCTTCATCCTAACCTGGGGCAGGGTAGGTCTCAGTTAAACCGATCGAGCGCTTAGATCCTCAAAAAGGAAGAGCAAACCTTCGAGAATTTATCCTTAGCATCTTAAGAAGTCCAATACAATGGCTATCCCTCGGTTACCTAAGGAGTGGGGCAGTCACGAGCCTTTCGAAAGATTTACACGACTTGTGCATAAAAGAATATTCAAAAAAATAATAAAAGCCCGCTAAGTCAAAACCTATGAAGGAGACTTAGGCAAAACTGGGGCATCCCGCTGGACTCTAAAGTCAAATCAATAGACGTTGTCCAGGCAAAAGTTAGGGAATAAGAACAACAAACCAGTAGTTTTTAGAACCCCTATAAAGAACAAGGTCGTGTGACCAATTGCCAAAAGAAATAGGTGAGTGACTGCCATGTCCAAAGCCTTGATAAGTTCTCGACCATAGCAAATCCGCTTGAGATATGAGCGTTCGTATCCGATTAACTGAATTAGGATTGGAGAACATCACGAAGAAGGGGTGGGTACAAATATAACTTTGAGCCTTTATCCTTTGTTTCTTAAACCGTGAACCGAGCCACGATACAACCTTTAAAAGACCTAATTGAAGTAGGACTTCGGTTGAAAGCATACTCGACAAGACCACGTTTCCTGACTCCTACGAGCTATGCTCAGAAAAAATTCACGTTGGCATTATAATTATAACTTATATCCCGACTAGTGATTTCGGTCACAAGTTATTGCGATATCTTTTTCAAAACAAAAATTCAAGACAAATATATGTGTGCATTGACAAGCTCAGGATAGGCATTTCAGGCATGACGACTTTGCTTGATATCTTAGAGATTTACATATGGACATAACCCGTGGAACTTGAAAATCCTGCTAAACAGGGGCAGGCAGTTTCCCAATTCGCTTACCAACGCGAGTCTGACGTTCTTAAGAGCTATTTCTCAAATATTTCGTCGTAACACGATTAATTTGTGCCAGTTACGTCGAGACCTGACAAATCTCTCAAAGAGTTTGAGAACAATGGGGCAACCGGACTCGGTGTTCTCTATAAAATCCTCTTGAGATGACCCTACCTCGCAACGCAAGTATCCTGGGGCACCGTGTTTTTGAAGAAAACAAATGGTGACTACTATAAGGTCCTTCAAGATCAAAACCAGGTGGTTTCACAACTTTTCTTCATGCACCCGATGGATTTTACTCACAACGGCCTTCATTCCCCAGTAAACCTCAGTGTTTGCAACAGGCTCCTAAAATATTGCCTCATCACAGTCCTCAGAGAGACTATAAGCTGACAACTTTTTCTTGGGTAACTCAAAAGTGTCCCTCAGGTTTTCTTCTCCCCATGTGAAGACGTGATACTGTACACCCAAGCAGATTACCTTCTCCCCAGAGAATTCAGAACTTTAAAACCAGATTTGGTTCTACCATTGATCTTTCTTACCCATGATTGACGTATTGGTTGCAGAGGACGCATGGTATTTCCGTCGAGATGTTTATTTCATCTCTCGTCCCGTCTCTAGTCTGTTTCGTCAGCATACGCAAGGGCATAAGCATCACATGCCTATTTCATTACATATTCATTACATATTCATTACATATTCATTACATACTCATTACATACTCATTTCATAACATCTTGCATGATTAACTACATAGGCATTGACATACATTCACATTAACATATGCATTAGCATTCAAAGGTTCATTGTGTCTCTTCATCGTTGAGTGTTACCGCCGAGTAACTGGATTTGTCCATTCTCTCCAAATAGATTGTCAGCCCTAAGCATGAAATACATATGTGTTTCCAGTTTCCCCACAGAGCTCGATTCTCGTGGATGACAGTTACTTCATCTATCTTTCCTCGCCAAGATAAGATATTTACCCTTCGAGTTCATTCCATCGATGGAGTCTTGATTACCAGTTTTCTTTCTAGCTCGATCCTAGATTGAATCTCAGTCTTGTCGGTCGTCAATCCCAACCGGACGTGCATTTATTTTGCACCATCTAAAGGTTTTCACCATACCATGACAGATACGCGACTATCTCGCTTGAGAAGTTTATCACTGTACCCGGACGTGCATTTATTTTGCACTATCTTTCAAGAAAATCAACTACAGTCCTTTACAGATACACGACAGTTCACGCCTGGAAAATCTATCAGTACAACACTTTACAATCCTACATGTTACAACATCAGTACAACACTTTACATCTTACAACATCGGTATACGACATTTCTCACCTAAGAAGCCGATCCTATCTTCGTTATGACTCGCAGCAAATGGCCATCTCCATGGAGCAGTTGGGCTTCCATTTACCTGTCGTCTTGAAGTATGGGGGGTTTTGAAACCAAATCGTATTCAGGAGAGCACGATCTTGAAGTACGGGGAGGTTTGAGCGGAATCATATTCAGGAGAGCACGATTCTGAATTATGAAGAAGTTCATTTACCCTTTAGTAAAAGAAGAAACCAAATCGTATTCAGGAGAGCACGATCTTGAAGTACGGGGAGGTTTGAGCGGAATCATATTCAGGAGAGCACGATTATGAATTATGAAGAAGTTCATTTACCCTTTAGTAAAAGAAGGAGCCGAATCATATTCAGGAGAGCACGATTCTGAAGTATGAAGAAGTTCAGTTAGCCCTTTTCATATTCAGGAGAGCACGATTCTGAAGTATGAAGAATTTCATTTACCCGAAAGAGCCGAATCATATTCAGGAGAGCACGATTCTGAAGTATGAAGAAGTTCAGTTAGCCCTTTTCATATTCAGGAGAGCACGATTCTGAAGTATGAAGAATTTCATTTACTCGAAAGAGCCGAATCATATTCAGGAGAGCACGATTCTGAAGTATGAGGAAGTTCAGTTCACCCTTTTCATATTCAGGAGAGCACGATTATGAAGTATGAAGAATTTCATTTACCAGAAGGAGCCGAATCATATTCAGGAGAGCACGATTCTGAAGTATGAGGAAGTTCAGTTAGCCCTTTTCATATTCAGGAGAGCACGATTCTGAAGTATGAGGAAGTTCAGTTAGCCCTTTTCATATTCAGGAGCGCACGATTCTGAAGTATGAAGAATTTCATTTACCTGAAGGAGCGGAATCATATTCAGGAGAGCACGATTCTGAAGTATGAGGAAGTTCAGTTAGCCCTTTTCATATTCAGGAGAGCACGATTCTGAAGTATGAAGAATTTCATTTACCCGAAAGAGCCGAATCATATTCAGGAGAGCACGATTCTGAAGTATGAGGAAGTTCAGTTTACCCTTTTCATGTTCAGGAGAGCACGATCTTGAAGCATGAAGAAGTATATTTATCCTTCAGTAAGAGAAAAATCAGAATCGTATTCCAGGCGCCGACCTTAAATGCGAGAAGATTTATTTATCAGATAAGCAGCAGCCTCTTTATTTGAGTGCTTATCCATTTTGGCACATAAGTCCCTTCCAACGATAAGTGACAGTTCTCCCTCGAGAAGCTTATCAGGGCATTTCCCATTAAAGTCCATTTATTTTGGCATACAGCCGGTCTTTACCCTGTATATTTGATACGGATTTCCGAAAATCCATTCGATCCCACCACGAGGGATAGGTTATAGAAGCTTGGATGTTATTCTTTGCTCAATGCTCCAGCATTCTGTGATCGATCTTGCAATCGTGTAGGTCCAATTATTATTAGACATTCCCAAGTGGAGGTCATCTCATAGGTGCCATCTCCATTTAAGGATCTTATTCTAAAAGTCCATTTATTTTGGCATACAGCCGGTTCTTTTTTACCCTGTATATTTGCTACGGATTCCCGAAAAGTCCGTTTGATCCTGTCACGAGAGATAGTTTACAGAAGCTTGGATGTTATTCTTTGCTCAATGCTCCAGCATTCTGTAATCGATCTTGCAGTCGTACATGATCCAGTTTTACTTTTAGATTCCCCAGTGGAGGCCGTCTCATAGGTGCCATCTCCATTTGAGAATCTCGTTCCCGGTCTAAAAATGATAATTGGTCGTGTTCGCCCCAGCTGACCATCATTTTAGAATTCCCCAGTGTTGTATTGTGTCCCAGCGCGTTGTTTTCCCCAGTGTGTTCTTCTCGTAGCGTCTGTCCCTGTGTCGTCGTATTCGTCAGCATTTTCGCACTCATCATTCCAGCATACACATCATATCTTATTCATGGCATTGTCTGCATTAGTCTTGTTTGGTCCATAACATTGCATATCGCCACATATAAGGGCAAAATTTTCGGTTATCTATATTTAAATCCCTCCACCATGATTCCTCGAGTCTCCGCCACTCGAATCACCCGGTGAAGTTATTTAAATAGGGGCAACTGTAATACCCCAAATTTTGCCCTAAGATTTGTCGTCGCATTTCATTGCATTTTTATTGCATTTAATCAATTACTAACAAATTTGTGTAGTCGTTTGACTTTTTGCAGGTAAATATCATATGGCATGCATTTTTTTTCTAAAAAGTAAAAATGGCACAATTGGCAGGAGGACATGTGTAAGGAGTTATGAGTGTGAGAGGTTGAGAGTTCGAATCTCACCTTTGTCACTTTTTTTGTTTTTTATTATTTTTACTCTAAATTTTTCTATCTTTCATTAAAAAAATAACAAAAATAGTTTTTTATTATTATTTAATTATTATTTTCGTATTTTAATTAAATCATTTTTTAAAATATTATTTTTTTCACTTTTTTCTAAATTATTCATAAAAATATCCAAAAAATCATAAAATAAAAAATATTGAAAAAAATTTTGTTCTTTTTATAATATTTTTGATTTTAGGAATCAATAGGATTATTATTTTTTATTTTAAGTTTATTTTAATTATTTTAAATTATTTAAATTTTATTTTTTCTTAACTAATTATTTAGTTTGGGCTTTAAAATGGGCTTTAGGGACATTATTGACAATTTGGTGTTAACCCTAATTTGTTCCCTATATATACATGTGTTGCCTTGTTGGAAAAGAGGGGAGAATGAAAAAAACCTAAGAGGAGTGAGTGTCGTTTGCCGTTATTTAGTTTTCTTCTTCATCCATTACTATTGTTTCTTTTTCTTCATCGTTTACCGTTATTTCTTTTCCTTCATCTATTACTGTTGTTTCTTTTTCTTCATCTTTTACCGTTATTTCTTTTTCTTCATCTATTACCGTTATTTCTTTTTCTTTATCTATTACTGTTACGTTTATATATATATAATTTTTAAATTGTTAGAGTTTATATATATAAGATTAATTTTTGATCGAATTATGTCGATACGATGTTTGCACATTTGTGTGCATGACGCGTGACATTTGTGTTAGTTCGATCTGGTTGCGATGATCGCATTTTTGTGTGAGCCATAATACTATTCTTTGCTTAATTTCTTTTTCTTTGCGATAAATTTTGTTTCGTCCGATTTAGATCTGGTTGCGATGAGCGCATTTCTGCGTTAGCAACATTGCTGGGTTATTTGGCACATTTAAAATTCATTATTGCTTTATTATTATTATTATTATTATTATTATTATTAGTATTATTATTATCATTATTTATTATTATTATCATTATTATCATTATTATTACCATTATTATTATTATTGTTATCATTAATTTATTAAAACTTGTTATAATATAAAAATCTGTTTTTTAAAATAAATAACATTAACATCTTTTCCAAATTAATATGAAAACCTATTATTTTTAAGAAAAACTTTTTTTTAGATAAATTTAAAATAATAACTAAAATCTTTTTTTTAAAATAATAACTAGAACCGTTATTTATTTTATTTTATTATTGTTCAATTCAAATTTCATTATCATATTGTATCTGCTCCTCTCATGTAACCTCGCGAACTTAACAATCGCTCTTTAAATTCTGCCTTTAAATTTCTGTTTGCATGGTTTAAATTATGACATTATCTCTCTGTTTGCATGATTCAATTATCTCACGCGTTTACCATTATTTCTGTCACATTGCACACATCCGAAGGTTAGGTCTAATTGTTTGGCCGCCGCGCCAATAGTCCGTAAAACTTCACACATTCAATTTCAAATCCTCAAAACTACAAACTACAAACCCTAATTTTCGCAAATGCCTCGCCGCAGGCAAAATTACAATTTTACCCTTAGCATTAGGTCAAAGAGCCGCCGCGCTCGTTTTAGGGTTTCCCGCCGCGGAATCCCTAACCTAATTTAACCCTAATTACAACTTAACAATTCAACGTAGAGATTTGGAGTTTCTACACTCCACGTAAGCGTGTCCTTAAGACATATTTATTCCCCTTGAGACCTTGACCACAGTCAAGAAGTCTCTAACCTCCCTTTTGAGGGGAACTACGATTACTCTGATTCCACTCCCGTAAGGATACGTAGGCACAAGATGCGATGTCTTGCCGAGTAAACTTAGAATTAACCCCTTAGGTCTCTTTTCTCACTTTTAATCCTTTGTACATATACCTTAAGCAAATAAATAAAGCAAATAGTAAACATCTGAACAAAAGGTTCCTGTAGAGTACTACAGAAGTTTAGGGTGCTACTACCTTCCCTAAATTTAACCAACCCCCGAACCCTAGATCTTTCCCCGCATTGTGTTTACGATGCAAAATAGGTTTTCCCTCTTTTGACCTTTTCCTTCGGATAAATCAAAGAGCGGTTGTGAATTGAATTGCGATTCAAACTCATTAATAGTTTGTGATCCTATTTCCACCGCAACACCGGTCTAGTAGATACTTCCCACGTTGCATGCGCAAGTTGTGATGCCAGTATTAAGGGTTGTGTGTTGGTTCAGAACGATGTTTAGAGGTTGATTAATGAGGGTATTTTACAAGTGACCAGCCAAGCCAAGAAGGACGAAGTCGCTGTGGTTGAGCCTGTCTTCCATCAGCCCGAATCAAAGGGTAAGGTACCAGTGTTTAATCTGTCAGGGGCAAGTTCTGCCAATCCCGTGTTCAATATACCAAAGTCGTTTATCCCTGAGACGAATCGACCTAAGCCTATAATTATTCGAAAACCAAGTCCGTTTCCTTTCAGTGATCCTAAAGCTGTACCTTGGAAATATGACGTGACGATGATTGGCAAGGAGTCTGGGAAGGTTATCCCAAATGAAGAAGTTAAGGACACTGTGACTAATATCGCAGAGGCAAGCAGGATGACTCGCAGTGGCCGTGTGTATACTCCCCGTTTCAATGAGGTTCCACCTAAGGAAACAACTAGTATCCCAGTGCCTGCCAAAGACAAAGGTAAGGGAGCCGTTACGAATGATGAAGATGCTGTGTTTTTGAGGATCATCAAGAAAAGTGACTATAAAGTTATCGATCAACTTCATCAAACTCCTTCCAAGATTTCGATCTTATCTCTGTTGATGAGCTCACCCGCTCATAGGACGGCCTTGCAGAAAGTTTTGACTCAAGCACATGTGGATCAAGATATCAGCACCAGTCGGTTTGATAGTGTGATTGCCAATCTGACCGCATGCAACACTCTTAGTTTCAGCAACGAAGAGTTACCAAAGGAGGGTCTGAATCATAATCGTGCTTTACATATATCAGTGAAATGTCAGGAGGACAATTTAGCGAGAGTGCTAGTGGACACCGGTTCTTCTTTGAATGTTCTACCCAAGAGGGTTCTTGATAAGTTGGTTTTCAGAGAGACTGTGTTGAAACCTACTTCTTGATCGTCAAAGCTTTTAATGGTTCTCGCCGGTCGGTAATGGGGGAGGTTGAACTTCCTATCCTGATTGGTCCACAAGTTTTTAATATCACGTTTCAAGTCATGGACATCAATCCCAATTACAGCTGTTTACTTGGAAGGCCGTGGATCCATGCCGCTGGGGCAGTAACCTCAACGTTACATCAAAATATGAAGTTCGTGATCGATGAAAAGTTAGTTATTATACACGGTGAGGAGGATCTGATGGTCAGTAACCTGTCTTCTTTCCGTTACATAGAGGCCGATGAGAATGCTTTGGAAATCTCCTTTCAAGCACTCGAGATCGCCAACGCTGTTCTATTAAAAGTCGAAGAGACAGTGGGCCAGGGTAATCCATCTTTTGCATCTTTGAAGAGTACCAAATCAACAATTGACAGGGGCATTTCGGAAGGCTGGGGAGAGGTAATTGATGTCAAGACCAAGGCTGATCGCTTTGGGTTGGGTTACAAACCAACTCAGAATGGAGCTGCCACAACTGTCGAAGGGCGTCCGAAGGTTATCCAAGAGGTATTTGTCAGCGGAGGTTTCCAAGTCAATGCCGTCAGCGACTGTAAGGAAGATGAAGATCTGAGCAACCTGGTGTTTAAGGGTGATGCAGCTTTGAACAACTGGGAGGCCGTAGAGATCCCCGTTATTTTTCCATTGTCAAAGTAATTTTTAACATTTTCATTTATGTTTTCAAGTAAAAAAAAAATCCGTAGCTCTGCCCAAGGCTATAGGAACGTTTTTGTTGGGCCACCTTTCACTTTTAAAAGGATATTAATAAATGCATTTTGTTCAATTCCACTTTGGTTCATTTGCGTTTTTCGTTTTCACCTTTAAAAAATGAAGTTGGCAATCTTTTCCAAAAAAATAAAACAACAAAAATAGAATTTTATTTCTTATCTTGCATATCTTCGAACCTTTTAATAAAGTAAGCCTTCCATCATGCAGAGACATCGCAAACCTTGTTGGATCCAATGACTTTATTGACACTCCTGACTGGGATGCACCCATCTATCAAGCTGAAGACGAGGGTGAAGAAGATTTTGAAGTACCCGCTGAACTGACAAAATTGATTGAGTACGAGTACACAGAGCTTCAACCGCATAAAGAGCAGGTGGACTTAATTAATCTTAGTACAGATGAAAACAAGAAAGAGGTCAAGATTGGTGCAATGCTTGGGACAGAGGTTAAGCAGAGGTTGATTGAGTTGTTAAAAGAATATATTGATGTGTTTGCGTGGTCGTATCAAGATATGCCTGGTCTAGACACAGATATTGTTGTTCACAAGTTGCCGCTTAAGCCAGATTGTCCACCTATCAAACAAAAGCTTCGAAGAACGAGACCCGACATGGCTTTGAAGATTCGAGATGAGGTAAAAAACAGTTGGATGCAGGTTTCTTGGCAGTTGCAAAATATCCAGATTGGTTTGCCAACATTGTGCCAGTGCCCAAGAAAGACGGTAAAGTTAGGATGTGTGTGGATTACAGGGATCTGAACAAAGCAAGTCCGAAAGACGACTTCCCTCTGCCACATATTGACACACTTGTAGACAATACAACCAGTTTTGCGTTGTTCTCATTTATGGATGGTTTCTCTGGCTATAATCAGATCAAAATGGATCCCGATGATCGAGAGAAGACTACTTTCATTACTCCTTGGGGAACCTTTTGCTACAAAGTCATGCCCTTCGGTTTGAAGAACGCAGGGGCAACTTACCAACGCGCTATGACAACTCTTTTCCATGATATGATGCACAAAGAGATCGAGGTGTATGTGGACGATATGATAGCCAAATCTCAGAGTGAAGAGGAACATCTAGACCATTTGGTGAAGTTGTTTGAACGACTCAGGAAATATCAGTTGAAGTTGAATCCTGCTAAATGTACCTTCGGTGTCAGATCTGGAAAATTGCTTGGTTTTATTGTTAGTCAACGAGGGATTGAGGTAGATCCTGACAAAGTCCGAGCCATTCAAGATATGCCAGCTCCGCAAACCGAGACACAAGTTAGAGGTTTTCTGGGGCGTTTGAATTATATTTCCAGGTTTATCTCTAACATGACCGCTACTTGTGAACCGATATTCAAATTGCTTTGTAAGGGGCCGACGGTTGAGTGGAACCCTGATTGTCAGAAAGCGTTTGAGAAAATTAAGAATTATTTGCAAGACCCCCCTATTCTGATTCCTCCCATACCCGGAAGACCGTTGTTTATGTACCTTACTGTTCTTGAGAAGTCTATGGGTTGTGTGCTTGGGCAACATGATGAGACTGGAAGAAAGGAACATGCGATTTATTATCTGAGCAAGAAGTTTACCGATTGTGAAAACAAATACTCACCATTGGAGAAAACTTGTTGTGCGTTGGCATGGGCCGCTAGGCGCCTCCGGCAATACATGATCTGTCATACCACATTGTTGAATTCTAAAATGGATCCGATCAAGTATATTCTTGAAAAACCTGCTCAAACTGGGAGGCTGGCCCGTTGGCACATGTTGTTATCCGAATCTGACATCCAATACGTACCCCAGAAGGCAATTAAAGGTAGTATCTTATCGGATTATCTTGCAGATCAGCCAGTTGAAGATTATGAACCTCTTAAGTTTGATTTTCCTGATGAGGATATTTTGTTGATTAAGAGAGATTGTGAAGAACCAGATCCGAGCGAAGGTCCAGAACCAGGTCTTTGGTGGAGGATGATGTTTGATGGTTCCTCGAATTTCAATGGGCATGGTATAGGCGCCGTTTTGATGAACCCAAAAGGTGGGTTCACTCCGTTTACAGCCAGGTTAGACTTTGAGTGTACTAATAACGTCGCAGAGTATGAAGCATGTATTCTTGGCCTCGAAGCAGCAATTCACCTCCGAATCAAACTTCTCAAAGTAAGTGGTGACTCAGCCTTGGTTATCTACCAGGTACAAGGCAAATGGGAAACGAAGAATGAGAAGTTAATCCCTTACAAGGACTACATTGTCGAGCTGATTAAGTATTTCGACGAGATAAAGTTCGAGCATGTTCCTAGATCTGAGAATCACGTTGCTGATGCTTTAGCCATGTTAGCATCCATGTGGAAAGTTAAATTCGTTAATGAAGCACCTCTTATTCATATTGAACGCAAAGTTGAGCCCGCTTATTGTGAAGTAGTTGAAGAGGATGAGATGGATGAAAAGCCTTGGTTTCATGACATCAAGAACTATTTAGTCAAGCAAGAGTATCCCGATGGTACTACCAGTCTGGACAAGAAAACATTGAGAAGACTGGCTTCTAAATTCTTCATCAGTAATGGTGTATTATACAAAAGAAATTACGACATGGTTTTGCTCCGATGTGTTGATAAACGGGAAGCTGACATGTTACTGCAAGAGATTCACGAGGGGACCTTCGGAACTCATGCCAACGGCTATGCTATGTCTAAGAAGATGTTAAGGGCTGGATATTATTGGTTGACTATGGAAGCTGACTGCATCCAATACGCTAGAAAATGCCATAAGTGCCAAATTTACGCTGATAAAATGCATGTGCCTCCTTCACCATTGAATGTTTTGTCTTCACCATGGCCGTTCTCAATGTGGGGCATTGACATGATTGGGGCAATCGAGCCGAAGGCTTCTAATGGTCATCGTTTTATCCTTGTTGCTATTGATTATTTCACCAAGTGGGTAGAGGCTGTTTCCTACACCAACGTGACTAAGCAAGTGGTTGCCCGCTTCATCAGGAAAGAAATTATCTGCCGTTATGGAATTCCAAGTCGGATAATAACTGACAATGGCACCAATCTGAATAACAAGACTATGAAGGAGTTGTGTGACAGTTTCAAGATCATGCATCACAATTCTTCTCCGTACCGTCCTAAGATGAATGGGGCCGTTGAAGCTGCGAATAAGAATATCAAGAAAATCCTGCAAAAGATGGTCGTGACTTACAAAGATTGGCATGAGATGTTACCGTTTGCTTTGCATGGATACAGGACCTCAGTGCGAACTTTGACAGGGGCAACACCTTTCTCATTGGTGTATGGAATGGACGCCGTACTCCCCATCGAGGTAGAGATACCTTCTTTAAGGGTGTTGATGGAAGCTGAACTTGAGGAAGCTGAGTGGGTTCAAGACAGACTGGATCAGTTGAATCTCATTGACGAGAAACGCATGACAGCTATGTGCCATGGGCAATTATATCAGAAACGGATGAAAAGAGCATTTGATAAGAAGATTCGTATCCGTGAGTTCCGTCAAGGAGAGCTCGTACTCAAAAAGATCTTGCCAGTGCATAAAGACATGCGTGGAAAGTGGATACCCAATTATGAAGGCCCATTTGTTGTAAAGACTGTTTTCTCCGGAGGGTCTCTGATACTTACAACAATGGATGGTGAAGAGCTTGCACACCCCGTGAATTCTGATGCAGTCCGAAAATATTATGCCTAAAAACCCGCTAAGTCGAAAACCTGCAAAAGGCGACTTAGGCAAAAGTAAGGGTTAGAAAAAGTAATAATAATAAAAAGCTCGCTAAGTTGAAAACCCGACAGGGCGACTTAGGCAAAAAAGAGCGTCCCGATGGATTGAAAACCCGAAAGGGCGGTCCAGGCAAAAGTTAGGGACGAAGGCATTTCATTGCATCAGAAAAACACCGATCATCGCGGACACACTTTCCGCGTGAAATCCATTTTCCAGTTCGTTCATCCTCGTCCAAAGCAAGATTCTGGATTAGTCTTAGTTATTAGTGTCAGTAGGTGTCGTTGGATTCAATGTAACCTTTTCCCATGTTGCCAATTTCAAAGCATAATCATCTGTGGAGCTATGCCCTCGGCAAGCTGCCATCCTTTAATAAAAGATACCATTTCGTTACTTAAATTCCTTGGTGCATTACTCTTGTTTCTATTGTTATGCAAAATGCCATTTATTCTTAAATTTTGAAAATGAAAGGTGCTTTGAAAACTTTTAAAACTGTTCTTCGAAAACGCAATTGAAAAATATAAGAAATTACTTTGACTAGTGGAAATTTCTGAAGGGTTTCTTCACTCCTCGAAAAAATCTCATTGTTGCAGAAACACTTTTAAACCATTGCTCTGACACAGTCCCCAACGAGACTATAAGCTGACAACTTTTTCTTAGGTAACCCGAAAGTGTCCCTCATGTCTTCTTCTCCCCATGTGAAGACATGATACTGTGCATCCAAGCAGATTACCTTCTCCCCAGAGAATTCAGAACTTTAAAACCAGATTTGGTTCTACCATTGATCTTTCTTACCCATGATTGACGTATTGGTTGCAGAGAACGCAGGGTATCTCCGTCGAGATGTTTATTTCATCTCTCGTCCCGTCTCTAGTCTGTTTCGTCAGCATACGCAGGGGCACAAGCATCACATGCCTATTTCATACACATACTCATTACATACTCATTCCATTACATCCTGCATATTTAACTACATACACATTAACATACATTCACATTAACATATGCAGCAACACATGCATTAGCATTCACAGGTTCATTGTGTTTCACCATCATTGATTGTTACCGCCGAGTAACTGGGTTGGTCCATTCTCTCTAAATAGATCGTCAGCCCTAAGCATAAAATACATAGGTGTTTCCAGTTTCCCCACAGAGTTCGATCCTCGTGGATGACGGTTACTTCAGCTATCTTTCTTCGCCAAGATAAGATATTTACCCTTCGAGATCATTCCCTCGATGGAGTCTTGATTACCAGTCTTCTTTCTAGCTCGATCCTAGATTGAATCTCAGTCTTGTCGGTCGTCGAGCCCAACCGGACGTGCATTTACTTTGCACCATCTAAAAATTTTCACCCTACCTTGGCAGATATGCGACTGTTCTCGCCTGAGAAGCTTATCACTGTACCCGGATGTGCATTTATTTTGCACTATCTTTCGAGAATGCCAATCGACCAATCTTTTACAGATACACGCCAGTTCACGCCTGGAAAATCTATCAGTACATCCTACAACATCGGTATGCAACTGTTCTCGCCTGGGAAGCCTATCGATATAACAATCCTACATCTTACAGCATCGGTATGCAACTGTTCTCACCTGAGAAGCCTATCATCGATCAGCAACAGTTCTCACAAGAGAAGCTTATCACAACCATACACAACGGGATATGCAACAGTTCTCGCCAAGAGAAGCTTATCACAATATATCACAATCGATCAGCAACAGTTCTCACAAGAGAAGCTTATCACAATCGATCAGCAACAGTTTTCGGTTAAGAAGCTTATCGTAACGTTCTTCAGCAACGGTATTCAACAGTTCTCCGCCGAGAAGCTTATCATCATCTGTTATCTCCTCTACAAGCAGTTCTTACATGAGAAGCTTATTATTGCCACTCTTGCAAATAAGCGACATTTCTCACCTGAGAAGCTGATCCTATCTTCGTTATGACTTGCAGTAAATGGCCATCTCCATCGAGCAGTTGGGCTTCCATTTTTCCTTGTCGTCTTGAAGTATGGGGAGGTTTGAGCAGAATCATATTCAGGAGAGCATGAATCTTGAAGTATGAGGAAGTTCATTTACCCTTTAGTAAAAGAAGGAGCAGAATCATATTCAGGAGAGCATGAATCTTGAAGTATGAGGAAGTTCAGTTTATCCTTTAGCAAAAGAAGAAGCGGAATCATGCCCGACGCGCTGTCCTCGGAAGTATGAAAAAGTTTATTTTATCCTTTAGTAAAAGAAGAATCTGAAACGTATTCCAGGCACCGACCTTAAATACGAGGAGATTTGTATATCAGATAAGCAGCAACCTCTTTATTCGAGTGCTTATCCATTTTGGCATGTAAGTCCCTTCCAACGATAAGTGACAGTTCTCCCTCGAGAAGCTTATCAGGGCATTTCCCATCAAAGCCCATTTATTTTGGCATACAGCCGGTTTTTACCCTGTATATCTGATATGGATTTCTGAAAAGTCCATTCGATCCCATCACGAAGGATAGTTTATAGAAGCTTGGATGTTATTCTTTGCTCAATGCTCCAGCATTCTGTAATCAATCTGGCAGTCGTGTAGATCCAGTTTTATTGTTAGATATTCCCAAGTGGAGGCCGTCTCATAGGTGCCATCTCCATTTAGGATCATGTTCTAACCACTTTAAGTCCATTTATTTTGGTATACAGCCGTTTTTTTTTTACCCTGTATATTTGCTACGGAGTTCCGAAAGGCCCGTTTGATCCTGTCACGAGAGATAGTTTACAGAAGCTTGGATGTTATTCTTTGCTCAATGCTCCAGCATTCTGTAATCGATCTTGCAGTCGTACATGATCCAGTTTTACTTTTAGATTCCCCAGTGGAGGCCGTCTCATAGGTACCATCTCCATTTGAGAATCTCATTCCTTTTCTAAAAAAGACAATTGGTCGTGTTCGCACCAGTTGACCATCATTTTTGGAATTCCCCAGTGTTGTGCTGCCGTCCCAGCGCGTCGTTTCCCCAGTGTGTTCTTCTCATAGCGTCTATCCCTATGTCGTCGTATTCGTCAGCATTTTCGCATTCATCATTCCAGCATACGCATCATATCATATTCATGGCATCGTCTGCGTTAATCTGTTCTCGCTTTGTCCATAGCATTGCATATCGCCACATATAAGGGCAAAATTTTCGGTTATCTATATTTAAATCCCTCCACCATTATTCCTCGAGTCTCTGTCACTCAAATCATCCGGTGTAGCTATTTAAATAGGGGCAACTGTAATACCCCAAATTTTACCCTTACATTTAGCCAGTCATTTCGCACAGCATTTCATTTTTGCATCCGTTAGTCACTAACTAGTTGTGGAGTCCGTTTTGTTTGCAGGAATTATACCAGGGGGGCATTTTAGTCTTTTTACGCCGTGTCGGCAAATTCTGAAGAAAAGGGGTCTTTAGGTCTCGAGGCATTTGGACCATGGTATTTGAGATAGTTGTCTGTCATAGGGTTTGATCACCATCAAGGCGTCATTATTACTGGAAAATTGGTCAGAAACATATTTGAATGTGGGCCATCCGTTGCCCATGTTTCGTTCTAAGACCGTTTGAGCAGTTTTTTGTGCTCATCAATAAAGCATTTCGGACATACAATAAGTGGGATTATTTTGAATTTATTTGGAGTTAGTCAGGTTGCGGTTAAAATGGTCAAATGATACAAAGATGGTGAGTATCGTTCATAATACTGTCTAATACGGAAAGGGAAGTGAAAGTTTAATATTTGTGAATATCATGCGCGAATATTTATACTTTATAATTAGGAAGTAAATTCAAATATTTGTGGAAATGAGTATAAATAATTTCAAGTTGATTATTCATAGATTGCGTTTGAGAAGTGAATAAATATTGTTGAATTTCATTTCATAAATATTTGATTTACAAATGGAATGGACCAAGACAACTTTTGAATTCAATTCATTCATTTACAAAGGGATTACATTTTTACATGGAGCATCTACTCTAAAAAGTCCTAAGTCCTAAAAACTCTTTGGTTTCTTCATTTGGTTTTCCCTTGAATTCTTCATACACTTCTTGATTACCTGAAAAAACAGACAAAGAAACATAACAGAAAAGGGTTAAAGGTGATTTTTGACACTCTCAGAACAATGTCATCATCGAGTGCCGGGAGTGGCACAACCGAAGCTGCATCCTACCCCCGTTACCGATCTGTGCCATTGGTGTCAGATCAAGTGGCTACTGTTTCTTATCAATGCGGGACAACCGAGAAAGATGAAGAAGTAAAAGAAGTTCGGGCCGATAAATGATTAACTGAAAAGGGTCTATGCCATCATCAAGTAAATCCCATTTGGTTTCCAAACTGATACAAGGGTAAAACAGCACGGCCAATTCGGACTCATACCCGGATGCCGGCAGGTCTGAATCGCGTTTGCTTTCGAAGTTTTCCAACACCTGAAATTCACCAAAACAACATCAGGATTCCACAAAGTGATCAACCAAACTCAGAACAGAAAAATGAGTTACAAGCTACACGAACAGGCAACAAGGTCTTATGAACAAGCACAACTCGTGAAATACAAACCAAACTGCATCCGACAACTAGTATCAGCACAGAAACAGCACAAATCATACCAGAAAAAGCGAGATAGGTTCATAATCATGCTCACGCATCAGTTCAAAGTAAGCCTCAACCAAATGTGCAGGTCATATTGGAAAATCAAAATGCGAAGCCGAGGCTCAGCTATGAACATCATTGCCCCAAACTCGCAGCCACTATCAAGTAAATGTTTCGAAGCAACATTAAGCAAAATCCGGATTCACAATTGGACACGAATGTCCAAGTCCGATACTGGTTCCGAAAATTTCAGCACCTGAAAAATCAAAGAACCAAGTCCGTTAAAATCAGAAGTGACACCAGAAGGGATTCAGGCCATACCAAAGAAAACGCATATCCAATTCCAAGGTCCAAAGTTCCAAGTTGAATCGAAGATCCATCAAAATACCAGACAAAGCATATCAAAAGCTGAACTTGAAACAAACCATAGCGGTAAAACCAGTTTCAACCAGAAAATAGAAGAGTTAGGTTCACGATCAAGAAAGAACAAAGTTCAGTTCAGTTCACCAAACCATATCAGTCACAGTAATCTAAGGTCACATTGGAAAATCGAAGGCAAATGGCAGCAGTCTCTCTCGACGGTTTAGACAACTCGTCATCATCACCGCGTAACCCTTCTCGGCGGCATTGATCTGACAGTATCAGTTCGCTGAAAGAAGAAAAAGGAAAGTCAGTAAACTCATCAGAAAAACAAGATAGTGACTCGAAGGAACCAATCTCATCAGAAAAAAAGCAGATATCTGTTCTGAAAGGGATCCAAAAGTATATCAACATCTGATAACATCAACCAATATCAGAGTCAAAACTAAATGGCAATAGCATTCCTCAAAGGTTCAGACCAATGGTCATCATCACCATATGACCATCCTCGGCGGCATTTGATTCGACCAAAGCCGTAGCACCAGTTCTGAAAGAAGAAGAAGAAAAGTTAATGTGTGTTCGAAACAGTTAATCCAGAAGTCATAAGCAAATATCCAACAAAACCAAATTTGAATATGGATACAAGCAATTTCCAAATTAAAACCCAATCCGTATTCAATCAAATACTGGGAAGATATTGTAAAACTGAGTTTGTGAGTCTGAAAAGGAAAGAAAAGATTTAATCAGCTTATCAGAAAAATAATCAAGCAAATCAAACAAAATCCATTACAAGTGAATCCGAAAAAGGAACGTTCGAATCAAATCAAAAAGATACATGTTCTGAAAACCCAACAAAATCAAGTCGTATCACAAATCACAATCAGAAAATCAATATCCGTTGGACAAACATAGATCCAAAGCCCACAAAATCCATTCAAGAAAAATATAAAAGGGAACCACATCACCTCGTAAAAAAACCCTAGCGGCCGCGAGAGAGAAAGAGGAGAAGGGTTTCGTCAAAGGTAATCATCAGAACGCAAACCAAGAGGTTGAGGAAGGTCCACCGACGCCGCCTCCATCCACGACGGGCAAACCTTCCCCGGAGGCTCAGTTCCGCCATCATCGCCTCCTCATACGTCATCACCGAACCACTATCGAAAAACGTAAGCACACCATGTTTCTCTCATGATTGTTGTTTTTCTTTTCAGGGAAGATGAGAGGAGTCGAGAGAGATGAAGCAAGCGAGAGACAAGAGAAGCAAGAAGAATCATGCGCCGCAGGGAAGGGATTAGGGTTGTGAAACCCTAAAGACCTTATTTTGTTACACTTACACCAACCGGGTTGGGTCCGGAGGTGATTACCGGCCCAACCCCTTTTATTTTTGTTTTTTATAATTAGGATTATTTTAAAACCTTTTTTTAAATATTAAAATTTTTTTTTAAAATAAATAGCATCAAAATTTTCTTTAAAGTAATAACTAAAAACATTTTTTTAAATAATAACATCAAATCTTTTTTTTGAATTAAAAATTTGTGGATAATTAAGTTAAAACTATTTTTTGAAAATTAACCTTAATATTTTTTAATGTTTAAACATCTCTTTTTAACTTAAATCAAAACTTTTTCTTTATAAACAACAAAAATCTCCAATATTGCACTTTCGTCTCATGATTCGTCCAATTATACCGTCTGACTTTGCTTACTAATGCGTGTGTTCATTTTTGCAGCTTATTACGTTGTGTTTTTATTTATGTTTCATTATTATTGTAACTGCTTCTCATGTAACCTCGCGAACTTAACAATCGCTCTTTAAATCCTGCCTTTAAATTTCTGCTTGCATGGTTAAATTAGGACATTATCTCTCTGTTTGCATGATTCAATTATCTCACGCCTTTACCGTTATTCTGTCACACTACACACATCCGAAGGTTAGGTCTAGCTTTTTGGTCGCCGCGCCAATAGTCCTCAACTTCAAACCCTTACAACCCTTACAAACCCTAATTTTCCATAAATGTCTCGCCGCAGGCAAAATCACCATTTTACCCCTAGCATTAGGTCAAAGAGCCGCCGCGCTCATTTTAGGGTTTCCCGCCGTGGAATCCCTGACCTAATTTAACCCTAATTCACTTAACAATTCAACGTAGAGATTTGGAGTTTCTACACTCCACGTAAGCGTGTCCTTAAGATGCGTTTATTCCCCTTGAGACCTTGACCACCGTCAAGAAGTCTCTAACCTCCCTTTTGAGGGGAACTACGATTACTCTGTTTCCACTCCCGTAAGGATACGTAGGCACAAGATGCGATGTCTTGCCGAGTAAACTTAGAATTAACCCCTTAGGTCTCTTTTCTCACTCTTAATCTTTTGTACATATACCTTAAGAATAATAAAGCAAATAGTAAACATTTGAACAAAAGGTTCCTGTAGAGTACTACAGAAGTTTAGGGTGCTAATACCTTCCCTAATCTTAACCAACCCCCGAACCCTAGATCTTTCCCCGCATTGTGTTTACGATGCAAAATAGGTTTTCCCTCTTTTGACCTTTTCCTTCGGATAAATCAAAGAGCGGTTGTGAATTGAATTGCGATTCAAACTCATTAATAGTTTGTGATCCTATTTCCACCGCAACAGATGCCCAAAAAGAAACTAAGAACTAGATCATTATGGAATGATCTCAAAATAAACATCTTCACAGCGGAAAGTGTAACACCCTCTTTCTATACCCCCAAATAAACAATTAAAATCATTTAGGCACTTAATAAAAATTTTCATCAGAGTATAATTAACACATGGTATAAAAGAGGCACGTCACATTATCCAGGAAATTCAAAACACATACAACACCTGCTCATAAAGATATGCAACAAAGGGAAAATCACCACCAAGGAACTTAGTCCTTAAAACCCACACATCAATATTTAGAATAAAAGCGGAAACATCTAAATATTGAATCGCTTCATTCATATAAACATCGTATACATCCACAGTTTAATTCAAGTCAAAAGTTATGGTTACAAGTCATTCCAGCAGATACATACACAGATGTATCACAAAAGAACCCAAAAGAATTCCTAACTACCCGGTGCTACATATCAGAGCCAACCGACCAAAAAGAACGAAGCCACGCTTCGCAAAAGACCTCCAGCAAACCTACTCTGTTATGCCTCATAGAGCATTATAAAACAGCAGAACGGTGAGAAACATTATCATAACAAACAATGCATTATATATATATATATATATATATATATATATATATATATATATATATATATATATATATATATATATATATATATATATATATATATATATATATATATATATATATATATATATATATATATATATATATATATATATATATATATATATATCTACGTATACCAACATAGAATACACATACTACATTTCTCACCGCAATATAACACAACTCAATCATATACATATCGCAACACATATATAGTTCATCACAAAACATACACAGATATGTTCATCATACCGATATATCATATGAAGATAATAATGCACTCATAGAGACCGACTCACGACTCTATGCAGATGCAAATGCGGTACCGACTCATTCAGCTGGTTCAATTGAAGAACCAAAGGAACCATTGCTCGTTACCAAAGTAACTCCCCGTCGGGCCTAAGGTGTTCACCCATCGCTCACACCCCACATGGGCACACGATGTTTTAAGATTGCTCACACCCTACAAGGGCACACAATTGTTCTGCAGATTTTCCATGGAATCAAAATAAACTATCGCTCACACCCCACAAGGGCACACGATGTTTTTGCAGATCCTCCTAGGGATCAAGGACAAACCATCGCTCACACCCCACAAGGGCACACGAGGTTTCTGTAGATCCAACGCGGGATCAGACACACAAGAATGCAATCATGATGCTTCATAAACAAAACAACTCCATACGTTCTTGACATGCATACATATACATCATATATATTCATGTATATTTCATTCAATTCAAACAATTGTACAACATTGCCAAACGACCACATTTCACACTTCACGATTTACGGTCTAGGATTCACGCCATACGGCTACCCACAACATTCCATATCATACATACAACCATGCATAATAAAAAGAACTAATCACACTTGAATCGAAGAATCAATCATGGAAGTGAAACACAATCAAATAACACCCTGCTACACTCGCTACCCTGTTCGCCTAGCGAACTCCCAGCGAGTGCTCGCTACCTGTTCGCCTAGCGAACAAGCTCGCGAGAGCAAACAGAAGCCTCTGACTTGCTTCGCTACCACACTCGCTCAGCGAAGGTCTAGCGAGTCGCTCGCTACCCCTTTCGCTACCAGTGAAGAACACCACAAACCATTCTGCCCAAGTCTGAGACCGTTCGCTACTGGCTCGCTACATCGAATGCCCAACGAATGCTCGCGACCTGCTCGCCTAGTGAACGTGCCAGCGAAGGTCTGCGAACTCAGAATTCTCCAGTGTCCAAAACTCCGAAACTCATCAAATCTACCCGATTCAATCCCAACTCGTCTCAGCAGCTTAGTCCGACGTTCCTCAACTAAATTCTACCATTCATTCTCACTCTTAACCGTGCAAGCTCGGTTTCTAACGATTTACTCAAATTCGACCTAAAACGGAAAATGAGCAAAACTCTCCCCAATCCAAAAACAAACCAATAGAAACATACATAATCATATACATCAAAAGAATGACAAAGTTTCACACCCTTACCCGATTAATCGAAGCTTAGAAGTTTGATTCTTGATGATTATAGGTTTTCTCCTCTTTCTCTTCTCTTCTTCTTTCCTTTCTATTTCTTTCTATCTCATTTCTTTTCTCTCTAATTCCACTTATACTCTTTCTATTCTATTTCTCTCCAATATCTACTGATCAAGGATTATCTAAAACACCCTCTAATTAATTCCCCAAAACTCTCTGAATAATAAAATAACATAATAAGCACACATAACATACTCATGTTCAAATTCTACAACTAAAAGAATAATTCAATTAAAATAAATTAAAAGACTCAACAAAAATGAGAAATTCAGAATCAGGGCGTTAC
The DNA here is from genome assembly GCA_963859935.3 of Lathyrus sativus. NCBI lineage: Eukaryota > Viridiplantae > Streptophyta > Magnoliopsida > Fabales > Fabaceae > Lathyrus > Lathyrus sativus. Next base: position 602,125,100 of record OZ012738.1, read on the forward strand.
AGAAAGCCATCCAAAAGGTAAGATAAGTAAGGACATCAAACTACTTTGTCCTTACCCTTCGCTGAATCGGTACCACCTGAAAAATAATCAACAACATGGGGTGAGATAATAATCTTAGTGGGTTCTCTATCTTATGGGTTCTCTCGGCTTTACAAGGTTTTAACTAGTCACTAGCTCAAGTCACAAAAGTGGAAAAGGAGACTTCAGTCCTCAATATTTGCACTATATGAAAACATGTCGCTTCTTATGGGACTTCCAACCCATTTCAATCCTTTTACCTGTAGGCTCCATTCGCTTATGTGGACTCAAACCTGTCAAAATAATGGTGCGTACATCTCAAAAGAGCTCTACATAAGCATCACTATTGACACGACACTAAAAGGGGGATGTTTCTGATTATGTGATCAATAAGGATATCGTGATTTTATTCGACAATCACAAGGCGATCACATGACCTTAACATTCACAATATCACATGCTCCATATAATGTCTCACCTCTCCTCTAAACAACTACTTGTTAAAGACACACTCCTAGGCATCATTTGCCAAGCATTGCCATCTAAGTTATCTTCATGTCTTAATCATCTTACTAGTTCATTTCATTAGTTGACATTAAGAGTTTACTCAACATTCTTAATCATCTTTAGTCATATTATCCCACATTTACAAGCAACTATTCATGGATGGAAAACATGTATTATAACTGTAATAATCAATATAAAGTAACTCATAATATAGTTGATCGGAAAAATAGCAAGTGTACTATTTTTGCCGATTGTAATTAAAATAGGGGTTTTATCCCCCGCATCGATCTCAAGGATTGCGTAGGAAAATACAAGTTATATAGTAATTTAATTAAACAAAAGTAATTGGGGGTTTGGTAATTGTTTTTATAATTAAAAGGTTGAAATGAGAAAAATAAAGCAAAAGAGTAAAATAGGATTCTGACAGATATGATAAGCATGCTAGGGACAGTGTATGAATTGTCTTGTAACAACATTAATCCTTATTTCAAAGACATGACTCAGATTATCAATTTCTTGATTGTAAGTTGTTTACTCCTATGTCCTTAGTGAGAAAACTTTTGATTTCATAACCTAATTATTATGTCCATATGTAATTACGTTTAAAAACAAGCAGCACAAATAATGTCAACAATGTTCCAAGTGCAACAGGGTATTCCTAGTCCTAGGTAATATCTACTGATGCATTATCGTACAAAAGAGTTAACGAAGGTTTACCCAACCTAATGTTAACCGTAAATCAAATTCTCTTTTTCCGATCAAAAAAGCATTAAGAACATTGAACAATAAAAATTGATTATGAAAATAAGCACTTATGTCATTGAAACAAGAAAAACATTGCCATTACAAAAGCAATTTAGGGACACCCCCTAGCATTGGGGGGTTTAACTACTCATAATATTCAGTGAAAATACAATCATAATCATATTAAACATTACAAGAATAATTGTTACTTTGATCTTCAATTGCGAATGCTCATGAAAATCTTATGTTCCCGACTTCTCTTGATTGCTCCAATCTTGATCGTAATATTTATCCGTAGTCAAAAAGTATCTTCTTCCTTCTCAAAATGTGTCTAAGATACTTCCAGGTCCAACACAATAGTAGGGAAATACCCAAAATACCCTCATGAATCACAAAGGTCACATAAACAAGAAAATTGGAAGTTGACACGACCAAGCCAACACGGGTCGTGTCAGCTTACACGGGTGGTCGTGTTGCCCCCCTGGATATCAGATGAAAAGCTAACATGCCCCAGACTTGCTGACACGGACACCCGTGTCAGCCCACTGCCAATCAACAAAAACTTCTCCTCTTGGGTTCCTCCTGACACGGCCTGTATCAGGCCACTGTCTCTCTTCTAAAAACTCCTCTGACTTTCCGAAATTTGCATTTTTGTTTGCACGAGTCTTTTGGGATTTTCCGCATAGACCTGAAATCATCAAAAATAATAAGCAAACGCATAAAATGCAACAAAAATTGAAATAACACCAAAAAACATAAATTGCGAGAATGAAATAAGAACTGTCAAATTTACTCAAAAATGATAAAAAAAAAAGACTAAACAAAATATTACCGATTCATGGATGAAATTTCAAATAAGTAACTGAAACATAGTAGAAGTGGGGACTGATCATAAACTCAAACTTAGCTCATTGCTTGTCCTCAATAAATGCTCGAGACAACAAACAAGTCACCCCCAAAATACAACAGTCGACTTACCACAACACCGCTGATATCTTTCGCGACTCTCTTTTCACTTTCTCCGTCAAGTTTCCTACTTTCTCGATCAAAACCTTCTTCTACACTTCCACATCAAATCACCTCTTTACCTGTAATTTTTTTCACACTCTCACTAAAATATCTCTGGGTTAAAGTGTTTACCTCAACAATCAGAGCATGCAAAATCGACTCATAAACTTGAACACCATCTATTTTCATCACACACACACACACACACACACACACACACACACACACACACACACACACACACACACACACACACACTACACACACCTTTTAAGGTTTTTTAAGGTTGTCACGGGGCTTATGGTTACAGTAGGATAAACAAGAAAGTGGGATAAAAAGTGGTTATGGGCTCAGAGTCGGTGTATTCATTTTTCACTGTGTTATTCTCATTATTCATGATTAGGGGTATAAGACACCTTTTCATCAAGATTCATTAGTTTCTACTCAATTATTTTTCTTGAGCATGTCTTCTTAATTTTCAAACTAAATTTCTCTTCTAGGTAAGTGCCTTATTCTTTCCTCATATTTTTTTTCCGATCACAAATTCCTTTTTATTTTTTATGATTGCACTTACATAGTTATTATAGGTGTCTCAACCCCAAACTTAGAATTTTTCTACAGATCACATACTGGCAACACCTATCAGAGCAGGGTAAGAAACTGTTTAGGCTAATGGTTTAAATGATGTGGTTATAAAACAAACAAAGGAAAAAATGGCTCAAATTGGGTTAACAAAGGGTAACATGCAAATGGTCACTAGAATGGCTCGGGGTTAAAAGAAAATAATTGCCTCGGTGTGTATAAGTGTGCAGTTAAATTCCAACAGACAATGCACAAGCTCGGAAGGATAAAGACATACCTGAACCTCTCTCACGATGACTAATGTGTTTGGATTTTTGTCCCTCACCATGTTTGGTCTAGCTCAACAGGTCCCAAAGTACTTCTCGTGTGGTGCAGCTTCCTATCCCGCTCGGTACATAGTACTCCAAAAATAATCCAGTATCATAGAGTCGCGTCCAATTATTTAATTCAGCAGTATCAACTTTTGGGGGCTTCCTGGAGAGCAAATTTGGGTTGAATCTTCTCATCCACTGGTACATGTTTCATCACTCATTCGATAACGACACCACAAATATGTAAGCAACACAACATACCAATATCAAAGTACAAACGAACTGAAACTAAGGAAAATAATGGAAACAAATAACAATACTGAAAACAATAAAACCCCCTCACACTTGAACTGGACATTGACCTCAATATTTTATTACAAGATAGATAGGGGAACTCACATAGCTTCACTGCAGAGGAGGGAATTGCAACATCAATTATTGCATCATGGTATGCATCTCGTTCATGACCGCCCCTTGGCAAGCCTGCTCCTCACCTTGTCGGGTTTGCTCTATCCGGTGGTACCCGATCTTATTTCGCACCCACGTCTAGTGGTCCTCAATCGTGGATGATAATCTGGCACTCGTATGGATGGGCATCTCAGAGGAAGGAACAAATTGCTCATGTTCTTAAGCCCCCTCCTCATCCTGTTCACTTGCAAAAACATTCTCAACATTGTACTTGTCCTCATCTTCTTGGACGACACTCTCATAAATCCAATTAATACGGTCATAAACACTTACCCTAGCGGGGTCAAGAAGTGCAATGAAAAACTTGTTTAAACTCATAACAACATAATAGGTGGGAGTGATAGAAATCATACCCTGTTGGACTAGGGCAGTCGTGTCCAGTTTGTTCTTACCTGCCACTGGTGTATCATTCAGCACAGCAAGATCATAGCTGAAATGTTCAGCTATCTGTGTAATCATCCCTCCAACAAAGATGCCTCCTTGAGTTGCCCTTCCTACTCTGCCTAAGTAATCTTCCGCAAAAGCAGCTACACTCACATTTTCCATGTTAGCCATAACATACAGAAAAAACAATTCTCTCTGGGTAGCCACGCTAGTGCTATCACCCCTACCGAACAGTCTGTATGCCTAGCCTTTTTGGGCATACTTGAAGAACGAATTTTGGATACTAGAGGCTTTCGTGCCTTTGGAGACATACCCCATTTTTCCTGTTATAGCAGTCTAGACCGCCTTAGCATCAAACTCTTCTGGAATAGCTCTGAGTCCATATAATGGGAGTCAGAGGATGCCTCATAACTCCTCGATAGTGAGTTCATGATCGATGTTATATAAGCCGAACTTCATAGTACCATAGTAGTACTTCATCGTACCTGTCCATTTTTTTTCAAATGAAACTCAATAGTGCTAAAAAATTCTAAAGTTATACGTTCAAAAGTGGATGCTTCCAAATGCATAAACTTAAGCATTCCCAAAACATGAAACATCATGTCGATTTCAATACTTAAACCTAACTCAGATAAAGTTTTGTTACAAATATACCTTGTCAGTGTGATCTCACGCTTGAAATGATATGAGTAACGCTTCTCATGCTCTAGATTGTCAAAGATAATGTCGTGCGCATTGGGCATCCGACTGCCCCTTTTTCTTGACCTTGATGGTTCTGCCACCAGTTACTTTCCTTTGACCAATCTCCTTGGAGGCATTTTCGTGTACCTGAAGAAAAAAAATAGAGAAAAATAAAATATGGGGGTTGGTAGAAAAAGGTTTCATAATGTGGTAGAGGATAGAAAATGGGACAATTTTTGTGAAGACGGATAAGGGTTTGGGTGAAAGAAAAGGTTGAAAATTAAAGCTTTGAATTGTGGTGGTTATGGAGTTTTTGGATGAAAAATGGAGAATAATAAGGGTAGAAGATGAAAAGTGAGAGAGATAGAGAAAAAGTCTGAGTTTAAGAGGGTGTAATGATGATTATTGGGGAATAATGGGGGTTTGGGATCGTGTGGGGTCCACCAAAATGGAAAGAGAAAATAAAAAATTAGGGTTTGCGCATGCCTGACATGAGCGGCCGTGTCAGGGTTCTGCTTCATGTTTCCACCCACCAAGTTAATTTAACTTGTCCCAGTAGAGCTGACACGGGCGTCCGTGTCAGCCTATTGGAAATCCTCAATTTTACATCTTTTTGGACCATGCCTGACACGGGCAGCTGTGTCAGGCCACTGTTTTTCCACACTTTTGCCATTTTTTCAACTTTTCTCCGCTTTTTCTCTGGTACACTCTATTCTTCTTATGTCTGCTCAAATGTCTCATTTATTGGGGTGTCTTCGCTCTCCCGTGAGAGACTTTGTGCATACATAAAAAATCCTATAAAAAATGAAATGATTAGAAATAAAACGCGTGGGTTGCCTCCCATGAAGTGCTTCGTTTAATGTCGCATGGTGTCGCAACTACGAAAAAGGCCGGCGAAAACAAATAGAAGAGTCGCCACTGAGCATTATTTATCCCAAAGAGAGGGAAAGGAAATTATAGAAGAAAACCTAAAAAAAGGGAGTAGACAAGGTTATCGCAACCAAATCTTGAGTTTGGGAGTCGGTCACGCAAGGGGAAGGTATGAGCACCCCTCATATCCGTTGTACTCAACGAGGTCCACACTTGTTGTCTAATCAAAGGGGTGTGTTATCTAAAAGCTACTGTTATACAGAAATGGGAAAGAGAAAAGAGAAAGGAGACTCGATAGGACATCGCCGCCATATGCCTACATATTCCCTCGTGCAATAGGAAAGTCAGAGTCAACGTAGTTCGGAAAACTATGGGTGATGGGGGGAGGGTTGCTCGCTAAGATATCATCGTCTTGTGCCTACGTATCCTCATCTGGTATGAGAAATCATAGAAAACGTAGTTCGGGTAACTACGAGAAAAGGTCTTGATCGCACTAGGGCGAGAGAAAAGGTTCAATTAACAGGTTGGTCTCGATCGCACTAGGGTGAGAGAAAAGGGAAGTTAGTTGTTAATGTGCTTGCTAAGGAGAGGAATCCTCGTACCTACGTATCCTCATTAGGGAATAAGGAATCATAGCATCTGTAGTTCACGGTACTACAGGAAAATGGGACCTCGATCGCATGGGGACGAGATAAAAGGTTATGGGCCTGAAATGCCTTAACAGAAGTGAATTAACTTTGTTTGAGATGCGTATCGCACTAAATTTTATGACATATGAGCGAATGTTTCACATATTTCCCAAAAGGCATAAACTAAACACTCTAGACAAGTGAGGAGAAACTCCCCACTCATCATTTTCCATATACTTAAGGCTCGTGGCGCACAACGTTCATCATTCTTTATTAAGTTTCTTAGAGTTGTTTAAGATGAGAAGAGAAGAAACAAAAGAACACTAAAGAGAGACTGAAAACCCTAATGTTATCATACAAAATGATCCTAAGGTTAGGATAAAAGGGAAGTCTACCTAATGTTATCATACAAAGGATGAACCTAAGATCAGGATTAGGAGGGAGGTTAACCTAATGTTGTCATACTTGGATTGAGAGCCTAATGTCTCTCCTACCTCGAACTTAATCGCAAATTAATTCGAGCTAAGAATCCTAAGGGATCATATGAACACAGAGGTAATCAACAGATAAACACGAAGTATCGCAATCACAAACAACATCAAGTGTCGCAACTCAAATAAATATACAAGATCAAAGCCATATTAGTCATCAAAGCAAATATACAAGTGTCATTAAAGAAATATTCACAAATGCACTCAAGAATAAATGACAAAGTAGAATAAGCTCCTAAAATGTTCAACCCAAAACCAATAGAAAAAACTAAAATTAAAGTTAATTAGAGTTAATTCTAAATTAAAATTAAATCTAAGGTTAATTAATTAAATCCTAATCAAAAGTTAATCCTAAGTCAATTCTAAATTAACTTCTAAACTCTAATTCTAAACAAAGATTAAAATAGAATTAAAACAAAAAAAAATTAATCTTAAACTAAAATTAAAAACGTAGTCCTAACTAAATATTAATTCAAAATTAGTTTAAAATCTAAACCTAATTTTAATTAAACAAAATAATTAAAATAATTAAATCCTAATAAAAAAACTAAAACACAATTATCTAAAATTAACAACAAAAACAAATATCCAAAATTAATAAAACAAACAATTAACTACAATTAGTAAAAGCAATTAATTAGCAAAACAAAGAAAGGGTGCAACAGTGAATCTGGGGGTGTAACAAGCCGCATGGGCCATGGTTGCTAGGCCCAAACATTTTCACCATGAAGCCAGGGGGTTCAGGCAGTGTTTATGGTTGTGCAAAAAAAACTAGTGACAAAGCAGGCCCAAAGCAAAGATGGGTATGGATTAGGAAACAATCATGATTTAAAATATGATCTAAAAAATGGATATTTCAAATGGGTACTGAATAAATTAAATGGATTAATAAGAACGGGTAATGGTTTATGGATTTGGAATGACGTGGTTTAAAATGGATTTGTATCTCAAATTCCAAGTAATCCACATGAACTCATGATCTAATGACCCTTAACTGGTGAAACATCCATAAGCTCAAGCATGAATCATAAACCCTGATCTTCCTCGAATGCACACTGATGCAGAAATGACTTGAACTGTTACAAGGAATCAAAACCCTAATTCACAGCCTTTCTTGATTATATCAATGAAAGAACCTTGAGCATTTGACACTCTTGAGTAATCTCTTGCTTCAGGTTGACTAAAGTAGCCAGATAAATCAATGCTTTGATCCATGTCTTAGAAGACCAATGCAAAGTATGATTATAAATTATGACCTAGTGAGTATGCAAATGAATGCGAAACGAAATCTAGTTAGGGTAAGAAACAAGAGGGAAAATTTTGGGGTGCAACACATGGCTCGACGGTCGTCCATCTTTTCCGGTAAGACGGACTTCATCAATCTGACCAATCTCTTGCTCATGGTAATAAGGCTTTAATCTTTGCCCATTCACCTTAAAAGTGTCACCATTGACTTGGTCTTTGTATATTTTGGCGTTCTCGTATGCTTGATTCCGAAATTCTTCTAACTCATGTAGTTGAACGATTCGAGAATCTCCCGATTTAGAAAGACCCAAATTAAGGAATTTTGAGGCCCACAAAGCCTTGTGTTCCAGCTCTAGAGGCAAGTGACAAGTTTTTCCATAAACCAGTTGATAATGAGACATACCTATGGGTGTTTTAAACGCATTCCTGGACGCCCACAATGCATCATCCAATTTCATTGCCCAATCCTTGCGATATGAGCTAACCGTCTTCTCAAGGATTTGCTTAAGCTGACGATTCGAAACTTCCACTTGGCCACTGGTTTGAGAATGGTAAGGAGTAGCGATTTTGTGTCTCACATTATATTTTTTTAGTAGCTTCTCCATGAGATGATTTAAGAAATGTGTTCCCTCATCACTTATTAGAGCTCTCGGTACCCCGAACCTCGCAAAGATGTTTGCTTTTAGAAATCTCATAACCACTCTTGCATCATTGGTCGGCAAGGCCACCGCTTCTACCCATTTGGACACATAATCGACTTCCACTAAAATACAAGTCTTCCCAAATGACGGAGAGAGCAGGCCCGTAAAGTCTATTCCCCAAACATCAAATAGTTCGACTTCCAACATTACATTTTACGGCATCTGATTCTTCTTGGAAATATTACCTGTTCTCTGACATTGATTGCACTCCTTAACCATGTTCTGGGCATCCTTGAACAGAGTATGCCAGTATAACCCTGATTGGAGGACTTTTGTTGCGGTCCTATCACCACTAAAGTGTCCTCCATAGTATGGGTCGTGACAAGCTCTATGAACATCCCTTTGTTCCTCCTCCGGAATACACCTTCTGACCAATCCATCTACGCCTCTCTTGTACATGAATGAATCATCCCATAAGTAAAACCTGCAATCATGCAAAAAACTTTCCTTTTTGTTAGAATCAAAATCCTCAAGGATTACACCACCTACCAAATAGTTTGCGTAATCTGCGAACCAAGGGATACCAATAACAGAGAGGATGTGTTCATCAACAAACTCATCATTTATTGGTCTCTTGTCTTTCATTTCTTCAATCGGGGACATTCGATACAAGTGATCAGCAACTGTGTTTTCACACCCTGTTTTGTCCCGAATTTCCACGTCAAATTCCTGAAGAAGCAAGATCCATCTTAGAAGTCTCGGCTTAGAATCCTATTTAGCAAATAGATACTTTAAAGCAGTATGGTCAGTATAAACAACTACTTTAGATCCTAACAGATATTGTCAAAGTTTATCAAAAGCATAAACCACTTCCAACAACTCCTTTTCGGTAGTTGCGTAATTCATCTGGGCAGGGTTCAACACATGACTAGCATAATAAATGACATGTAAAAGCTTCTCTCTCCGTTGTCATAAAACTGCCCCTACTGCAATATCACTTGCATCGCACATGATCTCAAATAGGAGAGACCAATCGGGGGCAATCACAATTGGTGCCTACACTAATCTATTTTTCAATGTCTCAAATGCATCAACACACTCTTTATCAAACACAAAAGCTTTATCCTTAACTAATAGATTAGCTAGAGGTTTGGCTATCTTAGAAAAGTCTCTTATAAACCTGCGGTAAAAATCCGCATGGCCCAAGAAACTTCTTATACCTTTTTCATTCACCGGATAAGGAAGCTTGGATATCACTTCAACTTTAGCTTGGTCAACTTTTATTCCCTTTTGGGAAATTTTGTGACCCAAAACAATACCTTTGTGCACCATGAAGTGGTACTTCTCCCAATTAAGAATCAAGTTAGTTTGCAGGGATCTTTCTAAAATAAGAGACAAGTTAGTCAAACAATTATCAAAAGAAGAACCAAAAACAGAAAAATCATCCATGAACACTTCCATATGATTTTCTAGCATGTCAGTGAAAATGGATGTCATGCATCTTTGAAATGTGGCTGGTGCATTACACAACCCAAATGGCATCCTCCTGTATGCAAAAACACCATAGGGGCATGTGAATGTTGTCTTCTCTTGGTCTTCAGGAGCAACGACAATCTGATTATAACCCAAGTAACCATCTAGGAAGCAATAGTAATCGCGGCCAACCAACCTTTCAAACATTTGATCAATGAATGATAAAGGAAAATGGTCTTTCCTTGTTGCAAGGTTCAACCTCCTGTAATCAATACACAGTCGCCAACCGATAATCGTCCTTGTAGGAATTAACTCGTTCTTTTCATTTCTAATGACGGTGGTTCCCGCTTTCTTAGGTACCACATGCCCCTGACTCACCCATGATCTATCAAATATAGGATAGATAAGACCCGCATCTAACAACTTCACCACTTCCTTTCTAACCACTTCTTTCATGGTGGGGTTAAGTCTTCTTTGAGGTTTGACAACCGGTTTATGATCATCTTCCACGAGAATTGTGTGCATGCAAAATGTAGGGCTAATTCCTTTCAAATCCTCAATTTCCCATCCAATAGAATTTTTGTATTTTTTTAGAACTTGGATGAGTTTGTCCTCCTGAACATTCTTGAGGCTTGAGTTTATGATACCTGGGCATTTTTCTTCAGTATCGAGGAAGACATATTTGAGATTCTCAGGTAGTTATTTCAACTCCGTCCCCTTTTTAGTCTCTTTATTCTCTTCCGATAACTGAGGTTGCCTTAGGTCTTCCCACCGGTGTGGACTAGATACTTTCCACTGAGGTTGTGCTTCCACCATGGCTAGAATTTATGACTCTTTGTCGTCAACTTTGTAATCACTTTCAAAAATGGACAAACTCAACACTTTTCCAACGGTAATTGTGGTGCATTCAGAGGATTCTCATGAGAAATCACTTGATCTATCACCTCTATTATATGACTAGTGCCAACATCATCTTTTTATTTCATGGTCTTTCGAACATCAATTTTCAATTCCTCATCATAGACTTTCAATGTCATAGTATGATCCTTTATGCCAATCAAACACCTTCCCGCCTCTAAAAAGGATCTTCCGAGAATGAGAGGAATCTCCTCATCTTCTGGCATCTATAAAATCACAAAATCCACCAGGAACACAAATTAGTCAATCTTCATAAGAACATCCTCAACGAACCCATAAGGTCTCTTCACATAATGATCAGAAAATTGAATTGTCATCCTTGTATCCTACATTGTTCCTATCCCCAATTTCTTGTAGATGGATAAAAGCATGAGACTAACACTCGCTCCCAGACCAATAAGAGATCTTTTGAATGACCTATCCCCAATGGTGCATGGGATGGTGATAGAACCTCGATCTTTCTTCTTCACTGGAATCTTCATACCCTGCAAAATAGTACTACAAGTTTTGGTTAAAATAACAGGATCAATATCAATGGTTCGCTTCTTTGAGATGATGTCCTTCATGAACTTTGCATAGGTAGGCATTTGCTCAAGTGCCTCTAAGAATGGAATGTTGATTTCAAGCTTCTTGAACATCTCTAATAATTTTTCAAAGTTTTTCTCATGCTTCCCCTTTTTCTTATTTCTTGTTGGGAATATTAGCTTCACGTTCGATTTTGGTTCACTGATTTTCTCTTTCACCACCGATTTAGGTCCAACTACTTCTTCATTAACAATTTCATTCTCCTTGATCTCCAAATCTTCTTCAAGCACTTGGTCTTCATTTTTAGATTTTTCCTCAGGCACTTCAAGGGATTTCTCGCTTCTGGTTGTCACAGCACTAACATTATTACGATCTTTTGGATTTTTCATAATCGTACTAGGTAGAGCGCCTTGTGCTTGAGAGTTTGCTATTTGTTGCGCTATCTGACTCATTTGCACTTCAAGATATTTTACGAAAGCGGTGGTGTTCCTTTGATTGCTTCTTGTCTCTTCTTGGAATTGAGAACTTTGAGCAGCTATCTTTTGAATGGCAATCTCCCAATCCGCTTTCCTGGATACCTGTTGTTGATACTGTTGCTGAGGTTGTTGGTATTGTTACTGTTGTGAGTATTCTTGTTGTTGTGGTTGATTTTGGTATTGAGCATGTCCCTATTTTTGAACATTCCCTTGTTGATCTTTCCAAGAGAAATTCAGATGATTCTTCCACCTAGGATTGTAGGTGTTGGAATACAAATTATTCTGCTTCAGAAAATTAATCACCTCAATTTGTTGTGCAGTGGCTACACAATGCATTGCAAAATGAGGTCCTCCACAAATCTCACAATTCACATCTTGGACAAGTTGAACTTGCGCAATAGCCTGAGTACTCACATTCATTGCTTTAAGTCTTTGTTCTACTTCAGCTATGATTTGATCTTCCATTTTCATAACTTGATTTGTCAGATTCAAGTCAATTACCCCTTCAGGTTTACTCATGCTATGATCATATAACTCCAAATGCTCATTTGCATCAATGACTTCAATAATCTTCTTAATACCAGTGGGTATTGTAATGTTTGATGAGCCGTCGACTGCCGTATTAATGAGTTGCTTAGTCTTCATCTTGAGACCATTCACAAACATCTGCATTTGTTCAGTTTAATCCATGTTATGAGTGAGGCATGCAACCAATAACCATTTGAACTTCTTATAAGCATCTCCCAGTGACTCTCCATCCTTCTGTTTAAAATTCATGATATCATATCTTTTACAAATGTAGACAGATACAGGGAAATGTTCATTAAGAAACATCTTCTCCATCTCTTCCCAAGTGGTGATACTTCCTGCAGGTAAGGAGTAAAACCATTCTTCGGCATCTTCCACTAATGTGAATAGAAACATCTGTAACCTTTTTGCCTCTTTAGAATGCCCCTCGATCTTCAACGCGGCGCTCATTGTAATAAACTGTTGCAAATGTTTGTTTGCATCTTCAATTATTTTTCCTGTGAACGATCTCTTTTCAAGCTGTCAGATCGTTGTCAGGTGCAACTGAAAGTGTGCCACGTTGACTGGTTGATTTACTATGGTCAATCGTCCCGTTGGAGCATTTGCTCCGCCATAGTCACACAGAAGCCTCTCTTTTGGTGGAATTTCAGCCATAACAAAAGTCTCTGGATGTGTCTCTGTATCAGTATTTGTGTCTGAATCAGACTGCTCAGAATGAACCGAAACTTTTTCTTTTTCTTACTTGGGAATTATCGGTTCTGAACTTGACGCTGCCCGTCTTTCTCGTTTAGCTTTTCTAAGTCTAGCGCGCAACGATCTTTCTGGTTCTGCGTCAAAAATAAATTTAGCTGAGGGCTTTCCTCGCACACACAAATTAAATAGTTATTAGTAATAATAGAAATGTATATAAAACCAAAACAGAAAATAAGATTTTGGTCGCAGTGCAACAACATTTTAATTGAATTAAAATTAAGCTTATATTTTGGCAGTTCCCCGGCAACGGCGCCAAAAACTTGATCGAAAGAATAGCAAGTATACTATTTTTTTCCGATTGTAGTTAAAATAGGGGTTTTATCCCTAGTATCGATCTCAAGGATTGTGTAGGAAAATACAAGTTCTATAGTAATTCAATTAAATAAAAGTAATTGAGGGTTTGGTAATTGTTTTTATAATTAAAAGGTTGCAATGAGAAAAATAAAGAAAAAGAGTAAAATAGGATTCTGGCAGATATGATAAGCATGCTAGGGACACTGTATGAATTGCCTTGTAACAACAATAATCCTTATTTCAAAGACATGGCTCAGACTATCAATTTCTTGACTGTAAGTTGTTTACTCCTAAGTCCTTAGTGAGAAAAATTTTGATTTCATAACCTAATTATTATATCCATAGGTAATTACGTTTGAAAACAAACAGTGCAAATAATCTCAACAGTGTTCCAAGTGCAACATGGTATTCCTAGGCCTAGGTAATATCTACTGATGCATTATCGTACAAAAGCGTTAATAAAGGTTTACCCAATCTAATATTAACCATAAATCAAATTCTCTTTGTCCGATCGAGAAAGCATTAAGAACATTGAACGATACAAATTGATTATGAAAATAAGCACTTATGTCATTGAAATAAGAAAAACATTGTCATTACAAAAGCAATTCAGGGACACCCCCTAGCATTGGGGGGTTTAGTTACTCATAATATTCAGAGAAAATATAATCATAATCATATTAAACATTACAAGAATAGTTGTTACTTTGATCTTCAATTGCGAAGGCTCATGAAAATCTTCCGTTCCCGACTTCTCTTGATCACTCTAATCTTGATCGTAATATTTTTCCATAGTCAAAAAGTCATTTTTTTCTTCTTAAATTACGACTAAAATACTCCCAGGTCCAACACAGCAGTAGGGAAATACCCAAAATACTCTCTTGAATCACAAAGGTCACAAAAACAAGAAAATTGGAAGTTGACATGACCAAGCCAACACGAGCCGAGTTAGCTGACACGGGCGGCCGTGTTGGCCCCCTGGATCTTAGATGAAAAGATAACATGCCCCACACTTGCTGACACGGGTACTCGTACCAGCCCACTGCCCATCAACAAAAACTTCTTCTCTTGTGTTCCTCCTGACATGGCATGTATCAGGTGACACAGGTGGCCGTGTCAGGCCATTGTCTCTCTTCTAAAAACTCCTCTGACTTTTCGAAATTTCCATTTTCTTTGCATGAGTCTTTTGGGATTCTCCGCATAGACCTGGAATCACCAAAACTAACAATCAAACACGTAAAATGAAACAAAAATTGAAATAACACCAGAAAACATAAATTGCGAGAATGAAATAAGAACGACAAATTTAGTCAAAAACGGAAAAAAGACTAAACAAAATATTACCGGTTCGTGGATGAAATGCTAAAAATGTGACAAAAACATAGTAGAAATGGTGATCGATCAATAGTTACACATGTATATGAAGCAACCAAAACAATTACCAAAATAAATCGCCAAAGTCCTGTCACAGTCGCCTGACGAGCAGCCAGCGAGGCTAGCTCGCCTTTGGTTTGCCCGATGAACCCCATGCAAGGGTCATACATAACCAAAAATGCTTCTTGGTCTCTTGGCGAGCATCAGTGAAGTAGCTCACTTTCTGTTCACCGAATCTCACCCAGTGTCTGTAGTAGAAAAACAGGTCACCTCGGGCTCGCGTTAGCTCTCTCGGTGTAGCTCCAGTTTTTGTGACGCGACCACTACCGTATATTGTGCCACTTTCGAATTTCTAATATTTATCCTATGAAACTTAAAAGGATGGGGAAAAAATTTAAACTAACCCTGTGTGCAAATGTTTTCCCTATAAATGCAAAGAGATCTGGAATCGGGGGTTGGTTATACAAAGGGAGGCTATTAACACCCCGAGTATCTATAGTAATCTATAGGAGCCTTGATAGTATATTTCTCCTGTTGAATTACTAGCTTGCTTAGGTTTGTCTGCTGTTTAATTAGGAAGGTTTCTCCTTTGTGAAAATTGAGG
This sequence comes from Lathyrus sativus, assembly GCA_963859935.3. Lineage (NCBI taxonomy): Eukaryota > Viridiplantae > Streptophyta > Magnoliopsida > Fabales > Fabaceae > Lathyrus > Lathyrus sativus. The sequence goes on from OZ012738.1 coordinate 602,140,624, forward strand.
GAATGTTTTTGTTTGGTGTTTTTATGGTTTTCTATTGTTTTTGGAAGGTATCAGAACCTAAGGGTTTTTTTATTAGTGTGCTCGCTAAGATCTCGCAACCTTATGTCTATGTATTCTCAAAAAGGAAATTGAGAAATCATAGCGTTCGTAGTTCCTCCTAATCTATGGAAGGAAAAAGTGTATTTTGTATCTTGTTTAAAGCCCAAGATGATGAAGCTAAAAAGAGTGTTGGAAAGATTTGACAGATTGTCATCTTTAAGGGAGATATCTCACGTATTCACTACAATCATATGAGGATGATGTCATAAGGGAAGAAAGCTTTAAACTTATTGTATTTAAGAAGTGCCACTTTTTCCTTTATGAATTCTTTACATACTAAGAGAGGGACCTTAACTTGGATATAGGATTGACAAGTGTGCCACTCACATCACTTAGATGAAAGAAAATTTTTTGAGCCATGATAAGAGAGGGACTCCAGCTCGGATTTTGAATCAACAAGTTTGCAACTTACATCACTTATATGGAAAAGGGTTTTTAATGTTTGATTTAAATTATAATGATTAGAAGAGATGTCTTCCTACATAGATCACTCAAAGTATCATCTGTGAGGAGATTGATTTATGTATCTTGATTGAAGCCCAAGATATGAAGCTAAAAGATTGAAAATTGACTCAACTAGGGAGTTTATCTATCTTGTACAAAGCCCAAGATTGAGGCTGACTGACTGGAGAAATTATTTGTTATAAAAAAGCCTGAGAGGAGGCTAATGATTGTTGAGGAAATTTGAAGAGAATGACTCTTTTGGGGATTTTTATTTGTATCTTGTACAAAGCCTAAGATGAATGAGGCTAAAAGAATTTATTTGTATCCTGTCATATCTAATTTTTTTAAAATTTTAAAATTTTTTTAAAAAAATTTTATAAATAAAAACACTGTTGACTTGATAACCTATTACATCCTTGCAACGACTTGAGCAACGAATAGGAGCAGCATATTTTTTCGATTTTTTCTGAATAATGATTAACGGGCAGATGAAGGTGATATATAGGTAGGACAAATTTGGGGTATGACACCTGTACAAAGCCCAGAATGACGAAGCTAAAATATTTATATGCATAGCTTACTAAGATTTGACTTATGCTTTTGAGAAGTATGAGGGTCCTTGTATGAAGCCCGAGAGTAGGGTGTGGGGAACTAAATGAGACTTCCCAAGTCTCTTTGTATGAAGCCCAAGAGGAGGTTGTCTTGCTGGGGTGATTCTTTGTATGATGTCCAAGAGGAGGGAATGATACTTTTATAAGGCCCAAAAGGAGGCCAGAGAACTATTTTTTTGAACTAAGTTGTGATTGAAGGGATCCTATTGTTTGACCTATGTCTAAACTAAGGATGATGTAAATGTCAAGAGAAACTTAACAAAATATGAACAAACATGATTGAAGATTCACAAGTATAGACATGTTTGAATTCATGGAAGATTGCACATCTTTTAGGATTTTATGTGTTAAATATTTTATTTGTGTGTTTTATTTTATTCACAAAGGCGTTGCGTCTTACACTCTAAGTAGAGACCCATGACTTATTGAAAAGAAAATAAAAGGTGGTGGATTTTACACTTTAGCAGAGGCCCAAGACTTAAAACAATTGATTTTGAAAATGTGAAAAGTGATGGGTCTTACACTCTAATAGAGACCCATGGATTTTGACAATTTTAAAATTAAAAGGGGTTGGGATTTACACTCTAGCAGAGGCCCATGATTTAAAACAATTTGAAAACCCTAATTTTGAAATATTTGACCAAAGGTGTTTTTTAAATGAATTTAAACATGATATAAGTGATGTGTAAGTCAAAATAAATATGTTGTGATCTTAAAATAAAGTTTGAAACATTAGGTTTTATCCATATGAGATTCAAAATGCATTAGGTTTAAAAACAATTAAGAAGAAAATCAATTTTTCATGGTTTTTAATCATAAAAAACACTTATTTTCAACTTAATAAAAAGTGATTAAATTAAAATCTTTTTTTGAATTTTTGTGTGGATTAAAATAGTAGAGTGTGTGAGTGATATGTGTGCATAAAATCACTTGAACATAATTAAATTTGAATATAAAAATAATTATTTAAAAATAAAATATGAAAAATATTAAAATTGGAAAAGTGGTAAAAATAAATGCCGAAGGGTGGGATTTAAACCCAAACACGCGTTGGCCAACTGAGCCAGCATGTCTAGTGATAATTATACCAAACCAACATATAATATATAAAACATGCATCGTAAAGTCAAATTTGCGCGCGAAGAATTTCATCTTTAACCTCTAGCTGGATTTGCAAAAACCATACTTTCTCAGGAAATACACAATGAAATTGAACGATGTAAACATAAAAATTGCTCGTTTTTAAACAAGGAACTCAATGATGGTATTTAATTTCATTTATTTTAAGTGTGGAGTGAGTTATCAAGCATGAACACAGAAACCCTAGAATTTGCAAAATCTAATATGAAATCTTATTCGTAATAGATAACAAGCAATTCATTGAGGGAAAACATTCTATACACTTGCAGAAACATAATGGTAACTTAAAATATTATATATGATGCATGAATTATAGAGTTGGGATTTTGAAAACTTACCTTGCAAGAAGAAATCGAATTCTGCCTTGGAGGTGTTACAAATGCAAAGTGATGATCCAGGTAGCTTCCTTGACCCTCTAGGAGTGTGTTGAAGTGCTTGGAATGGATTGGATCCTTCTGGAACTCCCAACTCGAATCCAACTGCAGCTGGCCCAAGTGGGATGGAATGATGATGATTCTGATGTTACATAAAGCTTAGAATTGTTTGGATCACTTCTATATGATGTATCTGAGGTGTGTGGATGATTGGTTTAAGTGGAATTGCTCTGAAATGAGAAATTTGATTTCTCACTTTTGAATTATGGAACTTTGAAACAAGATAGGAAATATGAGAAAATAAGCTTTAGTATTGTTTTGGTGTATTTGAATTGATCAAAGAAGTCCTCTACTTATTGGAAAATGTTTTGATTTTGGATGAATAATGTAGGATGAGGGAGCATGCTATTATCCAATGGATATAGCCATGTAGCTTTAACTTAAATGCCAAGGTACCATTAGTCTTCTCTAGCATAAACACTCATTGTTTTTAAACATATCTGAACTGGTGTGGTTCATTTCTTGCCAATTCAAGGTTTCACATAAATGTCAAATGACAAACTTGACTTCATGGCTTTGTAATGATGATTTTCACATACTAAAGGATATATCTTTGACTCATTAGCATATTCTTGCAGATTTTGTGTGACTCTAAAAGATTGATGTTGATCTTAGAAGATGACAAGGCTTGCAAAGTCACCAATTCTGTTTTGAAAAATCGTGTGATGCAAGTAAACATGAAAATTGTCTTTAAAAATCAGTTTGATCAAGGCATGTTGTTAAATCCATAACTTCTTGCTCAAGCATGACCAATGGATGTTCTTGTACTTGTTGGAAAGCTGAGATATCCTACTTTAACTTTGATGTTCACAATTGGTCTTGATTCAATTTGGATTATTGTGAAAAATGCCCTTAAACTTGGATAAAACACAAAACAGATTCTGCCTAAATTTTTTCTAAGTGACAAGGTTCAAAAAGTCTTGAAACCTTAACTTCATGGCTTTATATCTCAAAATCTATGCATTTTTTGGGAATCCATCTTAATTGATAAAGTTGTAGTATGTAACAAGCTTTTGAATTTGATCTTTGGATCCAAGAAAATGGTTGCTTGGTTTGGAAGTTATGACCTTGCAAAGTAGCGCAAAAATCAATGTTTTTCATGACTTAGAAAAACTTCTAAGTTTTCTAAGGTTGCTCTTTTTACAAGTTATCTCACTTTTCTTGATTTTTGTTGATTAATAATGATCCAAATCACATATTAACATTATTCTTGACTTGAAAATGGCATGGTTGACCCAAAACTCAAAAAGTCAAACTTGATTTTGAACATAGTTGACTTTTTGTATCAGGTGAATCTTGAACTTTGTGATCCTTTATGAAATCAAATCCTTGGGCTAAATTAAACATCATGGATGGATCCCAAGGGTGTTTTTGAATGTATTGAGTCATGTCCCAAGGTTTGATATCATGTCTTGGTCAAAAGTCAAAGGCACATTTGAATTTTCATAAAAAAAACTAGCTTGTGGTCCAGATGAATTTGAATCTTTGTTTTGCTTATGAATCAAGTTATTTGGATCAAAACAATTATATGAATGAGTCCATATGATTTATTTGAGGTCCTTGAAATATATCTCGAGGTATTGGATCATGCATTGCTCCAAAAGTCAACCCAGGGATTGAATTAGATAAAAACCCTAATTTTGGTGCACTAATGATCTTGATTCTTGTTGATTTTGAAATGAGGCAATTTTATACTTGATTATTGATGGATGGTAGCTCTTGATCTTTATAGATGGATGGGAGACTTGATAGGTTGAAGATCATGTTTATTCTTGACTAATCATTTGCCTAAATCCTTTTATGAGGCTCAAAACCCTAAGTTGAAGTCACAAATGAAACATGGAACAAACTTTGTATATCCAAATAGGTTAGTGATTCATAAAATTATATTCATATGATATGCAAATGATGTAGGATCTTAGGGTCAAAATTTAGGGTATGACACCCGGCGACCGCATCGTTTTCTGCAAAATAACCAACATAACCAAGGAAATCATGGGGGGTTTTCCACCCAATCCCAAATAAGTTCCAAACATAACCAAATATCAACACACGATGCAACATTTCAGAACATACAACATGAATAACAACACATATGTACGTTTTTCATGGAAATGGAAGAATCATAAGTTAACAATTCAATTTCTATTCAAAACCTAACATTTCTAATTTCTACAATCTATGGTATCTAGATAGACACTACAAAAAATGTTGCAATTTCCCACAGGGTATTCACGTCACTAAGTAAGATTTGCGACGTGGGCAGAGCACGTCGGAAAAGCAACTGTGGGAACTTTTTCCCACGTGAAATTCAGGTCACTAATTAGTGACAGGTAAATAACGTCACAAACAACCTAATTAATTAGAAAAGTTCCCACGTGAAATTCACATCACTAATTAGTGACAGGGAATTCACGCCACAAACAACCAAATTAATTGAAAAAGTTCCCACGTGAAATTCACGTCACTAATTAGTGATGTGAATTTCACGTAGCAAATTGCCTTTTCCAAATTCCCTGTTACGCGTGCAATGTGTCACTATGAAAAAGTTCTCATGTGATTCCACGTCACTAATTAGTGACATGGTTTTCACGCCACAAATTCAAACCTGTTTTAAATTTAGTGACCTGATTTTCACTTTACTGATTAATTTAATAATACAAAATTTATAAATATTAATGAATACAACAAATTAATAAATACTAAAATGTAAAAATTTAAATTATTTTCGATTAAAAACATTAATTTTTTTAATAAATATAATTATTAAAAGATATAAAATATTTAGTCGTATTATATTCACGTCTCAAACATAAAAAATAATTAAAAAAAGTGTCACGTAATATTCACGTCACAAACATAAATAATAATAAAAAAAAGTTATTTATCGTCACTACTAAATATAAAATCTTCATCTTCTTCATCATCTTGGACAAATTATTTCGATTGTGAGGCAAAAAATTATCGCATTTATGCCTCCATGTCAGATTGCCGCTTCCTCATTTCCTCCATTTCAACATTTTGCCTATTTCTCATTTCCTCCATTTCGGCCTTTAGCGCCGCCTCACGTGCCTCCGCGTCTCGTCTCGCCTCAGATAGAGCAAACTCTCTCACTATTGCCAATATTTCTGGTGTCAATTCTGCCGGATGAGATCCTCCTTCCTCATCTTTGAGTCTTTGAAATAAAGTTCGGTCCCCTTTTCTGTAATCGCCAACCAAAGACTCAAGACCAAAAAAACACTCATTGACTCCCTTCCCGCCTACTGTTAAATTCAAAATATAAAGATCCATGCATGGATCAAGCGGTGCATTCCTAATCGGCATATACTGAGGATTTTCAGTTAGAAATTGGGCAAGCAAGGTCTGGTACAACTCCTACACACACATAAAAAAAATTAAATTAAAAAATATATATAGTTTAAACAATTTAATTATAAAAAATAATAATGAAATAAAATAATGAAATATAAACAAGTTACCAAGGTTAATTTGGAACGACCGTCAACAAACTCCCCCGATTTTTTGGTTCGGGTCTTCACAAATAGCTCATTAATCTGTGGCTCCCTCCCCAAATCCCTTTTCTAATTAAAATAATTAAGTTTAATTAAATATAGAATAATACAAAATAGAACTTACAAAAATAGTTATAATTACCATTCGTCGACGATGTTCGCCGATACTGATACTTCCAAGTGTACTAAGGCAGCCACCTACTTCAGATGCCCTCATCTTTTTTGCATGTTCAGATCTTCTGTGAAAATCTTCTGTCTTCCACCACTTAATAAGTTCCGCAAATATTTTCTCGCCTATCCAGTTAGGACGAGTTTGATCCCTTTTCCAACATTGTCTAGCATTCTTAAGCATGTCAGATAGTCTTCTAGATACCTTACTTCTATTTTTTTTTTAAATTTTGATCTCGTCAAATTTTTGCCACGCACACCTTTCCTGCAAGTTGTTTGACAATCAAATAAAATTTTAGATATTTATATAACAAAAAAAAATTATAAAATAACATAACTTTAATAAAAATAAAATTTACCTTAAATTTATCAAACCATATATCTTTCTCAGTATCTTGGAGCTCTCTAAAAGACTTAATGAGTTTTGTATACATCAGTTGAATGACCTAGTTTACAGCTTTTGCAGCAGGCCGACACAGATCAAAACTAAACAACAACAATAATTTGAATAAGTATTAAATATAAAATGACAATATATAGTTAAATAAATCATATAAATTAAAAACTTACCCCGATCCCTCGGGCCTAATAAGATGTGTCGTCCTTCAACCACCAAAATCTCCCCTGCAACAGGATTTGCCTGCTCCTCATGAACATCGTCATCCTTCTGAATAGGGTGGGCATCCTGCTCCTGACGCGCAAGTATATGTGTGGGGTGTGGAATGCAGGAACTAAATCCTCCAGGCTGGTGCGCGAAGGAAGTCTGTTGAGGAAAACTAGACCCCCCAGGCTACGACATGAAGGAATATTGTTGAGGAAAACCAGATCCCCTAGGCTGCATGAAGGAAGTCTGCTGAGGAAAACTAGATCCCCTAGGCTGCTGCGTGAAGGAAGACGGTACCTGAGGAAAATTAGATCCCCCAAGCTGATGTATGAAGGATCCCCCAAATGGACTAATAAAAGATGGATTCCCAGATGGAACCGTTTGGGAGGAGGAGAGTAATGTCGTAAATTGCTGTGAAGTGTCTACAGACATTAGATCTGCCTGAGTCTGTGAGCGAGAAGCATACATGCATGGGCGAGAGAGGTACCTCACATACCCTAGCTCTCGAACGGGGTTGGGTCACCTTAGCCTTACCCTTGTTAGTTCGGGGTGGAATTCTATCTATTTTGAAAGAGTTATCAATAAATAAATCAACATTATTATTAACACAATATATACACGTACTACGTAAATATAATTTGCTTTCATATAAAACTAATAATACATTAATAAAAATTGTTCGAACACATATAAAGACTACCTATTCAAACTCTTCATGCTCTTCATCCATATTATTTTCATCATCTCATCCAATAATGTCCTCAGATCCAAACTCTTCATGCTCTTCATCCACATTATTATCTACCAACAACATAAATGCATCAATTTGATGACCCTCGGCCAATGTATCACACAAATTTGTAATTTTTTCAACTTCAACCACATCGTTAATTTGAGAAATTTCATCGTCTTGGTAAGCAACATCTTCCACTAGATCGTCAGTTTCAATATGACCCAATGGTTTTGTTTTGATTACAACACACCATCCAGGTTTATGTGGCTGAATTGATGGGTAAGGAACATAATAAACTTGTTTAATGATATGTGACATTGCGAAAGGGTCATACTCTTTGTACCTTCTGCCTATTCAAATCTCAACAGTGTTATATTTCTTATCTATTTTTGTGCCCCTGACAGATGGATCATACCAATCATAATAAAACAAGACAACTCTATTTTCTGAGTCCAAGTAACTGTATGCCAACTCGTAAATATGCGTAACAACTCCAAAGACATTGCCAACCATATCATCGATCAGATTAAATTGTTCCTCAAATTCTATATATGATCGACTGCTTGATGCGTGTATATTAGTTGTCTCGGCATGTACGTTACTCAGCAGTTGTTCTCCATTATATGTTCAAACCCAATAATTTTTAATGAAACCCTTCCTCTTCAAATGACGTTCTACTTCCTCTGGATCACTAATTATAGGTCTACATTCACATTTAAGACAACGACATCTTGCTCCTCCTTCACGTCAACAACATTCTTGAGCAAATGTCCATGTGATAAATCCTTTAACTGCTTCCTCAAAATTTAGTGTTAGTCCACGTCTGCCTGGTAACGTTCTATCATAAACCCAACTACGATAGTAACGAAAATATTTCATACTGCACATTTGTACTATCATTATATATCATTTTAATTAAATATGTAATTTTAATATATGCAAAATAATATAATTCTTTTGACATTGTTTTAACCTAATATAAATAAATTTTTTACTTCATATACTTCATATTAGCCTAATATAAATAAAAATATTACCCTAATATTACTTCATAAATACATATTATACATTTTATAACTATACTTAACATATATACTTACTTAAATAAAAATATTACTTCATATTTTACCTAATATAAATGAAAATATTACTTAAATAAAAATACTCTACATTTTGTAACATTGTTTTACAAATATTTCCTTACTATAAAAATATAAAATTATAAATACAAATATAAAAATATAAAATCTAGTTATACATTTTAACCTAATAAAAATAAGCTTAATATTAATTATTTTTGAATTAATATTGTTTCTATTTTTTTTTAAATTTCAGTTTTTAAAAAGTTATTTTACAAATTATGTTTGTTTTAAATTCTTTTTTTTTCCTATTTATTTTATAATTTCGGTTTTAAACATTTTTTTTATGAATTGTTTTTGTATTAAATTCTATTTTTTAAAATAACTTTTTTTTATAAATTGTGTTTTTAATAAATCTACATAACATATTAGTTATATACTTTTTTTACAAGTAATTTTTTCTAAACAATACTTTTTAGTAAAAATGCTTCTATTTAATAATTGAGATCAATAAAAATACTTTTTTTTTTAAAATTAATTTTACATTTCTGTTTAATAAAAATATTTTTAAAAATATGTTTTTTCTAAATTTTTTATAATTTTTGTTTATAAACAACAAAAATATAGAAAATTCTATTTTTTAAAACTATAAATTCTGTTTTTTTTTTCAATTCTGTTTTTAAAATATAAAAAATAACTTATGAAATATAGAAAATATAAAATATAACTTATAAAATATAATATATATATTCTATTTTTAATAAAAATAACGTATTTAAAAAAAAATCTATTTTTACACAACAACTACAACAACCAAACAACCAAATAAGTAATCTTATAAAACCTAAATAATTTCATATATAAACAATAAATTCTATTTTTACACAACAACATCCAAAAAACTTCCACATACAATTTTGTTCATATAAATCTGAAAAATAAATAATTTAAATTACAAAAATACCTCAATGAAGTAGCAATAAAGTTTAGGTCTTGAATCTTGATGAACTCCTCTTAAATCCTCCAAATATTATTCTTTTAACAAAAAAAATTAAAAATTAAAAATTAGAAAATATTAAAATAAAATGTAAAACGAAAATAAAAATAAAAAGAATAAAAAATAATGAGGAAGCCATAAATCATACCTTTGATTTAAAATGAAAAGCTTGTTAAAAATGGTATGGTGAGATGAACTTCAGGAAGAAGAAGAGAGAAAACAGAACCGTGAAGGAAGGAAGGAAGGAAGAAAAGCGTGTAGAGTTCTGGTGCTTTGGAGAATATATAGTGAGTTTTGTGACGTGGTAATCAAGTGGGAAACTAGCCTCATGATTCCCACGTGGAACCCCTATAATAAATAATGCAGTCAGTCCAAATTTAATCATCTCAACGGTAAAAAAAAAAGACTAAAAATAATTAATATAAGTGAATTTTGTGACGTGGTAAAACGTGGGAAAGTAGCCATGTGAATCCCATGTCGAAACTTCTCCTAGTAATTAATACCAGCCAGTGCAAATTTAACATACGCAACGGTAAAATAAAAAGAAAGGCTAAAAATAATTAATATAAGTGACTTTTGGGACGTGGTAAACACGTGGGAAAGTAGCCACGTGAATCCCACGTCAGAACTTTTCTAATAATTAATACCGGTAAGTGCAAATTTAATATACGCAACGGTAAAAAAAAGAGACCAAAATTAATTAAAATAATGTAGCGACGTGGGAAGCGCGTCAGACTCTTCCACCGGTCAAACCAAATTCAATATGTTTCAATGGTAAAAACAAAAGTCAGTCCAAAATTAATTAATATAAATTAGCGACGTGAGAATCACGTCGGTACTTTCTCACGTGTATTCCACGTAGGAACTTTTGCAATTCTTCCAGAACAATTACTTCAAATACAGAGATGTTTCCCACTTTTTTTTTCTTCTTTCTATTTTTGAATTTAATTTTCGCACGTGGGTACCACGCCACAAATGAAATTCTGAAAAAATTCAAATTTCCCTCCCACGTGAAACATTATACTTTGATTTTAAATTTTTAATTTTTGTGTTGCGACGTGGGATTCACGTCAAAATAATTTTTTAAAAAATAAACCAGCAATTACCATTTCGAAACTTGAAATTTTTGTGTTTATTAATAAAATAATCTAGTGATGTGGTATACACGTCGCAATTTCCATTATTTCCCACATGGGTACCACACCACTAAATCACTTAGTAAATTGCTTGTTTTCTTGTAGTGCAAACCCACCTTGCAATGACAATGAAGAAGTTGGATGATGAAAATGAGATGATGTTGATGAACAATGATGAAACTCTAAGCTTCTTCTTCTTTCCTCTAGGTTTTCTTCCCCTTCTTTCTATTTCCATTCTTTCTCTCTATTTCTATTTTCTATCTTTCTCTAATACTCCCACTATGTTTGAAAGGAAAGGAAAGAAAATGATACATAGAAATATTATTTAGAGCTAGTAAGACCAAAATGACAAGTGTGGTAGAAAAAGATAAGTTTAGTAGAAGAATAAATATTAAGTCGTACAATGCTTAATATTTGTTCTACTAGAGCAACTGACTCATTATCAATGCTATAAAAAAAGCTCAATTGTACCGATTGATAAAATGTCAATGTTGAATAATATTAATTGAGTAAATCTGAACTCACTAGTTACTATAGTTATCCCACTAATAACTCTTAGAGCATATAGGAACTCAGTTGATCTCAACTGATATTATTTAGAGCACTTTAGGAAATATGGGGTACATTGTTGTTATTGTCTAGTTGTTATAATTAGCACAATTTTGAAATCTATGTGTTTAGGGTTTAATTATTTTTATTAAGTTTGAGTTTGAGATGGAGACTAAGATTGTGTTTTTTGTAATTCTTTGTGCAACTCTCATCTTTTTCCTCTCAACATGTCTAGAGGATATTATAATGACAGAAAATACTGTTGAGTTTATTATATCTTATGTTGATTGTTTTTCGCTAACCCCTCTTTGAACATATAATCTATTAAATTAATTTTGAAAATAATAATATGAAAAATTATGTTGTATTTGAAAAACATTTTACACTGATAAATGTTTTTCGGGCATTTTATAGTTAATCATTCATCTCACGGTCTTTAATCGTTAAAATTTCTCTAATGCTTACAGTTTTATTCAACTTTCTTCCATAGTTGTTGAATGAATAAGTACGAAGAAAAATTGAACGAAAGTATGAATAATATTTATAAAAAGATAATTTTGTTTTTAAAATTATTGTTTTAACACAAATAAAAAAATTATTGTTAACCAATTTTATTATTGCGTTACCCATAAAAATATATGTTATTAACCACTGTTTTTACTTATAACTTATTAACCATGTTTACTAATTCATTAACTAATAAAATACACAATATTAACCAAATTTTGACATTAGATTATAAAATCTAATAACTATCCTTTACATTCTATTAACCAATTTTAATTAATATATTTTATAATTTAATATTACGATTTTATTTGTTATATTTCTTACAACTTGGTTAATGAAGTATAAAAATGGATTATTATATTTCATATTTTAATCTTAGAATTTGGTTAATGATGTGTAATTTATTGGGTATGAATTAGTAAATTCTATTAACGAGTTATAAGTAAAATAAGTGGTTAATAACATATATATTTGTGGTTAATACAATAATAAAATTGGTTAATAACAAACTTTATATTTATGTTACAAAAATAAATTTAAAAATAAAAACATTTTTTTTAATATAAATTGTTTTTTATTTAATTTTTTTTAAAAAAAATACTATTCACCGTATAAATATGGTGAACAGTGTGTGGTGCAAGTATTGGTATAACTAAATGGTGTAAGAATAATATTTCTCATATATTGCTTGTTTTACCTGTCGACTATATTTCAAAATCGAAGGGGTAGGTTTTTTCGCCATTTAAAAATTTCAAAAAGGATCTCACTGAGGATCAGAACCATAAGCATTTCAAATATCCCCTCAGTTAATCAAAAATCAAGGGTTAAAGTGGCAATTTTTCTTGTTGCCCTTTGTTACCTCGCTTGTGTAACTGGGGTAAAATCTACTTCGCTCCCAAGGTAAAAAGTGTTTTTTGTAGTAGTGATTCATTCATATAATAATCAAGTAATGAAATGCAATGCATCAAGATATGTTTTCACTCTATGAGATTCATCTCTTCCATCATAATCATGCATGAAATCTCATCTAATATGGTATCAGCATAAGGGTGCGAATTCCGCTGCATTATCACCACCATCATCTTCACAACAGGTGAATATTCAAATATTTAAAGAAGCTTCAATCCTAGCAGATGACATAGAGTTTCGAGAATCAACTACAAACAACTTTAAAGAAACAACAATGGCGGATTTTGATTCATATTTTCTAAACACAACCTGTAATAAATTCATCTCGTGTTGTTACTTCAACAATGGTGTTTTTAGGATCCACATACACTTTTGCACTAAACTCTAAATCAAGCTACAAGAAACCAATTTTATGTTATGGAGTGAAAAAGTTGAGGGAGTGATTATTTCGGACAAACTCCATAAAGTGGTAGTTAATCCACAATTTCCATGAACGTTCAAGACAGAAAATGATCGATTGACAGATATCGTCTCTAAAAATTTTGAAGCATGGATTGTGCATGATCAAGCAATGTTCACACGATTTCTCTTCATGGTCTCAAAAGTTGTGCTATCATGTGCTCTTTCTTGCAAGCATGTGTATGAAGTGTGGGATAAAGTACACAAGCACATTAATTCACAAATGAAAGCACGTGTACATCAACTCATGTTTGAAATAAGACGTGAAAGAAAGGTAGATGGTCAATCTTTGAGTATGTCCTAAGAATTCAAGATTTTTTAATATTATTTTCTAGCTATAGATGATCCTATCTCAGAGAGAGATCAAATTGATGCAATCTTGAAAGGTTTTCCTTAACAAAACAATCCATTTATAATGATGACATATCGAAAAGGTAAGCCAAAGGACATCTATGTTATAAAAGCTTTACTATATGTGCTAGAGGCTTTACTTGATAATTATCGGCAATAACTTGCTACACCAAGTGTAACAGCACAATATTGCACAAGGTTTAGGTAACTAAGGAGTAGGTTAAAATGGTTATAACTTTTGCACAAATAATGCATTTATAAGTAAAGGCACTACAAGAAAAACAGTGGATTGCGACGGTTATTTTGGAAGGTTACGACGGCTAAAATCACCATAAATTACATTCTACGACGGTTGTAGTACCGTCGCAGAAATGTGTGTCCCCAGGCTGTTTAGCGATGGTTGTCAAAACCGTCACACCAACTGTCATTATATTTCACGACGGGCTGGAACTGACCTAAACTGGAGATGGCGACGGTTAAAGACCGTCGTTACTAGCCTTTTAATTTTTGTTTTCATTGTTGATTGTGACGGTTTAAAACTGTCGTGAACTCTATTTCACGACTGGTTGGAACTGACATAAATTGGAAATGACAACAGTTAAATACTGTCGTGAATATGGTTTTGATTTTTAAGTGCAGGTAAATTGTGGCGGTTTGAATCGCCGCAAATTGTGAATATTTTAAGAAAATTCTACCCTTAATATTTTAGCTATATTATAAAAAATAAAAAATATATATATATATTTCTATAATACTAATAGTAGAAAATTACTAAAGCTACTCTAATATAATATCAAAGATATTATAAAACCTTGATGTATCAACTAACATTAAGAAAACACAAATCACAAAAGAACTAAATTTAAAAAATCAACAAACATCTCCTTGATTAAGTATCGAAGAACATGTGTCACCAAATGTCAAGTGAGTACAAGTTGTGTCAATTGATGCAGAGCTTAAACTAATTCCCTCTTAATTATAGGAAAAGATAGCTTACATATAAATTATATGGTAATCACTTATTGAATAGGCACTTAATTAACTTGTATATATTTTAACGTCCTCTAATCCTATCTTACATAGGACTGTAGTTGTTAATCTAATTTGAGCATAACATCTTCCACCAGATCTCTTCTAGAGGAGGATTCCTTTAGGGGCTCAAAACATTCATGCATCACAGAAAGAGCAACATTCGGTTTGCTGTAACTTTCTGCCAATAATCCACTTTTACTACTATCAATATCACAACTCTAGGAGTCGTACACTTCACCATTGTCCATGTTAGATCATCCACGCTCACTGAAACTGGCTCTCCCAACATTCTTTGAAGGCCTTCACATAACTGTGAAAAATAGACAACAAAAATTTAGTATGGAATTAAATTTAATTGGACTTGCTATTGCCAAGTCATAACATGTAATTTCTCCAAAATCAATCTTCATTAATTCTATTAGATTTCATGTGTAAGCATTGACAAAAATCACATATACCAAAGTATAAAGGAAAAATATAATTTTATTTCAAACAAGATAAATTACCAAATTTCTACAAAAACATTGCTAAAACATTCCAATAACTAAGGGGAGGCATTGAATATATACCTGTTCATAATCTTTTCCGCAGAACCGACTTTCCGCATAATTTATGGACTTGCATGTATCTCTACTAACAATTAACATATCATTCAATGACAAATCCAAACATCAAATCAAAATAAAAAACACGACCACAATAGATCAAATTTGAATCATCTACGACAAGTCGCAAACTGTTAGATTAAGAAACAATTATCTTTCTCAATCGAACGGTCTACAACAAACTGCGCCATAAAATTGACTACAGAGAAGCTATTTTGCTACAAACCTATCATGACTATGAACTAAAGAGTGATCTTTCATTGGCATGTCATTTGAGGCATCCTAAAAGATCCACGACGTAGTATACACAACACAAGGAAGCTCTTAAGTTGGAATTTATAAGCTGCAACTAATTAACAAAGTAAGAAAAAAATCTCCAGCAAATTCAGAGTAACTAACTTTTCTGCATGTGAACGACAAAGTTGCAAGCAAAATGAATGAAAAGTGTTGATTATAAGTTCTTTTTCTATTTCCTTCCCAGTTATGGCTCCAACACATTTTCTCATTTCAGTAGCTGTTGCGGATGTAAATGTCATTGCAAGAATGTTTGACGGACTAACGCCCTGCACACATTTAGCGGATAGTGGAAATTAGAAGCAAAAAGATTTAAACACATCAGCTCAAAACAAATCAACTCGAAAACAGAGAAAAAGAGGGACAAGAATGAAAGATAAGTGTACTGTATCTATATCATAAATCGCAGAAAAAAAGTGTCACCTCATTAAGAAGCATCAAAACTCGCTCAAACATTGTAGATGTCTGGTATCATCAATAAATATAAACAATTCAGTTCCAATATAAAAAGCAAATACTCAAAGGAAAAATAAAATGTTGACGAAGCAGTGTTTATAAAACCTTTCCACTTCCTGGACCAGCTACAATCATTAAAGGAGTGGAAACATCAGTGCAAGCTGCTTATCTTTGTCTATCATTTAGAGATTCCAAGTTTTTAGAATATTCCTCCGGCATGATTCCACTCAATAAACCTTGCCTAGTACTATCACTATGCACACATTCTTTTTTATGATCCAAAGAAATCCCAGGACTAAACATGTCACCATTTCCTATACCCTTAGAAACAGAACTAGTTCCTGAAACCAGATCAACGTTACCAACTACACCGTTTTCACCGTAGATCTTTCCTCACAAAGATTGTCAATTTGTTCCAAAATGGACTCATCAAAATCATCATTTCCAATATCCTTATAAATAATATTACCAACTACACCAATCTCACTTGAAACTTTCTCCTGACAACTATGGTCTAACACCTGCCCAACTGCTTTCACCCCAGATTTCTCCTCACAATTTGACTCCTTTCGTCTTATGGAGATTGAAGTCTCTTAGTTGTATCCTTTTCAGTGTTGAACGTTTGTGCTAAAAACTATGAGCTGAAGCCACTCAGAACGTTGTTACCTTCATTTTGTTCTTCAGATTCCTCTTCTTGTTGGTGTTGTCCAGTAACGGGTACAATGTGGCTTTGTTGATGTCTTTCTTGTTGTTCTTCCTGTGTTTCAGGGAACTCTGCCTCTGGGTTCCCACCAAGGTAAAATACCTAAAATACACATATTTACATGAGAATTGATTGAGTATAACATATTATACATTAGAAACTTTTAAAGTTCAAATCACAAGAGCCTACTGTAAGAACAATTTATAACAGAGAATATAATGTATAGTTACACTATTACTTACTCTTGGGGTTGAATCGAGTTGGTTTTCAATGTTGGAAGTGTCAAGAAGACTAATGGCAACAAGAGGTTCATCGCCATTGTTATATGTCCAATACGGAATTCCTGATGGAATGGCAATGATATCACTGCTTCAAATTCAGAGTAACTAACTTTTCTGCATGTGAACGACAAAGTTGCAAGCAAAATGAACGAAAAGTGCTGATTGTAAGTTCTTTAGCTATTTCCTTCCCAGTTATGGCTCCAACACGTTTTCTCATTTCAGTAGCTGCTGCGAATGTAAATGTCATTGCAAGAATGTTTGACGGACTAATGCCCTGCAAACATTTAGTGTAACACCCTTTCTACCCCAACACATAATAAGGCAAAATAACACGTAAATCAGAGTGAATAAATAATTCTCATTAAAAATGCCACGAAAGGGCGAACATTTCTCAAAGTCAACAAAACACGTCACTGCTTCGTAACATACGGGTTTTCTCAAAGTACATCAAAAAATCATAAAGAGCGGAACTCAAAACATAAATCAAAGTTTCCTAAAAAGGGAAATTAAATCAAAATGACTTCAACGGTATAAAATCAACTCAAGGAACCCAACCCTATGTTACATATCAGAGCAAGACCCTCTAGGCTGACCAAAAGGTTAAAACACTCAAAAACTTCAAAAGTACTCCTCAACGGCGTCCACATCTAAACTGCATCATCTGCACGTTACCCACGTGGAGGTAACATTCAAATAGGCAGGGTGAGTAAAACAATTCATAATAATCAATGTATAACAATTAATGCATAAACGGCGTCATATTTATATTCAACACATTGATACCCTTTTAAAATACGCCTCGAAGGCACAACTTCATAATTCACACAGAAGAACTCATGAATGCAATATGCAACACAATCCAATGCATGTGGTACCAATCATCACAGCTCGATGGGCACTAGGCCATCAACCCTCTATAGATCCCCATCAATAGGATCAGAGCACGTCACAACACTTCACATCCACACAATGGGATTGAAGTCATAATAATCGAGGTCCTGAACCGAAGTCCGGATGCACATGAATGCATGATGCACACTTCACAATAATCCTCATAATAACATCATAGGTGCATCATCATTCATCATATTCATCATATTCTTCATATTCATCATCATCAAACGTCATAGCTTATCAACACAGTCATCATCGTATGCTACGTCATCATAATTTGTTATAATAATCATCTTCACACATCATAGCTCATCATAATAATCATCATCACCATATAAATCATCGTATCTCATATAACTCATCATAATAATCATCGTCATCACATAAATCATCATATCTCATGTTATCAAATAATTCATCATAATAATCATCATCATCACATAAATCATCATAATTCATCAAACAGCATATAATTATAATTCATCATAATAATTAATCTCACACATCATGTCATCATATAATCACGTAGAAATCACATATTAGCTCATAGTCATATTATCACATATTATCCCATATTAATTCATAATGCTACCCCATATTCTCTCATATTAATTTATCAAATTATACTCGCGGTAATTCTCACACTATCGCCTATCAATCACATAAACTTCACAATCCTAATCATGTTAATTCATCATATTATCACAGTTACCCTCATGGTAATTCATCAGGAAAATCGCAGCATCAAAACATCAAGACATCCTTGAACCAGAACATGATTCATTAATAGAACATATACACAATTGACTTCTCAAACATAATTAGATATAAAAATATTGGGAAAACAATTCCCTTATCTATACTATGTTATAGCCCTGTTTATTAGCTTTCCAACGCTTCGAACGGGGGTCAAAACGGACTTACGGATCAAAAGTTACGTCCAAAACAATTTCGACCAAAACATGAACAGTCGTGACGAACAGCAAAACGCTGTTACGCTCCGGAACCTAAATCAACCCAAAAATTCACACGATTCACTTCCTTAATGCCCCTAAAACATCCCTAAATCATCCGTAAGGTCCTACGACGATAAAGGCACAAAACCTACGGTTCATTAGGCCAATCCGGCAACATTTGCACTGCCTAAATCACTATTTTCCTGCAATTGCTCTGAGTGCATCAGAGTTACTCACATTTGAACATTCCTATTCCTACAGGGTCAAACATATCATAATCCAAAGTTTTGGCCAAGGCAAAAATCATTATTTCTCATCTCTACACTCAAAGGGTCAAGAATACTAACCACTAACCTCCAGGGTCTACCGTCAATTTCCTTACAATTGCTCCGAAGGCATCGTAATTTCAAATATCAAATATTCTATCCCATATGGGCAGACATATAACGATCTAAGGTTTTGGCCAGGCCTAAGGTTTCCTTTCTCATATCAATATTCAGTGTTACATACCATTAACCATAACCTTAAAGTCTTATCACCAATTTCCCTATTTTCCCACAACCATCCCAAAATACCTTAAATCTTAAATCAACCATAAACACATCTAAAGGCATACATGGAAAATCATGAACAACGATACTCCCCATACCTTAACCGATTCAAAGCTTTCACGATTAACTCCGGCAATCTTCCGAAGCTTTTGCCTCCATTGATCCCTCCTCAGAGCTCTGGCCTCCATTCTTTTCACGGTTAACAAAATGAATCCTCAACCTTCAGAATTCTATTTTGTCAAACTTAGACTTGGGCCACACAATTGGGTTTTTCCCATAACACCCTTACTAACTCTTCATAATGCCCAACTTACCCTTATTTCACTTATATTTATTTTAATCAATAATAATACTAATATTCTCATATAGTATACTATTAATTAAATAAATAGTCCAAAAATGCACATTTTCTCAATAATCCACAAAACCACCGAAAACCACCCAAAATACGAATATTCTCAATTAAATAATTAATTGAAATATTCCGCTTTTGGGGTGTTACATTTAGCGGATAGTGGAAATTAGAAGCAAAAAGATTTAAACACATCAGCTCAAAACAAATCAACTCGGAAACAGAGAAAAAAAGGGACAAGAATGAAAGATAAGTGTATTGTATCTATATCATAAATCGCAGAAAAAAAATGTGTCACCTCATTAAGCAGCACCAAAACTCGCTCAACCATTGTAGATGTCTGGTATCATCAATAAATATAAACAATTCAGTTCCAATATAAAAAGCAAATACTCAAAGGAAAAATAAAATGTTGACGAAGCAGTGTTTATAAAACCTTTCCGCTTCCTGGACCAACTACAATCATTAAAAGAGTGGAAACATCAGTGCAAGCTGCTTCTCTTTGTCTATCATTTAGGGATTCCAAGTATTTAGAATATTCCTCTGGCATGGTTCCACTCAATAAACCTTGCCTAGTACTATCACTATGCACACATTCTTCTTTATGATCCAAAGCAATCCCAGGACTAAACATGTCACCATTTCCTATACCCTTAGAAACATAACTAGTTCCTGAAACCAGATCAACGTTACCAACTACACCGCTTTCACCGCAGATCTCTCCTCACAAAGAATGTCAATTTATTCCAAAATGGACTCATCAAAATCATCATTTCCAATATCCTTATAAATAATATTACCAACTACATCAATCTCGCTTGAAACTTTCTCCTGACAACTATGGTCTAAAACCTGCCCAGCTGCTTTCACCCCAGATTTCTCCTCACAATTTGACTCCTTTTGTCTAGTGGAGATCGGAGTCTCTTAGCTGTATCCTCTTCAGTGTTGAACGTTTGTGCTAAAAACTCTAAGCTGAAGCCACTCAGAACGCTATTACCTTCATTTTGTTCTTCGGATTCCTCTTCTTGTTGGTGTTGTCCAGTAACGGGTATAATGTGGCTTTGTTGATGTCTTTCTTGTTGTTCTTCCTGTGTTTCAGGGAACTCTGCCTCTGGGTTCCCACCAAGGTAAAATACCTGAAAAACACATATTTACATGAGAACTGATTGAGTATAACATATTGTACATTAGAAACTTTTAAAGTTCAAATCACAAGATCCTACTGTAAGAACAATTTATAACAGAGAATATAATGTATAGTTACACTATTACTTACTCTTGGGGTTGAATCGAGCTGGTTTGCAATGTTAGAAGTGTCAAGAAGACTAATGGCAACAAGAGGTTCATCGCCATTGTTATATGTCCAATACAAAATTCCTGATGGAATGGCAATGATATCACCTTTTCTGAATGTGGCTAAATGAAGACTAATGGCAACAAGAGGTTCATCGCCATTGTTACACTGTCACCTTGTTGCTGCCTTGACTCTTGTGTAGATTGTGATGAACGTGGCTCTTCATAAGTCTCGAGAAAACTGGGAACTGAAAGTCCAAGAACACCCTCTCCTTGGATGATGAAAATCAACTGTAGAGAGGGTGAGAAAGATGGCAAGTGGAATCCATTAGGGTCGATGGTGCGTCTGATAAGAGACACACCGGCACATCTTAGCTCAGGGTGATTTGGATTCCATGTCTCAGTGAGACCAGCTTCGGACTCAACACGGTGGTCTGGTTCCAATGCAGTGATATTGTCTAAGTGGCATTGGTTGAGTCTGTCAAACTCAGAGCGAGTTACTAAACACGCGCTTGCAAAGAGTAGCAAGGAAAGTGAAAGCAAAGATAGGAAAGGTTTGGACATTGTGATTGTGATTGTAAAATACTACTGAGAGAATGGTGAGTGAACTGGTGAAGTCGAGAAGCTGTGTTGTGGTTATTTTTAGGAAGAGAGGAAGGGTAAGAGCGGGGCATGTGTAACAGAATGTGTGTGACATTCTTCAGCATGCATGGCTATGGAATCTTAATTTGGTACACATTATATGTAGATACGAGGTGCAGGTGACCACTTCATTTATTCTTCACAGATAGATGATGATTAGTATATATCCATATTACCACACAGAAACAGAATGAATATTTATTGGTATTCTTATATGTGGAGAAGTGTGTGCAGTAAAATGAAATGAGACCAGATAAATGTTGCAGGAATTTATGTATAATACAACAGTATTACCTTGTTCACAATAGACTTAATCTTATTTCTGGTATATTTAAAATTTTACTCTTTTAAATTGAAATGACATCATTCAAGCAAGTACCATAATTAAGTAAGCATTCTACACCCTTAATCAGGAGCAGAAGCAGCCTAATAGAAAACCAATCAAAATTTATCTAACCCATTGCAACTGTAGTCCAATGTCTAAACATCTAAACATGCCATGTCCCACTCCCACCTATCTAAGCCTATACTTTGTTTATTACAGGTGAAAAGGGGAAAAAGAGCTTCTTAAACTAAAACATCTAATGGTAGACCATTACAAACTCCAAACGACATGCATTGTATAATTCCTATTTCCATATGATCAACTAGATTTTATAGTTTTATAAAAAGTGAGACATGAATATAAAAAATATCATAGAGTATGCATCTCATTAATCACCAATTTCACATTAGTTTATAAATAAACCACAGAGAATTGAGGTTAAGAATTCACAAGTTATTACCTTGTATCACGAATCAGTAATAAACCCTAACAAAACATTGAACAGCGGGGACACATCAGCCCAATGAACATTGTGTCTATTGATCAACAAATGCAAAAGGCACTTCAAATCCATGAATAACCGCAGTTTCAGAACTTAACGGAGACTGAGTAACTCTCACAACCAAGCATAAGGGTTTCAGTGCACGAATTCTCTCTTTCCATTTGGGATCAAATTTCACATTAAATATGTTGTAGTTCTTGCCATCATCAATTACAGCATAAGGGGTAGGTCCATTCTTTGCTGCCCATTCCTTATACCTTGTTTCTGCATTCGGTATGTCTCCTAACTCCTCCATGGTTTGAGGTCCGTTTGAACCAAACATAAGCTCGTACAACTTAGCAGGAACTTCGAAATTGTTTTTTATATAACGGTCTTCTCCCGGTTGCCAGTACTCGTCGTTTGTTTTTTAAAAAAGCTCTTCAATGGTGACTCCACTATCCCCTTTATCGTAATCGTCTACATAGTTATACTCCTAAAAATATAGTTCATTTGGCTCTTTTCCCTCTCTAAGCTTATTGTCAAGAATAATAAACCATTATCCGTAATCATCGTGACCAAAGTAATGCTCCCTTGCATAATTTTCTGTAGCTGACCAACCATTGAAGTCGGCAGCAATTGCACAATAACGAGCTCCTAGAGCCCATTCCATATAATCCACCCAATGTTTTGGATGACGATGCACAAGTAACCCCAAACCAAGAAAACCACAAACAAGAAGTATATTAACAACACCAACAACATCCGTCATCAACTCATAATCACCGTCATTTCACGAAAAATCGAAACTGCAACTTTCGGAACAAAACAATGCGAATAAGATGACACAATCGAATTCCACGACACCAAATCACAAGTCCCTTTATGACATAATTCATCAAACACCTTACGCGCGTGAACAAGTGTATTACATTTACCATACAGCAAAACAACCGCATTACAAACAAATACATTAGAATCAAAACTCAATCGTAATATGAAAGCATGAATCGAAGCCCCCAGATTGAGCCGGAAATAAGATTAAGTGTAGTTCAACAACTTTTAGGGTTTGGCTTCAATTGAGAAAAGGGATTGAGGAAGGAGAGAAGACGCAATAGAAATGAAAATGGTGATGAAGCTTTTATCGAAATCTAAAGGAAAAGGAACGAAGATGAGATTAAGGATATTGAAGTTTAAATTTGGAAATAAAGAAGACCTGAATGAGAAATGGGAAAAGGAAAAACGTGAGTGAGGATATTGAGATTAAAAATATCATTTTAATTTTATAAATATTTTTAAAAAAATTTTGCAACAACTATGAAATCTTAAAAAATGTCTTAAATAAAAATAATATGTACTAAAATTATCTTAAAGAAAATAAATAAAAATAAATAAAAAATAATTTTTGACATTGAACAATTATTTTATACAACATGTCTAAAAAAATTTGCGACGGTTGGCTCAAACCGTCGTGAGAACTGTCGTAGTCCAGGAATAAAGATGGTTTTTTGATAACTGTCGCAAAAAATCTACGACAGTTGACCCTAACTGTCGTGACAACCGTCGCAATCTTGAAATAAGGACGGTTTTGTGATAACTGTCGCAACTCAAGTGTCGTAAATCTCCTTTTTTCTTGTAGTGAGGTATAACAAATCATGGAAGATAAAGTTATACTCCAGGTAACATACCTACTTGTTAGTGAAGGTGAGAAAAAGTACATAAGAATGGGGATTTGAATTGTGTTTTTCATTTTCTTAATTTGCGTCTGATCAGAGTTCAAAATCTAAACTGGTGTTCAGATTATGGTTATACTTAGCAGCAGATGTTAACGGAAGCAAATAAATAATAGCAGAAGACACAAAGATCTATATTGGTTCCTCCCAAATGAGAGTAGTCCAGTCCCCTTGCTTCATAAGAGATTTTCACTATAACCAAATCATGATTACAATCGCTTACGTATTTTGCATAAAATTTTAACAATGTTCATATCATAGGTCCGAGACTTCTTTCTTAAACCCCTAAGGCTTAAGACTTCTTTGCTCAAGTCCTACAGACCCAATACTTCCTTGCTTAGACCCTCAACCTAAGACTTTCCTGCTCAATCCCCTTAGGCTCGAGACTTCCTGCTCAAACCACATCCTAATACTTTTCTGCTCAAGTCCCTTAGACCCGAGACTTCCTGGTCAATCCCCTCTGCCCCAAGACTTCTACTCAAGCCCTCGATCCGATACTTCTTTGCTAAGGTTCCACGAACCCAAGACTTATGCTAAATCAGTCCACTTGATTATAACTATCAATGCTCTAGCACATAGTTGGAGACTTACATGGCTTAAGCATCTTTGCGAGAGAGTTAGATTTGCTCAATTAATCTACTTGATTAAGACTTTCATTGCTCTATCACATAGAATGCGATTTATATGGCTCAAACATCTTGGTCAGAGAATTTGATCTAAACTGCTAAACAACATGTTCAGCAGAATAGAGAACAAGGTGTACTTGATACAAATATCAGAGGTACAGTGAAATCACCATAACAAAGACCTAAAGCTCTTAAGATTTCTAAGATATTCAATGTGTAAGAATTCTTAAGGCTTTTACAATTACAACCTACAACAGAAATTCTGCATAATTAATTGTATTGATAATTGCTAATTTTGTTACTCCTCCATTAGGTTGATCCTTGTTGAAGATTCAGTGTGAACCTTTAGCTACTTATATAGCATTTGCAGAAGACTAGTTGTTGGAGATATAACTTGATAAAGTGTCTTTTCTTTCTCCATAGTACAAGATGCGTTGAAGATATATACACCAAAAGATAGTGATTCATTGTGTATCGTGTTTAACCATTGAGTCTTCAAAAAGATCCTGTACTATAGAGCTATTGAGAGTAGATATCAATAAAGCATGCCAACTTTTCTTGAGGCTTGTGAACTAAGACTCTAGCTGACAAACTGATTTTACAATGCAGCTTGCTTTTTGCAGTACAAATAGCTACAACTTTATCATTAACTCTGAATGATCACAAGAAGTCAATTTACATTCACCAAGTGTAGAGACAATAATGTTGCTTCTTCTGATGTTGATACCTTCAGCTTCAGAGTCTACGTCAGACATCACTTCAAGAGTGTTCTTCAGATTCTGCACCATCAGAAGCTAGCAATCCAACTTCTCTCAAGTGTGCCTTTGTATATTAAATTTTGAATATATATATATATATATATATATATATATATATATATATATATATATATATATATATATATATATATATATATATATATATATATATATATATATATATATATATATATATATATATATATATATATATATATATATATATATATATATATATATATATATATATATATTAGAACTTGTATACAAGAAACACACATCAAATATAACCATTGTTATTTTAATACTTTGTTATCATCAAAATCCAAATAGTGCATATTATGAACAAATCTTGTTCTAACAGTTAGCTCTGCAAAAAATACAGTCACTTAATGCTAAAATGTTGGCATCTATTTGACGAATTGTTTGACCTTACATCAACCAAAACTCAATCTCAAAGCTCTACAAAAAAATGTATTAGTCAATGCATCATATACTCAAAAAGCTCTGCATTGTTGTGAATCGGATACCTTTAAACAAAGTATAAACGGTTTCTTAATGATCAAGAAACTCACAAGGGTTAGGGTTAACAAAGAAAACAAGGTAAAACAACAAGGAACAACAAGGATTGGTTATTAAACTGCTATTCTTTCCTTTCTCATAGAACAAGATTACAAGTATACAAGAATAACAAAATAACCTCTCTCCCTTGAAATTAGGATTTTATCTTCCTATTTTTCCTTATGCCAAGATTGAGAAACTAGCATCCTATTTATAATAAAATAGCACATGCTAACAACCTTAGCAATATTTACTCATGCTAACAACCTTAGCAATATTTACTCATGCTAACAACCTTAGCAATATTTACTCATGCATGTTAGAACAAACTTCGACTACAACACGCATTACTTGCGAACAGACTTCGACCACACTAGAGTTCGATCCAATGTCTCACAAATCTCCACCTTGGATCTAACTCTATAACATCAAGAAACTAGCTTTCTTCATGCAGATTTATTAACTGCATATAGTGGAAAAACTTGCAACTGGGCAATGTCTTGGTGATCATATCAGCAGCATTATGATCTGTCGAAACTTTCAGCACTTGGACTTCTCCACGCTCGATTACCCCTCTGATGAAATGCAGCCTCACATCAATGTGCTTGGTTCGCTCATGATAGGCTGAATTCTTCGACAGATGTATTGCACTTTGACTATCACATTTAACAGTGATAACTCGACCTTGAAGTTTTAGCTCCTTTGCAAAACCTTCAAGCCACAATGCTTCCTTCACAGCTTCAGTTAGGGCAATATACTCCGCTTCAGTGGTTGATAGAGCAACGACCTTCTGAAGTGTTGCTTTCCAACTGATTGCTGTCCCAAACATAGTGAACACATATCCAAAGATAGATTTTCTGGAATCCATACAACCTGCATAATCAGAGTCGACATATCCATCGATTGCTGCTTTACTATCTTCACCTAAGGCTCCACCATAAATTAGGACTCTATTTAGAGACCCATTTATGTACCTTAAAATCCACTTCAATGCTTGCCAGTGAGCCTTTCCAGAATTCGCCATGTACCTGCTTACAAGACTTACTGCATATGCTATGTCGGGTATAGTACAGACCATAGCATACATCAAAGACCAATTTGTCTTCTTTTGATTCCTCATAACTTCCTTATAGTCTCTAGGTTCTTCGTCTAGAACCTCACTTGCAGAGATTAAGGCATAAGCTATAAGATCTGCATACCCAAGTCTCTGAGGTGGCTTGATGACTCTCCTCGTCCTGTCTCTTGCTAGCAGGTAGTCATTATCAGTCTCCTCATCTTCGACAACATCTTCTGTGTCTTCTTCGACTTCATCTGGGGTAAGCAATTCAGCATCAACATGCTCCACCTCAACAGGAATCTCTCCCTGTTCCAGCTCTTCGTCAGCATCATCAGTTTTCTTGAAAGCCATCTCTGCTTCGTTGAAAACTACATCTCGACTGGTGATACACCTCTTGTGACCTGGCTCTAGGCACCATAGCCTATAAGCTTTGACTCCTTCAGGGTATCCCATGAACATCAACTTTAGAGCTCTAGGTTCGACCTTGTCTTGCCTAATATGAGCATAGGCCACACAGCCAAATACTCTCAGTCTGTCGAGACTAGGTGGATGTCCCGACCAAACTTCTTCAGGTGTCTTCACTCCCAAGGCAGTCGAGGGACATCTATTTATCAGGTAAGCTGCTGTTGAAACAGCTTCCGCCCAAAACACCTTCTTCAATCCAGCACTAACCAACATGCATCTAACCCTTTCAAGGATTGTTCGATTGAATCTCTCAGCT
This sequence comes from Lathyrus sativus, assembly GCA_963859935.3. Classification (NCBI taxonomy): domain Eukaryota; kingdom Viridiplantae; phylum Streptophyta; class Magnoliopsida; order Fabales; family Fabaceae; genus Lathyrus; species Lathyrus sativus. Next base: position 602,168,677 of record OZ012738.1, read on the forward strand.
AAGCCATTTTGTTGAGGAGTACCTGCTACAGTCTTATGCCTTGCAATCCCAGACCCAACACAGTAACTGTCGAAAGCTTCGTTGCAGAATTCAAGGCCATTGTCGGTTCTCAACCTCTTAACCTTTCTGCCAGTCTGAGTTTCGACTAGAATCTTCCAACTTTTGAAATTCTCAAAAGTTTCATCCTTCGTCTTCTGAATGAATACCCATAGTTTTCTGGAATAGTCATCAACGATGGATAGAAAATACCTTGCACCTGAGTGTGAAGGATTCCTTGCAGGCCCCCAAAGATCAGCATGAATGTAATCTAGGGATCCATGTGTTCTTTGCTTGCCTTTGTTAAACTTCGTCCTACAGGATTTACCAAATACACAAGATTCACAAAATTCCAACTTTTCGACTTTGTCACCTCCTAGCAGGTTCTGCTTCCCCAATTCGACCAGGCCTCTTTCGCTGACATGGCCCAATCTCATGTGCCATAATTCTGTCTTCGACATAGATTTCGTGGATGCAACATTTGTCGAACCACTTACAACCTCAGCCTCAAGGGTATACAAGCCTTGTTTCTTCACGCCTCTCAAGACTTCCTTCGACCCCTTATGACTCTTAGGATACTTTTATCTCCTTGAAAAACATATCCTTTTCTGTCGAATTCACCAAGAGAAATCAAATTTCTCTTCAAGTCAGGTACGTACCTGACTTCAGTCAATAACCTTATTGACTCATCATGGAGCTTGAATCTCACAGATCCAATACCTGCAATTTTGCAAGATTTGTTGTTTCCTAACAGCACAGATCCACCATCTTGATCACATAGCTCCTCGAACAATTCTCTGTTTGGAGTCATGTGCCAAGTGCAACCTGAATCCATAATCCACTCTTTCCTCGAGTCGCCACTTGAAACCACAAGAACATCAGATGAGTCGAAGTCATCTTGAACAATGGCTGCATTGCCATTACCTCCATGATCTTTCAGGCGTTCAGGGCACAACTTTCTTATGTGACCCTCCTTCTTACAGTGGTAACATCTAATACTAGATGTTTCGCCACTATAAGACTTCTGTTGACTTTTACCTTTTTTCTTGTCGAACTTACCATCCTTTCGCAAGAATTTTCCCTTAACGGCCAAACCTTCGCCCACCGTCGAAGGTTTATGCTCCTTTCCTTCGTTCAAGTCCTTAGAATACAAGGCTGATTGAACTTCTTCAAAGGTTAGGGACTCCCTTCCATACAAGAGAGTTTCTTTGAAGTGAGCATGTGTTCTGGGCAAAGCACACAGCAGCAATAGTGCTTGATCTTCATCATCGATCTTCACATCAATATTTTCAAGATCAAGAATCAGCTTGTTGAACATATCCAACTGCTCAGCCAACACTTTGTCTTCACTCATCTTGAATGAATATAAAGCTTGCTTCAGGTATAGTCGATTCACCAGAGATTTGGTCATGTACAAACTTTCAAGTTTCACCCATAATCCCGATGCTGTAGTCTCCTTTGATACCTGTCGAAGAACCTTATCACCAAGGCTCAATAATATTGCACTGTGGGCTTTCTCGATCATGCCCGTCTTTTCTTTTGCCGTTAACGCAACGTCCATGGCTGCCTCACCCTTCAACGCTTCCAAACAACCCTGCTGAACCAATAGGGCTTTCATCTTCAAGCGCCACAGACCAAAGTCGTTCACTCCGGTGAACTTTTCAATCTCATACTTTGTTGAAGGCATCTTCTCCACGCTCACCGCACCAATTTGTTGTGAATCAGATACCTTTAAACAAAGTATAAACGGTTTCTTAATGATCAAGAAACTCACAAGGGTTAGGGTTAACAAAGAAAATAAGGTAAAACAACAAGGAACAACAAGGATTGGTTATTAAACTGCTATTCTTTCCTTTCTCTTAGAACAAGATTACAAGTATACAAGAATAACAAAATAACCTCTCTCCCTTGAAATTAGGATTTTATCTTCCTATTTTTCCTTATGCCAAGATTGAGAAGCTAGCATCCTATTTATAATAAAATAGCACATGCTAACAACCTTAGCAATATTTACTCATGCTAACAACCTTAGCAATATTTACTCATGCATGTTAGAACAAACTTCGACTACAACACGCATTACTTGCGAACAGACTTCGACCACACTAGAGTTCGATCCAATGTCTCACATGCATAAACCTCCGCGGCATCGGGAGAAATTTTAAATTCCTTAGAACCTTGAAGCTCAAACTTGATTCGCATAATAAGGTGCACCAAATCACATATCCTCTAGTGAATCTAACTTTCAAATGAAAATGTCATGTATTTTCCCTATTAAAGTAGTAGTTATTAACATACATGGCATGTTAGTTCAATCTATTGGTCATACCAATGTTAGGTCAAAATGCATATCCATTTCGGTGTTGCAATTAAACCACTTATTGCATGTTTCCTAAATAACTAGAAATCTTACTTCTTTTTCAGAATTTGGTAAGGATAACGATGCATACTTTGAATTTTTAGGCTAAAAAGTGCTATGTGAGGTCACAGGCATCTAAGTTGGTTTTCCTTGAATGATTCTTTTATGGAAGTGGATTTTTTACTAATTCAACAACCTTGCTCTTGATCCTTAAAACAATAACTTCAAACACAAGTTACGTCAAAAGTGTTTCTTTGTTAATAATACTACTTCATTAGATATCGTTTCAAATAAAGCCTCTTTATGACATGCTAGGATAAGACATGCCAATTCTAGAGATATCCTTAATGTTTTTCGCCTAGGTACAATTTAATACAAGAATAAAGATTTAGTAGAATTTTGCAATTCTTGTTGTCTTGCTAAATCACATAGAATATATTAGAGGTGGCAACGAAACTCATTTAGATAATATTCATCCAATCCATCCAATAATTTATACATCCAATCCATCCATAAGACAAAAAATAATTTAATGGATTTGATCCAATCCATCCACTAACTCATATGGATGGATTCAATCCATCCATCTCATTTTATAAATCCATTGGATATTATGTTGTCACTTATTAAATTAAGAATTTTTAAATTAATTTTTTGAATGGATGGATATCCATCCATTAGAAATATGTTAATGGATGGATTGGATGAATTTTATCTTTTAATGGATGAATTGGATTGAATTTTTATTAAGAGAGTTTAGTGGATTGTTAATGGATTAATGGATTGCTTTGATCAATCCATTAACAATCCAATCCATATCCATCCAATCCATCCATTTTGCCACCCCTAGAATATATGCTTCTTTGTCCAATACCAACTACATTAATGCTTTTGATATTGTTCATACTCATTTATTGGGCCTTTCTCCTAACCTTTCAAGCAATGTATATTCATATTATATAGCTTTTGTTGATGCATTTTCCAATTACACTTGGTTGTATCTGCTCAAGAATAATAGCGATGCTTTAAATGCCACCAAACAATTCCAGAAGTATGTTGCTAAATAGTTTAACAACAACATAAAAGTTGTTCAATAAGATTTTAGAGGAGAATTTAGGCCATTCACCAAACATCTCAAGGAAAGGAAATTTTTTAAAATCTCACATGTCCACATAATTCACATCAAAATGGGAATGCAAAAAGAATGAGAAGATAGTGGAAATATTGCTCACTCTCCTTGCGAATGCTTCTATGCTAATCATAAATTGGATCATAGCTTTATAACATCTGTCTACCTTATTAACACACTGTCAATAGTTAGTCTCTCCAAATTCGCCCCTCCTTATGTTGCATTGTACAACAAGCAACCAGAGTATATGTCATTGAAGGTGTTTGGATGCTCATGTTTTCCTTTGCTTAGGCCATACAACAACAAAAAACACTCTAATTTAGAAGTGATCAATGTGTGTATCTAGGAGTGTCTCCAAATGACAATGGTCAAAATTGTCTTAGTGCTAAAGGAAGAATTTTTCATATTAAAGGATGCCAAACTCAATGGAACTGAATGTCCCTTCAGCGAGCTTTTTCCAATCAAACCTAATGAGAATCCCACACGTATTCCTTCTGTGAGACATTGGATCGAACTCTAGTGTGGTCGAAGTCTGTTCGCAAGTAATGCGTGTTGTAGTCGAAGTTTGTTCTAACATGCATGAGTAAATATTGCTAAGGTTGTTAGCATGAGTAAATATTGCTAAGGTTGTTAGCATGAGTAAATATTGCTAAGGTTGTTAGCATGAGTAAATAGTGTTAGGGTTGTTAGCATGTGCTATTTTATTATAAATAGGATGCTAGTTTCTCAATCTTGGCATAAAGAAAAATAGGAAGATAAAATCCTAATTTCAAGGGAGAGAGGTTATTTTGTTATTCTTGTATACTTGTAATCTTATTTGAAGAGAAAGGAAAGAATAGCAGTTTAATAACCAATCCTTGTTGTTTTCTTCTTTATTAACCCTAACCCTTGTGTGTTTCTTGATCATTAAGAAACCGTTTATACTTTGTTATATGGTATCCGATTCACAACAAATTGGTGCGGTGAGCGTGGAGAAGATGCCTTCAACAAAGTATGAGATTGAAAAGTTCACCGGAGTGAACGACTTTGGTCTGTGGCGCTTGAAGATGAAAGCCCTATTGGTTCAGCAGGGTTGTTTGGAAGCGTTGAAGGGTGAGGTAGCCATGGACGCTGCGTTAACGGCAAAAGAAAAGACGGGCATGATCGAGAAAGCCCACAACGCAATATTATTGAGCCTTGGTGATAAGGTTCTTCGACAGGTATCAAAGGAGACTACAGCATCGGGATTATGGGTGAAACTTGAAAGTTTGTACATGACCAAATCTCTGGTGAATCGACTATACCTGAAGCAAGCTTTATATTCATTCAAGATGAGTGAAGACAAAGTGTTGGCTGAGCAGTTGGATATGTTCAACAAGCTGATTCTTGATCTTGAAAATATTGATGTGAAGATCGATGATGAAGATCAAGCACTATTGCTGCTCTGTGCTTTGCCCAGAACACATGCTCACTTCAAAGAAACTCTCTTGTATGGAAGGGAGTCCCTGACCTTTGAAGAAGTTCAATCAGCCTTGTATTCTAAGGACTTGAACGAACGAAAGGAGCATAAACCTTCGACGGTGGGCGAAGGTTTGGCCGTTAAGGGAAAATTCTTGCGAAAGGATGGTATGTTCGACAAGAAAAAAGGTAAAAGTCCACAGAAGTCTTATAGTGGCGAAACATCTAGTATTCGATGTTACCACCGTAAGAAAGAGGGTCACATAAGAAAGTTGTGCCCTGAACGCCTGAAAGATCATGGAGGTAATGGCAATGCAGCCATTGTTCAAGATGACTTCGACTCATCTGATGTTCTTGTGGTTTCAAGTGGCGACTCGAGGAAAGAGTGGATTATGGATTCAGGTTGCACTTGGCACATGACTCCAAACAGAGAATTGTTCGAGGAGCTATGTGATCAAGATGGTGGATCTGTGCTGTTAGGAAACAACAAATCTTGCAAAATTGCAGGTATTGGATCTGTGAGATTCAAGCTCCATGATGAGTCAATAAGGTTATTGACTGAAGTCAGGTACGTACCTGACTTGAAGAGAAATTTGATTTCTCTTGGTGAATTCGACAGAAAAGGATATGTTTTTCAAGGAGAGAAAAGTATCCTAAGAGTCATGAAGGGGTCGAAGGAAGTCTTGAGAGGCGTGAAGAAACAAGGCTTGTATACCCTTGAGGCTGAGGTTGTAAGTGGTTCGACAAATGTTGCATCCACGAAATCTATGTCGAAGACAGAATTATGGCACATGAGATTGGGCCATGTCAGCAAAAGAGGCCTGGTCTAATTGGGGAAGCAGAACCTGCTAGGAGGTGACAAAGTCGAAAAGTTGGAATTTTGTGAATCTTGTGTATTTGGTAAATCTTGTAGGGCTAAGTTTAACAAAGGCAAGCAAAGAACAAATGGATCCCTGGATTACATTCATGCTGATCTTTGGGGGCCTGCAAGGAATCCTTCACACTCAGGTGCAAGGTATTTTCTATCCATCGTTGATGACTATTCCAGAAAACTATGGGTATTCATTCAGAAGACGAAGGATGAAACTTTTGAGAATTTCAAAAGTTGGAAGATTCTAGTCGAAACTCAGACTGGCAGAAAGGTTAAGAGGTTGAGAACCGACAATGGCCTTGAATTCTGCAACGAAGCTTTCGACAGTTACTGTGTTGGGTCTGGGATTGCAAGGCATAAGACTGTAGCAGGTACTCCTCAACAAAATGGCTTAGTTGAGAGATTCAATCGAACAATCCTTGAAAGGGTTAGATGCATGTTGGTTAGTGCTGGATTGAAGAAGGTGTTTTGGGCGGAAGCTGTTTCGACAGCAGCTTACCTGATAAATAGATGTCCCTCGACTGCCTTGGGAATGAAGACACCTGAAGAATTTTGGTCGGGACAGCCACCTAGTCTCGACAGACTGAGAGTATTTGGCTGTGTGGCCTATGCTCATATTAGGCAAGACAAGGTCGAACCTAGAGCTCTGAAATGCATGTTCATGGGATACCCTGAAGGAGTCAAAGCTTATAGGCTATGGTGCCTAGAGCCAGGTCACAGGAGGTGTATCATCAGTTGAGATGTAGTTTTCAACGAAGCAGAGATGGCTTTCAAGAAAACTGATGATGCTGACGAAGAGCTGGAACAGGGAGAGATTCCTGTTGAGGTGGAGCATGTGGATGCTGAATTGCTTACCCCAGATGAAGTCGAAGAAGACACAGAAGATGTTGTCGAAGATGAGGAGACTGATAATGACTACCTGCTAGCAAGAGACAGGTCGAGGAGAGTCATCAAGCCACCTCAGAGACTTGGGTATGCAGATCTTATAGCTTATGCCTTAATCTCTGCAAGTGAGGTTCTAGACGAAGAACCTAGAGACTATAAGAAAGTTATGATGAATCAAAAGAAGACAAATTGGTCTTTGATGTATGCTATGGTCTGTACTAGACCCGACATAGCATATGCAGTAAGTCTTGTAAGCAGGTACATGGCGAATCCTGGAAAGGCTCACTGGCAAGCATTGAAGTGGATTTTAAGGTACATAAATGGGTCTCTGAATAGAGTCCTAATTAATGGTGGAGCCTTGGGTGAAGATAGTAAAGCAGTAATCGAAGGATATGTCGACTCTGATTATGCAGGTTGTATGGATTCTAGAAAATCTATCTCCGAATATGTGTTCACTATGTTTGGGACAGCAATCAGTTGGAAAGCAACACTTCAGAAGGTCGTTGCCTTATCAACCACTGAAGCGGAGTATATTGCTCTAACTGAAGCTGTGAAGGAAGCAGTGTGGCTTGAAGGTTTTGCAAAGGAGCTGAAACTTCAAGGTCGAGTTATCACTGTTAAATGTGATAGTCAAAGTGCAATACATCTGTCGAAGAATTCAGCCTATCATGAGCGAACCAAGCACATTGATGTGAGGCTGCATTTCATCAGAGGGGTAATCGAGCGTGGAAAAGTCCAAGTGCTGAAAGTTTCAACAGATCATAATGCTGCTGATATGATCACCAAGACATTGCCAGTTGCAAGTTTTTCCACTGTATGCAGTTAATAAATCTGCATGAAGAAAGCTAGTTTCTTGATGTTATAGAGTTATATCCAAGGTGGAGATTTGTGAGACATTGGATCGAACTATAGTGTGGTCGAAGTCTGTTCGCAAGTAATGCGTGTTGTAGTCGAAGTTTGTTCTAACATGCATGAGTAAATATTGCTAAGGTTGTTAGCATGAGTAAATATTGCTAAGGTTGTTAGCATGAGTAAATATTGCTAAGGTTGTTAGCATGAGTAAATATTGCTAAGGTTGTTAGCATGAGTAAATAGTGCTAGGGTTGTTAGCATGTGCTATTTTATTATAAATAGGATGCTAGTTTCTCAATCTTGGCATAAAGAAAAATAGGAAGATAAAATCCTAATTTCAAGGGAGAGAGGTTATTTTGTTATTCTTGTATACTTGTAATCTTATTTGAAGAGAAAGGAAAGAATAGCAGTTTAATAACCAATCCTTGTTGTTTTCTTCTTTATTAACCCTAACCCTTGTGTGTTTCTTGATCATTAAGAAACCGTTTATACTTTGTTATAAGGTATCTGATTCACAACACCTTCCAATCACAATAATATTCCTCTTATTTTGTCTTTCTCATATTCCACTATAAAAACTGTAACACTTGTTAAACAAACACCTCAGTTAACCAATCTTTCCATTAAGAATCTCATACTGAATCACATACTATTAAACAAGCTCTTGCCGATCCTGATTGGTATGAGGCCATGAATTATGAACATGGATCACTATTGAAGAATGACACTTAGACATTATCCACACTTCCATCTAATAGGAAACCTATAGGGTGTAAGTGGGTGTTCAAAGTAAAGAAAATTCAGATTGAAGTGTTCAAAATTACAAAGCAAGACTAGTAGCAAAAGGTTTTCACCGACAAGAAGGATTTTATTTCCATGAAACATTATCACCGATTATAAAACCAATAACCATTCTAATTATCTTGTCTTTTGCTACCACATTCAAGTGTGAAATCTAACAAATTAATATCAACAATGCTTTTATGAATGAGGAACTTCAAGAAGAAGTTTACATGGACCAACCGCATAGCTTTATTGATTCCAATCCCAGTCTCATTTGCAAACTGAAAAAGGAAATCTATGGCTTGAAGCAGGCTTCAAAGGCTTGGTAGAAAAAACTACATCAAGCTTTAATCTAGTTTGGTTTTGTATCCAGCAAATATGACCAATCTCTTTTGTGTACAAACACCAAAGAGACACATTGTATGAATTGGTGTATTTTGAGGATATTCTCATAACTAGCAAAACATCTACGTTTATTTATGATCTCATCACAAAGTTACATGATAAATTTGATCTTAAAAAAGCTCGAAACTCCAAAATATTTCCTAGGGATTGAAATGCACTACCAGTCAAGTGGATCTGTCTTACTCACATAATTCAAAAACATCAAGAATCTCTTGAGTAAAGTCAATATGTCAGGTGCAAATGGAGTCATAACTCCCTTGTTAAATCATTTCAGGTTGAGCAAACATGGTTCTGATGTGTTATCAGATCCAACTATGTACAGATCCATCATAGGTGCAATGTAATATGTAAATCTAACACGACCAGGCATTGCATTTTGTGTAAATAAAACATGTCAAATTATGTCTTCACCACTTGAATTTCATTGGAGTTTGGTCAAGAGTATTCTTCGATGTCTTAATAGAACGATTGCACATAAGCTGCTACTTTCATATGCAAATCAAATTCACCAAATATCATTATGAGCATATAGTGATTCTGATTGGGGAAGTGATCGGATGATGGAATATCAACCTCTGGATCTTGCATATATTTTTGGTCCTAATCTCGTTTCCTGGAGCTCAAAGAAACATTCACTTCTAGCTCGTTATATCATAGAAGCCAAGTATCGTGTCTTTGCTCACAAAACTTTAAAATTGTTGTGGATCAAATCATTAATACAGAACTTCATATCAACTACATCGCCCCCATTTTTCTATGCAACAATCTAAGTGCAATCTTGCTCTCCCATAATGCAATGTTACATGCACAAACCAAGCATATAGAATTTGAGATTCACTTTGTTCGAGAACGCATAGTAGTCATGAAACTGCAAATAAAACATGTTCCTAGCCACACACAAATTGCAAACATGTTAATCAAGCATTTTTCTACTATTTTATTCACATAATTTCAAACCAAATTCAAGGGCATAAAATTACACTCCCTTTGAGTGGGGGAGTATTAGAGAATATCTAAGAAGAGTTAGTTATAGTTAGCAAGGTAGTTAGATGAAATTAAAACTTAGTTAAGATAAGTCTCCATGAATACTTCACTATATATACCAAGCATTCATTCATGTAATATTCAAGTAATGAAATACAATGCATGAAGGTTATGCTTCCATTTTATGAGATTCATCTCTTCCATCATACTCTTACATGAATTATCTTCTAGTAAAAAAAATCATATTCTAATGAAAATGATATCATTCTCCTAAACTAGACCATCATACTCCTAAACTAGACCATCTCCAATATAACAATTTTATACTCCAAACAATATCATTCAAGTTACAAAGACTACCGTTGAAAATGATATCATTTCTAAACTTCCAGAGACACCAAACTACCACCAACTAAACGATTCCCACTTTACCACTCTATCATAACAATTTAAAAACCCATACCAAGCTAAATAGTGCTTCCAAGAATGACCTTCAAATGACACTGAAAAACCAATCCAAGCATCCCCAATATCCCAAACTTTCAAAGACATAGGATAGTGAAAAATAAGATGATTCAAGTCTTCATCTAATTGTAAACAGAAAACACAAGTTCCATCATTATTAGGAATACACAAACCTCTTTTCTTCAATTGATCTTTCGTGCCAATATGTTTAAGAAAAACCTCCAACTAAATGATTTAATTCTAGCCGGAACGAGAGACCTCCACAAAGTGCAAAAAACTAGGCAATGTTCAACCTCCAACATTTCTGAACTTTTGAATCCATGATACATTGGTAATCATCTTTTGTCATGTAAATTGAAATGTCTTTAGTTTTTCACAATGTTATATCCAACACACATGCAGCAGGAATAAAACCAGACAGAAAACTCTGCAGACTTTGAATTTTATGCTTTATTGAGCTCTACAGCAGCAAAAGAATTCCGAAATCTCTCCATTTCCAATCACCATTATGCCAATCACCCATATTATCCATAAAAACTTCTTTATAATTACTAATAGCAAACAGATTTGGATAAGTGATTGCTAAGGAAAAATCACCACACCACTTAGCGGACTAAAATGGAGTTGCGGATCCCTCTCCAAGTTTATAAGTAATCGCCCCTGCAAAATGAAAATCAAAGTTAGTAGTTAAGCTGCCAATATTGTTCGCGTCCTTCCACTAAGTGGATGTTGGAATTATGGAGTTACAACTTTTCCCCATCAGGATCTGATGCTCAACACCTCCATAATCAAACTTTTAACATTAACTTCTGATTTTCTTTACAATTCATAATCAAACTTAATTCTAAAGCTAGTAGCGAAGACGTTTGGAAAAATAATAATGCTTGTGTGGTTTACTTGTAGGAATTATGTCTCATAAGCAAGATAGACTGACGCACGGGAAAGTTGCACAACATGCAACGGTTCAGAGGGAAAGAGTTCGACCATCGCACACACATGTCATTTCTAGCACGGTTGATTTGGAGGCATCAACTTTTAGGGCTCATGCATCTCCACCTTCATCTTCCTGTAAGAGGTAGGTTTCACCTGCTCAGACACCCAAGGCATAGTAGGAACGGTAGGAACTTGAGGCACCCAGGGGTTTGGAGGACGCCCATCCAACTTATTGTTGTTTCCTCTATACCCCAAGGCATAGTAGGAACGGTAGGAACTTGAGGCACCCCAGGGGTTTGGAGGACGCCCATCCAACTTATTGTTGTTTCCTCTATACCCATACCATGCTGCTAGACATGTCTGGGACGAGGAGATAAAACTCAATTATATACATTCTTTGAAATACATATTTGTTATAGTTTTAAAAGTTTTTAATAATGATTTATTTTTCCGTAGGACTGTGATGCTTTAAAATGATTCAACCATGAACAAAAGAATATTGGTCTCCCGCATCCTAATGTGTCATGGTTTCAATAAATAATGCAAATATCTGGGCTAAGATACTTGAGTAGGATCATTTATGTTACATTTAATCATGGTATGTTGTTTACATTTATAGAGAGATGGCTCTCAGACACTTCATTTTTTCATCTTTCACACGGTGATATGTCTATCACTTGAATGATGTCTTGTGCTCGTTGCATATTTCGATCAGGAGGTGATTATTATACCATGTTGGGATTTACAAATATGACGTACTGGAGATAATAGTATGCTATCTGGGAGTTAACCCAGGGAATGCCCTGAGAGAGTTAAAAGCTACTCGGTGATTTCATGCTATATTTCGACTCCTGAGAGGTTGTATGCATATCGACTACATGATACAGAGAAGACTGTTGGTCATGATGAGAAGATTGGGCGGCATAGATTATATGCTCTAAGATCACACCTATTATATTTGGTTGGCATGTCTATTTTTATGCATAAGAGTGCTACTTATGTGGATGTGGTCTACTTGAGATACTTCCCTCACTTGTAGTGGATCCACAAGTACAACTTTGAGGGCGCTTTTTTGGTCTACATGTACTTCAAGATAGTTAAAGGTTGTATGTGGAATACCAAATAGATGATAGGAAGCATCGCATTATTGACAATAATAATTTTTGCATCTTTTAGTGTTTGTGTATCATTTTCATAACATTTTTACTATGTCATTACTAACAATTTATATGTATAACTTTTAGGCTTGGACCCTTCAACACTTCTCATACATATCCGACCGGTCATGTGCTCCGACCTACGCTAAGGAGATTCCATATGCTTTTGCATTCATCCCGCTCAGAAGAAATTAGACAATAAAGCCATACATAGTGTATTTTGACCGCTTCGTAGCAGAGGATATACACTTCCAGCCCCACGACAATCACTATGACACACATTCCTTTGATGAAATAGACTTCTACTCTAGATGGTTGGATTGTGTTTCATGTCTAATGTTTCCACAACTGCCTGAGCATGTCATGTGGTAGTTCGACTACATACAATTGTTCACAAAGACCCTTTGGATTCTGCTCCTCCCGCTATGACACGTAAAGATATGGGTACCATGTATGATTATTAATTTAATCATCTTGTAACACGTGAGGCACAAAGTACCATAGATCCTATCGACTAGAGTGTTACACACAAATACATCTGGTGGAATTTTAGAGTATCAAATCCTTATATGACACTGGATAATTTAGGAGAGCCATCTAGGTCAGCTCATAAGGAGGCCCTAGAAGAGGATCATACTAGGGTAAATCATGTTGTTGATGTGCACTACTACGGAAATGACATTTAACCATGGCTCATAAAGGGATACTAAAATTCTGGCACGCAGATACCAGATGTTGAGACAAATGTCACAACACTGGGATCAAAACACATCTTGAACACACAAAAATAAAAAAACTATAAATTGCAGAAAATAAATAACACCAAAGTTGTTAACAAAATTCAGTGTAACTCCCCTACGTTTGAGGGCTACCAATCATGGAAGGAAATACACTATCAGAAGTATTAATTCGAAGCTATACAATTCCTCACTTAATCCTTACCCAGTGCACCTTCTACCTAGAAACTCCTAGATATAAGAATCCCTCTCACTCCTAAATCACCTCAATGATATCAACCAATCATAATTCCAGTGACTGTATACAAAACAACCCAACAAAACAGAAGATCACATTTCCAAAACAATACTTGATCTTGCTTAAAAGTTTCAATCAAGAACAATACACTATTTTCTTAAAGGCTTAGAGTGAACAATGAATAATCAGTCAAACTCAATGCATAAGAAGATACATAAGTGACATACAATTAACAAACGGAAACCCTAAACCCCAACCAAAATAACGGCTAATCCTTATTACACAAGATTCTCACGTTATGCTTTCTTTTTCCAATAGGGTTTTTCTTCACTTTAAATAGCCTTCAGAACAATTGGACTTGGGCTTCTTGAGGAACATAAATAGCAGCAATCTATATAAACTAGTTGTAAATCAACCTGGATAATAATAGGAGAAAATACAAACTTTCCTAAAAATGGCTCAAGGACTCTTTTAATAAAAAGTAATAGAATCTATAATAATAGAAATTTCTACAATACACTCCCATAAAAGTCGCCCATGTGTGCATCAATACACACTTAAAAATCACACTAAAATTACTAAAATAGTCATGCCCTAACTATCTGGTATAACATGTCCTGGAACATGTCACAACATCATGTAGAAAATGATGTCTGACTGTTATGGTAGACCATCTAGTTCAACATCTTGCTAATAGCATGTTGTTTTACAAAAATGCAGCCAATCCAAAAACCACAGGACTTACAATCTTCCCCTTTGGCAAATTTTGGCTAAAACAACCTTAGCCCATATCAAAAGTACACATCAGAGGTACACAAGCACAAACAAAACTCAAAAACGCAGAAACCCAAGAACCACAATGCTATTAACCCAAAAAGAAAAAAAACAACTGACAGCACAATGTCAAGACATTAGGTCTGACATCACAACCCAATACAAGCTACATGAGAACATGTAAGCTTTGTACAAACTGCAAACTTACAGCAGCAAAACAGACAGGTACACAACTCCCACTATCGCACATAACCAGTACTCCCACTGAAGGGGAAAACCAAAAAACAACCACAATACATGAACTCCCATACAAGTTCACACAATGGAACCACACTCTAGCAACACAAACACTAGCACAAGAACACTCCCCCTGAACACCACAACCTACTACAGAGAATAATGCATTCTCTCAGACACAAAAAATGGTTCCATATCAGCGCAACAACAAAAAAATAACTACTCTTCCTTGCAGTAGTACAAATATGACATAAAGTCATGACATCTGATATAACATCAGAACCAACAAAAAAACAAAACAACACTTTACTCCCCTTTTTTAGCCAAAAATTGACAAAAAGAAAAGTAGAGTAAATGTAAACAAATGGAATCACACATATATGAAAGCACAAAAAATAATGCATATAACACAAGTTCAGGTGGAAACACACATGTCTGTATTGGAAACACAAACAAACATCCATATCACTTTTAGATGATCCTCCAATGCTTGCCTCTATCAAAGGCCCTTATGCACCCCAAAGTAGCTTGCCTAACCCTACCAAGCATTAGACCATAGAGGAAAGATGCAGTATTTATTGCATTCCTCCATATCTATAATTACTATAATTCCTCAATAATGCAAGTTCCTTCTTTACAACCCATGTCCTCAGCATAATCTGCATATAAAGCTTTAGTAGACATACTAGTCACCTGTTCCTTAATGCTCACATGCTTCAAAGTAACACTTTTTCCTTTACAAAACTCCGTGACTAGATAATGATCCTTTTAGGATTCTTATCCCAACCATGTTGAATGAAATATCTGATAACATTCAAATCCTCAAAATGTAATGTCATAACATCCGACTTGTCATTATGTTTCTTCAACATCTATTTCATCCAAATAAATAGAGAGCAATTGCTTCCTGCAGCAATATACTCATTCTCAGCTGCCCAGTCTGCATCACAATGCCTACAAGCATGGAATTTTGACTATGAGAATACAATATTCCATAATAACTAGTACCATTGATGTATTTCAAGATCCTCTTCACTTAATTAATGTGCATCATTTTAGGTTCATCCTGATATCTAACACAAACTCCTGTAGTCCGTGTGATGTCAGGTCTGCTAGCTGTAAGATACAACAGACTACCAATCATAAACTTTAATCCACATTAACACCTTTTTTCTTAGCAGAAGACATGATGTATGGATCATTTTGTTTGACATCATACTTAGAGTCACTTGAGGGCACTTCCTTACTTGTCAATGATTTTTCTTGGTAGCAGGGGCCATACCTTTACTCCATCCTTTGTCAGGTCCAACCTTAGTACTTTTCTTGGATGCCTTAAAAGGCTTGCTTCTAGACACAACAACCTTCCCTTTTTTGTTCCTAAATCTTTTAACAATACCAGGAGTCAATTTCTTTCTTATAGGCTCATCATCAGAATATGGAACATCTACATGGACAATGTCAGTAGAATGATCCTTCTTCACACCAACACTCTCTTCTTTATCTTCAGCAGACATATTAGTATCATCAGAATAATCTCTTTTACCACCAACAGAATCGTCTTCAACCACATTCTCATGAGATTTTTCAGGAGACTTACTCTAAAAGTTTTCTTGTGTGGTTTCAACAAGATTATTAGGTCGGGCCATAAATGTTGCAAAATTCGACACAACATCAGACTCGGGATCAGTAACCAAGATCTTAGAAAGAGACATATGCATACTTCTATTAGAAACATTCAAACTAGACTGACTTAGATTATCTTCCGCATTAGGGTTATCTAGACTCACAGTTTCAGAGGTAACAACATTGAAACAACAACATTCAAACCAAAAATATCAACAACACCCACAAATGCATATCTCTTTACACCCAAGCTTTCTACTTGCATTGGTCCATTAAATCCATATGCAAAAGGTCTAGAACTTTGGAAACATTCTGATGTTGTGACTCGGTATGTGACATCTTGATTTCCCTCCCTATTTGGCACTTATCACAAACTCTTCTCTCTTTAATCTTGAGCTTTGGAAATCCTCAAACAGCTTGTTCAAATATGATTTCCTTATCACATTTTCTATCAAGATACCAATTTTCTTTAGTAGAATTCTCGAGAGAACCATGAGCCATGAGATATAGATTTATATCATTTACTTCCCACTTGCCCTTTTCCTTGTTTACTTGATTGTTATAAGGTTTAGGATAACCATACTTCCTGTAACAGAAGGCTCCTATATGAAACTGATTTCCACAATGGTGACATCTCTTGGGTTGGACTTAGGCACGGTGAAAGCTTCTTGATGTTGTGTTTGATGTTGGAACTTCCTCTTTGTATGTCCAGACATAAAAGATTTTTCCTTTTTGTTATATCCATTTCGTGTTGGACTTCCAGCATCTCTTCCAACTTTGAGTATATCATCCAACATATATGTTCCATTGTTTAACATTCTAATAGGCTTGGTCATGTGTTCTAGCTTAGAGGTCACTAGGGATACTTCACTCTAAAAATCAGACATTTTAGTAAGCAATTCCTTCTTCTCAACCTGCAGTAGTCTTATAACAAGCTTTTATTTTCACCCTCCTTGCACACTTCTTCAATTTTGACACATAAATCTTTGTACATGGCAACTAGGTCTTCATACGACATCTTTTTTCTCCTACAGAGTCACATTTCCCAGAGAAGGTTTTAACAAGCTTGATATCTTCATTATCCTTTCCACCTTCAGAGTCATCCTCAGTCTAAGAAATAGTTATTCCTTGTTGTTGTTTCTCGAGATATGTTATACATTATACACTAAACTGTCTCATTCCTTGACACATATAACATCGAAATTTTTTGTCTTTTTCTTGAGAATCACAGTTTTTACTAGTGTCAAGAGAGATGTTCTTGACATTTAGTCTTGTTCTTCTTTCCATCTTCTCCAGTACTTGATTGCCAATAGTATTTGACATTCCTTCCTTAGTGTCAAGATCATACTGAGTCTCTTTATCTTCAATATTGGATAGAAACACCAAGCTCTTATTTTTCTCCTCTGACTTGTCACAAATTGCCTGTTCAAAAGTTTGAAGAGATCCAATAAGTTCATCAACCCTCATGTCGTTGAAGTCTTTAGCTTCTTCAATAGTTGTCACCTTCATATCAGATCTCTTAGGTAGAGCTCTGAGAGTTTTTCTAACCAATTTTTCTTTAGACATCCTTTCTTTAGTTGTGCATTCATGATTTGTCTTGAGGATTTCACAAGCTTCTTTAGCCACAATACAAGTACTAATCAACCTGAAAGTATTCTTGTCTACTTCATTGAATAGGGCATTCAAGGCTTTAGAGTTTCCAAGAGCAAATTCATCTTCCACTTCTGACCAATCTTCTTCTGGCTTCAAGGACTCATTGCCATCCTTGTCCTTCACAACGGGGTGATCCCAACCCTCTCACTCCTAAGTTACCTCTGTGATATCAAACAATTACAATCTCAGTGACTGTATATAAAACAACCCACCAAAACAGAAGATCACACTTCCAAAATAATACTTGATTTTGCTTAAAAGTTTCAATCAAGAAAAATACACTCTTTGCTTAAAAGCTTAGAGTGGACAATGAATAATCAGTCAAACTCAATGCATCAGAAGATACATGAGTGACATATAATTAATAAACGAAAACCCCAAAGACCAACCAAAACAACGACTAATCCTTATTACACAAGATTCTCACATTATGCTTTCTTTTTCCAATAAGGTTTTTCTTCATTTTAAATAGGCTTCAGACCTATTGGACTTGGGCTTCTTCAGGCGCACAAATAGCAGCAATCACTATAAACTGGTTGCAAATCAACCTGCATAATAATAGGAGAAAAATACAAACTTTCTTAAAAAGGCTCAAGGACCCTTTTTATGAAAAGTAACCGAATCTGTAATAACAGAAATTTCGACAAGATACTCCTATAAAAGTCGCTCACATGTGCATCAATACACACTAAAAAATCACACTAAAATTATCGAAATAATCATGTCCTAACTATCTGGTATAACATGTCTTGAAACATGTCACAACATCATGCAGAACATGATGTTTGACTGTCATGGTAGAACATCTGGTTCAACATCTTGCTAATAGCATGTCGTTATACCAAAATGTAGCCAATCCAAAAACCACCGGACTTACAGATACCATCATTGTTGATCAGCAATGGTAACGTAAGGTATAGTAGTATGTGTTAGCTTTACCACCACGAGATAGAAATCATAGTAAGAACCTAGTAGCATGTTACATATCACTACAGTTGTGAAAAACAACCGTAGTAAGATTCAGAGGTCAGTTTTTCGATACCCAGTGCCAAAATTTGATAATTTTTTAACATTTCTTCACAGTTGAAAGTTACAACCGTTGTGAAAGACTTAACTTACAATATTTCACCATGATTATAACTTGCAACTGTTGTGCTATGTATGCTTGAGTTTATTATAACATATCTAGAATGCTTATTTCACCAACTTGTCAATAAACACGTCACCTATCCATTTGATTTAGAAATTAATAATATGACAAATTAAGTTATATTATAAGAACAAGTTACACTAATCAATGTTTTTCGAGTTTTCTACAACCTATTATTTGTATTTTTCATTTTGAGTATTAAAATTTTGTTTAATATTTGAAGTTCTTCAATAAACACTTCCTTTTTACTAGTTCATCATGTAATGCATTAACTTTGTAAAAATGAACTAATAAAAAAAGAAGTTGTGATTGAAGAACAAGAAGCACTAAACTGTGTCCTATCAGTCAAAGAACAAGATATGGATAGTGGTCAGAAGAAAGCACAAAAAATATTGATTAATGTAAGTTGTTTTCTAACATAACCTAATTTATCATATTATTATTTTCTAATTCAATTCAAAAGGTTATATGTTAAATGAGGGGTTGGAAAAACACCTAAACTACATAAGATATAATAAACACATCTTCTAGGATATGTTGAATGAACAACATGATAGCTGCAATGTCCAAGTAATATGATTATCAATATCGTAAACAATAATATAAAAATTAACATACCTATAAAAACACATCATACAATAACAACAACTTTTATCAACATACCTAACTAAAACATCAACATACGCCAGCAGAAAAAAATATGTAAATTAAATTATAAACTTATGGACAAAACAAAATCATTTATGAACAAACAACACAAACAACTTTTTCTAAAAATCATAAACTAATTTTAACATAAATTTATCAAACATACCTCAACAAAAACATTTATCAACATACCTAAATAAAATATCATTTTACTTCAATAAAAAATATGTAAATTAAATCATAAATTTATCAACAAAACAAAATCATATATGAACAAACAACATAAACAACAATATTTATCTACAAAATAATAAACTATTTTAAACATATATTGTCAAACATATCTCAACAACAACATTTATCAACATACCTAACTAAAACATCAATATACTTCAATACAAAATATGTAAATCAAATCATAAACTTGTGAGCAAAACAAAGTGATTTATGAACAAACAATACAGGCATCAATTTTTATGTACAAAATCATAAACTAAACTTAACATAAATTTATCAAACATACCTCAACAACATTATTTATCAACATGCCTAAAAAAACATCTACATATTTCAACAAAAAATATGTAAACAAAATCATAAAATTATGAATAAAATAAAATCATTTGCCAACAAACAACACAAACAACCTTATTTATCTACAAAATCATAAACACAATACATTTATCAAACATACCTCAAAAACGAAATACCTCAAATAAGAACTTAAAAATGTTACATACATCATCTTACAACAATAAAATAATGGTGTTTTGAAAAGAAACAGTTTAAATATGTAGCTTTACTTTAAAAGATGCGTGGAAAACGGTAGAAAAAAATAAGCTTGCTTGTTTCGTGACACCTTCCCTTGATTCATACTAGTTTGAGAAGTTATGTTGGAGTTTTGTGAAGTTAGGATGAAGTTTTGAGAAATTGGGACAAGGCGAGAGAAGTTAAGGTTTCAAACTTACAACATAGTTTATTCTGAAGTGAGTTAAGTCAGCTTATATATGTAAAACTATTTCACAACAGTTAATAAAACCAACTGTGATATGTCATGATATTTCATCATTGTTGTTAATTTGGATCGTAATTATAAGTTTTTAATTTTTATTTTAAATTAGAAATAAAAGGAACAGAACACACCTTTTTATTAACGAAAAAACACAAAAATTGCAGGTGTTGAATTTTAAAGTGTGTCACTGTTAACATATCACAATGGTTGTTAATTGTGACCGTAGTTATATGTTATTTCAAAATAAATAAATAAATAAAAGAGTATAACGAACATATATTACCTCGGTTAGATATGTGACCATAGTAAGAGATTGTTACAGAAGGTGTCTTTTGTAGTAGTGGTGTTGTCTAGATGTTGTCGTATCATAGAGTTTGGGAAGACGGATATAGACAGAGGACTCTTTTCGAATGGTTCTAACGTGAGTAAATTCTAGATATCATCATGGGCGAGGCACATGGTGCACTGCAGTATAGGAGACAGTGTAGAATACAGGGGCCTCTGAGTTCGTCATGCATAATAGTATATGATATTTATATTAATAGCACTATTACTGGTCATGTTTTATTTTGACATCATTGTATACTCCATATTTATTAAATTATATATGTCATTTTCATATTATTTCAAAATGTTTCGTTTAATTTATATAAAATTAATACGAAAGAATAACTTTTGACAGTGAATTTCATGTATTTTTATATTATTTTAAGAAGAGATTGTCAATGTAATTTGTTAAAGTCAGTGTATTTCATCAATATAAAGTTATTTTATTTGTCAATGTAATATGATTCATTATGTAATATGACTTGTTAGTTTTATTTGTGATATATAATATTTCTTGAATCACAATTTTTACATTAAAATCTACTAAAAAAACTAGAGATCATAAAGTGTCATATTAGTCAGAAGGATAAAACATAAAAATGTAAACATTTTAAACGAGATTCCTAAATTTAAGATGTTGGCATCATTGTTTCCATCTTGGACCTTGTTTCTATAGTAAAAGTTCTAACTTCTTTAAACAAAACGAACGTTTCCTTCAAGTTTTTTTTTTGTTTACTTACCTGCTATGGCTGCATTTGACAGAGATGCAAACTTTGACGTAAATTTTTACAGATTTTGTTTCAGCCTTTGAAGGTTAAGATGCAAAAATTAAGTGGATAGAAGGTTGGGGTTGCATATGGTGTTGGTGCACTAGCATGATGAATAACAGGTTGTGATGTAATCTCCTTAGTCTTTGTTGCAGCCCCACTTTGAATATTATGTTCATCTCTCCAAGATGTTTTTTTTATGATCAATTTGCTTGCAAATATTACATCTATTAGTGTATATAAACTCAGTACATCAAATACAAAAATTCATTACACACACAGAGAGATTGTTCCACTCCTATCAAAAGAAAAGATTGATATTCCTATAATATTTTGCTTAAATTTGTGTAAAGAAGGTATTGATTTGATTGTGTGAAATAGTTCATTTTCAATCATAAAAATAGAAACATAACATCTATTAGAATATTAGAATATTAGAATAATTCATATTTATTTAGTTGTACTATTTTCTTGGCCCCTAAGTTTGTTAGAGGGTATTTTAGTATTTATCTTATTCTAGTAACCCTAGTTTTTAGCTTATAAATAGGGTGACAATCATTGTAACAATCATCATGTTTTGTAGCCGTCATTCTCTTATTAGTAATATTTCCTATTTCATCATTTATTCTATCTTTGCACCAACAATTGGTATCTAGAGCTCCAGTTCAGATTCTTTGGGAAACACGGGAAACACGAGTAAACGTGAGGTCTTGTGTGTTTGATTTTGTTTCTCAGATTCTTGTTGAATCTTGAACAAAATCTGATCAGAATTTTTAAATTCTGTGGGTTGGGAAACACTGTGTGAGAAAACTCTGAGTGTATTGTGCAAAGTAGAAGATGAACGGAAACGGCAACATGAACACCAAACTTCCAGTTTTTGATGGTAAAAACTGGAATCGTTGGATGATCCAGATGCGTGTGCTGTTTGGTGCTCAAGATGTTCTGGATCTTGTCACTGATGGCTATGTTCCAGTAGCAGCAGATGCTACTGATGAACAGAAAAACGCGCAGAAGGAAGTGAGGAAGAAGGATCAGAAAGCATTGTTCTTCATTCATCAATGTGTGGATGTAAACGTGTTTGAGAAGATTGCAGACTCTACAACAGCAAAGGCTGCATGGGACACTCTGGTGAGATGTTATGGTGGTGACGCATCAGTGAAGAAGGTGAAGCTTCAGTCCTTGAGAAAGCAATATGAGAATCTCAACATGAAGAATAATGAGAAAGTTTCTGAATACATCTCCAGAGTGATTCTGATCACTAATGAGATGAAGGCGTGTGGAGAAACTCTCTCTGAAGAAACAATCATGGAGAAAGTGTTGAGATCCCTTACTCCTCAATTTGATTACATTGTGGTAGCAATAGAACATTCCAAAGATCTGAGCACAATGAGAATTGAAGAGCTGCAGAGCAGTCTAGAAGCGCAAGAGTTGCGTCTGACTGAGAGAAACTCTGAAAAGGAAGTAGAACAGCAGGCTCTGAAAGCAACTTCTGATAGGAGGTATCAGAAGCAGTCAGAAGCCAGGAGAAGATCTGATGGTGGTCAGAGGTCAGAAAGCTCAACCTCTGATAGACAAAAGAATGCTCAGAGGGGAAAAGAGAAGTATGACAAAAGAAAAATACAATGTTACTGTTGTAAGAAGTTTGGCCATTTTGCTAGAGATTGTTGGTCAAACAAGGAGAAGAAATCAGAAGAAGCAAATATAGCCAGAGGCTCTGATGACGAATCTGTGCTGTTGATGGCCTCTGAATCTGATAATGTGGATCTGACAGACTGGTGGTATATGGACACTGGCTGTTCAAATCATCTTACTGGAAACAAGAAATGGCTGGTTGACTTTGACTCTGAAAAGAGAACAAAGATCAGATGTGCTGATGACAAATATCTTAATGCAAAAGGTATGGGAAATGTCAGAGTGACTCTGAACAATGGGAAAATAGCATTGATTCAGAATGTGTGGTATGTACCTGGCATCAAAAGCAATCTGATGAGTGTGGGACAATTAATTGAGAAAGGTTTCTCAGTTACCATGAAGGACAATCTTCTGAAGCTGTATGACTGTAATCAGAAGTTGATTATGGAGTCAGAACAGGGAAGGAATAGAACATTCAAGGTGAATGTCAGAACTGCAGACTCAGAGTGTCTTAGTGCAACAAGTACTGAGAAGGAAAGTGAGCTGTGGCACAGAAGATTTGGTCATTTGAATTTCAGAAGCTTACAACATCTGAATTCAAAGAAATTGGTACATGGAATTCCTGCAATTAAGAAGCCTGAAAAGTCATGCAAAGTTTGCATGGAAGGAAAACAACCAAGATTGCCATTTGCATCAGAAATTGCTCCAAGAGCAAAACATGCCTTGGGAGTTGTACACTCTGATGTGTGTGGTCCATTTCCAGTAGCATCAATTGGAGGGAATAAATACTTTGTGTTGTTTGTTGATGAATTCACAAGAATGACATGGGTATCCCTTATTAAGTTCAAACACGAGGTGTTTGATGAATTCAAGAAGTTCAGAATGAAGGCTGAGAATCAGAGTGGTCAGAAGTTGAAGATTCTTAGAACTGATGGTGGAGGTGAGTATAACTCCAAAGAGTTCCAGAAGTTCTGTGAGGAGAATGGAATTGAGCATGAGGTTACTGCTCCTTATACCCCTCAACACAATGGTCTTGCTGAAAGAAGAAACCGCACTCTGCTTGATATGGTGAGAAGCATGCTAAAGGAGAAGAAGCTTCCTCAGAAGCTCTGGGGAGAAGCTGTTGCCACTGCAACGTATGTACTCAACAGATGTCCTACGAAGAAGTTGAAGGAAATAGTTCCTATGCAGAAGTGGACTGGAGACAAGCAAAGTGTTAGTCATCTGAAGGTATTTGGTTCTGTTTGCTATAAACATGTTCCAGAAGCCAGAAGACAGAAGCTGGATGATAGAAGCAAAGTGATGATTCTGATAGGGTACCACAGTACAGGTGCATACAAGCTCTATTGTCCAGAAACCAACAAAATTGAATTCAGCAGAGATGTGATTGTGAAGGAATCAGAAGTTTGGAATTGGGATAAGTCTCAATCTGATTCTGATGTTAGAACTTCTGAAGAAAGGTTAGAGTTAAGAAATTCTGAAGTTGAAGTAAACTCTGACGTTGATTCTGACTCTGATAGTGATTCTGACTCTGGAGAAGACTCAGAAGATGAAGGTGACTCTGATGATCCAGACTCTGATGGTAATCCAGATTCTGGTGGAAATTCAGACTCTGAAGATGGCCAAGGCTCTGGAGGAAGTCAAGCCTCTGAAGCTAGAAATTCTGAAGTTCAAGACTCTGGAAATATGCCAGATCCTGAAGTTGGTCAAAGCTCTGGAGAAAGTCAATCATCTGAAGCTCAAGACTCTGAACAAGTTCAGAGACCACAAAGAATCAGAAGCGTTCCCAGAAGATTTGCAGAGTTTGACATGCTGCAAGACACTGAAGTAGACTCTGAAGGAGAAGTTATTCAGTGTGCCATGTTAGTAGACTCTGAACCTATAAGTACAGAGGAGGCTCTTAAGCAGAAGCTCTGGCTGAAGGCCATGAAAGAAGAACTTGATGCTATAGAGAGAAACAAGACTTGGAAGCTGACAGAACTTCCAAAAGACAAGAAAGCCATCAGCGTCAGATGGGTTTTCAAGCAGAAGTTAAAGCCAGATGGCTCAATTGGCAAACATAAAGCAAGGTTGGTAGCCAGAGGATTTCTACAGAAACCTGGGCTGGATTATTCTGAAGTGTTTGCACCTGTAGCAAGACATGAAACAATCAGAATGGTGATTGCAATAGCTGCTAACAGGAATTGGCCTCTGATGCATTTAGATGTAAAATCTGCATTTCTGAATGGTCCATTAGAAGAAGAAGTTTACGTGTCACAACCTCCTGGATTTGTGAAAAAGAATCAGGAAGGGATGGTGTACAGATTATACAAAGCTCTATATGGATTGAAACAAGCGCCCAGAGCTTGGAATCAGAAGATTGATTCATTTTTCAAGAAGCAAGGCTTTCAGAAATGTGAGATGGAGTACGGTGTCTATGTTCAGCATACTCCTGAAGGCAATATGACTCTGGTATGTTTATATGTTGATGATATACTATTGACTGGAAGTTCTGAACAGGAGATAGCCAAGTTCAAGAAGGTTCTAATGAATGAATTTGAAATGACTGATCTAGGCAAAATGACATACTTTCTAGGGATGGAGTTCAGATATTCTGAGAAAGGTATCATTTTGCATCAGCTCAAGTATGAATTAGAACTTCTGAAGAGATTTGATCTGAAGAATTGTAAGATGGCTGTCACACCTTCTGATACAAATCAGAAACTGGATTCAGACTCTGAAGGAAAGGATGTGGATGCTACAACCTTCAAACAGTTGGTTGGTTCTCTGAGGTATCTGTGCAATACCAGACCTGATATTTGCTACTCAGTTGGGATGGTTAGTAGGTTCATGAGTAAACCTAAGTGGTCCCATTACCAAGCTGCTATCAGGATTCTGAGGTATATCAAAGGAACTCTGAAGTATGGAGTGTTATTTCCCTCTGGAGGAAATAATGAGTCAGAACTTCAGAGTTATTCAGACTCTGATTGGTGTGGAGACAGAGTTGACAGAAGAAGTACATCTGGGTACTTGTTCAAATTTCTGGGAGGTCCCATTTCTTGGTGTTCCAAGAAGCAACCTGTTGTGGCGTTGTCAACCTGTGAAGCTGAATACATTGCAGGTGCTGTTACTGCATGCCAAGCTGTGTGGATTCTGAATCTGCTGCAGGATCTGAAGATTAAAGTAGACAAACCTCTGAAGTTGATGATTGACAACAAGTCTGCAATCAATCTTGCCAGAAACCCAGTGTTGCATGGGAGAAGCAAGCATATTGAGACCAAGTATCATTTTCTGAGACATCAAGTTCAGAGTGGAGTGCTAGAAGTTGTACACTGCAGCACTCAGAAGCAGTTAGCAGATGCTCTGACAAAAGCTATCAAGACTGATCAATTTCTCAGATTAAGGGATAGAATTGGTGTTACAAGTTTTGATTGAATATGAATTAAGGGATGGTATTAGAATATTAGAATATTAGAATAATTCATATTTATTTAGTTGTACTATTTTCTTGGCCCCTAAGTTTGTTAGAGGGTATTTTAGTATTTATCTTATTCTAGTAACCCTAGTTTTTAGCTTATAAATAGGGTGACAATCATTGTAACAATCATCATGTTTTGTAGCCGTCATTCTCTTATTAGTAATATTTCCTATTTCATCATTTATTCTATCTTTGCACCAACAACATCATCCCCTTATTTGCAAACAACATAGAAACATTTATACCTAAAACACAACAAATATTAGACACGTAATTGAAGCATTCATCTTATTATGGTCATATCTATAATCATAAATTATATTGTTCAAATGCATAAACAAATTTGAATCAAGTTTCATTGTCATTTCTTAAATGTAAAAGTAGTTATATTAAATGCAGTCCTACAAGTTTAACCGTTGTAGCAAAAATGTTCTTTTAAGTTAAGAATCAGATGCAAATAGGAACCACAAATTTAACCGTTATCAGAACTTACCAATTAGTCTCTGCAACTCCAAGATTTCTTCTAAAGTTTTGTTGTAACATGATTACAGTGCAAACAACATCTTTTTATACCAACAAGTGAGCTTCAAAATTCTTTAAAGTTGAACACTTGAATGATTAAATCTAGAGCATTGAGTCACTGTTTTTGAGAAATGATTATACTTAGAATCCATACATAATTTGGTGTAAGGGTGGACATTAGATTGGTTTGGTTTGGATTCGGTTCGGGTCCAATCTAACCAACCTAACCAACCCTTGGATGACATACATAGGTTCAAATTTTAACATTTATGATTTTGATTTTTAAGGATTTGAATTACTTCAGTTCAGTTTAAATCGAACATTTTAATTGGTTTAGGCCATAAATGGACTAGTTTAAAATTATTACTTTTCGTTTTTGTTATTATTTTCATTTTACATTCAAAGTTGGATTATTTTGAATCTTTTCAACTCAAAAATTGGACTGTTCTGACCTAATTTACTAAAAAAAAAGAAGCTATTTTATTCCTTCAATAACTCAAATTGGGCTATTTTATTTCTTTATTAATTCAAATTTGGGCTATTGTATTTGGTCCATACTTTTAGAGAATTTATCATGCCATCCTATATTTGACTTAACACTCTCCGGTTGTTATCCAATGACCATATTAATCTTGTAAAATATAAAAATTACTATTCTATTATAATATTTCAAGAATTTTGAAAAGCTCTCGTGAATATTTGGATTTTTCATTAAAACTACCGTTTTTATAACCACTAAGTATAAAATGTTACCACATTTTGATGATTTTGCCGATTTGTTTTTGGAAAAATACATGAGTTTTTTTTTTTTTTGAATTTTTAGAAATGTTTAGTGAAAACACATGTTTTCATGCATTCGATCTTATTGGATATTTTTAAAAAAATAATAAAAATATATACATTCTTTCGATTTTTTGAAAAATATGGTAAAAATGCATGGTCTGGACCATATATATTTACAATAATCTATAAAAATGCATGATTTTTATCGGACATTTTGAAGTAAAAAACAGTAAAAATGTGTGATTTTACCGATTTTTTTGAAAAAACCGATGGTTCAAATTTATTTTTTGTTCAACTAAAATTTTAGGAAAAAGCATGAATATTTCCGGTTATTTAAAACATAGGGTAGTTTAAATTGCATAGTTTTTTCTCCAGTGATGACCAAATGATTAGGCAGCACGATTACTTCTAGGAAATGTGATTGATGTGCAACTGCTGCAACGATGGCTCGTGTGAGGGAAAATGATGTTGAGGAATCACATAATCGGGTGGGAAGAGTAGCCCCGACCAGTTCTCACATGAGGTGGATGGCGGCCGAGAAATTTCATGTATCCCACAATATACGACGTAGAGGATATAAACTTGTTGTTGGATGGACAAGAGATCCTGATGATGAGCCGAATGTTGAGGTTGGTAAGACAACAGTTGAGGATGACATGTAAATGGTGGCCGATACAGAGGTGCCCCTTTATTCTGAGACAAAGGTTCTGATTACTAAGGAGGTTACTCTGCAGACTACTACTAAGGGGTCTGCTATGGGTGATATGGAGGTTACTCCTCCAATTAAAACAGAGGCTATTGCTCCAGTTTCAACATAGCCATTTGTAGACACTAATTGAGAGTTTTCTGGATGGCCTATTGATTGTTCCATGCTCACTGGATATGTCGATCATGTGGGATTCAAATTATGGCAGAGAGAGGTATGTATATATTATGTTGAACTTTACTTTATTTATCATTGATACCTTGAAATTAAATGATATTTTTTACTTGGTTTGTTGTAGGATCGACTTCCGCTGAAGGTGCCCACCCAAATGAGGGAGCTAAATTAGTTCTTAGATGCCTCGAGGCCACACAAGGTCAGGGTGATTGTCGAAGAGTGGGGTATCCTTTCATTGGTGGGTTGTTCCCTTACGATGCTCGACAGTAAGCTATTGACAATCTCTGTTGAGTGATGGCATAAGGAGACATATTCCTTCCATCTTTCATTTGATGAGATGATGATTACATTGAATGACGTCTCCTCTCTGTTCCATCTTCCCCTACCAAGTAGTTTCTTTACCACTCCTCTCATTTTCCAACAGCTAGCGTGTATTATTGCTATACAGAACTTGGTGCTTACTGAGGAGGAGGTGTTAGAGGAGTTTAAGTTAAGTAGGGGTATTCGCTTTCACCTATCTTAGCTATAGGATGGGTATATGGAATTGGTGCAACAATATATGTATGAGGAAGTCATTAGGGTATACATGCTACATAATATAAGATGTACCATTTTAGTTGACGTGTCATGTATATATTGATGCAAAGTCACTACGCCAGAAATCACTTTTAGCAGCGCATAGAAAGACAACGCTTTATACAAAAGCGCTGCTAAAGGGCCAGTAAAAAAAAAAGAAAAAAAGCGCCTACCAAAGACAGCGCTTTTAAAAAAGCGCTGCTAAATGGTGGGCCTAAGAAAGCGCTTTTAAAAAGCGCTGCTAAAGGGGGGGCCTACGAAAGCGCTTTTCAAAAGCGCTGCTAAAGGGGGACCCTTAGAAAGCGCTTTTTATATAAAGCGCTGCTATATGGAATTGATAAGGCACCCTATGAAAGCGCTTTTAAAAGCGCTGCTAAAGGCCTTTAAAAGCGCTGCTATAGGTATTCATATTATAATTTTAAAATACCCTCCAGAATTTTAATAGAATCAGAACAGTCACGCAACACATTTCTTCTTTCTCTGGCGAACAAAAACGAACGAACAAACCACTGTTCATCGTCCGACCATCAACTTCTTCCGTCCGATCATCCTTCCGACCATCACCGACCGTTCACCGTCCGTTTTTGAGTTCATCCATCCGTCTGCATTGCCGGTCCACCATTGTTACGGTACGTGAAGCTTTACTCTGCTTTTCTTGTTTTTTTTATCTTTTCACCATTGTTGTTCTGATGATATAGATGGTTTTTATCTTTTCAATGATGGTTTTTGTTGTTGTTGTGTTATTTGTTGTTGTGTTAATATGATATATGAGATATATATGATATTGTTGTTGTTGTTGATGTAAAATTGTTTATATAGATGGTTTGTATTTGATATAGTTTATATTTGATATAGATGGTTTGTGTTATAGTTTATATTTGATATAGATGGTTTATATTGTGTTATATAGATGGTTTGTATTTGTTATAGTTGATATAGATGGTTTATATTTGTGTTATATAGATGGTTTGTGTTATAGTTTATATTTGATATAGATGGTTTATATTTGTTATAGTTTATATAGATGGTTTGTATTTGATATAGTTTATATTTGATATAGATGGTTTATATTGTGTTATATAGATGGTTTGTGTTATAGTTTATATTTGATATAGATGGTTTATATTTGTTATAGTTTATATAGATGGTTTGTATTTGATATAGTTTATATTTGATATAGATGGTTTATATTTGTTATAGTTTATATAGATGGTTTGTATTTGATATAGTTTATATTTGATATAGATGGTTTGTGTTATAGTTTATATTTGATATAGATGGTTTATATTTGTTATAGTTTATATAGATGGTTTGTATTTGATATAGTTTATATTTGATATAGATGGTTTATATTGTGTTATATAGATGGTTTGTGTTATAGTTTATATTTGATATAGATGGTTTATATTTGTTATAGTTTATATAGATGGTTTGTATTTGATATAGTTTATATTTGATATAGATGGTTTGTGTTATAGTTTATATTTGATATAGATGATTTATATTTGATATAGATGGTTTATAGATGGTTTGTTATAGTTTATATTTGATATAGTTAATATGATATATGATATATATGATATTGTGTTATAGTTTATATTTGATATAGATGGTTTGTTGTTGTTGTTTAATATGACATTTATTGTTATTGTTGTTGATATTTGTTGTTGTTGTTGTTATTCTGAATTACAGGTATATTATGGCCAGCAACGAGGAAACATCACATGATGGAAAAGAAACACCCAAAGACGTTGAAGGTGAAATTAAAAGAGGCATAACGATAATGAAAAGTATCATCCGTGCGAGAGATAGAGGTGTAAAGTACGATGTCCATTGGAATGAAAGAGATCAGTTGGTTGAGCCTAATGGTGCGCTGCTGACAAGTTATATTGGAGCAGTTGTACGTTCGCAAGTTCCGATTACTTGCGATAACTGGAGAATTCCTGCATTAAAAGCGGCTAAGGATAAAATTTGGACCGAGATTCAAGTATGAGATTTGATCATTTTTAATTATGTTGACAGTTACATCTTTAAATTAATTATACTAACATGTTATATGTATGTGTATTTGTTTGCAGAGATCTTTTAATATTGAGGATTCTAGGAGAAAATATTGTATTCAGTTGGCCGGAAAACGCTTGAGGGGATTTAGAGCGTTTTTAACCAACAAATATCTTAAAGATTCTGATGGCAACTTTGTAGAGTCGGAGCGTCCAGCGAAGTACGCTGATTTGATTTCGGATGCAGAATGGGAGACATTTGTTGCGAAGCGAAGAACCAAAGAATTTGAAGTAAGTACAACTTATCATGAACAATGTATAGTATATATACCTATTCCACAAACAAACTGATATGACTTAAACTTGTTTTTTCAGGTTAAGAGTGGCGTAAATCGGGAACGGACATCAAACCCTGCGTATCCATATAGAAAGGGGCGTTTGGGATATGCACGCTTAGAACAAAAATTAGTAAGTGCATATATATGCTTTAATATGATCTATTTACAAAAAATAGTAAGTATACATAATAGGATATAATGCTTTATTGTTCGTCTTAATGCGTAGTTGGAAGAGGAGAAAAGTGATGCGACATCTCTTCCGAACCATGTCGTATGGAAGGCTGCCCGGGTGGGAAGAGATGGAGCCGTCCAAGAAGAAGTTCAATAAGTGTTTGAACAATGTGTAAGTACAACATTAGTTTTTGAACAAAGTGTTTGAACAAAGTGTATAAAATATTTAAATATGCTTTTATCTATATTTCAGGAGTCCCTATCCCAGACTATAACTCCTGCTGAAGACGATGATTGCAGGAGTTTATTGAGTCGGGTGTTGAATATTCCTGAGTACTCTGGGCGTGTGAGGGGCAAGGGATTTGGTGTCACTCCATCCAAACTGTATAAGCAGCCAAGGAAAAAAATCCAACCAATAAAGAAGTGATGGCTACTTTGGAGGAAATGAAAGCTCAAATTCGTGAATTACAGAAGGATAAGGAGAGATACATGTCCGAAAGGCGCGCTCCAGAGGCCGGTAAAGCTACTAGTGACAAAGATAGTATCGGTTGTCCGCAGAAGCTTCCAGAGGTAATTGTATATATTACATTGAAATTAATTTAGCATATTTTTCTTAATTGACACATTAACTGATCATTATTTGTTTAGGGCATTTCACCTTGTCGACTATATTTATCGTCGCCGACTTATCGCATGGTTGGCAAGGGAAAGGTGCATAACACCCTGGGAGACTTACTTCACCATAAACCCCTCCCTGCTGGATTTTTGAAAGTATCTGTTGATATTGCATTAGAGGGGGGCGTTGTTGCCTATGCCAGACGATGTATCAGACACAACAGTGGTGGGAGACGCGATAGGAGCTTATGTAGCATGGCCGGCGAATCTCATTTTCATGGATGATGAGGTAGGTTGAACCTTGTAATATTCCAATGTTTTATTACCCATACATGAAAGTTATTCTGACATTTACACTTTCTTATTGACATGATGATCTTAGACTCCCACAAAATCCAAAACAAAAGATGATAAAATTATTGTGCGGGATACCGATTCAGCTGCATCAAAGTTACAGGTACTAGTACTACAGTTTAAGTGATTATTTTATTATAAATTATTTACTGAACTTATATATGACTTTTAGGTTCTTGATCAGCAGTCGCAACAAGTCAGCAAGGGAAACATGCCTGAAACTTCCAAGGTGCCCAAAAAAAAGGTTGAGACAAAAAGAGCATTTGTTCCTCAATTTAGGTCGTGCCTTCAAACATATGTAGGGACAACAGACGTGTCTGAGGGCGGCATCCGTCTAATACATATGGATCAAGGTATTTTCGGTTTTGAATATTCCGAAACACTTGCTAAGGAGGATTTCGACCAGGTTTTCAAACATTTAGAATTGGGCGTCGGGGTTATGCATTCCTACATCAGGTACTTCGATCCATTTTAATTAGATAATTGAACATTTTAAAATTTGCTCGTTTAACTGAATAATCTAATGTTGATTATATTTTTTTTAGGCGCTTGTATGACAAGTTGTTGGTCCCCGCTGATTTGACTTCAGTATTCGCATTCTTATCTGCTAGCAGTGTCAACTCACGGATAATAGACCAGACACCAGAAGCAGTCAAAGAGTACACAGTCCAGAGATTTATGGGTGCGAATACGGAGAAGTTGTTTATGTTGCCATATAATACTGGCCATGGGTTAGTTTTTATTCTAAATTCATTTATTATAATTGTTCGATTTTTGCCATATTATATAACATTTCCGTCTAAACTGTTGTCTTATTTTATAGTGGTCACTGGTTGTTGGTCGCAATTAATCCGATTAAAGAAATAGTGTATTATATAGATTCATTGGATGGCGATACAAACAAATATGAAAATCTGAAGAACATGGTTGATACGTAAGTGATGATGTATAGTGTTCTGAATAATTATATATGTTTATTTATTATGTGACATTGTTCTAAATATGTGTTTATATTATGTTAGAGTTATACAAATATACAGAGCACAGAGAGATGCAACAGTGCCAAAAAGCAGGGCTAGCAACATCAACTGGATCATAGTGGAGGTATATTTTCCCATGTTTGACTGTTATAGTGGTTCTACTTATAAAACTATTTAAACTATATATCCTGATAAATGTTTGTTCGCTTTTTTCCTAATACAGTGTCCTCGTCAGCGTGGTGGGATTGACTGCGGATATTTTGTACTGCGCTTTATGAAGGAAATCATTCTTTCTGGTCAATTAGAGATTCCAATCATGGTATGGATCAATTCATGAGTTATATGATTCATTTTGATAATTAACTAATATTTCATCTGAGTAATTAGTATTAAATCGTGCTTGTTCTGTTATATTATGTAGT
Source organism: Lathyrus sativus (assembly GCA_963859935.3). Lineage (NCBI taxonomy): Eukaryota > Viridiplantae > Streptophyta > Magnoliopsida > Fabales > Fabaceae > Lathyrus > Lathyrus sativus. The sequence goes on from OZ012738.1 coordinate 602,202,869, forward strand.
ATTTTGATGAATTCAGATGCGCTACGTACTCGAAAGTAAAATTGGAAGAAATTAAGGAAGAATGGTGTCAATTTATGATTGAGTTAAGAATTCTATAATGTATATTGGATTTGTAATTATGTGTAAATTGTATATTGTATATTGTATATTGTATAATGTACAATGTTTAAATTATGTGTAAATTATACTTGAGTTAATTATGTGTAAATTGCAAAGTGTTATTGTATAATGTACAATGTTTAGTTATATTGTGTTGAATTAAAGGCCAAGTGTTGAATTACAATGTTTAAAGGCCAAGTTATGTTTAAAGCCTGAATTATAAGCAGGGAATTTAATTGTTATAAGCAGGTTTGTCTAAAAATATATAAAAACTGTGATTTTACAAAAAAAAAATTTTAAAAACGTGAAGTATAGACAGCGCTTTTACAAGAAAGCGCTGCTAAAGGGAGAAAAATAGGCATAAAAAAGCGCTGCTATAGGTTACGAAAGGAGGGGTCTAAGAAAGCGCTTTTAAAAAAGCGCTGCTAAAGGGTGGTCTACAAAAGCGCTGCTACAGGGGGGGGGGGGGGGAGGGAGAATAGGCAGCGCTTTGAAAGCGCTGCTAAAGGGGTAAAAAAGCGCTGCTAAAAGGGATGCCTTTAGCAGCGCTTTTTCCACAAAAAAAAAGCGTTGCCTTTACCTTTAGCAGCGCCACTTTAGGCAGCGCTTTAAAGCGCTGCTAAAGGTCAAAAAAAGCGCTGCTAAAGGCCATTTTTGGCATAGTGAGTAGATGTGTCTGTTTAGTAACCTTGACAATGTCAGATGTGCATGAGGGTGTATTGCATTGATTGTTCTATATGTAGCACTTGGAGAGGTGATTGTCTTTAAGACTAGGAAGCTCACCAGTTATATGAGTTTATTTCAAGTATACAAATTTATTATTTCTTATTGATTTAATTATTTTTTATGTCATTTCTTGATTTGCCTATACTCTTGTGCAATGTTGGATATATGATCATTTCCCCTCCATTTGTTAGAGGCAAGTTATTCCTACCATTGTTGGCTCCACACGGGCCAAGATATGGGAGTCTATACATGCACACCCATGCCGTGTTCTTGAATACAAGAAGATGATTGATGCGTTGACTGTAGGTTGTGTCATCTGGACATCATACGCAAACCATACAGTGGATCAAGAGTTCGATGACACTTCACTTTTTACAGGTTATCTAAGATATGAGACCTTAGTGGCTAGACACTTTCCTGAGAGGTGTTTGTGCTAGTTTGATAAGTCCATGAAATCCCACGACCAATCCCTTCTATTCCATCTGAGGGCTTTGATAGATAGTTTGTTGGTAACATTATCGATTCTGCCAGTATCCTTAAAGATCGCGTAATGGAGGTTTAGTTCCCTGCGCAGTGTGTGGATGGGTACTTAGAGTGGTACCTTAGTGTATCACACTCACACATCATTCCACTTGGGAAACATATAAATGATGTTGGACATTCTCATGTTGGTAGGCCTTTTGATGATGTGTCGCCACCTCCACCGCCTCCATATGGTGCAGGTGACATTCAACGCATGTAAATGATAGTAATCATTATGAATAACCTCATGACTTTGGTAAATATAGATGATGAGGTTTATACTTTGGCATCACATGAAACACACTTAGCCCGTGGAGGACCTATTTAGAAATTGTTATCATATTTGTATTCCTTGTATATTATGTGTATTATTACTTAGACTTTTGCACTACACAATTTATTTGATAACATTTTGTCACTTCCATTATTGTAGGATAACTTAACATTTAATAGATAACATACTACAAGACGATTAACATAACTTTAGACAGACAATTACATAACGTAACAAATAAATAAATAAATTACAAAACCTAAGCACTACAAGATGATACTTGACGTTTCAACATCTTGATTATGTTGTCGACTGATATAGAAATTATCATATAAATTTGACTGGTCTCTTGGTTAGCCTACTGTAATATGTTCTCCACATAACCTTCAAATCTTTCTCACTCTTCAACTCAATACGCTTGTATTTCACTCTTCCATCAATATCAATCCATGGTGCTAGAAATTTGATCTTACTCGCCTTTCTATTCTTGGTTTCGAGCAACATGATGGGCTAAAGACGTGTCTACTCATGCGTCTAGCGGTATCTTACTGCAAGTGCACAGCCTATCGAAGTAATATTTAAGATTATCGATCCACAGGGATTCTATTGTTACTTAGTGCTAGATGAACTTCTAGTTTAGCTAAGGCGAATAGTTGTCACGATTGTTGTTGGTTTTTAAGACTATTAAAGGCGGAATTAAATTTAAGTTTTTAATAAAATAATACTAAGGCGGTCGGTATGTAATTATACTAACTTAGGTAGGTCAATCTAACCTAGGCTTATAAGGATGTACACTTAATCTATTCGGTAGAGATTACTAGTTTAAATACCCTCAACTCACACTCTCGTGGTCTTGTATCAGATCTTATCCCTAAAGCCCTATGCCTGCTCTCGCTAGCCCATAAGTGTTTAGAGGTAATTTTTGGAAACTAAATAATTCTAATTTATCTTAAAGCGCTCTCGCTGTATTTAATTTAAATGCCTAGCTTTAGCTATCTGGTTAAATCTCACACTCTCGTGGTCTTGACCCAACCTAATACCCTTTTCTTACTCTCGTAACGAAAAGGTCTATTTTAATTAAAAAGTATCAGCCAGAATGTTAAGTGATTAATTATTTTAGCCTATGGTTATATTTTACCGGTTAAGTTGGTTATAACTACATACCGCCCTAAGGTATTTAGCTACTCATCGAGGTTGAATCAGACACAGAGTTAAATAATAACTTACTAATGGCAGAAAAAGAAATAGACATTATAAATAAATTAAAGTGCAATAAATTGAAAAACCTGATTAACAAATATCTGAGTAGACTCCTTCTTCCACAGACCGGAAGGCTTGGAGTAGGCGGAAATAAAAATTAAAACGAATGCTGAAGGTTGGAAACAAATAAAAGTATAACAATTCCCTAATGTTGGAAATTGTTACACGGTTGGTTTGGATACAAATAAAATAAGACAGGAAATAAAATATTGCTGGAATAATAATTCTGGTGGTAAGGTAATTCGGCAGAGCTTCCGCAGGAAATTTGGATAATGAAGTCTGTCCCTGAGTTCTCCTGAGCTGGTACTATTTATAGAGCTTCTAATGGGCTGGTGCCTTGGTCTTTTGCTTCTTGGGCTTTGCTGAAGTGGTTGAGAAAATGTTGGAAAGTGGCAGCAAAAATGGGAGAAGTCGTCCTCACGTGCTGCCTTGAGGAGAATTACTAGGAGGAGTGGTCTTCAGTGGTGGCTTGACGTAGTCTGAGTCAAAACCAAATTTTATCCTTGTCACGGGCGTGACAAGGTCTTCACGCTCGTTATTTGATGATTTCAAGTGTCACGGTCGTGACTACTTCCTCACGGTCGTGATGGCCCAAGGTAAGGTGTCACGGTCGTGACACCCTTGTAACGACCGTGGCCGTAACAAATTATGCAGACTTTTTGCAGGCTTCTGCCTTGCTTCATTTCTTGTGGTTTCTTTCGTTCCTTTCTTCTTAATTCATGATTCGGCCTCACATAACGATGTACCTGCAAAATAGTAAGAAAAACTCGAGAAATCGAGCGTTAAAACGGTGAATGCGCGATAAAACGTCAATGAAATCTAGCGATATAATCGATGCGTTTTCTCGTCATCAAACTTCCCCAAACTTAAACCTTTGCTTGTCCTCAAGCAAATAGTCGGTTGAAAATCGGCGGACAAGATTTTATTCGCGCATACTCATAACAAACCGTCCGGTGGATCGTTCTGTCGGATAGTCCGGTACTTCGATAGAACACTACCGATACTCTAATGACACAAGCAACAAGCTATGTCGTCGACTTCCCGTCAAGCGAAACAATCGGCAATCACATTACGATTTCACCTAGAGTTTTTCGATCTTATTTCGCCCGGTTTCGTTCTAGCGCAGTCACATTAAGCCCTTTGCCTTCGCACGCACGTAGTGGAGTAGCCGGTTAGCGATTTTGATCCTTTTTTAGCACGGGGTCTGGTACACGAGTGTGGTAACCCTTCATGTTTTATCCGATTCGGAGGTTGTGGGGGATCGAGCCGTAGCACGCCCTACCGAGTTCAGAACCAGTACCTCTGAACCAACTCGAAACGGATTCCTTCTCATATTTCTCGTTTCTTATCTGCGACCGGGTACTCTGGTGCAATTTCTTTTCATTTTGCATTTGAGATACGAAGGATCATTATTGATTAGGCGTCAAACGCTTATATTCATCGGCTCCCCACGTGGTTTGTGTCCAGACGGTGCTGACTGCTAGTATAAACTACTGGGGGTTACTTTTGAACTGAAACTAAAGGTGCACTCGCAATGGTGATCGGGATGGAATTTCTTAAGCAGGGGGTCGAAGGTGTCAAGATTGTATTGGTCTTGTTTAATCGTTCCCGGCTTCGTAATTACGAACCATTCGGTGGTAAGTCAGGTAATGCGAGTAATTAAAGATTTTTCTAGTATAGCTTAATAATCGGGGAAAGCTCGAAATTATAAAGAAAATAGCGCACAGATTTGCTCATTTCATTGATTTTTCTAAAAGGAATACAACGGAATTGAAAGTACACTGAAATGAAAAGTACCTCTCCCACACTATATCAGACATTGTCCTCAATGTTGTGATATAAATGCGGTACAAATACAGTACAAGACTAAAAATGAAAAACAACATAAAAGTAAACTACTAATGAGAGAAAAAAAATTAGAAAAAATAATAAACTAAATCACTGATAATGAAAAACAACATAAAAGTAGACTAATAATGAGAAAAAATAATGAGAGAAAAAAAAATTAATAAACTAAATCACTGATAGCCGGTTCAAAGGCGTTTCTTCAGGTCTTCGATGGCGGAGTCCAAATGATAGAATTGTTCGCAGGCCATGTCAGTCAATCCCATGATGTCTAATCGCATACTCTTAATGTCTTCTCTGAATAGATTAATGTCAGTTTGATAGGCATTTAGAGTGTGCATGATGTCCTGCAAGTTGTTAGCGTACTCTCTGTGATTCACTCCAGGGGTTTCATGAACTTTGTCAGTTGGGTCAATGTCATGGTATCCAGGAGGTGTCTCGGGGTCAGTTTCAACAGCGGTCATTATATCATCTGTTATCCTGTGAGACTGAGGTGTTTCAGGAGTGGCTGGATAATCAGGTGGGTTTAACTCATAAAGCCAATTATCCTTATTATGAACACTTACTTTAGCATGATTGGGCAATGTGAACAGGGTGACTACCTCGTTCCGGATCAGGTACTCGAAAGGTGGGCGTCCTAAATTCCTTATGATATGTCTATTGAAGCAGAATTTAAGATTCATCAGGCGGATGGTTCCCAGACGGGTGCACCTGTCCAGTTGGTATCTAAGTCCTAAGGCATCAGCAATCATGGTTACAAGACCTCCTACCACTATAGGTAATTCAGGTTCTTCTTGGATGCGGGTGAAGGTTTGCATCATGAAAGGTACACCATTAACACACTGTCCAGTATTGAAACATGACATAATAAATAATTCATCCTTAGAGACTCCGGTAATGTTTTCTTCTTTTCCAAAGAAGGTATGGGCGAGGAATTTGTGGAAGTAACGGAGAGCAGGGTTATGGATCTCATCATTGTTCATGTCATTTGGTTCAGGGTGGTAGTTTCCGGTCAGAGTTCCCCAAAAGAAATCTAGCTCCACATCCATCAATTCTACCTGTGTGGTAGTAAAGGCAAAAGGTCCACTAGGGAATCCTAACAGGTCAGCTAGTTCTTTATGGTTAAAGTCGTATTCTATTCCAAATAGGCGGAAACTAATGAATCCTTTCCTAGACCCAAAACCGCGCTCAGGTAGGTAAAGTAGGGAACTAAGGAACTCAAGGGTGAGCTCACGGTAAGTCGCAAACTTGTGTTGGATCATTGCATTCTCCCATCCGAGTCGGTTGAACAAGTACATGACACTATCATGTATACCTAAGATTTCCATAGTCCTATCATTTGGGTACAGGGTCAAATCCATTTGCCTCTGTGATAACTCTTCGAACTTCATTCTTTGGTTCCTACCTCTAAATTTGGTTTCCATATAGTTAATTGGTTGGTTAGCCATGGTCAGTGAAAATACGGGGGAAACAAATCAGTGGAAAAGACTTTAGAAAATCTGTAAAAAGTGATTTAGGATAAAAATAAGAAAATGAAATGCTAAAATGTAATGGCGATAAATGTGATGTAAAATAAAACTGATAAAACAATTTGAACAAATAGTAATAACGATAATTAAAAATGCTCTAAAAGAAAAGAATAGTTCAAATAAGTAAATAGGTAAATGGGTTGCCTCCCACTAAGCGCTGTTTTTATTGTCAAAAGCCTGACGTAATGCTTTGTTTAGGATTAATCAGGGGAATTGGTGGACAATTCTAAAAGCTTTAGATTATTCGCATAACCTCTATTTTCAACTTTATGATAGTGTTTTAGACGTTGTCCGTTTACTGTGAATGGCTCACTATCCTTTCCCTTAATTTCTATTGCTCCACTTGGGAATACTTTAGTTATATCAAAGGGTCCTGACCATCTAGACTTTAATTTTCCAGGAAAGAGCCTAAGTCTTGAATTAAAGAGGAGTACAACGTCTCCCACACTGAATTCTTTCCTAGATAGGCGTTTATCATGCCATCGCTTGGTTCTTTCCTTATATATCTTGGCGTTTTCATATGCATCTAACCTTAATTCTTCTAATTCGTTAATGTCTAGGATTCGCTTTTCTCCCGCAGCATTATAGTTTATATTGAGAGTTCTAATCGCCCAATAAGCTTTGTGTTCTAGTTCTACTGGGAGGTGACAAGATTTTCCATAAACTAGTTTGAAAGGTGTAGTACCTATGGGAGTCTTGTAAGCGGTCCTATAAGCCCATAGAGCTTCATTAAGTTTAGATGACCAATCTTTCCGAGATATGGCGACAGTCTTTTCTAAGATTTGTTTAATCTCTCTGTTTGAGACTTCGACCTGTCCACTTGTTTGTGGGTGATATGGTGTAGCCACACGGTGTCTCACTCCATACTTAGATAGTAATTTGTCAAAGATTTTTGAAATGAAGTGCGAGCCACCGTCACTTATGACGAGTCGAGGTACACCAAATCTGGGAAAGATTATGTTTTTGAAAAGCTTCATTACTACTCGTGCATCGTTTGTAGGAGAAGCTATGGCTTCGATCCATTTCGAGACATAGTCAACAGCTACGAGTATGTAATTATTACCGAAAGATGATGGGAATGGTCCCATGAAATCTATTCCCCAGACGTCGAAGATTTCTACTTCCAAAATTCCCTTTTGGGGCATTTCATCTCTTCTTGAAATATTGCCAGTGCGTTGACACCGATCGCAACTTATAACAGCGATGTGGACATCCTTCCATAGATTAGGCCAGTATAAGCCGGCTTGCAAGATTTTTGCACAGGTCTTGGAAGTGCTTGCATGTCCACCATAAGGAGATGAATGACATTGAGCAATGACATCTTCTATTTCTTCTTCGGGAATACATCGGCGAAAGATTCCATCTGGTCCTCTTTTGAACAATAACGGTTCATCCCAATAGTAATGTTTCAGATTATGAAAGAATTTCTTTTTCTGCTGGTAGGTTAGATCGGGTGGAAGAGCTCCTGCGGCTAGGTAGTTGACAATGTCAGCGTACCATGGCAGTCCTACAGTTGTCTGTATTATTTCCATGGGTTCTGGTTCATCTATATCTAACTGCGCTAGGTCGCTTCCTATTTGTGCTATCAGCTGTTCATACGGAAAATCGTCGTTAATCGGCACTTGTTCGGGTTTAATACCTTCTATTCTAGATAAATGGTCCGCTACGACGTTTTCAGTACCTTTTTTGTCTTTTATTTCTAGATCAAATTCTTGTAAGAGTAAAATCCATCTTAAGAGTCTTGGTTTAGCATCTTTCTTAGTTAACAGATATCGGATAGCAGCATGGTCTGTGTAAATGATTATTTTCGCTCCAACTAGGTAAGAACGGAATTTGTCAAGCGCAAAGACAACTGCTAGCAATTCTTTTTCTGTAGTGGCGTAGTTCATCTGGGCAGAATCCAGGGTCCTACTGGCATAGTAGATCGCATGGAGTTTCTTTTCCTTTCTCTGGCCCAGGACTGCGCCTACAGCATAGTCACTCCCATCGCACATGATTTCAAAAGGTAATCTCCAGTCAGGGGGTTGCATGATTGGTGCGGTGATGAGGGTTGTTTTTAGAGTTTCGAATGCTTTAAGACAATCTTCATTGAATATGAACTCAGCGTCTTTCATTAATAAACCAGTAAGAGGTTTAGTGATTTTCGAAAAATCTTTGATGAATCGTCGGTAAAAACCGGCGTGTCCTAAAAAGCTTCGTATTTCTCGAACGGTTTTAGGGGGTTGAAGATCTTTTATTACTTCAATCTTAGCTTTATCAACTTCAATTCCCTTGTCTGATATTACATGACCTAATACTATTCCTTCATTGACCATAAAATGACATTTCTCCCAGTTAAGCACGAGATTTACTTTTACACATCTTTCTAACACCATTTCTAAGTTCGATAAGCATCCTTCAAAGCTTTGCCCGCATACAGAGAAGTCGTCCATGAACACTTCCATGATGTTGTCTATAAAATCTGCGAAGATTGACATCATACATCTTTGAAAGGTTGCAGGAGCGTTGCATAATCCAAAGGGCATTCGCCTATAAGCGAACGTTCCATAAGGACATGTGAATGTAGTCTTCTCTTGATCATCAGGATGGATAGGGATTTGGAAAAATCCTGAGTACCCGTCAAGATAACAGAAGTAAGAATGCTTGGCTAATCGTTCCAACATTTGATCTATGAAAGGTAATGGGAAATGATCTTTTCGAGTGGCTTTGTTTAGCTTACGATAATCTATGCACACTCTATATCCCGTTACTACTCTTTGCGATATCGATTCGCCTTGTGCGTTTTGCACCACAGTGATACCTCCTTTCTTTGGCACTACATGTATTGGGCTGACCCATTCACTATCAGAGATTGGATATATTATCCCGGCATCTAATAATTTCTTGACTTCTTCCTTTACTACAGTGCTAAGGGTTGGGTTTATTCTTCTTTGAGACTCTCTGGAGGTTCTGCAATCTTCTTCAAGCAGAATGCGATGCATGCAGACTGAAGGACATATTCCTTTGAGATCAGATATGTTATATCCTAATGCAGTTGGATATTTCTTCAAGACATCTAAAAGTTTCTTTGTTTCTATAGTTCCTAAACTAGAATTGACTATAACTGGTCTTTTACATTCAACGTCTAAGAATTCGTACCTTAGGTTATGAGGTAAAGTTTTTAATCCTAATGTAGGTTTATCTTTACTTGGCATGGGATCCGGTGTAAGTGCTAAACTTTCGCTTAGACTATCATCCTGATACGGTTTTCGCCAATTATCATCTTCGAGAATTGGAGGGATTTGAATTTTCATTATTTCAGAATAAGTGGTCTCCTCCAGTTCCATTTCTCTTACACATTCGTCAATTACGTCCATTAGATAGCATGTATCCTCTATAGCTGGTGATTGTAAGAATTGTGTTAAAACAAATTCAACTTTCTCTTCACCTACTTCAAAGGTTAGCTTCCCTCTTTTTACGTCTATTATGGCTCCGGCGGTAGCTAAGAATGGTCTTCCTAGTATGATAGGTGTAGTGGAGTCTTCAGAGATGTCCATGATTATAAAATCAGTAGGAATGTAGAATTGTCCTATACGCACTGGGACGTTTTCTAGTATGCCTACAGGATATTTAACAGAGCGATCGGCTAGTTGAACAGACATTTTAGTTGGTCTTAGGTCTCCCATGTCTAGCCTTTTGCAAATCGTTAAGGGCATAACACTGATACTGGCTCCTAAATCGCACAGAGCTTTGTCAATGACGAATTTTCCTATTACACAGGGTATAGAGAAACTTCCTGGATCTTTTAGCTTAGGAGGCATATTATTCTGAATTATGGCGCTACACTCGGCAGTAAGTGTAACTGTTCCGTTATCCTCTATCTTCTTCTTATTGGATAAGATTTCTTTTAGAAACTTAGCATACGAGGGTATTTGGGTAATTGCTTCTGTAAACGGAATAGTAATATTCAACTGTTTCAGAAGTTCGACAAATTTCTTAAATTGACCCGTCGTCTTGGAACTTACTAATCTTTGAGGGTACGGAATTGGTGGTTTATAGGGTGGTGGAGGCACATAAGGTTGTTCTTTCTCCACTACCTCTCGAATTTCATCTTCCTTTTCTTCTGGATCATTCACCACTTCAGTCGGTTTATCCGGTTTTTGGTACATGGCTGGATTGTCAAGTCTTGGATCGGTAGGTCCGTCAAGTTTCTTGCCACTTCTTAATATTACAGCGTTAGCATGTCCTTTCGGGTTAGGTTGAGGTTGTCCAGGGAATACTCCAGCTGGTGCAGCAGTAGGCGCTTGTTGTTGAGCTACTTGTGAAATCTGAGTTTCAAGCATTTTGTTATGTGTAGCTAATGCGTCTACCTTGCTCACTAATTGTTTAATCTGCTCACTAGTGTGAATGTTTTGGTTTAAGAAGTCCTTGTTTGTCTGAGATTGGCTAGCTATAAAGCTCTCCATCATCAATTCAAGGTTCGATTTTCTAGGGATGTTAGGAGCAGTCTTTTGATATCCTGGTGATGTACCTGGTGCGTAATAAGCATTGTTATTCTTATAGGAGAAGTTCGGATGGTTCTTCCAACCTGGGTTGTATGTGTTTGAGTAAGGGTTTCCTTGAGCATAATTCACTTGATCAGTGGGAGTTCCTGCCAATAGTTGACAATCAGAGACTTCGTGTCCTGGGACTCCACATAACTCACAGTTAGGTGTTACTGCAGCCACGGTGGCTGCAGGTGTTATGGCCAAGTTGTCGATCTTTTGGCTTAGTTGGTCAAACTTCGCATTGACTTGGTCCATACTACTTACTTCGTACATACCTCCCTTTGTTGGTTTCTCAGTTGCGACTCTCTCGCTTCCCCAAAGGTAATGATTTTGAGCCATACTTTCGATAAGTGCATAGGCGTCTCTATATTCTTTGTCCATCAATGCACCACCCGCGGCAGCGTCAATTGTCATTCTTGTATTGTACAAGAGTCCATTATAGAAGGTATGGATGACCATCCAGTCTATTAGTCCATGATGTGGACAAAGTCTAAGTAGATCCTTATAGCGTTCCCAAGCTTCAAATAATGATTCACTTTCTCTTTGCTTAAATCCGTTGATCTGAGCTCTCAGCATGGCTGTCTTGCTAGGTGGAAAATACCTATTCAAGAAAACTTTCTTAAGTTCTGCGCACGTAGTTACTGAGTTCGAAGGCAGAGATTGAAGCCAAGCTCTTGCTCTGTCTCGAAGCGAAAAAGGAAATAAACGTAGTCTAATAGCTTCTTGGGTAACTCCATTGGCTTTCACGGTATCTGCATATTGCACAAAGATCGAAAGATGAAGATTCGGATCCTCGGTAGGATTTCCGGCGAATTGATTTTGTTGCACGGCTGATATCAATGATGGTTTTAGTTCGAAATCATTTCGGTTGATAGCCGGTGCTGCAATGCTTGAATGCGGTTCACCTTGCGAAGGATTAGCGTAATACTTGAGTGGATGAGTTTGTTCTTCAGCCATCCCTGCGTCTGGTTTTATGACTGGTTTAGGCGGATCTAATTGAAGATCTGGAATATTGGAGTTGTTTTCGAAATCGAATATACGTCTTCTTACGTGTAAGAAGCGTTCCGATTCAGGGATTAGAGGTTGCAAGTCTTCGCTTTTAGAGCGAGTACTTGGCATACACTCGGAGATTAGATTAAATTAAATAGTTGATACCTTAGTCTAGACAATGCTACCTAAGTGCACTAGTAACTAAATTAAGGAATCCCCGGCAACGGCGCCAAAAACTTGATGGGCTAAAGACGTGTCTACTCATGCGTCTAGCGGTATCTTACTGCAAGTGCACAACCTATCGAAGTAATATTTAAGATTATCGATCCACAGGGATTCTATTGTTACTTAGTGCTAGATGAACTTCTAGTTTAGCTAAGGCGAATAGTTGTCACGATTGTTGTTGGTTTTTAAGACTATTAAAGGCGGAATTAAATTTAAGTTTTTAATAAAATAATACTAAGGTGGTCGGTATGTAATTATACTAACTTAGGTAGGTCAATCTAACCTAGGCTTATAAGGATGTACACTTAATCTATTCGGTAGAGATTACTAGTTTAAATACCCTCAACTCACACTCTCGTGGTCTTGTATCAGATCTTATCCCTAAAGCCCTATGCCTGCTCTCGCTAGCCAATAAGTGTTTAGAGGTAATTTTTGGAAACTAAATAATTCTAATTTATCTTAAAGCGCTCTCGCTGTATTTAATTTAAATGCCTAGCTTTAGCTATCTGGTTAAATCTCACACTCTCGTGGTCTTGACCCAACCTAATACCCTTTTCTTACTCTCGTAACGAAAAGGTCTATTTTAATTAAAAAGTATCAGCCAGAATGTTAAGTGATTAATTATTTTAGCCTATGGTTATATTTTACCGGTTAAGTTGGTTATAACTACATACCGCCCTAAGGTATTTAGCTACTCATCGAGGTTGAATCAGACACAGAGTTAAATAATAACTTACTAATGGCAGAAAAAGAAATAGACATTATAAATAAATTAAAGTGCAATAAATTGAAAAACCTGATTAACAAATATCTGAGTAGACTCCTTCTTCCACAGACCGGAAGGCTTGGAGTAGGCGGAAATAAAAATTAAAACGAATGCTGAAGGTTGGAAACAAATAAAAGTATAACAATTCCCTAATGTTGGAAATTGTTACACGGTTGGTTTGGATACAAATAAAATAAGACAGGAAATAAAATATTGCTGGAATAATAATTCTGGTGGTAAGGTAATTCGGCAGAGCTTCCGCAGGAAATTTGGATAATGAAGTCTGTCCCTGAGTTCTCCTGAGCTGGTACTATTTATAGAGCTTCTAATGGGCTGGTGCCTTGGTCTTTTGCTTCTTGGGCTTTGCTGAAGTGGTTGAGAAAATGTTGGAAAGTGGCAGCAAAAATGGGAGAAGTCGTCCTCACGTGCTGCCTTGAGGAGAATTACTAGGAGGAGTGGTCTTCAGTGGTGGCTTGACGTAGTCTGAGTCAAAACCAAATTTTATCCTTGTCACGGGCGTGACAAGGTCTTCACGCTCGTTATTTGATGATTTCAAGTGTCACGGTCGTGACTACTTCCTCACGGTCGTGATGGCCCAAGGTAAGGTGTCACGGTCGTGACACCCTTGTAACGACCGTGGCCGTAACAAATTATGCAGACTTTTTGCAGGCTTCTGCCTTGCTTCATTTCTTGTGGTTTCTTTCGTTCCTTTCTTCTTAATTCATGATTCGGCCTCACATAACGATGTACCTGCAAAATAGTAAGAAAAACTCGAGAAATCGAGCGTTAAAACGGTGAATGCGCGATAAAACGTCAATGAAATCTAGCGATATAATCGATGCGTTTTCTCGTCATCACAACATATTATTCAATTTAGATCTCAGATGAGCGAGACATGCAATGTCCTCCGGAAGCCCAAACTCAACGGAAAGTTTCACCCCGTTAAAGTTCACTTCTGCCTAAACAACACATGATCCCTAATTATGCAAGTTTAGATTCCTTCTGGACAACACAAAATGATCAGTGCAATTACAGCCGTACAAAACTCGATAAAGTTACAATCCTTGAATTTACACTACTGGATTTTTGGCGAATCCATTAAAAATTCGGTGAGTGCAACAAGCTTTTTTATTAAAAATAATTGAAACTTTTAAAGTTTTGAATTTTTTAAAATTTCTCCAAAAAAAAAGGTACAACATGATGTTTTTAAAAAAATGGTAAGTTATTTCACACTTTTTAAAAAATGGTATAACAACATACCAATTTTTTTAAAAATAAATTACCAGATTTTTTTAATTTGAAAATAATAATTGGATAATAAACTATTACAAACTTACTTATTCACTACAAACTGACGTGATAAACTCCAAAGTTCTGTTGTATAGATAACAAGATCTCAGATATAATGTTGGGACAATATGTATGACAAGTATAATGTGTAATTGACATACATTCCGAGAAATCATTTTTCTAACGACATGATTTTGTGACGTGATAAACACATGACAAAAAAAGACTGTTGTGATATGTTTATCACGTTGTTATATTTTTTTAATATTAAAAAAAAAAAAGTCAGGTATTCATATGTAAAAAAAATAAATTAAATATGACGTGGAAAACACGTCAACATCTATTAAAAAAGAAAATAAAGGACGTCAGGTTTGAAATGGGGGAAGTTTGAATATTTCAGAAATTCATTTGTGGTTTGTAAAGCAGTCGCAAATGAGATTATAAATTTCAAAAAATAAAGAGGGAAAGTCTGACTGACTGAATTGATTGCGTAGCAGGGTGACTGACACCTTTGTGTAGCGTCGTTGTATTCACGTCGCAACAATATTACCCTTGACAGTTGTGACGTGTTATTCACATCGCTACGAAGAGTATTTCATCGCCTTCACGTCGCAACAATATTTCCAAATTGAACACTCAGTATGCCCTACTATTTATAGAGCATCCCAAGAAGATTCTTTCATCACTTTTATGATCCAACTTGCATATTTTCTCTTTATCAGTGAGGATATAACATTTTCTACCAAAAAAATGTAATTACTTTACACTTGGATTTCTTCCTCTCAATTGATCATATTGAGTAATATTGATGCATGGTTGAATGGTCACATGGTTGTGAATGTGACAAGTAGCGTTTATCGCTTCTATCCAAAAGTAACAGAGAAGATTTTTGGTAAGAAGCATGACCCTATACATTTCTTCAAGAGTTTGTTTCTTAAGTTCAAAAGCCCCATTTTGTTGGAGAGTGATGGGGGCTGAGAACTCATGAGGTATACCTTTAGATGAACAGAATTTAGAGAGCCTAACATTCTCAAATTATCTTGCATGATCACTACATACTCAAACAATATTACCAATTCTTTCCCCTTCTCACGCTGTTAATGTTGGCATAGGATTTCAAAAATGGTAAAAGTATATGATTTTTCTCAAAGATAGTAAACTAATGTGTACCTTGAAATGTCATCAACATACACACTTCTACGAAAATACCTATCACAATGGTTGCTAAAGGGATACCACCACGCTGGTCCAACCATTGTGAGGTAAGGTGTAATTTTATGTATGATTCTTTCCACCACAAAAGTGTGACTGTGATTGTATTTCTGTAGCGCACTATCTACCACAACAATTACTTTAAACAATCATTATGATATTCTTTAATGCAAAATATTTAACAATGGTTGTGCTAAACAACCTTTGTGATATATAGACTTGAATTTATTATAAATTATGTGGAATTCTTATTTTCCCAATGCTCACTAAACATATAACCTTTCAATCCGTACTAGAGCATTATAATATGACAAATTAAGTTATAGTAGAAGAACAAGTTCACGTTCAATGCTAGACAAGAGTTCTTCAAATCCTTATCCGTATTTTTCTCTTTAATAATTAGAACTTTTTTTAATGGTCCTAGTTCTTCAACAACCCCTGCCTTCACCTCTAGTTATTTTTGTAAAATATTATTTACTTTCTAAACAAA
The DNA here is from genome assembly GCA_963859935.3 of Lathyrus sativus. Classification (NCBI taxonomy): domain Eukaryota; kingdom Viridiplantae; phylum Streptophyta; class Magnoliopsida; order Fabales; family Fabaceae; genus Lathyrus; species Lathyrus sativus. Next base: position 602,218,623 of record OZ012738.1, read on the forward strand.
ATTGAAGGGGGAAATAGGTGTGGTTGAAGAACTAAAACTATTAAACCAAATTCTATCTATCAAAGAACAACATGTAGTTAACGATGTGAATAATTCTTGTCAAGATTTGAATGTGTACTTGTTTTCTAGTACAACTTTATCTATCATATTATAATTTTATAATACAATTTGGAAAGTTATATATTCAGTAAGGGATTGGAAAAACACTCAAACCACATAATATAGAATAAACTCATCTTTTAAACAAACATAACAACATTCATCCAAAACATTCATCAACAACAAACCATAAACAACAAATACGATGTAACAAACATATCAAGTCATATAATGCTTCAGAACCGTACCATACATGTCTCATAATAGCGTGTCCACAATGAAATAAGGATGAAGCTAAAGTTAGAGCTGCAAAATTGTGTCTATTTTGAATGGATGTCTTACCTACAAGTCAAAATAAGCAGAAAGTTGAAACATTATGAAACAAGCTAATAAAACAAATTGTGAAAAAATCTATAGAGAAAAAGAACCTACAAATACCCTTTGCTAAGATTTGATGCTATGATTTCGTTTTGGGGTTTCTGTATGAGAGACGAGTGACTGGGTTGTTAGGGTTTTGTTTTGAGAGAGACGAGGGAAAGAGTTGTTAGGGTTTTGTTTTGGGAGAGACGGCTATTATGTACTAAATCGATAAATAATTTCGATTATATATAAATAAGTAGCACCTATCATCACTGTCGAAAATTAAAATCATAGTGATATACAAGTTCAATCACATTTTTATCACGATAAATAGAAAATTGTCGATGTTTGGTTTCGAACCATTTCACTATGTGTACATTTCACTACGGTTGTTACATATGACTATTTTAACATGTCCTTTTGTAAATACAAAAAAAATAACTGCCCAAAATTAATTTATTACCACGATTAATACTATGACTATTGTAAAATTTGTGTTACGAAAGGTCTATTTTGTAGCAAAAAGACATATCTTCTTCCACCTAGACTTTCCACTTGCATGCGTCCTATGAGATCCATGTGTAGTAACTCATGTACTTTGACGGTGGTAAGATTTTGGACATTCTTGTGTAATATCTTAGTTTGTCTACCTATCTGACAGTCTTTACAAATCTTCTCCTATTTAATCTTGAGATTAGGAAGACCAGTCATGGCTTTTTTTGAGGCAATCTTCCTCATACTTATGATATTTAAATGGAAAAGTTTCCTATGCCACAAATTAGTTTCATCCATCTTGGAGATCATGCATGATTGAAGTTGATCTTTTGCTTGAGAACACCATGTTTAGAAATTGTTTGATGATCTGGTACCCTTCATTATTTGTTCATGGCATTTGTTAGTGGCCGTGCATTCAGAACACTTAAAATTAACACATAATTCCTAATCACATAGTTGGCTAATGCTAATGAGGCTTTCAACAAGTAGAACATCATACAGACTTAGGAGGCTTAGGTAATTCAATTTTCTCTTTAAAGTGATTTTTCCTTTAATTCCATCGTCGAAGGTAACATAACTACTAGAGTAAGACTTGTAGGCTATGTGACTTGTATTTTCTTATTTAGGTCTCCATATTTATTGAGGGAGAAGATCCTTTGACATGTCCCAGATGGGATAAGGTTGATGAAGGCTGTACGGTCTACTATATAATTTGTAGCAAAAAGGTCTTATATGGTCATGTTAGCCACAATGGTGACATGCCCGTGAAGCTTTGGTGTAGACATTGGTGTGATGGTAATTATGTTGAGAAGAATGTAGAGATTTACTGTTCGACATGATGAACTCAGTCTTTTTAATTGGAGGAATAAACTTATTCTTCACGTTCAAAGAGTCATAATTGAACTCAATTCCTTTCATATCTCTTATTGTCTTGCTTACCCCTAGAAATTCATCAAGGTTTTAAGAACATGAATTTGGAATACACACAGATTTTGTCATTCTTCAAATTTGGAGTTCAAATGGTCATTTTATTTCTTTAATTTGAAAATTGTGGTTATAAGATATGCTTTGTCTTGAAGTAAAACATTAATATTTTTCTCTTTTTTTCTCACTAGATATGCATTCTTCTTTCCACTTAAGATACAACAACTTTTAAGCTTCAACAATATCATCATCATAGAGATCCTCATCACGTCACTCGCCATCGTTTTACACAGTGAAATTGGATCTTACAAGAGATGTAAAGGCAACCACATTGTTGGATTTTCACTTTCACTATTGTCATCTGATTCATCATCTGACATTTTGGTAGTGTATTCCTTCTTCTTTTTTCCCAAGGAAGTTGGTACATTCCGCCTAAATATGCCTAAAGCCTTCGCATTCATGAAATTGTATTACATTTCCATTATTTTGTTTATCTACTTGATGAGTCCAAGCTTTTGAGGTTGGCATCAACTTTGGAAAAACTAACTTGACAGCTAGATGTTGGACAAGATGTCCTAACATGAAGAACTAACCGAAGATCAAGATGTTAGACGAGATGTCTTATCATGATGATTCAACATCTTTGTCTGTTACTTTTCAATTTTTTATTATGACATTTTTCTTCCAGATTTGAGATTATTTTGAGAATATTTGTTTATCCTACGTGGCGTTCAAGATTGAGGAATCTGAGATTCTATAGGAATCTGAAGATGCCGTTTTCTAAGTGAGGAGTCACTTTAGGAAACTTTGGATTGAAGAAACTATTCTTTTGGTGAATTAGTTGCAAATTCTGTGTAACAAAATTGCTGCGTTTTTGAAGCACAAATCCAGTCTAGTTTATGGTTATAAATAGGATGGATTTAACCTAAGAAAAGTGTGGAATATACATTTTTGCTTAGTGTGTTTAGGGTTTGTATTTTATGAGCCTCTCTTGTGTAGTGTTGATACTTTAGTTGGACTGTTTATATTGAGTTGTAATTTCTGTCACTGCTATGATTGAAAGGGAATTGAGAAGGGTCTCATACCTAGGAAGAGTCTTAGGTAGAAATTAATCACGAGTACTGATTAAGTGATAAGTTGTAAACCGAAGGTTGTTTAGCGTAGAATTAATACTATCTAGTGGATTTCATTCCTGGCTTGGTAGCCTCCAAACGTGTGTGTTGTTGTTCACCGAATTGGGTTAACAACTACTATGTGTTTGTTTACTTTCTGTAAGTTTTTATTATGCTGCTTCTTGTCATTGCTCTTAGCAGAGATCAAGTGTCTCGACATCTCTCAGGACATCTAAGATCTGCATACCATAATTTCACTACTCATTTACCTTTACGCTAAGATTCAAGCCTTGGGCATAGGGGGTAGATTATGTTTGACATTAGTTGTGGGATTATTTTGTATCTCCTGTTAAGTCTTCTCATGACATTCCCAAATATTTTTGCAAGAAGTGCAACTTATTCAGTTAGATTATCATTAGTATCTTCTTCTACCTATTTTCATCATCTCCAGCGTCAACTTTGAATGCCATACTTTTGTTCCTTTTCTCTAACCTCATATTGATTGCCATTGAAAAGGTGAGTAGCAAGCCAATTAGCCCATCAACTATGATAGTTCTAACATCTTGTGATTCTTCAATAGCTATGACTTTCATATTAAACCACTTAGGAAGAAATTTTTGTATAGCCAACTTCTTTTCTGATATCACTTCACCAAGGGAAAATAAGAAATTAGAAATGTTACTGAGATAGACATTAAATTTAGAAATGGTTTCATCCTCTTTCATTTTAAAATTTCCAATTTTTGCAGTAAGCAGTTGATGTTTTGAAATGCGAACCTTGGAGGCGCCTTCATGTGTAATTTGGAGAGTTTCCCAAGCTTTCTTAACACTAGAACAAGTATTAATTATTGTAAAGACATTCTTGTCAAATCCATTGTAAATGGCATTAAGAGCACGAGAGTTACCATGTTCTTCTTCATCTTCTTCTTTTGACCAGTTACTCGCAAGCTTCAAAGATTTTGTTCCATCTTCGGCTGTAACCTTTTGAGGTGTTCATCCTTTTATGAATGCTTTAGAAGTTTTACTATCCATAGACTTCAAGAAGGCATCCATACGATCTTTTCAATAATCATAGTTAATATCATCAAACATAGGTGCTTACTCTTATGCCAATTGAAATTTTTTTCTATAGATTAAAAGATGCCACACACAATGTCAAAGCAATGTGTATGACAAGTATAATGCATAACTAACAGATTAAAGGTATAATAGAAATAAACATGAATTAGTAACCAAGTTCGGTGCAAAACCACTTACGTCTAGACAGAGTTAACACATGAAAGGAAATTCACTCTTAATAGTGAGAAGTACAAGTTGGTTTGATTTGAAGTCTCCTATTTTTATGCCTTTTTTCCTAATACTACCTGCGAACTTCTACCCAGACTCTTCTTGAATCTGATACCCCTCTAAGTTTCACTTAACAATCTCCCAAGTGTTTAGAAATTTACAATAGTATATGAGTGATGGAACAATATTATAATTCAAATACTCTATGAATCTAACTTAGAGTAAAGACACATGAATAAAGTATTACACACAAATAAACACAAGTCTAAAAAAGATGAACAAGTCAAGCTTAGTAGTGCAAGGTCTGAGTATTCACAAAGGAGAATGACTCCTTAAATAGCAACAAAGGTTCAACATCAAATCCCATTAGGGTTTAGGTCTAGAACATCACTGGACTTCCCAAAAGTGCAAGAAACCAATCTTTAATAATGTTGATTGTAAAACCTTGATTGATTGAATCATGAATGAATTAGAATTCCTTATATTGAATATTGCTAAAAGAGTTTATGAAAAAAACTTTCTTAATCCAAAACATGCATAAAAGCCCTATCTCTGATTTAATATAAAATGAAACAATCCCTTAAAAGTGTGAGAATCACTTCCACTAGCTTGTGCTCGAAGAAACCCATAGTGGAAAAAGATGTCGCATAGAATGAAGGATATTATGCTTAAAAAGTTGCTTTCTTACTAAATTGTATTGATCACTTGAAGATAGGGTGTCTCACAACTTGGCAGAAAATCTTGCTTCACATGCTGCCTATAAAATTTTACCAATCACATGTAATAACAAAGTCATCATTGTAAGTTAGACACAGGCTCATGAAAATGCCTTCGTGATTGCCTCAACCCACGAGTTTAGCTAAAACTATAGATACATATCTGACTTAAATAATTAGAAATCTATAGGATGTTTGAAACACTTTAGCAATTAAGAGTACATTGTAATAAATTAAAACAAACTAATAACTAACCTTTGAAGGTTAAGAATATGACACAAATAGTACTTAAGTAACAACTCACCAAAAATAATAACATTCTTTAAATTAGCTTATGTATCTTGTAAAAGTTTTAATCATAATTAATTTTTCAATCTTTATAGAATTTTTTGTCCTTATAAGCCCACAAATCTACATAAAGAAATTCAATAAAAGAGCTTTTACATAAATCAAAAGTAAACTAAAGAGACAAAGATAAAAAAAAATATAACAAATAATTATTGTCATGAGATAGTGAAGGATGGAACCTATTTGTTTACCTTTGTTGAGTTTCTGATGACGATTAAAAGTAAAGAGATAAACAAAGATGGAAATAAAAAACAGCTAGGGTTTATTCACTAATGCAAATATGTGTTAGGTTAACCTAATAGAGTCTGTTTATTAGGCTTAAAAAATTACTTAGTACATCCTAGTTCAAAAGAATACTTAAAAATAACAAGTCTATAGTGATCAAGTTCAATTTTCATTAGATAAATTTGACCGAACCAAACTAAAATGCTACTACCTTTTGAAAATCAAGTGGATCCCCTGTTAAATATGAAACCCAGAATTTTACCCGACCATATGCATTTGGTTTGCATGGGTTAGGAGGGTAGGGTCGATTGAATGGGTTTTTCCCATCCCTAACTTAAAGCGTGTGTTTGTCACTTAGTAAATTTCTAGGTTTTCAAAAACTTTGACAAAATGTTGTTACGAGAAAGAAGATGATAAGTCATATGCCTCATTGTCAAGAAAAGATGTGTTGGGTGTTGAAACTATGCAAACAACCACATTAAAACATTAACAATCACATCATAACTTTTGCAACGAGATTCAGATTTTGGTTAACATTACAAATAAATAGTGAATTTAAGGTCTAAATTAAAATAAATAAAAAACCAAAAGACCCAAATGTTAAAATGATCAAACATAACTACCGAATAAACATCTTTTTTCAAAGAATATATATATATATATATATATATATATATATATATATATATATATATATATATATATATATATATATATATATATATATATATATATATATATATATATATATATATATATATATATATATATATATATATATATATATATATATATATATATATATAAGAGAGAAAAAGGGATAAACCTGCAAGTACAGAGTAAAAGTCAAAAGGAATAAGATGTGCCGACAAGTCAAAAGAAAAAAAAACTAAGATAAACAAACAAGAGAAAGAATATAAAAAGACACCAAAGGCCAGCTGCTAAGGAGCAACTAAAAGGAAGACATATCCAGTAAAACATCCATTATGCACAATAACACCCAACCAATTATCAGACTAAAACTCAAATCTTTAGACCTTCCATCAATATGCCAAGAGAGTTGTAACAACACTAAATCCAATGAGCAACTCCAGATAATGTTAGGAAACTTTAACTGCTAGAATTTTAGGAACGTGATAGGATTTTGAAGCCAATAAAAGAAGGAGAATGAGTTTGTGGTTGATCTACTGAGAAACTAATGTCAAGTGAAAAACAATCTTATCTTCCACCTCTTTCTTGTTTGTTGACGAACCAAACAACAATATATCTTTACAGACAAACCAAATGGTCCAAAACACTGTGTGGGAAATCATAATAAAACCTCCCCTAGATTTAACCTTAACTCCTAGAGATAAGAAATTAAAAAAACCCTAGGTTCATTAGAAGAGTCGGTTGTACCCCCTAACCGCTAAAAGATCTTATACCAGACAATAGAAGATAAACTACAAGTAAAAAAAGATGAGAAGAAGATTCTAGCATGTCCCAACATAACATACAAAAGATAGATTCAACGCCACCTATGATATTCTGCTTGAATAAGTTCTCTCTATAAGAGAATTTATCCAATAAAAGTTGTCAGGAAAAGACCACAAACTTATATGGGGCACAACTACCCCAAATAAGTGGAAGATAAATAATCAACCTAACTAACTGGGACTCAAACTGAGGTAAGATTTTATTGGGCTTGGTAAGTAGACGCGACAAAAAATTCCATCTTTAGCATGCTTCCAAACCCACAAACCACTCTCCTCACAAAACTAGAACTCTTAGAGGACAGAAAAGAATTCAGATACCAAAGGTTCTTCATGAACGAAGAATGGTATCCTCCATCTAAGGTCCCATAAGATCCTTCCTTGAACCCATCTCCTTATTTCTCCCACAAATCCCTCTTGAATTTGGGAGGTGTTAAAGAGTTTTTGAAACACCGTCTTAAGAGGTATAAACCCTATCCAAGGATCCTTCCAAAAGAACGTCATACGATCGAAACCGTCCTTTTTAATTAGCCCTTTCTCAAATCAGTTTGGAGGATCATCCTTTTTGGAACCAAGGACAATCACTCCTTTCCACCAAGAGGAATTAGAGTGAAGCCCCAAAGACCTACCCCCACATACATATGAGACAAAAATATGTATTATTACACGCGGAAAGGATATAAAACTAAATACCATACGTACCTGATAAAGGTCTTCATCTTCATTTGGCTAATAAAGTTAAATTAACCCTCTCAAGATCTCTAACATCTAAGTTGTCCATCTTCTTAGATTTACACTCATAAAGACTACCTAGCCAAGGAAATATTAGAATCCCCTTTCACACCTCCGCAAAGAAACCTCCTATAAATCCTAAATAACTTCTTCTATATTTTCACAAACATTTTAGAAAAATATATTAACAAAACTTGAAGATGGTTGAGGGTAGAATTGTGAAGAATAACTCTTCCCCTTAGGATAACATACATATAATCCCAAGAATGAAGTCTTTTCTGCATAAGGTTAACTAAAACATCCCAGGTAGCTTTCGCCCGAAGGATGGCACCTATGGGTAATCCTATGTACCTAAAAGGGAGAAACTCAACCTTATAATGGTGGGATTCCTGAGCAAACTCTAAAAAGGGAGGATCAACATTAATCCTAATTAAATTACTATTATAAAGATTAACCCCAAAACCAGAAGTTAGCTAAAACCCCATCAAAGTTTGTGGAACCAACTTTAGTCCCCCCCAAAAAAGAATAAGCTTTGAGGCCTTCCTAATCATCCACCCGAGGCATTTAACCACTAGAAGAAAGAGGAAAAGGTATAGAGGATCTCCTTACTTAAGCCTTCCTTAGATCTCAACCTCTTGAGTAGGGGAGCCATTGACCAGAACCTCTAGATTACCAGCAAACACACGTGCTATAATCTAGAATTTCCACTTCTCACTAAAGTAAAATTTGATAAGCATATAATCCAAGAAGCTTAAACTAACCGAGTCATACGCTTTCTCTAAGTCAACATTAAAGATGAGACAACCTTTTTTGGTACGCTAGTCAAATCAATCAACTAATTCACATCAACAAATCCATCGACCAAAAGTCTACTTTTAAAGAAAGTCGACTGATTAGGAGATATCAATTTGTCCATCACCGATCATAGCCTCTTTACCATAACTTCGACAACAACTTATAAAGGGATCCAACAAGAAAAATAGAGCAAAAGTCTTCCAGAAAAGAATGATTCTTAATCTTGGATTATGCATTACAAAGTAAGAGTCAAAACTATGGGGTAACGATGCAAAAACTATGAAACTCAAAAAATAAAACTCTATATCTTCGCTTATAAGATTCTAAAAACTTTTGAAGAAAGAGAAGTTACTGTTAAATATAATTCATTGTGTAAACAGATTAGATTTGATATCATATGATTAGATTTGATATCATATGATTAATTTGATATGATATGATTAGATATCATATGATTAGATTTGATATCATATGATTAGATTTGATTTAGAATATTTTGGGCCTTTTATGTTTTGGGCAAGTGTAAACCAAAAACTATAAATAGGGTGTCTTGCTTTGTATTCTACATCACAACATAACAAATTTCACAGTTGCAGTTAGCAAGTGAAAGTTCAATAAGAAATCCCACAGTTGTGGGTAACACATTCTCTTCAAATACTTCTTCTCTCATTCTTCTCTTTCTTGTTTGTTATTCTTCTTCTCTTTTGTTGTTCTTGATAATTACTTGTTATTACCATCATTATCATATTGTGGGTTTGTTCATCAATCTTGAGATCAAGATTGAAGGGAATTCTTCATAGGGTGTGAGGTGAATTTCCAACATCTGGTATCAGAGCTCCAGTTAAGAGATTCAAGGAAGGAAGATAGTGATGGCGATGAACTATCCAAACGGCAACTTTCCGGCGACCCTGCCAATTCTCAAGAAAGACAATTATGAGAATTGGTGCAAGCAGGTTAAGGTGATCTTCTGTTACCAAGATCTTTGGGATCTTGTGAAGGACGGAGTAACATCGCTGGTGGAGAACGCAGCGGAGGCAGAAAAGGCTGCGCACAAAGAATTGAAGAAGAAGGATTATAAAGCACTCTTTATAATTCATCAGTGTGTTGATCCTGATAACTTTGAAAAGGTTAGTGATGTTGATTCAGTAAAAGAAGCATGGGAGATTCTTGAGAAGTCGTTTGGAGGCGCAGAAAAGGTGAAAGAGGTGAGGTTACAAACTCACAAGAGAACCTATGAGTTGCTTCAGATGGAAGACAACGAAAGCATTACATATTTCTTCACCAGAGTTACAAGGTTGGTGAATCAAATCAAAGTATGTGGAGAAACGCTGACGATAAAAGCAGTTGTCTCAAAGATTTTGAGATCATTGGCTCCAAAATTCGACCACGTGGTAGTTGCCATAGAAGAGTCGAAAGATTTGTCAGTGTTGACAAAGGAAGAGCTTCAAGGGACTCTTGAGTCTCATGAACAGAGGATGGCTGAGAGAGCTGCAGGAAAGTCGAAAGATATGGCTTTGCAGGCACAGACGGAAAATGAGAGAAAAGGCAAAGGTAGCTGGAATGGCAATAAAGGAGGAAACCAGTCGAATCAAAAGAAACCTTGGAACCAAGGCAACCAAAGAGGTGGTGCTGCAGGTAAAGGAAGAGGAGGTGATCGAAAGACAGACAAAAGCCACATTCAATGTTTCAATTGCTAGAAGTATGGTCATTATGTTAGTGATTGTCCAGAAAAGAAGAAAAATCAAGAGACTGATGCAAAGCTGGCGAAATATGAAGAAGAAGAAACGTTGCTAATGGTCACAACAAACGATGAAGAAAGATTCCAAGATCAGTGGTACTTGGACTCAGGATGCTCATCACACATGACTGGAAGAAAAGATTGGTTTGTCAACATGAAGCCCTCGTCGAAGAATACAGTGAAGTTTGCAAATGACAACACTCTAGCAGCTGAAGGTGTTGGTGATGTTTTGATTATGAGGAAAGATGGCAAAAGGTCAACAATTTCAAATGTGTTGTACATACCAGGCATGAAGAGTAATTTGCTCAGTATAGGGCAGCTTATCGAAAAGAACTACAAGGTAGTTGTCGAAGACAAGATGATGAGAGTCCTCGACGCAGGTGGTAGACTAATTTTGAAGGCTCCAATGTCTCAGAATAGGACCTTCAAGATTGGACTCAATAAGATGGAGCACAAGTGTTTAGCAACTGCAGCCACTGAAGTCGAAATAGAAGTTCGACAGGAACCAGTTGCAGATGAAGCAGGTTCAAGCAGACCTCGACGAACTAGACACATGCCTGCAAGGTTGCAAGAATGTGTAATCACATCATGATGATGTAGTCGATGAAGAGGGTGAGCTGGTACGTTATGCTTTCTACGCAGATGTCGAACCAGTCAATACAGCTGAGGCATTAAAAGATTCGAAGTGGGTGAAAGCAATGATTGAAGAGTTAGAGTCCATCAAAGTCAATGATACCTGGTCACTTGTCGAATTGCCGCAAGGCAAGAAGGCAATTGATGTGAGGTGGGTTTACAAGGTGAAGGTAAATCCTAAAGGAGAAGTAACTCGACACAAAGCAAGACTTGTGGCGAAAGGATTTCTTCAGAAGGAAGGAATCGACTTCGATGAAGTATTCGCACCTGTTGCTAGAATCGAAACAATCAGGTTGGTTGTTGGTCTAGCAAATATGAACAACTGGCACACATGTCAGATGGACGTGAAGTGTGCATTCCTTAATGGCCCCTTAGAAGAAGAAGTTTATGTTGCACAACCAGCTGGGTTTGTGAAACAAGGCGAAGAAAGAAAGGTGTACAGGTTTCATAAAGCCCTGTATGGACTTAAGCAAGCTCCAAGAGCTTGGAATAAGAAAATTGACAGCTTCTTAAGGGAGAAGGAATTTGTGAAGTGTACAACTGAGCATGAAGTATATGTAAGAAGAAGCAATGACGAATTGCTTATACTATGTCTCTATGTTGATGATTTGTTGATAACAGGGAGTTCCAAGAAGGAGATCGAAGATTTCAAAAATGACCTGAGTAAGGAGTTTGAAATGTCAGACTTGGGAAATCTCTCATATTTCCTTGGCATCGAATTCTACAAGACAAGTAGAGGTTTGATGATGCACCAAAGAAGATATGCAGGCGAGATACTCAAGAGATTTGAGATGCAAGATTGCAACCAAACTTCTACTCCAGCTGAGCCCAGATTGCAACTGTCGAAGGATTCAGATGAAGATGATGTTGACCCAACCCAATACAGAAGACTTATTGGGTCACTTAGATACCTTTGGCACACAAGGCCTGACTTAGCATACAGTGTTGGTATGATAAGTAGATCCATGCAGAAACCAAAGGTATCACACCTAGTAGCGGCGAAGAGGATACTGAGGTATCTGAAAGGAACTCTCGACTATGGCATTTTGTTTCCAGCAGCTGATGAAGGAAAAGAATGCAAGTTAGTGGGATACACAGACTCCAGTTGGTGTAGTGATGCTGAGGATCGAAAATCCACAGCTGGATATGTGTTTATGTTAGGTGGTGCACCAGTTGCTTGGAATTCGAGAAAGGAACCAGTGGTGGCATTATCATCATGCGAAGCAGAATATATAGCTGCTTCCCTTTATGCATGTCAAGCAACTTGGATGGTGAACTTGGTCGAAGAAATCACAAGGAAGAACCATGGAGCAATTACCATGAAGATAGACAGCATGTCAGCTATCAACTTGGCAAAGAATCCAATAGCTCATGGTCGAAGCAAGCACATCGAAATGAGGTTCCATTATCTCCGAGAGAGGGTAGCAAAAGGGAAGATGAAGTTGGAACACTGCAGAACTGAGAATCATATTGCAGATATCATGACGAAGGGAGTGCAGGTCGAAGCCTTCAGAAGACTAAGGACCATGATGAATGTAGACAGTTTAGACACAATGAATTAGGTGGTGTGTTAAATATAATTCATTGTGTAAACAGATTAGATTTGATATCATATGATTAATTTGATATGATATGATTAGATATCATATGATTAGATTTGATATCATATGATTAGATTTGATTTAGAATATTTTGGGCCTTTTATGTTTTGGGCTAGTGTAAACCTAAAACTATAAATAGGGTGTCTTGCTTTGTATTCTACATCACAACAGAACAGATTTCACAGTTGCAGTTAGCAAGTGAAAGTTCAATAAGAAATCCCACAGTTGTGGGTAACACATTCTCTTCAAATATTTCTTCTCTCATTCTTCTCTTTCTTTTTTGTTATTCTTCTTCTCTTTTGTTGTTCTTGATAATTACTTGTTATTACCATCATTATCATATTGTGGGTTTGTTCATCAATCTTGAGATAAAGATTGAAGGGGATTCTTCATAGGGTATGAGGTGAATTTCCAACAGTTACATCCATTTAGCCATAAAATCTTATTCTCAACACATTGGGTCACAACCTCACCAAACTCCTGAAGAAAAAAAGAGGTTGACAGCCCAAATCACCCTCCTCATCAAGGGACCGAAAGGCCTCACCATCAAGTATGGGGCGATGATCTCTTCACTTCAATCCAACACTTCAACAAAAATATCAAACAGCTCCCACCAATAATTTCATATCATTACATTTAAAATAATTTCATTTGTTTTATTTCTAAATTTATGAAGCATGACTTAAAAGAAACATGGAAACAAATCGAGCTTTTATAGTTACCCATCAGCCACTCCATTGTGGATGCTCTAATGAAACCTAATTAAAACATCCGGAAATTTTTCTTTTTTATACTTTATGTTGATTGACATTCACTATTGATGAACATAAAACGGCCCCCTCTTTAGCCAGGCAATGCAACCACATTCCAGCTTCCATGTTAGGGTGATGTTGATACCATTGTCCAATGTAATCTCTTGATGATACTCTGAATTTATTAGTACTTGTGTTGGGTGGTCCTTACATATAGTACAGGGTGGAATAAAGAAGGAGGTGCCACGTGTTAGTGTATCTATCACAAAGTTAAGCATTTTGGATTAAAGCAAGAGGCAACATTGCGATAGGAACGGGATGCTATACCCCATCTTAGAATCACTTCTTACTACCACTCAAAACATCTCCATAACCCCTTTAGCTAACTTCCCATTCCTTCGACCCCACCAATTTGCTCTTCCTATGGAATATGCTTCAAAGAACATGATATTGTTTGCTCTTTTTTAGACTTTAAGACTCGTGTGTTAGTATATGTAAGTTTATTCATATATAAATATCACTCTCATTGTTTCTTTATAATATAATAACAAATTGATAGTTTTAGTGATACAATTCACAGAAGTTAGTATTATAAATTACAAAATGATAAACCGTGAATTGTGATTTGGAACAGAAAAATGCACCAATCTATGACTTCTGAGGGTTTTGAATCATCACTCTCTTCCCTGACTTCAGATTTTCATCACTTTTAGAACAAAATGTTAGGTATGTTCAACAATTTGAAATAAGAAATATAGTCTTATAAGGAATCATTCATTAGAGATTGAAGAAGAAATATCAGAGGTGGTGCTTTCACGGGCCATTTCAAAAGAATTGCATCTTAGATTCTTTTTCAATTAGCCAGTGCATTGACTTTTCCTATTCCAAAATGTCAAAAAGTAGATAAAATTAATTTAAATATATTGTTTAGATAAATGACTTATTAATAATATTATCTTTAACATTATTTTATATTTCATTTTGTAAATAGTTTGATAACACATTTTGTTAGATAATTATTTGGCTTTGATATTTAACTTAACGTATTTCAATAATGTGTGATAATACTAGTGCGATTAACCTAACTGAAAATTTAGTGGTACATTCTCGCACTAAACACGTTGAGAGTCCATTACCTTTATTTTTCTACCTAAAAACCGGTAGCCGATAATGTTTCTTCACCTTTTGAGTATATTGCCTCTATTTTCTACCCAGTAACCGGTAGCAAATGATTTTTCTCATTCCTTGTTGGTTGGTTATCCTTATTTTTACCCAGTGACCGGTAAAAGGTAATCCTTCCTCCCGAGCTTGTTGCCTTTATTTTTCTACCCAGTAACCGGTAGCATGTAACATTTGTCACTCTTTTGATTAGTTACCGTTATTTTTCTACCCAGTAACAGGTAGTTGATATATTTTTTACCCTATCCAGCAACTGATAGTTAGTAACCTTTTCCTCAGGTTTATTACTCTCGCTATGCTACTTAGTAACCAGTAGTTAGCAATGTTTCTTTTCCTACCCAGTAACATGTAGTTGATTCGTTCGTTAGTGGATTACTTTTTACTCAGTAACCGGTAATAAGTAATACGTCTCTTTGTTTTCTACCCAGTAACCGATAGATGACAATTCTTTCGTGTTTGTTACCCTTATTTTCTACTCAATGACCAGTAGAAAGTATTTTACCTCTTTTCTTCGGTTTGAGTATCTTCGCCTAGTAACCGGCAGTTGGTATCTCATCCCCGGTTAAGTCGTTCCCTTTCCTTTTTCGGAATAGGATCTTCCTCTTTTGTTTTCCCTGCGGAGTCTCTTTTCTTCTTTTTCTCCCCATCATTTCTTTGTCTCTTGTGGCTTATTTTCTCCCCACAGAGGTCTTGTGTCTGCATATCGTTAGCATAATCATATCATTTTATGGCGTAAAAATTGGGTTTATTTTTATATTTAAGTCTCTTCTATCTGGTCGAGAAATGGTGTCAATAATCATATCTCCGGATAGAAGAAACTTAAATAGGGGCAGCTGTAATACCCTAATTTTTACCCCTAAGATCCCACATATCATTTGCATCTCATTCCACAAACAAGATCGCAAGCTTTGGTTCTCTTGTCTTCCTCTGTGTATTTATTCTTGGGAGATCACCGGTCACCTTTATTTTCTTGTTTGTTTGATATTTGTTTGTGTTTATGTTTACTAACCATTAATCAAAATCTAAAAAAGTGTTTGTTTTTCCTTTACTAACTTTTGCAGGAAGAATTAGGATCAAGGATACCAATCAATAGTCCCTCAGCTCGAGTGAATTTCATCTGAACAAAGTCAAAGTTGCTATGCAAATAATTCAAAAGCACCTGATCAAGAGTCTCCTAAGATTTGATTGGCTTTTATTCAAGAGACTCCAAGTTTCATGTGTTTATCTCCATGTCTTCTTTGACAAGCAAAAGAATCGAGTTAGAGCCATGACAACACATCAAAAAGGCAATTTTTTTACCATTTTTGTCTGTGATAATCAATTACCAGTATTGGGTAATCGATTATCCTGTAAGCATTTTGTGAAAATTAGGAAAATTCAAATTATGCAGCATTTTTGGCACCAAATTCAAATGTTTCATCATGAGAATATTCTAGATCACTTCATTTTAATTTCCCTACCTCATCATAATTAATTCCCACCATACACCTTCACTAATCACCATTTGATCTTGATTTTCCCTCCAAATTCAAATTTCAAGACTAATTTTATTTCCAAACCAAATCCCAATCCACCAAATTTTCCAAGCCAAACTACTATAAATAGAGGCTTCATTTCTCTCATTTCACAAGATTTTGATAGCTAAAATCACCTTATCAAATTCCTTCTTGACCCTAAATTTTCTCCAATTACCAAATTCACCAAAGCTCTTTCTTCCTTTAAAAGTTAGTAAGTTCATCACTAGTGCTTACTAATCTTTGAGCTAAACCTTCATCCATTCACTTTTTCATCATTAATTTCAGTAGATCAAGGATTTGAAGTGTGGTTTATGGAGTTTATTTGAAGAATTTCCAGATTTAGAGTGGTAATTTCTTGATCCACCATTGTTGCTCTTGATACATCCTTCACAATATGATCTATTGTTGATTCTTGTTGCTTGATTTTTGGATCTTGTAAATTCTGTTCTATTGGTGTTGATTGTTGTTATTTTACTTGAATATTTGTGCTCAATTGCATCCTTGATCATGAGATGTTTGAAGAAATGATTGATCAAGTTTTTGCTCATTTTCAGCTTGATTTGTTGTTGTTTTAGCAGTGGTAATCGATTACCTCCTGGTGGTAATCGATTACACCGTGTTGTTTTTGACTTTTTGGCTTTGTTTTGGGATTGTTTTGGTTCTTTCTTCTTCTTCTTCTTCTTCCATTTCTTTTTGGTTTTTTTTTCTTGGAATGCACTTTTACAGGTCCATTTCCTCTTTAAATTCATTGGACTTAGGGTGTAGATGAAGTTGGATAAACATTCACTAATTTAAATCTATCTTTGAAGTGAATTGTTCAATTCATTTTAGGTGCTTTGAGTTAATGATATGTTTAATGCTTTAATCCACCAAGATGAGTGGATGAACTTAAAAATGGAATGATCTTAAAATTGTAATTCAACTTGGCATCCCCTCTCCTCTTTTTTTTTTTTTTGATCGATGAAAATCTTCAATATTGTTTGAACTTATTTCAAGTTCTTGATGAAGATGAGATCGTTACCTATTTTCTTTTCATGTAGTATTGCTTTCGGAGAGTGATCTACATGTCACTTCTCTAGCATACATTAGCACTAACATTTTTATTGACCGACCTCAGATAGTCGTGGTTTCTACATAAACTCGATTATGATTGTGTAACATAGCTCTAAATTGTCTCGTAATCAGAAAGTGATCGTTCGTGCTCAAAGTTATGTTTGAAAGTCCAAGTATGGTTGATTATTTGTCTTAGGTATATCACTTATGAAAATTGTAGTTAGAAGGCTTTGATTTTATCAATCCTCTAATGAGTTTTCATTAACTTTGGCTTAAGTGTATGAGTCAACCATCGTTGATTGTTAGAAAGTATGTTGTGGGGTATTGAGGAGTTAAGAGAGTATTGAGGATATTTAGAAAATGTATGATTAATTAGAATTATTTTGATAATAATAATAGTGGAATAATGTGAACAATCTTATTTAAATTATTATTATTATTTTAAATAAAATGAGTGGAACACTAAGGGAAAAATGGTAATGTTGGGTGGGATAAGTGAGGATGAAGTTGGGAAGACATGTTAAGGATCCTAAGAGTATGTTGAACAAAAGGGAAAATAGAGGAGTGAGAAATTCACTTTTGTACGATCGCATTTTGGAAGAGAGCTCTGAGGAAAGGAGAAACGAGGCTAGGGCTCAGAGAAACTCTGAAGAACTCAAGAGGAAGATCAGAATCGAACTATCTAAGGTATGAGGAGTATTTCTTTTTGTTGTAATGGATATAGATTGTAAATGTATATAATTAATTTTGGGGTTTTAGAGAATGGTGAGATTTTGACGAGAGTGAGATGTATTGTGATGAAATTGGGGTTTCTAGTTGTATTAAGATGTGATATATATGAAGTCTATGATTATGTGTTGTTATTGGATTGTAATTACTATGTGATTGGTGTGCATTTTCGTACTATGAGAGGTGGAAATCGCAAGCGGTTTGGATCTGGTTTGAGGCAGAAACGCAGAAGTAAAATTTGTTGATGCGCATGTTTCGTCGGGCAAGCAATGTGTTTCACCGAGCGAAACCGATTCTCTTGGAGGTCGCCAGGTGAAAGAGGAAGCGAATGAGGGGTAGAAAATAGGTGTTACTAGAATTTTTATGGGGGAGGGAATTCGACCCTGCTTCGTCGAGCGAAACCTAGGCGAGCGAGCTGCTTCGCCAGGCGAACACCAGGTGAGCAGAAGCTGTGTATTTTCTTTTCTTTGTGTATTTTGTGCTGCCTTGTGTGTTGTTATCAGTATGCTTTGAGTAATTGATGTGTTGTATGTTGATGATTATAACATGATAATTTGTGATGTAATATGAAGAATTGTGATGTATAACAATTATGTAATACCATGAGGTTTTGATGAATTTTCATGAATGATGATGCAACTTTGACGATCCTGTGGTGATGATAATTATGACGTTTTGCATCATGCATTCATAGCATGTTAGGACTTTGGTCCAGTGACGATGTTAGGACTTTGGTCCAGTGGTGGCTTCAATCCCATTGTGTGGATTGGGGTGTTTATGATGTGCTCCGGTTCTTGTGTAGAATCGATCTTATTGGTGGGGATCTTTGGAGGGTGATGGCCCAGTGTCCATAAAAATTGATGAATTGGTACCACATGCATGAGTCTATGTTGTTGCATTCCATACTATGTAACATTGCATAATGATTGAATAAATGTCTTACGTATGATATTATAAATTGATGGATGTTTTAGTGATGATTGTGATTTGATAGTATGATGATGTGATGAATGAATTAATGAGGATATTCGTGATTAATATATCTTATCTTTATATCTTATATAATGACTTGTGATTACTCACTCTACCTGTTTGACTGTTGCCTCCACGTGGATAACATGCAGGTGATTAGGATTAACTCTCTTGGTACGTGAAGATTAGCCTTGTAGTATGTTGATTATTTCCATTGATTAGAGGGTCTTGCTCTGATATGTAACATCGGGTCGGGACGTTTGAGTCGAACTTTATGTTTTAATTTCTTGTCGACATCATGACGCTATGATTTTCTTGTTTTTTAGACGTTTTGAGTTATGAACTATGTTATATTTTGATTTTTCTACTGCGTAGTGTTTAATTGAATCTATGATGATAGAACCCATGTTACGGAGCAGGACATTATTATGAAGTTTTATGACGAAATGTGGCACCCTTATGGCGACGTACTCTGATGTAATTGTTTATAATTATCGTGAATGTTCTTTGGGGTAGGAGGGTGTTACATGTATACTTTTAGGCATCACTGATCTATTTGGATATACAAATATTGTTATTTGTTTCATTTTGATTACCAATTATGGTTTCAAGCCTCAAAAGAAACTCATGCAAATGATCAATCAATAATGGACATGATCTTTAACTTACCAAGTCCCTTACTCATCCAATTAAGATCAAGAGATCTCATCCATCAAAAATCAAGCCCAAGTCTACATCATTTCAAGTCAAGCAAGCATCAAGATCATCAGCGCACCAAAATTAGGGTTTTGACCTAATTCAGCCCCTAATTTGACTTTTGGAGCAAGGCATGATCCAATACCTCAAGATATGTTTCAAGGACCTCAAATACATCACAATGGCTCATTCATATGATTGGATTGATCCAAAGAACTTAATTCATAAGCAATACAAAGATTCAAATTCATCTGAGCCACGAACTAGGGTTTTTGATGAAAAGTCAACGATACCTTTGACTTTTGACCAAGACATGATCTCAAACCTAGGGACATGACTCAAGACACTCAAAAACACCTTTAGAGTCCATCCATGATACAATTTAACCAAAGGGTTTGATTTCATAAGAGATCACAAAATTCAAAATTCATCTGATACAAAAGTCAATTGTACCCAAAATCAAGTTTGACTTTTGAAGTTTTTGGTCAACCATGGTTTCTTCAAGTCAAGAATGATAATAATATGTGATTTTAAGCATGATTCATCAAGAAAATTCATGAAAAGATAGGTTACTTGTAAAAAGGGCAACCGTAAAGAAGTGAAATTTTTCTAAGTTATGAAGAAAATCCTAATTTGGAGCAAACTTTGCAAGATCATAACTTCCAAACCAAGTAACCATTTCCTTGGATCCAAATATCAAATTGAAGAGCTTGTTACATACTAAAACTTTGTCACTTGGGATGAATCCCTAAAAAATGCATAGATTTTGAGATATGAAGCCATGAAGTTAAAGTTTCAAAACTTTTTGAACTTTGACACTTAGTGAAATTTTGGACAGAATCTGTTTTGTGTTTTAGCCAACTTTAAGGCCATTTTTCTCCAAGATCCAAGATGAATCAAAACTAAATGCAAACATCAAAGATGAATTACAACATACCAGCTGTCGCTACTCGAAAAAATGCAACGATGGGGAGGCGAGAATAAAGACAGAAGAGTCGCCACCGAACTTTATTTATTCCATGAGGGGAAAGGAAAGTATCGAGAAAACCTTAAGAAAGAAACAGATAAGATGGTCTCGCAACCAAAGAACGGGTTCGGAAGCCGGTTATGTGAAGGGAGGGTATTAACACCCCTTGCATCTATCGTACTCGATGGGAACCATTTGTTTATCGATGTGTGGAGGTATTTGCTAAAGGTTATTGCTTCAAAGAGTGTTCCTAGGGAGAGAGAAAGGCTAGAAACGGGGAAAGGAGAGGTAAAGGTGGAGAAGAGAGACTCGGTAGGACTTCACGGTCCTATGCTTACGTATTCTCAACAGATATGAGAAAGTCAGAGTCGACGTAGTTCGGGAAACTACGGGTAATGGGGGGAAGGTTGCTCGCCAAGACATCACCGTCTTGTGCCTACGTATTCTAATATGGTATGAGAAATCAGAGAAACATAGTTCGGAGAACTATTAACCGGTGTTTTTGTGGATGATGTTAACATATCGCATCCTAGCAGTTTAGGTGTATTGTTGCTCGCTCGTTGGAGACTTAGGTGTTACCTGTTTGCGGTAGAACAGACGTAACATATTCTTTTTGAAAAGAATAATTTTCGCCTACCGAGGCAAGATGTCACATTTGATTTGTGGAGTTGTTTTTTAGGGGTGAAATATGTCACCGAATAGTAATCCCTTGCGGGTACTACCCAATTCTTTATATCAAAGGATTTATTATGAAAAGGTGTGACGAATACAGTCGCGTCTTCGTATTGAAAGACGAGTATCGAGACCACACACTCTACAGTGAGTATCCTGGCACTCGGAGAGGAAGAAGTCTACACTCAATCCTCTCTCTTTAGTTCAATACAAAGAGAACTTCATTCTCTTATTAAAT
Organism: Lathyrus sativus; assembly: GCA_963859935.3. NCBI lineage: Eukaryota > Viridiplantae > Streptophyta > Magnoliopsida > Fabales > Fabaceae > Lathyrus > Lathyrus sativus. The sequence continues at coordinate 602,239,934 of OZ012738.1, forward strand.
ATGTTTTTGGTCTTGAATGGTAAGTGTTTTGCGATAGAAAACCCTAAAGGTAATGTCAAGCACTCGGGATAGGAGAAGGCCTACACCTAACTACTCCATGACCATTCAAGTTTTATTGTGAAAAGAGTTTGAAAAAAGCACTCAGTACGGGACCGAGATTTTAGGAGAAAAAGTTTCGAAAAGAAGTTTTGAAAAGATGCGGAAAAGATAGGAGGTGAATATACATAATACAGATAATGTACAAGATATATAACCAACAGTCCACCAATTTAGGGTTTTATCGTTTCAATATTTATTAAGTGTTATGAATAAAATGAGCAAGTGGAGGGTTAGATGACAGTATGCATAATATGACAGTATGGAGTATGAACAGTGATGATAATATGAACAAAACAATGTCAATAGAAAATATAAACAGAAAAATATGTGCGGTAATATAAAACAATAAAGTATTAATTGAATGTTAAAGTCGGAAGTTATTAATTAGTGAAACGAAAAAAGATCAAAGGGAATAAGGTCTCGTCTTAATTATAAACTCGCGTCGATTAATCAAAGGTAATCTCTCACGATTCCAAAGTATAGAAAAATAAATGATCATTTTCTACAGATTTGAAATAATGAAGATTAGCGACTTCGATAAATCGACATTTACAAATGTAAAGACTTCATCGACCGTAAAAAAGTAGGTTAAGACCGAAATAAATTCGAAAACAAAATTAAACCTCGTCTTAATCGCAAACTTCATGTTAATTAATCGAAGGGAACCTCTCAAGATCTCAAAGTAGAGAAAATGACCCAAATGGTCATTTTCTTTAGATATGAAATAATGAAGGTTTCAACATCCTCGAGAATTAACGTTTGACGAATCGGAGACTTCATCGGTTTGAAAACAAAGGTTGAAATGAAGAAGAAACAAGGAGAAGAAAAGGTGGGTGGTCTCGGATCCATCATTATCTATCACTAGTTTGACTAATAACGATTTACGGAGGTCTCTTCATCGACCAAAAAGCGACTAAAAGAACTAAAGATGAATAGAAATCGAAAATGAAAAGTAAATGAAAACTTGGTCTTGGATCTATCGTTTTTCATCAATAATTTGACGGAAAAACTTAGAGGTCTCTTCATCGACCAAAACGAAGAAATACGAAAATAAATCCTCAATGATAAATAAAAATATTAAAATCTAAATTAATAATTTCTTAAAAATCTAATTTAATGAAATATTAAAACTTCTAACAAACTAAAATTAGAAAAATAACATATTAAACTAAAAACTAAATAGAAAATATATTAAAATCTAAAAAAGGGTTTAAAATACATTTTAATTCAAAATAAAAGGGGGGGGGGGGGGGGTAAGTCAGAAACTAGAGATATTAAATATGAACAACAGATGGGCTTTTTGGCCCATCACACTGCACACTCATGAGTCAAGCCAAAAACAACAAAAAAACATCAGTATTTTTCTTAAGCAATATCAGCACACATCGTTTTCTGAACAAATAAAAAAAATGCTATTTTGTGAAAATGGCCACCGTTAATCATCAGTTTCAAAATAGATTCAAAAGGGTCATGGTAGAAATCAAGTCAGAAATCAGATCAACATTCGCCTAAGCGAATCCGCGAGCATCAACCTTCTATTTTCGTGCAAATCCATTCTCTCCCTCTCTCGTGCTTCTGATTCCAGATTTGGTTTCAGTTATTGAATGGATTCAGTTTTGGTTAATGGTTGAGGAATGAATGGGTTGTTAACTGGGTTTCGCAGGTTGGTAAAAGAAGATGGGGAGGACGGGTGAGTTCACGGCTGAATACGTGTGCGACGCGAAGGTTTTTAAGACGAGTTTGGGTGGTTGTTGTTGATGTTGTTGTGGATTGAAGAAGACTGGGGCGAGCGGTTTTGGAGAAGATTTGAGAAGATGGAGAGAGTACATCAAGACGACGAGTGGGAGAAGGGGAAGACTTAGTTGAAGATGGTTCATGGTTCGGATGAGATAGAGGTTGGAAGGGTTGCGTTTTGTGAAAGAGGAATCTGCGGCGGAATGGGTTTGGCTGTGTTGAAGGCAGTGAATAGTGATTGGGGAAAAAAAATCTGGTGGCTGCTAGGGTTTTTCCATGGAAGGGGACAATGAATAGTCCCGACCCTATATACTGTAGCCATGTGTCCTTGCTTTTTTTTTTTTTGTCTTTTTCTGTTGGTTAATTCTGATTAATAATAATTCTAAAACTATATTAAACCTATTTCTAATAAATCCAATCTAATTACATTCTAACCAACTCTAATTTTAATTCAAACTAACTAACTTACTTACTATTCTAACTTAATAAAAATCCTAGTACTAATCTAATATTAAAAACTAATAATTAACTATTTTAATTAAATTCTAAATTCTATTTTAATCTAATTAAAACTAGCTAACTCTAATATATATATATATATATATATATATATATATATATATATATATATATATATATATATATATATATATATATATATATATATATATATATATATATATATATATATATATATATATATATATATATATATATATATATATATATATATATATATATATATATATATATATATATATATATATATATATATATATATATATATATATATATATATATATAAACTGTTTTTAATTCTAACAGATTCTAATTAATAATCTATTTCTAAATTCTAATTTAATTCTGATGAAATAAAAATTTATTCAAATAATTCTATTTTAATTCTAAATTTTAAATTCATTTGATTCTAAATTAAAATTCTATATTAAATAAAAAACTAAATAAATTCTAAACAAATAAATCTATTCCTAATTCTAAATCTAATTGAAATTCTAAGTTAAACTTCTATATTAAATAAAAAAACTAAATAAATTCTAAACAAATAAATCTATTCCTAATTAAATATTAAATATTTAAAACATGAAACGAATCAAAAAAAACCACGAAACAAAAACGGAAAAAGGGCGAACACCGAAACGCACTAAAATTATCAGCACAGACTAAACCACCGGGAAGAGTACGACCTTCTTTCGATTTCGATATCGAACTTATCACTTGAACTGGTTTAAACTGTTTAAAATGCGACAAAGCGGCTGTAATCCCGATAAACCCATTCTGGCTGATAACATGGACAACATGCGAGAAATGATCAACCTAGATGATATGCAGATGAATGCGAAGCAAAAACCAGTCAAGGTTAGCAAAAGGCGAGGGCAAATTTTGGGGTGCAACAGCTGCCCCTATTAAAATAGCTTAGACCTGAAGGGACGAAAAGCAACCGCTTTTAGACATTCAAGGTAATAGATGATTGAATACAAAAAGAATCCGAAAAAGTACACACAAAGGTAAAAAACAACGGGTACCAACCAAAAGTTGGGATAACCGTCACAATAACCGATTACAATGATAACAAGGGCTATTAACCAAAAGTCAGAATCACCAAAGAGCTATGTCCGAAAGTTATCAAGAAGAGGCTACTAACCAAGAGTTAGGATCACCAAGAAAAGAGACTACCAACGACCAAAAGTCAAAACAAAAGCTACTAACCAAAATTTAGGATCGCCAAAAAAAGATTATCATCGATCAAAAGTCGGAACAAAAGCTACTAACCAAAAGTTAGGATCGCCAAAAAAAGATTATCATCAACCAAAAGTCGGAACAAAAGCTACCAACCAAAAGTTAAGATCGCCAGAAAAAGATTATCATCGATATAAAGTCGGAACAAAACCTACTAACCAAAAGATAGGATCGCCAGAAAAAGATTATCATCGACCAAAAGTCGGAACAAAAGTTACTAACCAAAGGTTATGATCGCCAGAAAAAGATTATCATCGACCAAAAGTCAGAATAAAAGCTACTAACCAAAAGTTAGGATCGCTAGAAAAAGATTATCATCGACCAAAAGTCGGAACAAAAGCTACTAAACAAAATTTAGGATCGATAGAAAAAGATTATCATCGACCAAAAGTCGGAACAAAAGCTACTAACCAAAAGTTAGGATCGCCAGAAAAAGATTATCATCGATCAAAAGTCGGAACAAAAGCTACTAATTAAAAGTTAGGATTGCCAAAAAAAGATTATCATCGACCAAAAGTCGGAACAAAAGTCACTAACCAAAAGTTAGGATCGCTAAAAAAAGATTATCATCGACCTCAAGTCGGAATAAGAGCTATTAACCAAAAGTTAGGATCGCCAGAAAAAGATTATCATCAACCAAAAGTCGGAACAAAAGCTACTAACCAAAAGTTAGGATCGCCAGAAAAAGATTATCATCGATCCAAAGTCGTAACAAAAGCTACTAACCAAAAGTTAGGATCGCCAGAAAAAGATTATCATCGACCAAAAGTCGGAACAAAAGCTACTAACCAAAAGTTAGGATCGCCAGAAAAAGATTATCATCGACCAAAAGTCGGAACAAAAGCTACTAACCAGAAGTTAGGAATGTCAGAAAAAGATTATCATTGACCAAAAGCTACTAACCAAAAGTTAGGATCGCTAGAAAAAGATTATCATCGACCAAAAGTCAGAACAAAGATATTAACCAAATGTTAGGATCTCTATAAAAAGATTATCATCGACCAAAAGTCGGAACAAAAGCTACTAACCAAAAGTTAGGATCGCCAGAAAAAGATTATCATCGACCAAAAGTCGGAACAAAAGTTACTAACCAAAAGTTATGATCGCCAGAAAAATATTATCCTCGACCAAAAGTCAGAATAAAAGCTACTAACCAAAAGTTAAGATTGCCAAAAAAAGATTATCATCGACCAAAAGTCGGAACAAGAGCTACTAACCAAAAGTTAGGATCAATAGAAAAAGATTATCATCGACCAAAAGTCGGAACAAACGCTACTAACCAAAAGTTAGGATCACCAGAAAAAGATTATCATCGACCAAAAGTCAGAACAAAATCTACTAACCAAAACTTAGGATCGCCAGAAAAAGATTATCATCGACCAAAAGTCGGAACAAAAGCTACTAACCAAAAGTTAGGATCGCCAGAAAAAGATTATCATCGACCTAAAGTCAGAATAAGTGCTATTAACCAAAAGTTAGGATCGCCAGAAAAAGATTATCATCGACCAAAAGTCGGAACAAAACCTACTAACCAAAAGTTTAGATCGCCAAAAAAAGATTATCATCGACCAAAAGTCGGAATAAAAGCTACAAACCAAAAGTTAGGATCGCCAGAAAAAGATTATCATCGACCAAAAGTCAGAACAAAAGCTACTAACCAAAAGTTAGGATCGCCAGAAAAAGATTATCATCGACCAAAAGTCGGAATAAAAGCTACTAACCAAAAGTTAGGAATGCCAGGAAAAGATTATCATTGACCAAAAGTTAGGATCGCTAGAAAAAGATTATCATCGACCAAAAGTCAGAACAAAAGATATTAACCAAAAGTTAGGATCTCCATAAAAATATTATCATCGACCAAAAGTCGGAACAAAAGCTACTAACCAAAAGCTAGGATCGCCAGAAAAAGGTTATCATCGACCAAAAGTCGGAACAAAAGCTACTATCCAAAAGTAAGGATCTCCAGAAAAAGATTATCATCGACCAAAAGTCGGAACAAAAACTGCTAACCAAAAGTTAGACAACCTCGACACGAAGTCGGAACAAAAAATGCTAACCAAAAGCCTCGACACGAAGTCGGAACAAAAACTGCTGACCAAAAGTTAGACAGCCTCGACACGAAGTCAAAACAAAAACTGCTAACCAAAAGTTAGACAGCCTCGACACGAAGTCAGAACAAAAACTACTAACCAAAAGTTAGACAGCCTCGACACGAATTCAGAACAAAAACTGCTAACCAAAAGTTAGACAACCTCGACACGAAATCGGAACAAAAACTACTAACCAAAAGTTAGACAACCTCGACACGAAGTCAGAACAACAACTGCTAACCAAAAGTTAGACAGCCTCGACACAAAGTCGGAACAAAAACTACTGACCAAAAGTTAGACAAAAGTCGAAACAACATCCAGGATAAGCAGGAAGTAGAATCAACTGATTTATAACCTGAAAAGAGAACTCCGCCGGGAAAAGAGAAACTTAAACAAGCAAACTCTGTTGGAGAGTAAAGGTAAGATGAAAGCGTATATCAATGATTCTTGTTGGGGTTAAGTACCACAAAGACTCATGAATTTTGCCATTATCTGCTGGAGAGAGGTTTGGCAACAAAAGTATCAAAACTGGCTTATGCTTCACATGCATATGTTTGAATATGGCATAATGCTCCACACGAAATAGAAATACTACGCATTTAACGATGAAAATGCAAAGATGATAACTATATGCAGAAATGAAGATGCAGGCTCGGGCTGCCACGGAAAGAAAGATGCCCCAAGTATGATTGGACTTTGTTGGTAAAGACAGGTGAAACCTGATGGTTATTGATTTTTGGAAGGTGACATCTTTCTGGGTACTAATGAGGATTATATTTTCGAGTGAGGTGCCATAGGGGTTGGAATTTAGATTTTCTGTGGTTGCCAATACAAATTGGGTTTTCGGTTTCTGTGATGGGTTAGGTACAAATGACGTTAGGACGCGTCTTGTCTGGATACAAGGTTGGAAAATGTCTTATCTAGATACAAGGTTGGAAAATGTCTTGTCTGGATACAAGGTTGGAAAATGTCTTGTCTGAGTAAAAGGTTTAAAAGTGACTTGTCTAGATACAAGGTTTATGGTGTCTTGTATGGATACAAGGTTTATGGTTGAAAGGTCAGGGAATGGTTAACATGACTTCCCGACATTCGTCTTGAACTTGAAGGTTGACTGAACCTGCTTGAATACCTCTGAAAAATATGGAGAAGAAATGTTCCTTTGTCTCCACTTTGCCTCAGCATGTGGGTTCTCTGTAAAAATCCTCCTTAGAAGGAGACCTGGAATCTTTGTACCCTGATGGTTTAAGATGAACTGCCTTACCATTTTGAGCCTCGGAGAGGTGCTTCAGATTGATTGCCTTCTGGATAAGGATAAGTTCTGTACTCTTGGGGTGGCCTGCCCTAGCCTTGAAGTGATTTTACCCATGATTGACTGACCTTTGAGAGATTTATTGAATCTCAACCCGATTGCTCCAGATTTGCCGATTTGTGAAATAACGTCTTTGACTTAACTTCGAGAGATTTGATGAATCTCGACCTGGTTGCCCCAGATTAACTAGATCTTGGAATGGCTGGCTCCCTTTATGTGATCCCTTGACATGCCCCTGATCAATTGAGCATTCAGGCGCTTTGCATCTTATCTTGATCAAACTTTCCATTGTAGAAACTCTCCTGATGTCAAGTGCTTACTCGCAAGTAAAACAATTCGTTTTGAAAAGATAATATTAATGCAATGCATATGACAGTTTTGAAATCCAAGTTTGTTCACCAGAAAAAAGATTTGTGACATTTAGTGAACGCATCACTTATCAAAATGTCAATGCTAATACCCACAGGGTAAGAGAATCCTTTTAGGAGTCAGTTTCAACGCGATCTTTACCAAAGTATGCTTTCGAAACAAACCTGCTTCAATTAGGTCTTTTGAAGGTTGTAACGTGGCCTAGTTCACGGTTTTGAGAAAGAAAGGATATGAGGCTCAAATTTTTTTAACCCACCCATTCTCCTTGATGTTCTTCAGTCCTATGTTCAGCTAATTTGGCACAAGTGCTCACCTCTCAAAGGTTTGAATGACTGGAGTGATGGTTAAGGAAACCACAAGTTTTTAGAGTGACAATCACTCGCTTTTCGTCTTTGGTGTCTGGAGTCACACGACTTGTTATTCATCATTTTTTATTTCCCTATTTTTTCCTGGAATGACCCTTTTGGATATATCTTTTTGACTTTGAAGTCCAGCGGGATGCCCTAATTTTTGCCTAAGCCACTTGTTTTCAAGTTATCGACTTAGCGGGCTTCTTATTTTTTTTTTTCATTCTCTTTTTCAGAACAAATCGTGTGACACCGGCTTGTCTGACTTGTTTGAAAGGGTTGTGACTGCCTAACTCCCTGGCTAGTGAGGGATAACCACTGTGGTTTTTTAGGTACAACCTCTACAGGTGTGATTGATCCTCGAACGGGAATACTCCTTTCGCAATTTGGATGCTTGGTCAAATTAACTGACATCTACCCTGCCCCAGGTTAAGATCGAGAGTTTTTCGTTCTCAGAAAAGAACTCCTACTACTAGGCTCAAAGGGGTTGACAAGGGATTATCTTCCTTATATCTCTGGTGTTTAGGAATTTGAAACAATTCATGTACATCATCAGTAGAGGTTTTATTCAAAAGCGTACAATCGAAAGTTTTGCGTCTTTCAAGTTCGTCATCCTCCCCCGAATTCCGCTTAAACAAGCGTTTAACATTAATAAAAAAGTATTGAGTGAACACTGATGGATTTAATCAAAACATGCATATTCATTTCATCATCATTATAAATTGAAAAGAAATAAGTTCGCACTTTAACAGAAAAGAAACTACAAATGCAAAGAAATGACATGATATAAATGATTGCCAGCTTCAGGGAACTGGGCTTTTCAATCTTGATTTGCTACTGAACTAGACATCTTAATAATTGCTCGTCGAATTCAGTCTAATACTCTTCTGAACATCTGCTCTCGGTGAATTCCTCCATAACATGAACCGATGAACCCACATGACTGGATAAAGGAGGATTGTTGATCTGAATACCCTGAGGTGTGACTGAGAACATATTGGAATCAAGCAGAGTCTAAATCTTGCTCTTAAGCACCTTACAATCTTCGGTTGAATGTCCCTGCGCTCCAGCATGGTAACCACAGTGGGCCTTGACATTAAAACCTGGAGGATATAGAGGGATCACTAGATTAATCTCCTTCGACACTATCAACCCACCTTTGATCAGATCTGGCAAGATCTGACTATACGACATCGACAACTGAGTGAAGTGCCTCTCTGGCTTCCTAGGTCTTTGTCGAGCGTGCTGACACAGCTGACGGTGATATGGCCATTGACTCTGGAGGGGAACAAATATCTGATACACAGACCCAACAGATTGTTGATTCTAAACAGTCGAACTGTCTGAAGACTGAATCTGAGGTATCGGGGATTCCCAGATGGAATTACTTTCTTTCTCCCATTCTTCTCGAGAACTGGAAATTGATTCATTTTCACAAACTGAGATGTCTGAGGTGCAATAACATCGTCATTAACTAGAGTTGTATGAATGTTGGCTTCTCCCCTTGTCATGGTTGTCATGGCTTCTGTGATCTGATCTAGCTGATTCTTCATCAATTCAAACTCTGCCCTTGTAACAATCGAATTCTGCTCTCCTGAGTTCATAATTCTTCTAAAAGCTAATTCAAGTCCAATGCGAGTGTTGGGAAATTGACTGCGGGCTAGAAAAAAGAGTGGTGAGCTTCTCTGTTCTGGCCGAGGATGGATATGCAAAAATGAGATGCTAATGCAATGCAATGCAATATGAAATGCAACAGACGCGGGATCAAGGTCACAGATCCTGCAAGACAATACAACGAGATATCTCTCACCTCTGGCGGGCAATCTACTGGTTTATAAGAGGGTATCCCAAAGGCTTTAAACAAAGTCCTATGCACTAACCCTCAAAATTTTCCATCATAACGATGATTCATAAGACGATAATCCCTTTAAAGGATGAACACATAGTTATGTTTTAGTAACCTTCGGAATAAGGTTCTACGAAAAGGTCCTCGGAGTCAAGGGCTCCCTGGTTGGAAATAAAGACGTCGTTACGACTACTCGTAAGACATAATCATCCCAAAGGGGCCTCATCTGAGCGGTGGAATTCAAACTAACTCAACGAGTACTAAGTCTCGCAAATTAGAAAGAAACCACCTCCTAACTTAGTGTATACTAGAATGCTCGGGTGGAAAGCTTTTATCCTCAAAAACCACCCAAATAAACCCAATAGGTAAGAGGAACACATCACAATAAACAATAAAAGCAAATAAATCAAACATGCGACAAACAAACTAGTCTTGGCTTGCTAGGTGTCCCCAGCAGAGTCGCCAGCTGTCGCTACTCGAAAAAATGCAACGACGGGGAGGCGAGAAGAAAGACAGAAGAGTCGCCACCAAACTTTATTTATCCCATGAGGGGAAAGGAAAATATCGAGAAAACATTAAGAAAGAAACAGATAAGATGGTCTCGCGACCAAAGAACGGGTTCGGAAGCCGGTTATGCGAAGGGAAGGTATTAGCACCCCTTGCATCCATCGTACTCGATGGGAACCATTTGTTTGTCGATGTGTGGAGGTATTTGCTAAAGGTTATTGCTTCAAAGAGTGTTCCTAGGGAGAGAGAAAGGCTAGAAACGGGGAAAGGAGAGGTAAAGGTGGAGAAGAGAGACTCGGGAGGACTTCGGGATCCTATGCCTACGTATTCTCAACAGATATGAGAAAGTCAGAGTCGATGTAGTTCGGGAAACTACGGTTAATGGGGGGAAGGTTGTTCGCCAAGACATGACCGTCTTGTGCCTACGTATTCTCATATGGTATGAGAAATCAGAGCAACATAGTTCGGAGAACTATTAACCGGTGTTTTGTGGATGATGTTAACATAGTGCATCCTAGCAGTTTAGGTATATTGTTGCTCGCTAGTTGGAGACTTAGGTGTTACCTGTTTGCGGTAGAATGGACGTAACATATTCTTTTTGAAAAGAATAATTTTCGCCTACCGAGGCAAGATGTCACATTTGATTTGTGGAGTTGTTTTTTAGGGGTGAAATATGTCACCGGATAGTAATCCCTTGCGGCTAGTACCCAATTCTTTATATCAAAGGATTTATTATGAAAAGGTGTGACGAATACAGTCGCGTCTTCGTATTGAAAGACGAGTATCGAGACCACACACTCTACAGTGAGTATCCTGGCACTCGGAGAGGAAGAAGTCTACACTCAATCCTCTCTCTTTAGTTCAATACAAAGAGAAATTCATTCTCTTATTAAATATGTTTTTGGTCTTGAATGGTAAGTGCTTTGCGATAGAAAACCCTAAAGGTAATGTCAAGCACTCGGGATAGGAGAAGGCCCACGCCTAACTACTCCATGACCATTCAAGTTTTATTGTGAAAAGAGTTTGAAAAAAGCACTCAGTACGGGACCGAGATTTTAGGAGAAAAAGTTTCGAAAAGAAGTTTTGAAAAGATGCGGAAAAGATAGGAGGTGAATATACATAATACAGATAATGTACAAGATATATAACCAACAGTTCACCAATTTAGGGTTTTATGGTTTCAATATTTATTAAGTGTTATGAATAAAATGAGCAAGTGGAGGGTTAGATGACAGTATGCATAATATGACAGTATGGAGTATGAACAGTGATGATAATATGAACAAAATAATGTCAATAGAAAATATAAACAGAAAAATATGTGCGGTAATATAAAACAATAAAATATTAACTGAATGTTAAAGTCAGAAGTTAGTAATTAGTGAAACGAAAAAAGATCAAAGGGAATAAGGTCTCGTCCTAATTATAAACTCGCATCGATTAATCAAAGGTAATCTCTCACGATTCCAAAGTATAGAAAAATGTTCCAAATGATCAATTTCTATAGATTTGAAATAATGAAAATTAGCGACTTCGATAAATCGACATTTACGAATGTAAAGACTTCATCGACCGTAAAAAAAAGTAGGTTAAGACCGAAATAAATTCGAAAACAAAATTAAACCTCGTCTTAATCGCAAACTTCAGGTTAATTAATCGAAGGGAACCTCTCAAGATCTCAAAGTAGAGAAAATGACCCAAATGGTCATTTTCTTTAGATTTAAAATAATGAAGATTTCAAGTTCCTCGAGAATTAACGTTTGACGAATCGGAGACTTCATTGATTCGAAAACAAAGATTGAAATGAAGAAGAAACGAGGAGAGGAAAAGGTGGGTGGTCTCGGATCCATCATTATCTATCACTAATTTGACTAATAACGATTTACGGAGGTCTCGTCATCGACCAAAAAGCGACGAAAATAACTAAAGATGAATAGAAATCGAAAATGAAAAGTAAATGAAAACTTGGTCTTGGATCTATCGTTTTTCATCAATAATTTGACGAAAAAACTTAGAGGTCTCTTCATCGATCAAAACGAAGAAATACAAAAATAAATCCTCAATGATCAATAAAAATATTAAAATCTAAATTAACAATTTCTTAAAAATCTAATTTAATGAAATATTAAAACTTCTAACAAACTAAAATTAGGAAAATAAGATATTAAACTAAAAACTAATAGAAAATATATTAAAATCTAAAAAAGGGTTTAATATACATTTTAATTCAAAACAAAAGGGGGGGGGGGGGTTAGTAAGAAACTAGAGATATTAAATATGAACAACAGATGGGCTTTTTGGCCCATCACACTGCACACTCACGTGTCAAGCCAAAAACTACAAAAACTAACCTCAGTATTTTTCTTGAGCAATATTAGCACACATCGTTTTCTGAACCAAGAAAAAAAACGCTATTTTATGAAAACGGCAACCGTTAATCATCAGTTTCAAAATAGAATCAAAAGGGTCATGGTAGAAATCAAGTCAGAAATCAGATCAACATTCAAGCCTAAGCGAATCCACGAGCATCAACCTTCTATTTCCGTGCAAATCTGTTCTCTCCCTCTCTCGTGCTTCTGATTCCATATTCGATTTCAGTTATTGAATGGATTCAGTTTTGGTTAATGATTGAGGAATGAAGGGGATGTTGGCTGGGTTTTGCAAGTTGGTTGAAGAAGATGGGGAGGACGGGTGAGTTCGCGGCTGAAAACATGTGCGACGCGAAGGTTTTTGTGACGAGTTTGGGTGGTTGTTGTTGATGTTGTTGTGGATTGAAGAAGACTGGGGTGAGCGATTTTGGAGGAGATTTGAGGAGATGGAGAGAGTACAGCAAGGCGGCGAGTGGGAGAAGGGGAAGACTTAGTTGAAGATGGTTCGTGGTTCGGATGAGATAGAGGTCGGAAGGGTTGCGTTTTGTGAAAGAGGGATCTGCGACGGAATGGGTTTGGCTGTGTTGAAGGCAGTGAATAGTGATTAGAAAGAAAAATCTGGCAGCTGCTAGGGTTTTTTAAGGGAAGGGGACAATGAATAGTCCCGACCCTATATACTGTAGCCATGTGTCCTTACTTTTTTTGTCTTTTTCTGTTGGTTAATTCTGATTACTAATAATTCTAAAAATATAATAAACCTATTTCTAATAAATCCAATCTGATTACATTCTAACCAACTCAAATTTTAATTCTAACTAACTAACTTACTAACTATTCCAACTTAACAAAAATCCTAATTCTAATCTAATATTAAAAGCTAATAATCAACTAATAATTAACTATTCTAATTAAGTTCTAAATTCTATTTTAATCTAATTAAAACTAACTAATTTTAATAAGGAAAATCTATCTATATATATATATATATATATATATATATATATATATATATATATATATATATATATATATATATATATATATATATATATATATATATATATATATATATATATATATATATATATATATATATATATATATATATATATATATATATATATATATATATATATATATATATATATATATATATATATATATAAACTAATTCTAATTAATAATCTATTTTTAAATTCTAATTTAACTCTAATGAAATAAAAATCTATTCCAATAATTCTATTTTAATCCTAAATTTTAAATTCATTTGATTCTAAATTAAAATTCTATATTAAATAAAAAACTAAATAAATTCTAAACAAATAAATATATTCCTAATTCTAAATCTAATTGAAATTCTAAATTAAAATTCTATATTAAATAAAAAACTAAATAAATTCTAAACAAATAAATTTGTTCCTAATTAAATATTAACTATTAAAAACATGAAACAAATAAAAAAAAACTACGAAACGAAAACGGGAAAAGGGGCGAACACTGAAACGCACCAAAATTATTAGCACGGACTAAACCACCAGGAAGAGTATGACCTTCGTTCGATTTCGACATGGAACTTATCACTTGAATTGATTTAAACTGTCTAAAATGCGAATAAAGCGGCTGTAATCCCGATAAACCCATTCCGGCTGATAACATGGACAACATGCGAGAAATGATCAACCTAGATGATATGCAGATGAATGCGAAGCAAAAACCAGTCAAGGTTAGAAAAAGGCGAGGGAAAATTTTGGGGTGCAACACCAGCTTTCCAAAATGTCCAAGAACATCATCTAATTCCATTTGAGCAAGAAGATATGAAGTGTACAAGACACCTTGCTACAACTGTTTTACAAAACCAGATTTGGCATTTTCTTGTAATACACGATTTTGGAGTCAAGTGCAATGATCATGATCTTACCAATTCAACAAACATCATGTTGAATCATAACAAACCTACAAGATAGAGCCAAAGAGTCAAGAAGAATCTCATTGGAATGATGGAGTTTTGTCATATATGCCTTGCATTTAAGATTCATTTATATGCGATAGTGCATATTCAACAAAGCCATTCTCCTTAGTCAAGATAACTGCTTAAACAACAATAAACAATCTGAAGAATATGGATTTGGTCAAAAGCTAAGCTAGGCTATTGCAAGTGGTAATTGTACCCTGGCATGAAAGTAATAACACATTGTCAAAAACATTGAATGAGCTCTTATCCACCAAGCCATCCCTATTCAGACAAGACAAACTCATTCACCTATAAATAGAGGCCACATTACAACATTCAGATCACCCCAAAACAACATAACACTTGTTTTCTCTCATCTCTTTTTTTCACTCCAAGTTTTCAAAACCAGAGCTTTTTTTCTCAAACTTTTGATTCAAACACATCATATATGTCATGTATAAGTGATCCAAACACTTAAACACTGCCTATAACATCAATTGCATCAAAATCATATCTCATCCTAACCAAGCTACAATTGGATTCGAGCCCATCAATCCAGAAGGTTCCATCCATTCCAAGCACATCAACACAATCCTTGAGGTCTAGGGAAGTTGTCCAGATCATCATTTCACATCTGTAACACCTACAACTGAGGATTCGATCTCCTCTTGCAAGGTAATCCTGAAGCTTTTCAAAATCTATGAATCATGCATCATAAATGTTATTTCAAGTTACCAATATGCTTCTGGTAGTTCATAGATCATTTAGCCTCAATCAATTGTTGTTTATCTTACATGTATAGGATTTCATATAAGTTTTTTAAAATTCTAGGGTTCCTGCGTTCATGCATAATAACTCACTTCATACTAAAAAGAAAAGAAATGAAATACCACCATTGAGTTCCTTGTTTAAAAACAAGTGTTTTTCATGTGTACATCATCCAATTTC
Organism: Lathyrus sativus; assembly: GCA_963859935.3. Taxonomy (NCBI): domain Eukaryota; kingdom Viridiplantae; phylum Streptophyta; class Magnoliopsida; order Fabales; family Fabaceae; genus Lathyrus; species Lathyrus sativus. The sequence goes on from OZ012738.1 coordinate 602,255,261, forward strand.
ATTACAGAATGAGGGAGTTAGCATAGTTTTTGCAAAACCGGCTGGAGGTTGAAAATGAAGTTCTTCGCGCGCAAAATTTAAATTTCCCACGCATTTATCATATATAATCAATTGGTTGTGTTTAATCATCACCAGTACATGTTGGCTTAGTTGGCCAAGGCGTGTTTTGAGAGTCGGATCCATGAGGGCGTGGGTTCAAACCCCACCTATGTCATTTTTTTTTACCATTTTTCATATTTTCTCATTTTTCATATTAAAATTCAAATAATTGTTTTAATATTTAAAATTAATTATTTTTAAATGATTTTTTGCGCACATGTCACTCATACACTCTATCATTTTTATTCACCACAAAATTACAAAAAATGATTTTATTTAACCACTTTTCATTAAGTTGAAAATAAGTGCTTTTTTATGATTAAAATCTTGAAAGAATGATTTTTCTTTCTAATAGTTTTTAACCTAACTCATTTTTGAGTTTCATATGGATAAATATACTTTTTTTAAAAACTTGTTTTAAGATCACAACATGTTTATCTTGGCTCACACGCCATTTATACCATGTTTTAAATCATCTTTCTTTTGAAAACACCTTTGATTAAAATTAGGATATTAGAGTGTAAGACCCATTACCTTTCACATTTTTCAAATCATCGAAATTCATTGGCCTCTATTAGAGTGTAAGACCCATCACTTTTCACATTTTTCAAAATTAATTATTTTAAATCACAGGCCTTTATTTAGAGTGTAAGTTTCATCCCTCTCTTTCAAAATCATCACAACTTCAAACCTCTTTGGGTCTCTGTTAAAGTGTAAGACACATTACCTTCTTCAAACCTCTTTGGTCCTCTGTTAGAGTGTAAGACCCATTACCTTTTTCAAACCTCTTTGGGCCTTTGTTAGAGTGTAAGACCCATTTACCTTTTCAAAACCTCTTTGGGTCTCTATTAGAGTGTAAGACCCATTACATTTTTCAAAAACCTTTTTGGGCCTCTGTTAAGAGTGTAAAAACCACTAACTTTTTCAATACATTTTCAAAACACTTATGAGCTTCTATTAGAGTGTAAGTCCCTTCCCTCTTCTCAAAACTTTCTTCAATTTCTCAAAGCATTCAATCTTTCAAAAACCCAAATCTTCAAATTTCATCAAACACAACCCTAGTGGCATTCAAATCTAAAAATCTTTGGGCCTTTGTTAGAGTTTAAGACCCACCAACCTTTCAACTCAGTTTATGTCTATACTTGTCAAACACTTGTCATGTAATTATTCATATTAAGTTTCTCTTGACATTTATAACACCCCATCTTTAGTTTAGACTTAGTTCAAACATTAGGGTCTCGATCACGTAGAAGGCCTGGTCCTTTTGGATACTGAGGAGTGTTTGAATTTTCAAGGAGGGGTGCGATCGTGTTTTCGGGGCTCGATCACGTCATGGAGGAGTCTTAAGGAGCAGTTTTCCCGGCACTTTACTACCTCTAAGCGCCACCCGAAATACGAAGCTACGCTTGAGGGTATAATCCAAGGCAGGAATGAACCTCTACGCAATTACATCGACAGGTTCACTAAGGAAGCGATCGAAATCCGCACAATCGACCACATGAAAAAGTATCTGCTAGAAAAGGGATTGAGGCCGAAAATAAAATTCTACAAAGTAGTAGGACTCAACCCTCCTTGGTCTCTAGCCGAACTTCTCCGTCAGGCACAATCCTATATTCAATACGAAGAAAAGTAAGCCGCGTGTAAAGCCAGAGACTCGAGGGACAATGAGAGTTCCAAAGTGTCGAGAAAGACGAAGCAGAGACTTCCAGGCGAGACAAAGACAGGTGATGAGACGATCTTCCCCGAGATCATAAAGGTCCTGCCGGGAGATTCACCAAATACACCCTGTTGACCGCTCCCCGCGAGCGTATTCTATGCGAATGTATCAATGCCAAATTCAGGCAAGGAGGCATCCGATTCCCCAAGCCAAGAGCTTTGAAGAGAAATACCGGTCGAAGCAAATATTGTCGCTTCCACCGTAACCGCAACCACGTAACGGAAGACTGTGTTCACTTGAAAGACGCCATTGAAATCCCTATCAAAGAGGGCCACCCAAAGTAATATACGAAGAAAGGAGAAGCCCCTCGAGGAGAAACATCGAAATCCAAGAAAGATACGAGAGCCTCATCTTTTAGCCCTCCCCCTCTGGTCGTCATGTCTATCTCGTGACCAGAGGATTTTTTCATCCACAGCGGGTTTGAAGGACCTACATATTTTTCTACATACAGCCCTTAAGAGCCCTTCCCCGATACAATGTTTATTTCTTACGGCAGATACAACGAACTCACAGTAGGATCAGTAAAGAGAAAGTTCGAATAATTGATCGACTGTAGTCCAGATTGTCTGTCAACACTCAAAAAATTCTAAGGATGATCGCAACCAATCACTTTCTACCTAGAAGAGCTCCTCGAAGGCTCCTCTAACTCTCACATCCCTCTCCTTATTAGAGCCACGTTAGCCCACACTGACGTTCGCCGAATACTTATCGATCAGGGTAGTTCGGTGGATATCATGTACACTAGCCTATTTTGTGCCCTCAAACTCGACCAGAAGAACCTGTCCTCGTATGTAGGGTCGGATCTACAAGGATTAAACGGGGCAACGGCTAGACCCTGGGAATACGTAGAGCTCCAAGTTACGTTCAGAGATAAGGATGTTACCAAAAAAATTAAGACTCAGTTCTTAATCGTAGACTGCCCCTCATTATACCAATGCATCTTGAGGAGATCGATATTTGTCGAACTAATTGTTGTCCCTTCTATAGTTCATCTTAAGATGAAGTATTATACTGAAAAGGGGCATGTCGCCACTCTGCACGGGGACATTGAGGCCGCAAGACGACGCTTCGAAGCGGCTACCAAAGGGTAAAGTTCAATCAGTGAATTACGTAGATTGTCAAATGGGTAAGAGACGAAGATCTTCCTAGCAAAGAAAGCCAGCCCAGAAAGAAGCCAGTGCTCCAGGTTCATACTATTGACCTTGACAATTAGATCCCAGAAGAAGGCGAAGAAGATACTCCAACCTCAACGGGAAACTCATCCTCGATGAATGTTATGCGCCCAACACCAGATGGAGAATTCCAGGTGATCACATTTGGAGACGACCCCAATCGAGGAGTCAGGATCGATGAGGGACTGTCAGATGAAGTGGAAGAACAGCTAAATACCTGCTTGAAGAACAATACTGATTTGTTTGCTTGGAGCGCCACGGACATGCCCGACCATAGCCCATAAATTGCTTGCCATCAGCTCACCATCGATCCATCTGCTCGGGCGATAGCACAAAGCAGGCGCGAGCAATCCGATGAGAAGACTAAAACGGCGAATAAACTTGTAAAAGACGTCTTAGAGGACAAATTTATCTTGGAATCCAGGTATACAAATTGGCTGCCCAACATTGTATTAGTCAAAAAACATAATGAAAAATGGAGAATGTGCTTTATTTAAACAGATCTCAACCGGGCTTACCCGAAAGATGCATACCCCCTGCCCAACATCGATAAGCTAGTGGATAACTCCATCAATTTCAAACATCTATCCTTCATGGACGCCTACTCGGGATATAATCATATCCTTATGGCAGAGAAGGACAAGAAGTGCACCACTTTCATGACCTAGTCGGACAACTATTACTACAATGTAATGTCATTTGGTCTGAAAAACGCAAGGGCCACGTACCAGCAAATGATGAACAAAGTCTTTCAATCATAAATCAGAGACATGCTCGAAGAATACATTGGCGACATGATCATGAAATCCCAAGAGGAATCTGATCATACGCTCCACCTGCAAAAGGTCTTCGACCAAGCCAAGGAGTGTAAATTGAGATTCAACCCAGAAAAATGCACATTCAACGTACGGGCAGGAAAGTTCCTCAGATTCTACCTCACTGAGAGAGGGATCGATGCCAACCCCTACAAATTCCGAGCATTTTCTGAATTCCCCAGACCTAAGTCAAAGAAATCCATACAATCCCTCAACAGGATGCTTACCTCGCTATCTGGCTTCGCGGCCAAATCCGCTCAACATGTCTTGCCCTTCTTCAAGCTCCTTCGGAAAGAGGCAACTTTCGAGTTGACGGAGGAATGCGAGCAGGCACTACGCCACCTCAAGTAAGCATTGTCCGAACTGCCTATTTTGTCACGACCAGACAGCGGGGAAACACTTTACCTATACCTCACTGTCACTAATGAAGCCATCAGCGCTGCCCTCATTCGAGAAACCCTCGATGGGAAAAAGCCAATATACTTTACAAGCAAAGCGTTACAAGGGCCAGAACTTAGATACCAACTGACCAAGAAGGTCTTCCTGGCCCTCATTAACACTGCGAGGAGATTAAGACATTAATTTTTGGCTCACACAATAATAGTGCGAATGGACCAACCTATTAGGCAACTACTCAGTCGACCAAATGTGACCCGTAGGATGCTCAAATGGTCTCTAGAACTATCACAATTTGATATCCACTACAAAGGTAGGAAAGTCCTTAAGGCACAGGTCCTGGCCGATTTCGTGGCAGAAATGACACCCTCAGCATCCCCTTCCAGTGGGAAACATAGGTTGATGATTTTCATCGATGGAGCGTCCAGTTCCACCGACAGCGGGGCAGTCGTCATCCTCGAAAACAAAGAGGGGATCCTGATTGAGGTATCCTTGGTCATATCCTTTCCAACCTTGAACAATCAAGTCAAATACAAAGCTTCCCTCGCAGGCTTGTGAATGGCAGAGGACCTGGCCACAAAAGAAATCAAAATTTTCACGGACTCCCAGCTCGTAGCATTCCAGGTACCGGGGGGGGGGGGAGTATCAGGCCAAAAACGACCACCTCATCGAATATCTGACGTTGGTGCAACAAAAGATATCTAAATTTGAAACATGGGAAGTCCAACATATTCCCCCGTGAAAGGAACGCTCGGGCAGACATCTTATCAAAGTTAGCTAGCACAAGAAGGAAGGATGGCAACAAGTCCGTCATACAAGAGACTCTTCCCCGTCCAAGTATCACAAAACCAACAAGACTGCTCGACGTTAATTCCATCAGCGACAGTGAGTGCTTGATGACTCTGGTGCATGACTACCTCACCACGGGAAAGCTGCCCGAAGATAATAAAGAGGCCAACATAACTAAACAAAGGGCCTGCTCATACGTCCTAGTCGAAGGCAAAATCTATCGGCGAGGATTTTCCACTCCCCTCATAAAATGCATCGAGGAGAACAAGGTCCCATAAATTCTCCAAGAAATTCATGATGGGATCAACGCACAACACTTAGAAGGAAGACCATTGGCACGAAAAACCCTTCGAGCAGGATACTATTGGCCAACTATGCAGCATGACACGAAGGAACATGTCAAAAAATGCGATAGATGTCAATGCCACAGGGACATGCACTTAGCACCCTCCAACAAGTTGAAGACCATGTACTCCCCGTGGCCTTTCACCTAGTGGGGAATGGACATACTCGGTCCCTTCACCGTGGGATTATATCAGAGCAAGTTTTTGATTGTGGCCATCAACTATTATGCAAAATGGATCGAAGCTGAGACCCTCGCCAAAATCACGACATTTAACATACTTCAATTTTACAAAAGAAATATCCTCACACGATTTGGTGTACCCCAGGCTCTCGTGACCAACAATAGGACACATTTGACAGACAGGAAATTTCAGGACTTCGTTGCTAAACTAGGAACCAAGCAAGACTTCACGTCCATCGAACACCCCCAGACCAACGAACAGGCAAAAGCCGCAAACAGGGTGATCCTTCAGGGACTAAAACGAAGGTTGGGCGAGGCCAAAAAGAGGTGGATCGAGGAGCTACATAGTGTGCTCTGGGCATACAGAACCATTCCACACTCCACTACCAAGGAAACTCCCTTCCGAATAGCATACGGAACCGAGGCAATAATCCCAGTGGAAATTAGAGAACCCTCGAGACAGAAAAAGGCCCCCCTCAACGAGGAATTGAACGACGAAGCATTAAGAGAAGAAATTTAGTTGGTCGAAGAGATCCAATCAGGGGCAGCTCTCTGCAAAGCTTCACTGAAACAAAAAATAACTTTGCGTCATGATGCCAAGGTTATAAAGCGCGACTTCCAAGTGGACAACCTTGTTCTACTGCCGAAACCAAAAAGACTCGCACGAGGGCAAGCTGGCCACAAATTATGAAGGCCCTTACCGGGTAAGATCGAAAACAAGTACCAAGGCTTATTACCTCGAACACCTGGATGGAGAACCATTTGCTTGATCCTGGAATGCTGAAAAACTCAAACAATACTACAGCTAGCATTAGCGCAAGTAGAATTGACCACCGACGATTATACTCTCAAAGAAGGGTCACCCGGCCAAAGGAGCATGCCCTGGTGCAAGCATAATACTCAAACATAATGAAGGTAAGTCTCCTCTCATTAAAAGAGCGAATTTTGTGCCCGACGAGGATAACTCAATCTAGCTCCGTCGTCGTCGTAACAGCGTGGCAGAACACTCAGCTCGCGATGGGAAATTCCAAGCCTTATGTGATCAGGACCTCAACTGAGATCCTAGTCCCACATCTGGCGAGATTACTCTGCCGCCTCGACAAGTTCCATAAATTATCGAGTAACACGACCAGTCGAGAAAATTCTAAAAACAATATGCAAGAAAAAATAAACAAGGCATACAATGTCGAGGCATACAATGTTAAAATAGATATCCATAAATATACCTGTCCTCATGGCTGGGAAAATGTTTAAATATTACATAAATGTCGGGCATAGCCCAAAAATCAAAAGTACATAAAATTGGCGCGTAGTCCGAAATACTTTAAGTCATAATCATTCATCATCAGCAAGGATTTCTGGTGGGACCACCTTTCCATTGACCACCTGATGCAAAACACCCATCACTTTGGTGACCAGCTGAAGGTCGGGATTTAGGGACTTCACCAGCTCCACAGCAGTAGAAAATCCAAATTTAGCAGCCCTAAGGGCATCCTACTCGAGAATACATATTCTCTCGACCATCTCTCGTCGAGTCTTCGAAGACTTTTCCTTTTCAATTTCGTCTGGCCCCAAAATCGAGAAGCCATCCAGCTCAGTGACCTTGGTCTTCAAATTGGCGCTCTCCTTCTTGATCTTCTTCATTTCTTCGGCCAACTCATTCATGTCCTTTAGGAGCGCAACCTTGGCCTCATAGTTGCCTTTAAGGGTCTGCAACTGGTTGAATAGATCTGTTGTCTCCAACTTAAGTTCATCCTCCTTGGCTTGTTCGTTTTTCAACTCCTTAAGAGGAACGGTCTCCGCATCTCCAAGGGCCAGAGCCGTCTCTAAAAATCTCATCATTGCAGCAGCATCACGACAAAGGAGTGTCCTCCTCACCTTTGGATCAGCAGCCAAGATGGCTGATGCCTCTAGATCGAGGAGCTGCGCAAACCCCTCCCCGTCAAAAATCTTGTCTTGCAAAAAGCAGGGGGCAGGGTGGATTTTCCCCCAGCAAAACCGGAGCCTTCGACCGAAGACGAGCCAAGGTCGTCTCGCTTCATCTTCTTCTAAGGATCCGGGATAGGAGGGTTAGAGGTGCTTCCCGGTGATGGAGAAGAACTTCTCCATGGTCACTTGCTACCTGACCGTATCCACCCTCAAGGTCGAAACCTTTTTGACATTTTAGCTGTGGCTAACTTGACCAAACGTTCGCGTAAATTTGACATCTTTCTTGAAAAGAAAAAACAAAAGGTCAGCACGACTTCAAAACAACAAGAAACTAGTCGAGCACGTCATCTATACCTAGAAGCTCGAAAGCCTCGGCCTTAGTCTGGAAATCAAGAAGGGCTTTAGTGTTTATGTAACGAGCTGCCCGAGCAGGCTCTCCATTTTCATAGAAGAGTATATTCTCATCCTTATCCACCATAACAGCAGGGGTAAAGCTCTCAACGAATACTATCAGCGCTCAAAGAGACTTCTTGCCCTCGGAGCAAAATTGGTCATGCTTCACAAGGAACTGGTATGTCCTATACCGAAAATGGGCGTACACCCATTCCAAGGGAAACTTTGACACGAGACGCACTACTTCCCGACCATCTTCCTTTAGCGTCTCCATCGTGATCATGAAGCTCTTGGCCACTTTGGAAAGGGGCTTTACGACTAGAAATCTAAATTTGAAGTTTCGAACAGACTTCGAGTAAGGCCAGAACAGCTTACTATTTTGCTTGAAAGACACCCAACTTTGCTTCGATTCCGAAGTGCTCCTCTGCAGCTGGAAGATGCAAAAGAAGAGTTCCACAGTAGCCCCTATCCGAAGGTAACGACACACCAATTTGAATGCCTGAATGAACGCCAGAGCATTCAGATGGAGCTAGGAAGGACACAGTTCGAGGTGGAAAAATATCTCCCCCTGGAAATCCATAAAGGGAAAACGATACACTGCTTCCCTAAAGGATAATTCATACATGGGAAATCTTCTCCCCGGATACACCGAGCATATTCGGTCGTTCTCTGTCAGGCTAATCGCCTTCTAACTCATAGGCGCATCTTCAACCCTATCTTCGAGGAGATCGAACTTACTGGCCTCCTCCTCGGTAAATGTGGACTTCGTTATAAGGAGCTCTGGGGCGATCTAACTAGGATCCCCTTCAGTCACCCGCACATTGGCATACTCAGCGGGAGGCACATCTTCGTTAATGTTTGCCCTAACTTGGGGGACGATTCCCTCATCATGACCAGCCATTTCACCTGAAAAGCAGAGGAAGCAATAGTGAATTTGACAAAGATCAAATCCACCCTTCCACCACAAATCAAGTGAAAGGGCAAGGATTAAGTGCAAGGATGTCTCCTCGACTCAGGCCCTTATCAATGACAAGGGGTCTCAGCGAGACGCGTCCCCGATGCCAAGGATACGTCCCCACTACTTATAAAGACCCTAAAGGGGAGAAACCCCTCGACTACCCGAACGTGTCAGGCATCTAAATGCAAAACCCTCAGCTACGAGGACACCCATTCCCGACGAAAATCATAAAACAATCCCACACAACTACCTAGGAAGATCTACAGACATACAACATCCTAATCTTAAGTTCTACAAAGCCTTCATGAATTTCCCAGAAAAGTTCATGTGTTCTTCAAGAAACATATGAACTTCAACCTAAAAGTTCATGAACCACCGGTGAATTCAAGAACAATTTGCAGAAATTCATACAAGTTAAAGAACTTACTTGAATATTCAAAGGTTGAGGATAAAGATCTTGGGATGGCAGGATCAGCAGCGAAGGTGATGAGATCTCTAGCAACAATGTGTTGCAGAGTGAAAGATAAGGAGGAGAGAAATTTTCGTAAAGTGTAAAATGAAATCCCCCCCCCCCTTTATATAGGCTACGTTGCTCGCATGGGGAAGCACAAGGGGAAAAATGCCATCATTTCCTAGCCTCCTAGCCTCTTAGGCCTTAAACAAAATTTATTACACTATCACACGTGGCACAAAGTGGTTGTCACTTGGCAACCTCAAACTGACTCCTCACGTGTTTATGAAAAGGCAAGTCTCTTCAGCTCCCCGCAAGCATATTCTCCTCGACGACGTCACTAGATCAATATCCGAGCAAGATCCTTGTCGACATTTTCTTCATCCTAAGAACAAGTCTGATCGATACAAAATGCACTTCTCATCTTTGAGGAGGTCCCACGCGACCCACAGTCGACCATATCAATGTTACGCACTTGCGCATCCCCGAAGTTTTTCGCTTAATAAATATAAATCTCAAAGACCTCCCCGCAATACGGTTCCTGCCCCTTGGTCGCACAAACTATACTAACTCAATTCATTACTCCTCGCCTCGAAGAAACAACTTGGGAGGCTCCTGTTCTGGACTGGAATGGCACCTGCCCCACAGTTGGACAAGGCCTAATCCAGTCTAGCTTAAGGCTAGACCCAATACGACCATAGTGCATAATATAGTCGTTGGGCATAATATAGTTGTTGGAGCATATAACCATTGGGGACGTGCCCCTCACGCGCTTGACAATTCACGCGACCAACTGCCCCTTTGAAAGTCATGGAGACAGTTGAACCAGGTTAAAGATCACACGCTAGATCTTCCACCTGGAAGTCCCCCATTGGCCGACCAGATATTTCGGTTACATGGGAGACCTTGATCTCACGCTGGGGGGAAAACTTATAAATACCCTCTCTTTGGAGAGGGTCAGAAATGCTAATCATTCTTGCTCATACCCAAACACTCGTACTTACTTTCTCTCCTTAGCCTAAACACTTACTTTGGCATTGGAGTACGTTGCAGGTAGAACCCCCTTCTCTCCTATAACCACTATTGTTGCCCTACATTGAAGGCCAAGACGATCCATTTTGATCGCCCAGATCATTTAGAAACTAATTTTAATAAATAAAATAAAAGTAAATTAATCAAAATAAAATAAAACCAAAATAAAATTAAATATCTAAAAATAATCCTAATTTATTACACTAACTAACTTGATTGAAAAACAAAAATAAAATGGTAGATTACGAATAAAAAGTCGGGCGTGAAAGTACCTAAAAAAATTAAACTGAATGCACTAAAATCATCAGCGCTAAATAAACGACTCGAAAAAATACAGCATTTTGTCAGATTTTAAAATAAGTTTAGACCGATTAAACAATTCAGTTGATCGAGAATGGGACCGAAAAAATGTCGAAAAATTAAAATGAGTACGTCAGGCTGAACTACGCAAAATGTAAATCAGGAATACTGACATCTGCAAACTTGATTTTAAAGCTTTTCGTACACTGATTTTACGCACAGTCGACTTTCAGTTTGACCAAAACGTATGCAATCCTGACAGGTTTATTTTGACTGACATTTTATACATTATTTATGATAAAATAAGTTATGTTGTACAGGAGATGAAAAAATGAAAATAAATTCAGACAAGTGAAAAATTAAAAAAGGTAGGACAAAATTGGGGTATGACACTTGGATACAAGGAGTCTTCCTTGGCCATTCAAGCACTCGTCGTTCTTTAAAACACTTAAGTTATACTTAAGCACTATTTCATTAAAGATGAAAAGGGAGATGGTCTCGAGCCTTTGATTCTTCTCCTCAATTGTTTGGGTAATAGGAGCCTTCCTTACTATTCAAACAATTGTCATCTCTAAAAATTTCTAATTCGATTCACTTCAAACCATTTTCATAATAAATCGAATTAAACATATTTTTTCCTAAACACTTAGATTTAAAAAAGAGAGTCTAAAGCCTTATATTCTCTCTCCCCAATACTTGGATATGAGGAGCCTTCCTTGCCCATTCTAGTACTCTTCATCCACTTAAAATACTTTAATCTTATTGAACCCATTTGCAATTAAGGATGAAAAGAGAGTTAGTCTCAAGCCTTCGATTCTTCTCCTTGATTGTTTGGACACAATGAGCCTTCCTTGGCCATCCATGTGATTGTCATCCAAACAAAATATTCAACACATTAATTCAACTTCTCGCCCCCGTGCAATCGAACACTTTTTCTTAAAGAACATTGTTTAGTCCCTTCTATCGTGCATATAAACTAGTGCTCCAGCCTCCCCTAGCGAGCAGGCAAGCCAACATTTAGCAGTTAGAATGCAATCTAAACACTCGTTCATTAAAAAAAAACCTTTCCCCGTAGTCCCCCGAACTTCGATTGCTCTGACTTCCTCATTGTACTATAAGAGTATGTAGGCATAGGATTGCGAACTCCTGGCGAGCTACCTTTTCTGTTTTCTATTCAAACCTTTTCCCTATAGTTTGAACCACAGACACTCTGATTTCTCATTTCTCAGTGAGAATACATAGGCACAAGGGCCCTAATCCTTGGCAAGCACCCTAATAAAAAACCACTTATTTCCCCTTAGAAAATAAGACCCTTTTCTCATACATCTTTGCATTATCCGCTTAGAAGAAAACAAATAACATAAGCTAACATTTCATCATAAATCAGACTAAGAGGTTCCCATTGAGTACAATAGATGTGAGGGGTGCTAATAGCTTCCCCTTGCGTAATCGACTCTTGAACTGGAATTTGGTTGCGATGACCATTTTCCTTTCCTAATTTTGTTTATCGATATTTTATTATTCCTTCATTGGAATGAATAAAGTTCGGTGGCGACTATGTTTAAACTATTTTTTCCACGTCCATCGCGAAAGATCATATTTTTTGAGGTACGACACAATCCCCTCATTTCCATCATTTAGAAATCTCCTCAAAACCTAATCTCCTCTGTTCTTCTACAATCCCTTATTTTCTTCTCATTTCTTCCAATTTCACTAAAAAATCAACCACTTTCATTCACAAATTTTGTCAAACACTTGGAGTGAATCTATTCAAAGCCAAAAATCATGCCTCCTAAAATGAGAAAAGGAAAAAAATATTGCAGGCACATCATCCTCAACACTTATCAGTGCTCTCTCACTTCTACCTAGCTCTTGTCTTGAAGATTTTAACAAATCCTTCCAGAATAGAATTGTTGTCAAGAAACATGTTTATGATCCTGAAGTTGTAGATACGTTGCACATTTGAGTGATTGTTGATCTTATATCACATCAAGAGATTAACAATTTATTAAGTGTCTCCACTGATGATAATGAAGACTTGGTCCAAGTATTTTATGTTAGGTTGTAATCAAGGCAAGGCTATTTATCCTGTTTCAATATCGGCAAAGACTTGTATCATGTCACGCAAGACATGTAGACGAAAGTGTTTGGTATTTCTATAATCTCCTGGCATACCAATTTTTTGACCATTCTTATCATCTTGATTTTGATTTGAAGAATTACCTGAACTTTTGTCTAGAAGCTTCAAGACCAGATGATTGTGTGGGCATCGGGTCAATTGGATATTTGATAAGAATTCCTCATATTATTCATTGGATTGCAACTCATGTGTTACATCTAAGGAAAGGAGGAAATTCTCGTCTTGATCAAGCTGAGGTTCATCTTATGTACCTTCTTCATAACAAAATTCATATCAATTGGCCAAACTACTTTGTGGCAGAAATTTTTGCTGTTAGGGAGTGTAACAGAGGGTCCTCCTTATGTTATGCATCGATGATTTCAAAGCTTCTTTGGCACTTTGGTATTAGTGTGCCAAATTTTCCTTGTATCTCTCCTAGCCTAAGCCAAATGTTTAACATGACTACCATTAGACATCTAGGTTATTATTGGAATGCTACGATTAAGGCCCATTTCTATAAGATGAAGGGATGCTGTAAAGTCATCTATAATTATGATGATCTGGTTGAATTTGGTCTTGTTATTGGTGATGAACAATAAGTTGAATAACAAGCTCAAAATGTGGATGCATACATGGTTGATACTCACCATGATGATGATCAAGATTGGCAACATGTTGCATATGAACATGAAGACCCACAAGGGTGGGCCAGTGGCAACAAAACTCATGGAAACAACATGGAACAAATTATGGTAATTTCTTCGGTGTTGGCTCAAGCGGTGAAAATTCATCTATTACTACCTTGCTAGAGAATATGCATGTTGAGAAACGGGAGCGATGCAAAGAAGAGTCATGTAGAAGTGACACTTTTGAAACTGCTTAAGAGGAGCGCATCAAATTGGTTCATGAACATCTAGATGCCCAAAATACAAACTTTAACAACTTTGCATCATATTCCACTAAACAATTTAATGAAATTTGTCAAAATATGGCATTTAATTATGGTGTCATACCCTAATTTTTACCCCTAAGATTCCCCCTCATTTACATCTTTGCAATGCATCAAGATCACAAACTTGGTTGTCACATAACCCTCTCATCTTTAGCTTTGCCTTTGAAGAGATTATCAAGCACCCCTTTGTGTATCTTTTTAAATTTTTTGTAAGTATATGCTTTATAATTAACTAACCACCAATAAAAATACAAAAAAAAATGCCATGTCCCTTTTATTTCTTTTGCAAGGTAAGATTTAGAATCAAGAGCATCAAGTGTTTGTCTCCTCAACTAGGGTTTGAGTTCCTCAAGTCAAAGTATGGTCAATTATGCTTGGAAAGTCATGAAAAATTTGAAGACATTATATGTCATTTTGGACTTAGAATTACGCTAACCTCTAACTACAGGTCATGGTGCCAACTTTACAAGGACATAACTTTTTGCTCAAGCATCCAAATGAAACCTTTATTTTCACATTGTATTCTTTGTTATGATGTGATCATTTTGCAAAAAGAATGAGCATTAAAGGTAAAGTGTACAAGATTTCCCGTTGGTTTGAAATTGGCCTCATGGAACTGAAAATTACTCTTGGTCAGAATTTGCAAATCACAAATTAATCCAAATTGAACCAAGCTTGCACGTGTTTTGTCCATGATGATGTTAAGTGATAATTGCTTATAAAAATGACCTGAAATAATAAGTTTTTGGCTGCATTTTGATTGACTTTGGAATCAAGTTTTCATCACAAACTTTGCACATGGGATCACACGAATTCTAACTAATTTTCACACGTATTTCATTCATTCACCTCAGTTATAAATAGACAAAGCTTGTGCACTGAATTTCAAGCTTGGATATCCCATCAAACCTCTTCTCAAACTCAGAATTTCCACTGATATTTTGAGAAATCATTTTCAAATTCTAAGTAATTTCAGGTTCTTTTCTTGGTTCCATTGACACCTTCGACATCTTTTGAAGCTATTGCAACAATTCCCAAGCCTTGAGAGCCCTTGAATCGTGCTAACCAAATCCACCTTGCAACAACTTCTAATCATATTTAGACAGGGTAGTTAGAGGCTTTTTTTCACTGAAACAAGTTATCACAATGTAGCCCGATACTCTCTAATTCTTTCCCCTAACTTATCTTGCTTTGGTTGATCGTATATGGCATTTAATTTTTCTTTTCGTGTTTTGCTTTTCGCTGAGTTTTCTCCAAAATTCTCCATGCTCGTTTTCAATAAATGAAAATGAAGCATATGGTTGAATTCCCGTTGATGATACAGTTTTAATGGTGGTGGTTTTATGCCTTGAGTTTTCCATTTGCCAAACTCTGGTGAGCAACTCACCCGAGAAGACGACCAGAGGTGCACAGTGGTGGCTTGAGTTTTTTTTATTTCAAATATGATCCAACGTGTTATTTCACTTAAGGTCTACCATGTGCCTCAAGATCTGAGCCCTTTGATGCGCTTACTTCATCATAGTTGACCAGATCTAATGGCTGACACTTTTTCCTGATTTATTTATTTATTTATTTCCTTTTATTTGATTTTTCTTTAAAATTTATTTAAATCATGTTTTAATCCAAAAAAATCAGAAAATTCTCTTTTATTACTTTACACCTTGTGTAATTTTTTTCACAATTTTATTTTATGATTTGTTATTTTTCATTAATTCTCCTATTTTTCATGCATTTTAATTGACTTAAAAATACTTATATGCATTTTAAAAATCTCCATAATTATCTTATGATTTTTGACTTGTTTTTGACTTATCTTGATTTTATTGAACCTTTGTTTGATGTTTAGCTATGGTTTCTCTCTTCATCTTCTTCTCCTTCATTTTTTTTCTTTTTCTTTTCTCTTGATCAATTGGATGATTAAGAATTCATCTTGTTTATGAAGTTTGACTTGAAATTGATAATAGATGAATCTCAAGTCATGATTCAATTTGGTTTCTCTCTTCATCTTCTTCCCCTTCATTTTTTTCTTTTTCTTTTCTCTTAATCAATTGGATGATTAAGAATCCATCTTATTTATAAAGTTTGGATTCATGCTTGATGAACTTTCATCATTTCAAATCTATCTTCCAATTGATCATAGATCATTTGAGGTACTTTGGATTGATGCATAAGTTTGTCCTAAGTGATCGTGGAGAATGATTGATGTAATCGACCAATCTCCTTACCTTAGGGCTTGATCCCTCCTTGGTTTTTATTTGTGCTATATGTTTTAGGAGTATGGTTTCTATCATATTTCTAACATATATGACACATAAATTGTTATTGACCAACCTCCCATAGTATCATCTTCCTAATAGATTATGCTACGATTGCTTAACATAGCGCTAAATTTGTCCCAAATCGATTCATTAACTCTGACATCAATGCTAACATTATTATTGTGCTAACTTTACTTTATGTCATTTAAGTTTATTGCCATTTAATTTTCTTGTCATTTAATTTCTTGTCGTTTACTTTTATACCTTTATTTTTTATCATTATATTTCATATTGTTTATGTTTATGCTTCTTTTTCCATTGTCCACTTAGACATTTTGTTTTTCTTTTAAAGACATTAATAAAGAAAAAACCTCTAAAAAACTTGGTCCTCTAATCTTTGGACTAATGTTTACTATCCTTAACTTGACTTGGAGTTGGACTTTTGGACTTATAGACCTTGGTTACTTTTTCATATGCTATTGGATTCATCTGATACTTGAGACTTTTAGTTGACCTTTGAAGACTTGTCTCTGACATATAGCTTAGACTTTATGGCTTGAGTTCTTCTTTCAACTGATGCTTGTCTTATCCTGTGCATACTTGTTTCTTATGGCCTACTCCAAAGGAATGGGATGTTGGTTTTGACTTTTGTCAAGTGCTGGCTAGATCCTGGTTAGTTCACAATGCACACACAAAGGCTTCCTCTTGGGCTACCTTACAACGAGACCATTTGTTTCTTGCTATTTATTTTGTCCATTAGGATATTCTCTTCATCTCTTCCCCTTCTTTAATTTTCAAAATCTTCTCCCTTTTTCAAAAACCTTCTTGTTTTCAAACTTGAACAACTTTCTCAATAAACCTTGACTCTGTCAAGTGATTTTTAAATTCTTTTTCTTAAATACATTTTAAGACATCTTAAGTATATGAAAACAATTTCAAAAGACTTAAAAAAACAAAACAAAAAACTCATTCAAATCTTTTGTGCCTTTGTGCACCTTTTCCTTTTAAACCTTTTCTTAAGGATAGTCATTAGTTGTGTTCTTGTAGTGATGCAACTCCCGTTCTTTCATAATAATGTAGAAAAGTAATGACATTTTCCATTTAGATGTTGAGTGATAGACTCGTTACTTTCAATCCAAGCAAAAGTCTTCCATCTTAAGATGATGCAAATTCTCCTTCCTAATTAATTGTGGGTAGTAAGTTGAGTTTCCACTTGAATATGATAAAAATGTCTATTCATTTAAAATTAATCAAAACAAACACTTTTGCTATTTTTACCACAAACTATGAGGTTTTGATCCTCCATTGAACTTTGTTCGTACGTAGGCACGAGGCTTAAGAAGTCTTGTCAAACAAAAATATTAAAAAATATTTCTCTTCTCATCTCCATAATCTTTTTCAAATAACCCTTTTTAAGCCAAACATAGATTTTCAAGAGGTTCCTATAGAGTACTATAGATGTTTTGGGTGCTAACACATTTCCTTTGCATAACCAACTCCCGTACCCTTATCTCTTTATTTTATTATTTTTATTTAAAACTTTTATGGGTTTTATTCGTTCTTTTCACATTCCTTTGGAAACAATAAAGAGTGATGGTGACTCTTACTTTGCGAGTTAAGTTAATCAATAACTTAATAATAATTTTTCACCGCTACACATGGTGCTACTCAAATTGGGATCAAGAATATGATTGGGTTCAAGAATGATAATCATCATGACTATCAATAGTTTTATTGAGAGATGTGTGATTTTCTATATTCTCAATATGGTGACCAAGATGATGCATGGTTTTGGGGATTTAGAAAGAACCTAGAGTTGGTAATCAACATCAAAGGGGTCATCGTGTTCGTGATCATTAGTTATGCTTCATTGCAGACCTAGTTTTTTTATGAATGCATTTCTTTTTTCATGTTTTTATGCTTATTATGCTATTTTATTTTGACCTTCTTATGACAAGTGTGTAATGAACTTCATGATACTTCTCACGTTTTATACCTTTGTCTCTTTTTGATGTTGTTAAAGAGGGAGATGTACAAGGTTTTATGACGCACATATTCAGGGGAGCTTTGACAAAGACACCAAGTGCTTCGTAAGTTTTGCCATCATAAAAAATGGGAAGTATGTGAATGCACTATCCTCTTAGATATGTTTTGTATGATGTCAAAACTAGGTCACTTAGTACTTTGGGTATATTGGGTCTTACTATCTATGTCTAGATGCGCATCATCATAATAGGACATTTAAAATCAGATTAGATAAGTCATTACAAGTAAAAACTATGATTTTTCATGAAAAATAGGTTAATGAGTTGATACATCATAGCCATGAGTCAATACGTATTGTGTAATTTTAAAAGAAAAGTTTCTTTCTACTATGTAGCAGCTAATGTGGAAACGTTTTACAAACAATTAGTTTTGCCTCACTTGTATTGATACATAGGAGGCTTAAGTCAATAGAAGTTACGTATGTAGCGGCTCATACGCATTATGTAGTGGCTCATCCTGAAATTATTTTGCAAATGATTAGTTCTGCCTCACTTGTATTCATACATAAAAGGCTTAAGTCAATACATATTTCATATGTAGCGGCTCATTCTTATTATGTAGTAGCTCCCAGACTCTTTGTATCAACTCATATGAATTTGGAGTCAATATATGCATTGGCTCAAACTTTTCAAAACTTGTAGTTTTTACTAAAAAACTGTTTTGTTTGTTATTTTCTTTTACATACACACATAGAATTTCCTCATTATCTTCAACATTTCTTTGCATACATTCAATAACTACGCATAATCATTTTTGTTGAGTGTCATCAAAATTTGATTGGTAATGTCCAATTTAGGATTGTTGTAATCAAATTGGGTTGAGTTTTTCTTTGGGGGTTTCATTAATAAAACCTTTAGGGTTTTTCCTCCAAGATCAAGGATTGATTTGGGGGTTTTTGCACAGGTCTTTGCAACTTGGATTCAAGCGAATGAAAACTTTTAAGAATGGAAGTTTTTTTTAAAGGAGTAGCGGAAATTGGAGAAGCAATTGAAAGACTTAAGACAAGATTTCACAATTTGGATTCAACCGAGTAAAAGCATTAAATAATGGAGTTTCTATCAAAGGAATAACGGTAGACTGAGGAATAATTGGAAGTCATGGGTAGCTTGATCTAACTTAAGATCAAAGGAAGAAAAGAAGTTAGAATCAACATCAAACATAGGGTTAGGGGGTTTGGATTTCTATTTTTTCTCTTGTATACAACTCTTGCAAAGGTTAATTACATATCTCAATTCCATTTAGAATTGGGGTCAGACATACCCACAGTCAGGACAATTAGAGAACTGCCTAAATAAGCATGGTCTCTCTCTGTCTCTCTGTTTCTCTCTCTCTCTCTCTCTCTCTCTCTCTCTCTCTCTCTCTCTCTCTCTCTCTCTCTCTCTCTCTCTCTCTCTCTCTCTCTCTCTCTCTCTCTCTCTAAAGAAAATATTGAAAAACTTGAAAGTGATCAAATTTATTTAATAAAAGATATGTCTAACAAACCTCTGGATAAAAATGAGTTAGCTCTTCAAGAGCTTATCATATTAGGGTTTGAAAGAACCAAACTTGCTTCCATGATCTATGGAGTATGTAAGAGCAAAGGAGAAGTCCTTGGTTATCATCAGAAACCTTACGATCCAAGTATTGATATCTTGAGGAAACCAGCAGATCCTTCTTCTTCAAGCACTACTCAAAAGGCGAACGTTCTGGTTAGCGCGCTTAGTGAGCAATTTGATTAGCTGATTCTGGTTGTGTTGAAGTATCTTAAACTGTTTTGTTAAACAATTTCAATTAGATTTACATACTATCAACACAAAGGGAATTAAGTTTGGTGTTTGTTATACATCAAGTGTTTGATAAATTGTCTTAGTTAATTTTAATTTTCTATTTTAATTGGAAATTGTTTATCATTGTGCGGTTGTGTTCAAACGTTTATTGTAAACATATTGATTTGATTTCTCATCTTTAGTATACTTCTGTTACGATTTATACGCATATCTGATTCTTCCAATAACGGTTCGGATATACGAGTGTCGATCCGAAATAGCTTTCGCTTGGTATAGAAAATATTTTTCAAACTAGAATTTTAATGGAAGAAAATTTTATTTGCAATCTATTCAACCCCCCCCCCCCCAACAACACACACACACACACACACACACACACACACACACACACACACACACACACACACACACACACACTCTAGATTGTCGCCCTTGTCTAACAATAGTAGGGTCCAGACTCATTCCAGACTTTTTGTCTATTAACATTTTGTCTAGGATAAGGCTTGACCTTGACTTTTGAACCTCTTGGAACCTTTGATCTTGCAACCTTGTGTTCTAAATTCTTCAGAACCTCTGTCTTGAGAGTCTTAGGTTCTAGTTTACTCAAGACTTTTGACCTTTGAGTCTGAGATTATGATTTCTTCAGAACTTGTGAGTCACTCATCACAGGTTTTGATTAGTTCAAAACTTTACCATTTTTAGCAACAGACACAAAGTAAGAATTCATCGCCTTTTGAGTAGTGCTTGAAGAAGAAGGATCTGCTGGTTTCCTCAAGATATCAATACTTGGATCATAAGGTTTCTGATGATAACCAAGGCCTTCTCCTTTGCTCTTACATACTCCATAGATCATGGAAGCAATTTTGGTTCTTTCAAACCCTAATATGATAAGCTCTTGAAGAGCTAACTCATTTTTATCCAGAGGTTTGTTAGACATATTTTTTATTAAATAAATTTGATCTATTTCAAGTTTTTCAATCTTCTCTTTAGAGAAATTTAGTTCATCTCTTAAAAGACCATATTGCTTCTTTAAAATTTTCATATATTTGGCTTTCTGCTGGCATATTTTCATGAGATCATGACACAAAGTAATTAAATCAGATTTAGGGAGTTTAGAAAGTGTCTCTTATGTATCTTGTGACTCTAGTCAGAACCAACTTCTGATTCTGATTTTAAAAGTGTTGATGCCATCAAGGCAAGATTGGCTTCATCTTTGTCAGTTTCTTCTTCATTGTCAAGTTCTTCCCATGTTTCGATGAGAATTTTCTTAAACTTTCTTATAAAGTTGTTCCTCTGGAAGTTGTCCTTTTTGTTCTTGTCTGTTTGATGATCAGAACATTCAACAATGAAATGATTCGGCTTCTTGTAATTGAAATAATCCTTCTGATCTTCTTTATCACTTCTAGAACTTAACTCTTTGAAGTCGTCTCTTTTACCATAGAATTTTTTCTTCTTCTTGGCCAAGTGTTGAAATATTTTGATGATTAAAGCCATTTCATCATCATCAAATTCTTTATCAGCAGCTTCATTATGAGTGGTTTCTTTATTCTTTTTAGTCTAGGATTTCTCAGACTTTCCAACAGAATTTAAAGCCAATGTTTTAAATTACTTTACAGACTCATCTCTATTTAGCTCCATCTCATGGATTTGGAAATTGCAAACCAAACATTCAAGAATTAATGTATATAAGTCTTTTTCCTGTTGAATAGTTGTAACTTTGGGTCTATGCTTGACAGGAAGACTCCTAAGAATCTTCTTGACATGATCCATTCTAGTATAGCTCATGTTAAAGACCTGAAGTCCAGACACAAGAACTTGAAATCTTGAGAACATATATTCAATGTTCTCATCATCTTTCATTATGAACAACTCATATTGTTGAATCAGAAGATTTGCTTTAGCTTCTTGAACTTGTTGATTACCTTCATAGGTAGCATATAAAGATTCAAAGATAGTTTTGATAGTTGACTTATCAGTAATATTTATGTACATAGAACGAGGAAAGGCATCAACAAGAATGCCTATTACTCTACAATGTTTTCTGTATATCTTTTTTTTGAGCAGGAGTGAGAGAATTTCTGTCAAAACCCATTCCAACACCATTGACTTGAATGTTAATGCCATCTTCTAAGATACCCCATAACTCATCATATAGACCAATGATGTGAGTGTACATCTTACTTTTCCACCATTCAAATTCAGGGGAGTCTCCAAAGAATTTTGGTGGTCTAGCAATATAGTTTTTTGACCATGTGTAATTTGATCATGGTTCTTATTACCACGAGGAGAACCTTCAACAGGACTAGTTACTTCAGAACTATCAGGCATGATAGAAGATGTATTTTTCTCCAGATCTTTTATGCACCACTGATAAGTGTTATAGTACAAAATGTTCTCTGGTGCCAACTGAAGGTGGGAAAAATACATAAGAAGGGGGTGAAATTGTGTATTTCGATCTCTTTTTCACTTCTAAAAAAGACAGCTTCAAAATCTGAAGAAATTCAGAGTTTGAACATAGAATAAGAGTAACAGTGGAATAATAAAGTTCAAAATCAAAAGTAAATCAACAAATAGAGTTTATCCTAGTTCCTCTCCTAAATTGATAGTAGACTTATTCCCTTGCCTCAACAAGAGATTTCCACTATAATCAAACTGATTAAAATTTTGCTCAATTAAACCAGAAAGAGACATCACTGCTTAATCAATCCAGAAAGAGACTTTCTCTCAAGAAACGTAGCAAGAGACTTCTGCTCAATCACACTAGAATGAATTTTCACTCCTCAAGCACGTAGGCAAGAGACTTCCCTGCTCAAGCAATCTTTCAAGAGACTTTCTCTACTTTAAACAAACAATTTAGTAGAAAAGATAACAACTATACTTAATGTTCAATCAGAGGTATAACAATTGTACAACAACCACAAAGGTTCTTAACTCTTAAGATTTCTAAGATATACAAAGATAAGAATTCTTAAGACCTTATGCAATAACAAATATAAACAAAAGATTGAAGTTATTCTAATGTGGTGTTGTTAACCTTATTTCAAATTTTCAGCTCCCTTTTTTAGAGGCAGAAAAAGAGTCGTTGGAAGGAAACTTTCATAAGGGGTTCTTTGTAGAAAAGCAGTCCAAGAAAGACGTTAGAGGATGAAACCATTGAGTAACAATATTGTCCATAACATCTTTCTCATACTAGGTATCTACAAAAAGGATGAAGCAGACTTGAGAGGTCACATCACCATTCCTTGAGCCATGCAAAATGAAACCTTAGTTGCCTCTCTTCAAACTTTGGTGTTTTGACTAGACTGGTCTGCTTTTGGCATAGAGTACAGATCAGAGGCTGAGAACCTTTAGCTGAGGTCTTCAGAGTCTGAGTTGTCACTAGCGACAGGGATACCGTGATTAGAGTCTGAGCCTTCAAGGGTAGAAGCACCATGTTCAAAGTCTGATTATTCTGATTTTCTAGAATTTGAGTTACTATGCTTCTTTTCATATGCTTTTATCAGGGTCAATTCATAGTTAAATTCTAAGCTTATGATCTTGCACACTCTAACATATGTTAGTATACCCAATTGTTCTTTAAGTACTTTATTATCATCAACACGCAAGGGATATGAACAATTTTGTTCCGACAACTTAGATATATGCCGAGGTGATGGAATGAAGAAGTGTTTGGATGGTTAGACTTGAATGTGGATGAAGAAGTAAAAGAGTTGAATGAATATGATGAGTCCTATGAGTCAAAAATGATGAAATAAACTCAGAGATAATAGGAAAAATATTGTTGCACTAATACAAAAAGCGCTTTTTACCTCAGACGTGAAATGCATAATATTTTGGATAAAGAAGCAAGGTAACGAAGGGCGATATGAAAACTCACCACTTATTACCTCGGTAGAATTAAAATTGAGAGGTAAAGTTATATGCACATAGGTTCGAACCCCAAACACTTTTATTATTTTCAAAACTAATGTTTCTTATATCTCGGTTTATCTTGAAAGCTAAGGGTGAGATTATTTCTTTTTTTTTTTAATTGTTATATTGTTTACCCAAAATATTACATTATTTACACACAGTATTAAAATAAAAATCAAATTTCCTAAACATCTAGATTTTAGACCTTCGAATTATTTAATCTTGGGAAAGATCAAATATTGGGTGCAAAATTATTCTCTACGCATCTTGCGTGCATTTGATTTTGATGCAAAATAAAATAAAGGTTAGATAAATAAAATCAATATTCAAATATATGATTTTGTGCTCAAATAAATATTAAAAAAAAAAACAAACCTTAAACCTAAGTAATTTTTTGATCTTGCAATCCATCTTAGAGAACTTTTGTAAACGTTTTTATATTTCAAACACTTCATGTTCTATTTAGGTTAGATTTTCAATATTCAGCATGCTTTTATAATGGATGTCCCTTAGGTTTCACGCAGATCACTGATGGAAGATTTTTGAGCGTTGATGAACATTAAATGGACAACATAAATTTGTTTAACGGCGTTAAATATAGTAAAAAAACGGTTAACTATCCTCTCAGTCACGAAGAAAACCGAGGTGAATAAGCTATTTTTTTAAAATTACATTGTTTGCACAGAATATTAAAAATACATTGTAAAATTTATTTCCTAATGAGAATTTTTATTTTCCATGTCCAAGTCCCATGCAAGAAGCTAGAGATCTGTTTCCCAATGAGAATTTTTATTTTTTCCACTTACAATCCATCCCAGGGATTTACAGTAGCAACTCATAATCAAATGAACATTGGTGAATATTTCCTCTCCTTGGGGTGGTTACATAAAAGTTATTATTATGGTAAAATATGTTTAACGTGTGTTTTTATAGTAAAATATGATTATTAAATAACACGATTTTAATTTAAAACCGAAATTTTTTATCTTCTTATTTTAACTATCACCTCAGTGATGACAAAAATCGAGGTGAATAATTCTTTTTTTTTTTTTGAAATTACATTGTTTCACAAAATATTAAAATAAATTGTTTACAATAAATATTTTTTTATTACTGAATATCTTTGTTGATGTCTAGATTTAGTTTCATTCCCTTCTTTGTTCAAAGGTTAAGCTCTATTCCTTGTTGGTTAACCTCCATTCTTTGTGTAACTTTGAGCCAGAATGATTTTTTGCACTTACAATCTATCAACTGAGTACTCTTCAAAGGTTGAACTCCCATCTTTAAGTGAGGTTTATTCCAAAAAATACAACAACGACAATATCAACACCATTATGTTGGGATGGATAGTAAGGGCAGAAAAAAATTTGTTCAAGATAGAAGAACATTGAATATTTTTTTTGTCTTTCAATCCATCTCAAAGAATGATGCTTGCGAATTTGAGACGGCTTCATATTAATAAGGATTAGAGTAAAATTTGTTTAACGAGTTCTTTCATAGTAAAATCTTTTCATTTTATGCCTCACTTAACTAGAAAATCGAAGGGTTAGAATATTTTGTTTTTACTCATAAACATATAAAATCATAAATTGCGATAGTTGAGAATCGAAGCTTGTACTTAGTTGTTTTTTCACATCGGTGTTATGAAAAATCGAGGGAATTTATGAGTTTTTATTTTTTAAATAATAAAAAATAGCACACCTTAACTTGATACCTCGATTTTCTATTGTTCGAGGTGAAAGTTTCGTCATAAAAAACGTTATTTGTTGTAGTGTTGAAAACAAACAGTATATGGAAGAACTTATAGTACAAAGAAAGCATGATTATAACAAAGTCAAGGTAGAATTAGATTAAGGAAGATGACTTGAATACTAGATGTTTTTATAATATAATGATATCAAAGCATATTAGTAATTTAGTAGCATTGATGACAGTCCGTCATTGCATCTAGTTAGTCGAAGAATCGGGGAAAAACAAGCAAAAGATAAGCCATAATGATGAAGAAAGACCCAAGAATGAGTGAAAAATAGGTAAGTATGGAAGAATGAGACTCAGAGAAAATTCTAGTGAAAAAGGGGTGATTTACACGCAGCTACTGAAATAATCACACACACCACTGCGCGCCATCGTGTGCTCAATAGAGGTGAAGAAGTTGCATCGTGCACACAATTCTCAAATAATGCACGCGATCGGTGCTTTTCTGTGCTTTTTTTTATGCGTTCTGACCCGTTGTGAGTGTTTTTTAAGGGAATTTTCAGCTGTTTGATAAGGGTTACAAAAATTGGAGACTAGATCACAAGTTTGAGAGCTCAAAAGAAGATTTTTATAGCATTTGAAGTCATTGGATTTCTTCAAAGGACTTCTCATGTTATTTTTATCTGTCGATTGTGGTATTTTTTTCTGAATAATATGTAGCTAAATTCTCTTAGGGTTAGGTTGTATTATGAGGAACCTATTTTTCTATTGTTGGCTTATATGTTGATTTGACCATTGTATGAACCTTTGATCTATAATTCTATTAAGTTATTGCTTAATCTTAATGCTTTTTATTTGAGATACTTAGTTAATCTGATTTTGGACACATAGAAATTAATAACCCTTAACTTATGTGTTGGACCTAGGACAATTATTCTACTTATGCTAGTTGAATAGGGGTAACAGACACCGAGTATTGGCATAGAGAATTAAGGGTCTATTTATCGCCTAACCCTGCTTACACTGGCGGACTAGGGATAGGAAGCTCCGAATAGTGGTTAGTGAGTTAGTTCGTAAGGGGTCAACTTTAACAATTTTGTCAATTCGTCGTGGGGTTATAGTGATTAGATCATTCATACAGGGCATCAAACATCATTAATAGAAGAATGGGGGATTCTGCAACACAACCTGACTGCTTTCGTGACAATGTTTTCTCGTTTAATTACTTTTTGCACTGAAACTTGCAAACTCCCCTTATTTATTGTTTTCATTTAAATTGTATAAATTTTGTCGTGCTTGAACATAGTTCTTATGAGTTCGATCTTTTTATTACTACAACATTATCGATACACTTATTAATAAATCGTCAAACATTAATCAACACAAGCAAGAGAAGTTTATAACAAGTGAAATAGGTGAAGAACGAAGTGAAATGCTACTGTGAACAAAGACTCAAAGAATCTGACTTCCAAATATCTATCATAGAAGGGGTTAAACTAAAATGTCTTTCTATGGGGCATAAGGCAAAGTTGGAAGAAACATTCATACATGAAGATGTAGATTTTGTTTGGAATAATGATGTCAGTAACAACCCAAAGCTAGATGGACACTACTTTGTATTTCTTAAGAAGTGTTGGAAGTCATTATAGGAAAGATTTGGGAAAGTTTGTGAGTGAATTTCATATAAATGTTAAGCCTCATAAGGAAATCACAACTTCATTTATAATATGAGTCCTAAAAACCAAGAATCCTCAAGAATTGAGTATAGGCCTATTTCTTTGGTTGGATGCTTGTATAAGATAATAGCCAAGATCCTTGTTGCAAGATTAAAGCTTGTGATTGGTAAGTTCATATCCAAAAATCAGTCAGCTTTTGTTTCACGTAGGAAATTTTTTTGATGGAGCTCTAGTTGTTAAGAGGTCATGAATCTAGCAAAGAGGGAGAGGAAGGAATGCATGTTAATAAAGGTTGACTTTGAAAAGTCTTGTGATAGTGTAATTTGGAATTATTTGAGGCTTGTGTATTTACTAGTAGTATGCCAATCTTGGTTAACAGAAGCCCTACAAAGGACTTTAAAGTAGGGCATGGTTTGAGATTGGGGATCCTTTGTCTCCATTTTTATTTGTGATTGTTGTGAAGGGACTAACCGGAATGGTTCAAAAGTTTATTGATTTGGGAGAATTTAATGGATTTATGTGAATGAGGAGGTCAAGTACGACATTCTACAAGCACTATTAAAGGGCTTTGAAATGGTTTTTGGGCTTTGTGTTAATTTTTGTAAAAGTAAACTATGTGGAATCAATGTGAACAAATATTTTCTACAGGTGGTCTTAACATTTATGTCATGTTGCTTATAAAAAAAATCCATATATTTTTTTCTTATAATTTAAAAATCCTTGAATGTTATAAAATTTGGTAAGTGGTCTTAATTAAACAACAACATCTAATCTTAGATGAAATGATAAAGATTTTTTATTGCTTAATTAGAGATTTGGGTTTGAACCCGAGGCATGCATTGGTGTTAATATTTTTTTAGGGGTAATTTTATTGCCAATTGTGATCTTTTCCAATCCAAAAAATTAATCTATTCAGTGCATAAGAATCTAATTTATAAAAAAATTTAAGTTACAACAACAATATAATAGAATAATTGTTTTTTTTCATCAATTATACCAAATAGTACATAAAAGGGAACAATAATACTTATTTAAGTATAGGTTTCATAAATATAACATGGAATTGTATGGACTAATTAATAATAGTATAAAATTTAAACTTCATTATTTTAAAATACAAAATTGCTAATAAGTGTTTATGAGATACTTTTTAAGGCTTTAAAATAATATGGTTTTTTTGGAAATGTACGTATTTAATGTTTCGAAAATTAAAATGATAAATTATTTTATAAAATATTTTTTTTATTTGAAATCTTTAAAGAATAGTCCTAGTACTCGTTAAAAAGACTCTTTGTAATATATTAGTGAAAAAAATATTGCATCAATATTTTTAAAATAATCATAATTTAAAAAAATTTATATACGAGCATTATATTTTTCATTAGAAAGAGAAAGTTAAGACATCTTTAAATAAACAATATATTTGAAACTTATGATACTAGTGCGAATCAAAATATTTATAAAAATAGGTTTGAAAAAATATGAAAAATGCCATAAGTTTTTTTCATAAAATTTCTCAAATAATGTTACAGTCAATAAATTTAAATAGTTAATATAAAATAGAATAGAGTGAATATTATATTTACATTAATACTCATTGGAAAATGTGGTCTTTAATATAATTGAAAGGATAGTTAGGATTTGATATAGTACTAATAAATATAGTTAGATGGATTTGTAATGCATTAATCAGAGTCTTCAGAGAGATTGAAAAAGACAGGAAATGGAAGAGAAACATGGGCTTAACTTGAAGAGTGCGAAATAGAAGGGGGCTGTGCTTGTGACTTTTGTGTTGTGTTGTGTTGTGCATCAGAGCAGTCAAGTCAGTTTGTGTGGTTGGCTGGTTGGAAAGTCAGAGATCTATGAAATGACATTCAATGCATAACAGACATGATTTTGACGTTTCACATTCTCATTGTCAAAAACTACGCACCAACAGCACAAGTAAAATATAAATATAATTTCAAATGTTTGGCATGCAAGGTACATGCAGGAGTAATATAATCATGTTTACAATATCCTATTTTAACATCTTTGTAATCTCACATTGTAATTTCTCTTTAAAAACATTGATTATAATATATTTGTAAATATTATATTTTTTTTTTAATATTTTAACTTATTTTTAAATACGTTACAAATATGAACATTTTCAAAAACAATACGCAAATATTTAATTATATTAATTTATAATAATAAAAGAGTCAATATATAAAATGGATACAGTAATTGGAGACAATTCAATATATTGTTTTTTGAGTAAAACAATAAAATATTAGTATAATTTTAATTTGTAGTCAAACGAACAAACTTTTAGATTTTGAGCTCTAGTGCTAATTTTTTAAAAATTTATTTCTTCTGTTTTAAAATGAATGACTGTCGTTTTAGAAAAAAATTTTGTTTTAAAATGACTGTCGTTCTTAATTTTCAATTTAGTAATAATTACTATTTTTTCAATTGTGTCATATAATTATTATTCAGTATATTATTTCCAATACATTAATAAAATTTATTTAGTAAAAATGCAATATTTTATGACAATATCATTGTATTTTTTAATCTGTGTGCAAAAATTTTAAACGACAGTCATTTTGAAATTGAGAGAGTAATTTTTTTCAGTAAAAAGTTTATTTTTAATTTTCTTTGGCTCAGGTGATCCGAACTAATTTTCTGAAACTAGTTGTTTTAACTAATTATTAAGTTTGAAATGATAAAATGAGTGATGTCAAATTGGAGTTGAAATAATAAATTGTGGATATAATTCATTTTTGGCCATACTCAAGGTGGCCAATCATGAATGACTCAGACCTGCATGAGTTATGAGTTGGGTCACCTTTGATAACAACATAACATTAATAAAAGTTTCATCTAATTTTTTGAAACAATCTGCAAAAGTGGCATTTTCAATATAGTGCTTTCATGGAGATTCCTGTATTGAGAGTAGATCCATAATGCCAAAATTGTGGTCCATGAATTCCTTTTTGAAAAGTCCTTCGTTAATTTATGAGTTGGAGTATGTGAACATATCTTCCTATAGATGTTACATTTTGAAAGGTAAACAAAGACTTTTTTTT
This sequence comes from Lathyrus sativus, assembly GCA_963859935.3. Taxonomy (NCBI): domain Eukaryota; kingdom Viridiplantae; phylum Streptophyta; class Magnoliopsida; order Fabales; family Fabaceae; genus Lathyrus; species Lathyrus sativus. Next base: position 602,285,336 of record OZ012738.1, read on the forward strand.
ACTCTCATTTTGAGTACTACATAACCCTCATGCAACAACATATATTATAGGGGGAATAAATATAGATACAAAGTAAATACAATTATATTATTTTTTAGTTTTAGTCCATATAATCTTTCTTTTTCTTAATTCGGTTATGATCCTTACAACAATTTTTTAAAGTTTTTGACTAGCAACATAAAGACTAAAATTAAACATTTTACATATTAGGTGTCAATTTTAATTTATAAAAATTGTCTCGTTAAGTTACCTTAATTGATAGCAGTGTATAAATATATTTTACTTTGTTTGTCTTTAAAAAAAAATGAATTTCAACTATTAAACTATTTGATTAAAAAATATTTAAAAATTAAAATAAAATAAAAAATTCAAATAAAAGAATAGTAACTATTAGAAGGTGATATATCTGCATAAACTAGATATAATTTTAAACCTATCTAAATCAAAATTCACGTTTTCTTTAAGGTTCATTGCTATTTTTTATTTTCTAAGATATCTCCATGTTGGGGAAAAAATAAAATATAATATAGAGTAAAAAGAGGAATACAATCAAAACACAAAAATGTAATTTAGAAATTTCAAAATCAGAGAAAAATTATTGTTGTTGTCAATAAACAAACAAAAAATAATACTATGTAAAAATTGTTATGGTATATAATATACTCTCAACTAACGCAGTCCAGTACATTCGCACCTTTCAAAACAAATATTTAACTACATCTCACAACACTCTAATAAAAGAAATACACTCACACCCTCCAAAATAAATATTTAACTACATATCAAAACACTTTAATATAAGAATATAAGAGAATAAAGAAAGTCATATACAAACTTATAGTGCTTTTGACTGATGTATCTTGAAATGAAGAACTTGAATCATATACATAATCTTGGATTTTTTCTTCCTTCACAAAACTAACCAATGTAGGACTTCAAAGAACTTGTATCATGTATATAGTCTTTGACTTCCTCTTCCGTTACAAAACTAAGTGATGTGAGACTTCTTCAACATGTAAATTTTCAATCAATTCCAACAATCTCCACCTTGATTGAAAGTAATACAAAGCTTTCATTGTCTTCATCGACAATCATACTCCACTACAAAGAGTATCAACATGTATATTTTTAATCAATCTCAACAATCTCCACCTTGATTGAAAATAATACACCAACTTTCGTTATCTTAACTAATAATCATAATTTTAAAAACTATCATACTCCACTTAAAGAAGAGTATACTTCACTTGAAGCTAAACCACTTCAAGATTTTTCACATGTCGAAAACTAGGTTGAAACTTTATGGTGCAGTTCGATGTTGGCAGGAAGCTCTTCAACCACCAACGTAATCTTGCATCTTGTGTAATCTTGATTGTATCAACACATATTTGACTTAAACTTTTCACAAGTTAAAAGAATCTTCCATCCATTCTCTCTATCCCCAACTGCACAACGAAATTTGTGACTTCATCTCAACAACTCTTTCACAACGTATGTGAAAGATTAGACAAAACTGCAACCACAGAAAATACTAAGAACACTTATCCCCGGATCGAACCAGAATCTAATACCATATGTTGAGGAAAAACAAAGCATAACATAGAGGAAAAAGAGAAACACAAGAATATAACATGGAAACTCCAAGACTAGAGAAAAAATCATGATCATTGTTACAACACATAATGTACGCTTAACTAACTCAAACCCTCAGTACACTTACACCTTTCAAAACAAATATTTAACTACATCTCACAACACTCTAATACAAGAGTATAAGAGAATAAATAAAGTTAAATACAAGCTTAAAGTGTTTTTGACTGGTGCATCTTAAAATGAAGAACTTGAATCCTATATACAACATTGAACTTTCTCTTTCTTCACAAAGCTAAGCAATGTGGGAATTCAAAGAACTTATATCTTATATATAGCTTTGAACCCCCTCTTCCATTACAAAACTAAGCAATATATAACTTCTTAAACATATATATTTTCAATCAACTCCAACACACCATTCACCACTTAGTCATCTTCACGGGTATAATTAACTTATAATACTTTATGTATGATAAAGGTTTGTTTTTTAAAAACAATAATAATTTTGTTGTTTATTGTTAGCCTTTATAACCTTTTTTTAGAGATCTATTTTTATTTTTATATTTGCACGAATACAATATCTAACTTACATAAATTTAGAAGAGATTTTAGAAACAAAACTTACATATAACATGTGAAAAATAGAGATATTACAAGTTTTTTTAAAACAAAAACTAATTAAAGATATTGTATTCATACATAACTTTGCTATTGGTTTTTTTTTCCAATGTCCATATAAATTAGATTTTTGTCAGTTATGGTCTTCTTCTTTTTTTTTATTTTTTTTATTTTTTTATTTTTAAGATAATGAGTCAGTCATCACATTATTCTTCCTACTATGTGTCTTAGAAAATGAGTATCCATGAACATTAGTATTAGTCTTATGTTATCCGTCTCATTTAATAAATATGATACATGTACTCCTTCTCTCCATATTCCTCTGTGTATTTGCTAAATGGATAGTTGCACATTTTGAGATATCCGCATGTATTTGCAGATACTCATGAATACCGTTTTTTGAAATTGTAATTTATTAATTTTTCTTATAAAATATAAACAAAAAATTATGTGTATAACTTTTGAAGAAGACGCGAGGCAAGAAGAAGACGTGGAAGAAAAACGTACCCAATTAGATTTTTAAGTGAAAAACAGATTAACAAATGAAATTAAATAGTTATTAATGAAAGAAATTTATTAAGTATAATAATTTTAAAAAATATATAAATAATTTTTTTAATTATTAATGAATACATATACCCGCGAATACAAATAACATCAAATTCGTATATGTGTCTGTAAACAAATTAAAAATTAAAAATCATACACAACATAAAATAAAAAATCTCTCCAATGTTATTTCATTTTAAGGACACCTTTGCAAGATTCGAAGACATGGAATCATCGGAACAAGTTAAGCAACATTATAATCTTCATTCAGGTAAACTAATAACTAAATACCATAATTGGAATCAAGAACCACGTGTTTCAATAAAACTGGCATGCTTATGCCTGATAGCAACCACATAACTCAATATTGTTGTTTTATAAAATATTTTCTGGAATATAAAACTCAGGATCATCTACCATAGTAAGAATTCTTGAATGACAACTTATAACAATTATGCTTTCGCAAGGGCCAAACAGAAATGAAGGGTAAGTAATTGAATCATATAAACAAAACAAAAAAAGAGAAAAATTGTACATGTTATATCAACTATTCAAATTTAATACATGTTTACATATTCACATATTCACATTTCATATACAATTATATAATAACATATTCACATAGGAGTTCAATTTGAATAAGATTCTATTGTGTTATTCATTATCAACACGGTTATGAGTTGTTCTATGAATATGTAAACTATGTGTCTTGATGTATTATGTACTATCACACGCACACTAAAGTCAGATAATCACAACACTTAGGTATAATTATGCATTAAAGTAACATTTCAGAGTCTCGTGATTACTAACATGGTAAATTATTTTAGATATTCATTATTATACATATGGCCTAATAAGAGATTATCCTATCCTTAAAATTGAAAGATGGACGAATTAGACTTCAATCTAGACATAAAGGTTGTAGAAATTGAATTACATTACAAGAGTAGTATAATAAAAATAATTTGATAAGTATAACTCAAGTTATATTTTAAAAACCATACAAACGTCACTAACAAAATGTGAAAGGGGTGAAAAGACATTATAAAGTTGTAATACAAAGATCACAGATTAACATTAATGTAAGATTGATAATATTTATTTATAAACATCACAAGACATCTCTCTAACATATATTTATACTATGGAGGAATCACATAAAATAGGTTTTTATAGTCGGAGACCGACTCTTCTAGACGTGGGGAAGGACCACTAGCTTACCCTTGAGTTTATGTTAGAGGATCGTCCAACTAGGAATATCTTTTATCTCTAAGGATCATCATTAATGAAAGTACAATCACATTATCGTATTACATCATTTTATTTGTTTTGATGTTTTTGTCAATTTGAGTGTATGTGTTATAATTTGTTTGCTTACTTGTAATTTTCTTATCTTCAATTATTTGCGTATTTATATTTCATTCACATTTGAGTTGTAATGTATTCGCTTCCGCTATTTAGTATTGTACCATTAACACACTTCATTACTCAATAAAATTATAGAATTGATCCATGACAGTGTTCCTTTTTTAGCCTAATAAATTGCTTTTTGTCATTTCATTAGACTTTGCTATAACAAGTTAGAACTCTTAGATTAAGGTGTTAAATGACTTGATTTGAATCACGTGGTAAGTATGAATCGAATCAAGAACCTTGTGAAAAATGGGACTTGCCTCTGAATGATTTGATTTGAATCACAAGATGAACTTGACTCGAATCACAATCTCATGTGACTCTAATCATGTTGTAATTCTGACTCGAATCACAAGTCTCTATAAAGTTAGGATTTGGCTCTGTTTAAATAGACTCGAATAATGAATTTAACTTGACTCGAATCATGTTGTAATTCTGACTCGAATCACAAGTTTATAAGAAGCTAGGATTCGGCTCTATTTAACTTGACTCGAATAATGAATTTAACTTGACTCGAATCGCAACACCTTGTGACTTGAATTATGGTTTCTTCTTGACTCGAATCATGGATTTACAAATCCAATTTTCCATCTTAGATTTAAATATTTGTTTCTTTGATCCAAAAAAAGTGTGTGAAACTATGTGGGTTAAACCCATAGAAAAAAATGTCAATTTGTCGTCTCAGACTCACTTCTTTTTGTTGCACTTTGTTCTTATGCAATTTGTTGTTTTGAGGAAATTAGAGAGAGTGAGTTTATCAACTTGTAGTGATTCATGGTTGATCAAAATCATGATATCCATCAAGATCCAAGACCTATTTATCCATAAACTTGAGAAAACATTGTGTGTGTTCTTCATTCACCCACATCTATTTTTTTTTTACTAATACCTTGTGAATTAGAGTGTTTGTGAGATTCCTTGAAATTTTCATCATCTTCACCCTTAGTCTTTTTCCATTGTTGATGACCTTTATCTCTAAATATTGAGTATTGAGGAAGACTAGTGGTACATTAGGGTATCTAATGTTTTTGTGTGAAGTTTGTTATTTGTAACATGTGCATGTATTATTTCTTTAATGCATATTGGACCTTATTGGTATCTATCAAGAAGAAAGTTTCATTATACTCTATGGAAGACTTTGGCTAAGCCTAGTACATATTGTTCGTAAGGCGAAGTTGGAAAATGTCCGACTTTGGTGAGATTGTGGAAAGACTTGTCGCAGACAAAATTGAGAGTTGTCCAATCAACACTTAGATATGGAAATTTCTCGAACAAGAAATCAGTGGGATCAAGGTGGTTTGCCACATACTAAGACTTGGCGCAAAATTATTATGGATAGCAAGGTTATTGGATCAATATCTTTTGGGATCTTGTTTTTGTTAGCAGTTTGAGTGTCTGCATAAATAGAAGGAATTATTGTGTGATATTTTGTTGTAATTAAAAGGCTTGCATCAAACTTATCAAAATAGTGGAAGATCATGATTATTTTCCGATGGTTCTTTAACACCATTGAAGAGTGGAGTAGGAAAAGTAAGGACAAACACCAAACCACTATATATTTATGTGTATCTTTTCTTTCTTCCCTTACCTCCTTTAATTTCCAGCATTCATTAATATTTTTATTTTCGTAGTGCATTATTGCATCAATCGTATGTTATTCTGGTTAAATTGTGCTTATAAAGATTTAATTTGTGAGCTTAAGTTTGTGATGCATCAATCTAATTAGATAACCATAAGTTTAATTATGTCTTGAATGAAAATCTATGTAAAGTATTTTTAAATCACTTTGTTTCAAAGCGACGTTGGTTATCTTGTAACTGACCTGCATTAGAAGTAATCAAGTCCTTAGGAATAACTAGTGATATTTCAATTGGTTTATTTATTGAGATGCTTCCAAGCTCTTATAGTATTGTGTTTTGCTTCCGTGTTCCTTAAAATCTCTTATTTCCTTTATGGGATCTAAAATTTTTTTGAAATTTTCTTTTAGTAGATAGGTATACTCAACCCCCTTCTAGACCTCTTTGTGTCCATATTCTCATCCAAGAACTAATTACCTCCTCTCAATTTAAGATCATAAATTTCATCACAAATAATTGTTCTCAGATAACCCCTTCTCCTATGTGTAACGGTCTAATCTCATATCTTCAACCGACTTACAATTCATTATACGATCTAACACAAGGAATCTTTGTTCATGCTTTCAAGCCTCCCAAGATTTTTTTTAAATATAGATAATTAGGTTTCAAACTGTTAGATGTCAAACTTTGCTTATTTTCTCTATCAAATATTTGCATCTTTCACTCTTTTTGTAGGTAAAAGTGATTAGAATCACTTTAGTTTTAGATGATTTGCTTCATTGTTGATATATGCCTTGGTTGCTTTGATTTGTGTGTTATTGTGCAGGAATTAGACACAAAACAAGTGAATGTTAAGACACAAGAAATTGGGCAAGGAAACTAAGAAAGTAGAAAAACATCACAAAACTTGCCGTGTGAAGCTCCTAGCGAAGCTTGCTAGAAAACTTCACAAGGCTCGCTAGGCGAAGGAGGCAGCGAAGAACTCGCTAGGCGAAGAGGTAGCGAGTAGCCAGCGAACACTCTCAGACTTGAGACAGAGGCGAAAGGGCCATAAACTCGTTAGGCGAAGTTCACAGTGAAGACTTCGCTAGGCGAAGAATTTCTCGTCCAGCGAATATTTGAAAATATCTCATGGGCGGTTTAACTGTTTAGAGGCACCTCAGGTGCCTAATTTGTTGTTCGCTAGGCGAACATGACAGATCTTGAATGTACTACATACGTATTTTTATTACTTTTTAGGTCAGAATGTAATATTTTCTAGATCAGAACTTATCTCTCTTCATTTCAAGTTTATTTTAGAGAGAGAAACACAAAACCCTTAGAGGGAGGAGGTAAGATCTTTGATCTCTTGTTGGGGTTTGGATGTAAGCTTTTGATACCTTATGTATTTTATCTCATTTATGTTTATGAACTAGTTTGGATTCTCTGTTGATTGATTATCTTTGATTGCTTGTTTGTGGGTCTTGACAAAACCTTTTCACATCTTTGATCTCAGATTTTCTTCTATCAATGAACAAACTTTTAACATGGTTTTGTAGTTGATATTCATTGTATCCTCTTTGGTATTGTGTTGATTAAGTAGCATGGGTAGCATGAGTAGGATCAATATGATATTGTGTGGGTGCGTGATAATAGTGATGAAGAACGATGTTTACAACCATTTGGCAGATTAGGTGAATACATGTAAAAAGGGTTAAGCGTGTGTATGTATTTTGATCATTGCGTTTTATGCAAAACAATCGTTTATCCGATATGGGTGTCGTCTTTCTTTACCTGTTTATCGTTGATTTGAACCGTGATAGACATATACTCTTCAGATTTAGATCTAGGATGATTACCTGTTAGGTCCTAAATGCTAGACATAGGTTTAGGCTTAGCATTTGCGTGAGTATCAGCTCTTAATGCTATGTGTTGTGTTTTTTTTGGGTGAGACATCACCAATGAGACAACACTGTTGTTCTCTCGATGTTGCATTAGAGATGACCTCCGTTGTGGGTGATACGTGAGGATATTAGACAAATGATTGCGTTGTGTTTAACTTGATCAGAAGAATGCATGTGTTATCAATTGATGAGATCCAATCCCAACAAGGCTCCGTTTATATTTCAGTCTTTACTTTATATTTTCTGTTTTTATTTATGGTTCCTTGAATCTTTTAAACCAAAAATTTTGAACAATAGTCTTAGAAATGTAGAGGTCGTTGAACAGCGTTTGTATCGCACCGATCCCTGTGGAGACGACAAAACTGGGTACTTAATAATTTTTTGCTTGCTGCTTGACCGCTTCCACAAAATCGCGTCGTTGCCGGGGATTGGTGTTGAGATATTGAAGTGCATTGCAACACTTCTATATTTTTAAGCTTTGTATATTTGTTTATATTGTATATATATTTGTTTCTTTTTATGTTTTCTCTAGTGTGCTCAGAAATGATGAGAACTCCTTCTAGAGTGGTTGCTATCGGTATAAAAGCATTCAATGAAGATTCGACCGAGTTTGGATGGCGATGATAGTATGAAACAAGTGAATGTTGTCAATGTACATGGTTTCCTTTGTTTATAATTTTAGAATGCTTAATAACTTAAGTCTTTGTGCAAATGAAATTTGTTCTTTTGGCAACTTGTTTGAATGATTGTTTCACTTAGGACCAAAAACCATAATTTGTGAGAAAGTTTCCATTGTTTACTAAATGCTGGATTTCTGATAAACTTTGTTGATTCGTGTGATTCATGCTTTATCTTGTTATCATTGTGAATTTTTGGAAGTATTAGAAATGATCAAGGCACTTATTTTTATTAAGCACAACCAGTTCCAAATGCAAATTACCCGTGAGCAGAGAGAATTTGTTAACCCCTTTGAGCCTAAACAATGTGAATCTCATTCTTAATTTTGTGAGATTCTAAAATTTTTCTTGAACCCTTTAATTTTGTTTTAATTGTCCTCTTTGCCATAAAAATCCAAGAGCATTCACTTGAGGGTTGAGTAAAAGTTAAGTTGGGGAGAATGAAAGAAAGATGGTAGGTTTTTACAACTTTTGAAAAATTTAAGCAAGCATTGAAAAAATTGTTATGTGAATATGAATGTAAAAAAAAAATTAGAAAACAGAATGCTTGCTTGGAAAAGAAAAAAATAGTGAAAGAATAAGTTGTGAAATAAGGTTTGTGAAGGTTTGCAATTGAGAAACAAATGGAATGAAGTTGAGATGTGTAAATAACGTGTACGGTGAATGTTTCTTTTGCATCGGCAATTTCGTTTCAATAGCCTTATAAATGACCCTTGTTTGTAAACTCGACCAAGCTACAACCTTAAAGACCTTAGTGATCTTTTTGCTTCCATATTTTCACTTTTGATTGTTAGATATTGTATGAATTGAATTGATATTGGCATTGTTTGTTAGGTGAGTAAAATTGTCCCCGCGGTTGCAAACGCGTAATTTCTTCAATCCTTATTCGAAGAGGAGAGATAGAGTGATTCATTCATGAAAAACATAGTTGTTGATTGATACATGGCTTAATATTTGCTTTAAGAATTTAGTTCTTGTGCATTGTTTGATTCCTAACATTTGAAACCATTGCTTGTTTGCATTCTTTGTGTGTGAGCCATTTTATCCATTCTTGGGTGAATCTTAATCTTGAGTAAATCCTCTTGTTAGAAATGAGAGGCATACTTTGCTTGAGGACAAGAAAAAATCTAGTTGGGGAGAGTTGTTAGATGTCAAACTTTGCTTATTTTCTCTATTAAATATTGACACCTTTCACTCTTTTTGTAGGTAAAAGTGATTAGAATCACTCTAGTTTTATATGATTTGCTTCATTATTGATATATGCCTTGGTTGCTTTGATTTGTGTGTTATTATGCAGGAATTAGACACAAAACAAGTGAATATTAAGACACAAGAAATTGGGCAAGGAAACCAAGACAACAGAAAAACATCATAAAACTCGTTGTGCGAAGCTCCTAGCGAAGCTTGACAAAAAACTTCACAAAGCTCGCTAGGCGAAGGAGGCAGCGAAGAACTCGCTGGGCGAAGAGGTAGTGAGTAGCCAGCGAACACTCCCAGACTTGAGACAGAGGTGAAAGGGCCATAAACTCGCTAGGCGAAGTTCACAGTGAAGGCTTCACTAGGCGAAGAATTTCTCGCCCAGCGAATATTTGGAAATATCTCAGGGGTGGTTTAACTGTTCAGAGGCACCTCAGGTGCCTAATTTGTTGTTCGCTAGGCGAAGGATCTGTTAGCTAGGCGAACATGACAGATCCTGAATGTACTATATAAGTATTCTTATTGCTTTTTAGGTCAGAATGTAATATTTTCTAGATCAGAACTTATCTCTCTTCATTTCATGTTTATTTTAGAGATAGAAACACAAAACCCTAAGAGGGAGGAGGTAAGTCTTTGATCTTTTGTTGGGGTTTGGATTTAATCTTTTGATACCTCATGTATTTCATCTAATTTATGTTTGTGAACTAGTTTGGATTCTCTATTGAATGATTGTCTTTGATTGCTTGTTTGTGGGTCTTGACAAAACCTTTTCACATCTTTGATCTTAGATTTTCTTCTATCAATGAACAAACTTTTGACATGGTTTTGTAATTGATATTCATTGTATCCTCTTTGGTATTGTGTTGATTAAGTAGCATGGGTAGCATGAGTAGGATCAATACGATATTGTGCGGGTGCATGATAATAGTGATGAAGAACGATGCTCACAACTATTTGGCAGATTAGGTGAATACATGTAAAAAGAGTTAAGCGTGTGTACGTATTTTGATCATTGTGTTTTATGCAAAACAATTGTTTATCCGATATGGGTGTCGTCTTTGTTTTCCTGTTTATCTTTGATTTGAACCGTGATAGACTTATACGCTTCAGATCTGGAACTAGGATGATTACCTGTTAGGTTCTAAATGCTAGACATATGTTTAGGCTTAGCATTTGCGTCAGTATCAACTCTTAATGCTCTGTGTTATGTTTTTTTTGGGTGAGACATCACCAATGAGACAACACGGTTGTTCTCTCGACGTTGCATTAGAGATGACCTCCGTCGTGGGTGATACATGAGGATATTAGACGAATGATTGCGTTGTGTTTAACTTGATCAGAAGAATGCATGTGTTATCAATTGATGAGATCCAATTCCAACAAGGCTCCGTTTATATTTCAGTCTTTACTTTATATTTTCTGTTTTTATTTATGGTTCCTTGAATCTTTTAAACTAAACTTTTGAACAATTGGCTTAAAAATGTAGAGGTCGTTGAACGGCGTTCGTATCGCACCGATCCTTGTGGAGACGACAAAACTGGGTACTTAATAATGTTTTGCTTGCTGCTTGACCGCTTCAACACAAACCTTCAAAGTATATCTTCAATAATGAAAACAAAAATAAAGATATTAATAAAAATGTAGTTTAAAAGGATAATCTTTTCTCATGGACTCAAACACTTATTGCTTCAAGTCATAAGTCTATCACCTAGGAATTCTAATAAGGGTTTTCACATAAATAATTTGTGAGTCTTAACCCTTACAAGGAGGCCAAGATACTTGAAAAAAATATTAGGTGAATAATATTGATACATAAAAGGTAAGAAAAGATTGAGTAGTAGAAACCAAAGTTAACACTAGTTCATGCATCGTTGTCATTACACATTAATTAAATAATCACCCACATCTTAGTCATAACCATCTTCTCTGACCATAGCTGAGTAACATTTCTCTTTATTGACAATTTTTAGCATATCATTATCTTCATTAGAATCTTCATCCACATCATTTTTAATCTCATCACTGTGTGTTTCATCATTTAAGTGGACGATTTATCCAATTTCATTTAGTTATTTAACGAGGGTCATATCTTAATATTATATGTACTCTCTTTGTCCTACAATGAATGATTCATTTACAACAAAAAAATGTCACAAAATAATTACCTCATTTTAATTTTCAATGCATATTTTTCTATTTTGTCTTTTAATTAATATTATTTTTATCATTCTTAATATTTGATAAATGATGTTTTAATAAAAATATCATTATCTTTCTGTCATTTATTTACTTTTTTAAATATGTATGAAGTGGTCAACTGAGTCACTCGTTATGAGATAGAGAAAATATATTTTTGTCAATGTTGTTCACCTTTACATAACTCACATGATTTAATTTTATCAATGCCCATGAACCACATTTGTCTTTTTATATTTTAGATATGGTACATAATTCATTTGTTTGAACTCTTTTACAATTATGAATGGATTAGAGAGATTTTACTTCTAATTGATAGTTTTGTTGTAACAGCATAGTTCTTTCTAGCATCTTTATTACGTTGAACTCTAGCGTACATGATAATTTGTTAGATTATTCGATTACTTGTGTTAGAAGTTTTTTGTTTTTCTCTCTTGCTTGGCTTTACTTTAGTTAGCTAGAGTGTTGGTTATTTGTTTGTTAAGTTTGTTAACCAACTTCTCTTCTCGTAGTCTATATAAATAGTTGATTCATTGTATTCATCATGCAAGCTTTATCATGCTTCCTTTAATGAGAATGAGTATCTTAGCGTGCAAGTTATCATATTAATATGGTATCAGGAGTAATTTTCACTTCTCCTCTTCCTAATTCTTTACTCGAATCTTTCCTCTTCTATCTTCTTTCTTCTCTTCTTCACAAATTTTTCAAATCCCTATTACCTTCACCCCAATGAAAATCCTGCCCTCATTCTTGTTTCACCTTCCGTAGATAATAAGAACTACCAATATTGGGGTAGATCCATGCACATTGTCTTGATCTTCAAGAACAAAGAAAAATTCAGAGATGGTACCCTACCTAAACCTAAATTTATTGATCCTTTGTATGCTCCATGGATTAGGAGCAACACCATAGTTCTTGCGTTCAACGCTCCATCAGTGACTCCATAGCCAGATTTGTTGTGGATTGATTCTACATCAAGTGTTTGGAAAATCCTCAAGACTCGGTTCTCCTAGAGTGATATCTTTCGTATTTCAAATATCTACGAATAACTCTACAAGTTATTCCAAGGTTCCATGGAAGTCTTTGATTATTACACGAAGATGAAGGTTCTTTGGGATGAATTGGAGAATTATCGACCCATTCCATATTGTAAGTGTTCAATTCAATGAAACTCCAATGCTATCACATCTTTACAGGTTTATAGAGACCAAGATTATGTGATTCGATTCCACAAAGGCCTTAATGAAAAATTCAGTGCAACTAAGTCTCAGATTATGCTTATGACCCTTTTGTCGGCTATTAATATGGTATTTCCTATGATCATTCAACGAGAAAGAGAGTTTTCTCTATCTATTCTTGATACACCTTCCATCGACAATTATGAACACTCTTCAACATCTACTTCACTTGTACAAAATGTTTCTCAAGGAAAAACAAAGTGGAAATGAACGGGTCCCCTTAAGGAACAAACTGTGTCTGCACTCATTGTGGCAGAACGAATCACACAGTTGACACTTGCTTTGTCAAGCATGGATATCCTCTTGGGTTTAAGACCAAAGGAAAATCATCGTAACAACCTATTTCATATGATTCTAAAGCTAACACTAATTTTTCTGCTACATGATCTTTAAATTCTAAGTCTTTTGGTTTCACTCAGGAGCAGTACCACAATCTTCTTGGCTTGTTACAACAATCTCAAACCAATGATAACCATACTACTAATGCCATTTCCAGCACACCTCTTGCCTTGACCTTTAAGTCATCTCCTTCTGATGGTAAACATCCTAATCTGTGGATTTTAGACACAAGTGCCATATATCATATTACTTTTACCCTCACTTCATTTGTCAGCTATCGTACCATTACACCTATTTCTGTTTTATTGCCTAATGGTACTCATATCACCACTCATATTTCTAGTTCCATCAAACTTTTCCAAATCTTACATTGCAATATGTTTTATATATACCTTCTTTTCATGTTAATCTTATCTTTATTCCCAAAATTGCATTAACCAATGACTATTTTGTTTAATTCACTATATTTCATGTCATATATTGTAGAACAATACCAAGGCTCTGATTGGTATATCTATATTTCTCAAAGGATTATATGTCATATACTCTACACGTGTTCCCTCTGCCCCTTTTACTTGTAATTTTAACTCTTATACAAATTCTCTTATATGACACTATAGATTAGGTCACACATCTACTATTGGCTTGCATGCCATTTCAAAATTATTTCATTTTTAATCCAATAAAAATACTTGGTCTCCATGTGATTCTTGCCATTATGCTAAACAAAAGGCTTCCTTTTTATTTAAGTACTTCTCTTACTAATGCTCCTTTTGAATTATTGCATGGTGATCTCTGGAGCCCCTTTTCAACTGTTTCTATCTTAGGCCATCGATATTTTCTTACCTTAGTTGATGATTTTAATAGGTATACATAGATTATGCATAACTCATATCATTAATTTTGTCTCATGTATAGAAAATCAGTTCCATACTACTTTAAAATGCTTTAAAAGTGACAATGTCTATGAGTTTTTTATGCTTTTTTTCCAATCTAAGGGCATTATTCACCACAAATCCTGTGTAGAAACTCCACAACAAAGAAGTGTGGTGGAAAGAAAACACCAACATATCTTAAACATGGTCATATCCCTCTCTTTCCAAGTCAATCTTCCCCTTAACCTATCGGCTTTTAGCACACAACATGTCATTCATATTACCAATAGGCTTCCCACCCCTCTCCTTAAGTACAAAAGTCCCTATGAACTCCTATATAAAGAACCCATTTCAATCATTCATCTAAAAAAACATGGCTTCTTTTGTTATGCTTCTTCTCTTCTAGCCCATGTCGCTACCGCAAAAATAAGGTGCCGGCAAAACAGAAGAGTCACCACCTTTCGTTATTTATCCCACAGAACGGGAAAGGAAACGATCGGAAAAACCTGACGAAAAGGTATAAGACAAGGTCATCGCAACCATGTCTGGGTTCGGGAGCCGGTTACACAAGGGGAAGGTATTAGCACCCCTCACGTCCATCATACTCGATGGGATCCACGCTTGTTGTGTTTATCTGACGGGTTGGTTTTACTATCTACACTAAAAGTCTGGTCTAAAAAGAAAAGAAAATGACTCGGCAGAACACAGCAGTTCTATGCCTACATATTCCCGTCTGGAACGAGAAATCAGAGTCAACGTAGTTCGTCTAACTACGAGTGAAAGGCGGGGGGGGGGGGGGGGGGGGGGGGGGGAGGGGGGAAGGTTGCTCGCCGAGATGTTGCATCTCGGTGCCTACGTACTTTCACACAGCGTGAAAGATCAGAGCAAACATAGTTCGGGATACTACGGATTACGGGAGGGGTCAAATTCCTCTGTTTTTCCGAGTAGGGTTAACAGACGGTTCCATCAGTTGGTGTATGCAGCTCGCTCGTTAGAGACTTAGGCGTTTACCGTTTGCGGAAGAATCGAGAGTTAACAAAACTCTCCTTATGAAAAGGGTTTCCAAGGATTAAAGGTCCCAGAGGACAAAAAGATGTTTGATCTTTGTTTTCTGTCTTTTAGAAGAAGTATCTTTTATGGATGTTTGCAACTAATATTGCACTAGAGACTATGACCTGAGAGTGAATGCGTCGCATGTCACCCAAAGGGTGCCATACTCAACATCCAAGCTGTTGAAAAGAAACTTTCCAACAACCCTTTCTCAAGTAGCTTAAGGCTAGTAGCGTACGACATCAATTAACCTTTATTACTGTATTTTGATTTTGTTTGAAAATGAGAAGAGAAAAGACGCACTAAAGGGGAATTGATCCAATCCTAAAGTTGTCATGCAAAGTTGATCCTATGGTTGAGGTTAGGAGGGAGCTAACTAATGTTATCATGCATGGTTAGAACCCTAACATCTGTCCTAACTTCTCTTGAACAAGAGAAGTCAGAGTTCCTAGGGGAACATGGCAAAGGAAAACAACAACAAAAGAAATAACTGTAAGGAAATGATTGTAAGTAAAATGCATGCTATGCAGCAAACAAGCAGAAGGAGTCAAACTCAACTTCTAGAGAAAACAAGCACAAAGGCTACACACAACACAGGTAAGGGAGACAACACTCAACCTTAAACCAGCAAGCAAAGCCAAACAATAACAGACAAGCAGAGGGAAACAGACTCAACCTCTTATGCAAACAAGCAAAGGGAGAAACTTAACCTTTAGGATGCTCTTAGGCCTAGAATCATCTACATGAAAGCCTAGTCTAATGCAACACACCAAACAGTCACACAAGCACAACAAAGCAATCAGAAAATACAACAAACAAAAACAGCAGACAAGCAGCTCAACAGCAAAGCAGTTTAACAGCAGTAAAGCAAACCAACAGTCTGTAGTTTGATCTTCATGCCCAAGCTATCTTTAAGAGAAGACTTCATCTTCAAGCTTCAAATGATCCACCAAGAGAGATGATAATAAACATCAAGATGATTGCATGATGATGGGAAGTATGATGGAAACCAAAGGAATCCATCATGGCACTCAACCATACATCTGAGATAGGTATCCTCAAAGGTTCTTCCTTTTGTGGTATGCCACACATCCTTCCAAAGGAGGGATGAGGCTTCCACACAGGGACCTTGCATCATAGGATGGAATGGAAAGCAATCAAGGCAATCCATGTTTGTTTGAAGAAAGAAAAATCAAAACTAAAGCTCTTCCTAAACCCTAATTGATTAAGCTACAAGAAAGCTACTAAAAGGAGGTCTAAACACCAAAGCAAAACACCACAATCAAACAAACAGAAGCCTCTATATGTCTCAAGCACTATCCAAAAGGAATGGAAAAATTATCTTATGCTATGGGCCACCATTGAGGTCATTCTAAAGGAGAGGTCATGTTAGAAGCAACATAAAACTAGTTCAATTGTTAATTCTAAGAAAAATATGAAATCAAGTCCTAAAATTCTAGGCAATTTTCTAAGGGATCCTAATAGGGTTAGGGACTTATGGTATAAAATTCAGGGGCTAAAACTTAGGGGAAAGCCACTAAAGAATTCCTAAATCACCAAGTGTTAAATGGGAACCCTAAAATGGAAGGTCATGGGAACCTAATCCAAAATAGAACCTAAAGTTATCTAAAAATTATGAAATAATTCCTAAGGGATCATGCATATCTATACTAACAGCCAGCCAAAAATATCACTTAAATTCTATACCAATTAATCATACAAAAATCAGAAAAACATGAGGAATTATGCCAAAATTAAAGAAATAACAAAAATAGAAAAAATACCAAATAAATGGAAAAATCAACCAAAATGAAATATAAAAGCGTCAAAAAATCAAGAATTACCAGGGATCACAACCATATATTTTTCATAATTTTCTGATCAAAAATGAAATTAATAAGAAAATAAAATGCAAGAAATAATCAAGGCAATTGGATCACGTGACCAAGTCTACCAATCCAAGGATCACCAGCACGCCAACGCATTAATGAAACGCACGCGTTTTGCTTGGTCAAAGTCCATTCTCAGATTAAAACACAGGCATTGGATTGAAGGACTAAGTCAGATATTTCAACTCATCCAAGGGTCAACAGTCATCGTCTACATTTGAAAAGGAAAAGAGAGGGAATCCTCGGCACGGTGGCCGGAGAAGGACGCCGGTCGTCTTCTCCGGCGAGGTCAAAATGTCCAGTCGTCCAAACCTCACTATACTTGGCCAAACCTATACTGTTCTCCTTGTTTTTTCGCCCTGAGTTCAAATCTGCCATCCATTGGTCTTGATTCTTCATAGATTGTGAGATTCGATAGCAAACAGAAAACACACCAACTTCTTGATCATCACCAAACTCCTAACTAAGTCCACAGATCTTTTCCTCATCCATCATAGATCAACCTAAGCTATCTAAATCATGATATCACTCCAAGATCAGGCCAATTCGAATCCAAACAGAAAGTTGTTCACACCTTGAATTGTCATCAAACTTCACAAAACCTATCCTAAAACGATCTAGTCATCTTCCTAATGCTTAACCTCAAATCAATTCAAGCTAGATCAACCTAGAACTATGGCAATTTTGAAATGTGCATACCTAGTTTGTAGCTTGAAATTGGAGCAGTTCCACTGTGGTTCTTGCTTCCAGATGATGCAGAATCGTTCCTTGATGAAGGATAAAGCTATTAGAAACTTCAATTTGCTTTGAATTACTCTCAAACTCCAAACACGATTTTCAGTTTTGCTCTTGAAACTCATCCTCCAATCTCTGGCTCCAGCTCAAAATGATCACCAACCTTGCACTTAACCTTCTTCTGAACTTATATAGAGGTGAATGGAAGGTTCTAGAGGCCCATGGAAAGCCCAATCTGAGATATCCAAGTTTTCAATTTTCTTCCAAAATTCAATAATGGCATACACGGTTCTGGGGTCATTCCTTCTCCAAGAAGCTTCATTTGCCTTGCTTGTAGACTGTGGAGAATGTATGGACATGATTTCACCCTTGTTTGCATCCTATGGTGGAGATTAAATGTGTTACTTATCCATGAATTAACAAGTTGAAACACCATGAAATAAGCCTCAAATTGAAATTCCATTAATGCCAAAGTGTTCCAAATGATTTTTATGATCAAAATGAGTACTCATTTGCCATTCCTTGATCACTCATGATTAAATTTGAATTTTTCAACTTTAATGCCTTTTAATTTCCCCTTTGTCAAGTTTCTTCAAACCAAGTCTTGCCCTAAGCCAAATCAATTCCTCATGGATACATGGTTGAACTTAAAATCCCATTTTGAGCAAGTTTTGTGTTGGACAAAACTTCATTTGGAGTGTGCAAGATAGTGAAAATGACCTATAATCTCACTTTCCCAAAATACCCCTGACTTGTAAACCTCATAACTTGAATTCTACAAATTAAATGAAATACTTCTAGTACAATTTGGAAATCTAAGACCAAGACCTACAACTTTCATGTTGGACAAAAGTTGAGGAGAAACTTTCTTCTAGGTCAAAAGTTCCTTGGAAGTTGGTTGACTTTTGTAGACAAATTTCACATTCATCTGATGACCTGTAACTTGTCTGAATCATAACTTGAGTTCTATAAATCCAATCAAGGACTTATAGTACTCAACTTAAAGCTAAGAACATGATCTACAAGTTACATGCTGGCCAAAAGTTGAGATGAAACTTTTATCTTGAGATAAGTGGTCTTGAAGTTAGGCACTAAATAAGGGATTTTACCTTGAGAACCCTAGTTTAGCAACTCCTCACACTTTGGAATCTTCTTGAATTGACCTTGGAATATCATCTCATGTATCTCAACACCATCTTAAGACCTAGAACTAAGTCTTAATCTCCTTCAATTGCACAGTTGACTTAAGGTTGACCAGACAAAAACCCTAATTGCAACACCCTCAACTGTGGCTCTTCACACTTAGCATAATGACTTGACTGAGCTCTACCATGACCCTCAACGCACTCCATGAGCTCTATCCACATACCCTATCCATGATCAAGGCTTCACAACCCACTGATGGTCTTCAATTGGCCCCCAAGTTAGGAGATGAACCACATACCAACATCCAAACTTCTCCAGAACACAACCCACTTTCTAATGACTTTAGTGACCTCTCAAGCTTGAATAAGACCTCTAGATAGGCTCCTCTTAATATAAACCACACTTGATCCCCTGCTAAATGAATAATTCCATGCTATGCAAATGCTAGACCAATGATATCCTAATGTAATGAAACAAAAGCCAAGTAAGAAAAAGGTTAGGCAAATTTTGGGGTGCAACAGATGCCCCTATTCAAGCGACTTGGGCCTGACTGGATGAAAAGCGAACGACTTTTAGGAAATCAAGGTAAAAGACGGTTGAATACCAAAGAACCCAGAAATTTGCTAACCAAAGAAATAAACTGCACAAACTGCTTGGGGGAGAAATATCCAGAAAATTGAATTCGGTTGTCACGACAACAAACTGATCAATCATCTGATAAAGACCAGCTGATTTCAACATCAACCACCTGTGTGACGCCACAGGCGTTGAATCAACACACTAGATCAACGACAATCAAACTTCGAAGATACGCCACAATAAGCGGGCATCGAGCCATAGGACCACATCAAAATACCATCCTTGACTTTCCATCTCCGAAGGGACGAACAAAGCACTACGTAAAGCGCGAACCAGGCATCCGAAGACCTGAATAAGAAACTCTGCGAGAAACAACTCCGTCAACACGGGTAACGACTCCGTCAACACGGGTAATAACTCCGTCAACACGGGTAACACCTCCGTCAATACGGGTAATAACTCCGTCAACACGGGTAACATCTCCGTCAACACGGGTAACAACTCCGTCAACATGGGTAAAAATCTTCGTCAACACGGGTAACCTCTCCGTCAACACGGGTAAAACTCTCCGTCAACACGGGTAAAAATCTCCGTCAACACGGGTAAAAATCTCCGCCAACACGGGTAAAATCTCTGTCAACACGGGTAAAAATCTCCATCAACACGGGTCAAAATCTCCGTCAACACGGATAAAAATCTCCAAAGGTTTAATCCTTGAGAATTTTTTTACGCTGACGTAACAAGAATCCGAGGAAAACTCTATTGGGGAAATTCTGACGTCAACTTCCAGACACTTACTTAAAACGACAACAGGTAACGACTTCAAAGGTCTAATCATGAAGTCTTTTAATGTTGACGTATGGCGATCTGAGGAAAACTTCGCTGGGGAAGAAGAGGAACTCCATCAAGCAACCTTGATGAGGGCACACATGATAGGACTAACGTTATCATCACATATCTTATGTCAAGAATTTGAATATCCGAAAACCATCCTGAACAAGAATTCAAATCACCTGCAGGGAAAACACCTGAAAACAAAAAGGTAACCAACCTGGCTTATGCTTCAAAATGCATATGTTTGAAAATGGCGTAATGCTCCATACAACATGGAAATGCTACGCGTTTGGGTAGATGTTATGCACGATGCAAATGCAAAGAGGCGTTCCAGCAAAATAAATGCTGAAGGAACGAAACCAAACTTCCGCTGGGGTAGAAACCACAACCCTGCTGGGGAATAGCCTAACATATTCGGAGTTACAAACTCTGCTGAGGATGATCAACCAATTGGAGGAAATACAACCTGCTGGAGAACCGAAAGAACAAACCTGCGCAGGGATGACCCTTTCAAACCAACGACAACCTGGTTGCACTCTGTGGGGACTCCACTGGGAGTTGAATATGCACACGACCAACTGCTGGGGATGTACGTACCTGCCTGACTGCTTGCTAGCTTACACCCTATTCTTCTGGGGATAACCTGCAAATTCCATCTGTTGGGGAGGAACAAGTTTCACATAGAGTCTGCTCCTACGTTAAGGAATTCCGGCTGGGGAAATGAGGATCCTGCCTAGGATGCATCTGGTTGGGGAGAATCTTTCTCTGTTCGGGGAGACACATCAATGCTCACAATCCCATGTTCAGACTCTGTGGGGAAACACAACTGAACCTGCTGAGGAAGAAGGAGTCATTCTGCTTGGAAAAACATGCCATGAAACGAACTTGAAATGGCTTGCCCCAGAATTTCAACAACTTTCGATAAACTCTTCAAATATGGAGAGGAACGGTTCCTTCGCTTTCAGCTTTTGCCCCATCCTATGGGATATTCGTCTTATCCTTTCAAAAGGAAACCTAAGATCTCTGTACTCTGGTGGTTTGACACGAACGGCTTCAGCACTTCGAACCTCACAGAGGTGCTTCAAGTTAATCGCCTTCATGATAAGGATAGCTTTGGCGCTTTCGGGGTAACCTGCCCCATCCTTGTCATGACTTTCCCCCTCATGGGCTGATCTGTGGGGAGTAATACCCTTGGCTGCGAGAGATTCATCAAATCTCGACCTGATTACCCCGGATTACCTGATTTCTGGATGGCTGACTCCCATGCTGCGATCATTTGGCATAGCTTGACCCGGTTCGCAGGGATATTCTGGCATCCTGCATTCTGTCCTGATCAACTCTTTTCATCGTGGAAACTTCCTCGCTGTCAAGCGCTTACTCGTAAGTAAGACAAATTGTTCTGCATAAAAGACATATCAAATGTAATTCATAGGGCAGTTTTTAAAATCCATTCCTGTTCACGGGAAAAAATTTTGTGGCATAAAATGTATAAAACCATTCATCAATACAACGTTGTACTGGGAATCCTTTCTAGGAGTCAGTTCTGATGCGTCTTTACCGAAGTATGCTTTCGAAACAAACCTATTTCAATTAGGACTTTTAAAGGTTGTAACGTGGTCAGGTTCACGGTTTAAGAAGGAAAGGATAAAAGCTCAAAATTCATTTTAACCCACCCATTCTTCGTGATGTTCTCCAATCCTACGTTCAAGCTAATTCGACCTTAGCGCTCACCTTTCAAAGGTTGAGTGGTAGTTCAAGGAATCACATTTTTTCGAAGTGACAATCACTCTCTTTTCGTCTTTTGGCGTCCGGAGCCACACGATTTCGTTCTTGTTTGAGGATTTTTCTTTCGCAATCCCTTTTCGCTTTTCGTTTTTCGTTTTTTAGTTTTTTCGTTTTCCCCTAACTTTTTACTGGACTAACTCTTTAGAGTTTCTTCAATTTTGAAGTCCAGCGGGGTACCCTAATTTTTGCCTAAGTCGCTTGCTTTCAAGATTCGACTTAGCGGGTTTTTCTTTGATTTTTTTTTCTCTTTTTTTTTTGAACGAGTCGCGTGACACCGGCTTGTCTGACTCGTAAAAGAGATTGTGACTGTTTCACTCCTAATCGACCAGGCTTAACCATTGTGATTTTTTAGGTACGACCTATATAGGTGTGATTTATCCTCGAACGGACACTCCTTTTATAATTTGAACGCTTGGTCAAATTAACTAACACCTACCCTGCCCCGGGTTAAGATTGAGGGTTTTTCATTTTCAGAAAGAAACTCCTACAACTAAGCTCAAAGGGGTTAACAAGGTATTATCTTCCTTATATCTCCAGTGTTTGGGATTTGAAACAATGCTTGTACATCATCAATAGGCTTTTATTCAAAAGCATAGATCGGAAGCTTACGCATCATTGAGTTTCGTCATCCTCCCCGGATTTTGTGCATTGTGGTCAAAGTAACTTGGTATGGAAGTTGACTTTTTGGATAATGAGATTTTTGAGTGGTTCAATGGTTGGAACACCTATATGGTTTTTGGTGAGTTTGAGTGTAGGGAAATGGGTATGGCAGCTGGACTGTCAAGACAGTTTTTATGGTTTTGGTGGATTTTGAGATTTTTGTGAATTTGGAGCAATGAGTGAAAAAGTGAGAGCTTGCAACTTCTCTGGTTTTTAGAGGAGTGCTTGTGTCATGAATGAAGTGGGGAGTGCCTCTATTTATAGGCAAATGGGGGTAGCAGGCAGATTTGGAGATTTCCCTCCTAGGAGGGAAAAGTTACTTTTTGGATCCATCCTCCCAAAAGAGGCTTTCTTGGCTTGGAGGTAAGCTTAAAGTCAAGTATCATGATGAGTTTAGTGTATCTAAAGTCAGGCTAAAGGGTATAGGTTCATGGCTGTTTGCAGAATTTACTTTTCACCTCTTGCTTGTTTTATGATATTTTAATGCAAGTTGCAAGGCAACTTGCAAGTCCACTTGCAAACTTGGCCAATTCCATTTCCTCTGTATTTCCTTTGTACTTCCATGCTAAAAAGTCTCTACATATCAGATAAAACATGATTCAAAAGCTGAGATTGGTCCAATTGATGAAAGAATGGATTTTTGAAACTTTGTCAATGTGGGACTCAAGTGTGAAAACACCATCTTGCCAAATCCATAACTCTCAGCTCACAAATGCTATTGAGATGTTCTAGTACTTTTTAGAAAGCCCTAAAATATCTCTAAAACATTCATGTTTTCATGAGTTTCAAATTCTCAAAGGAACTTGGCCAAAAAACCTCTCAAAGTTGCTAAAAAATGAGCTTAAAAGTAAAATTTTCCTAAGTCTTTTTCCCTTCTCAAAATGAATTTGGTCATAACTCCAAATCTATGCATTTTATGATCATGGACCACTTAGGGACTTTTGTAGGATTTGTCAATAGCTTTCCAATGAGCTTTTAACCACTTCATTTGGATGTGTGGTTAAGGAGTTATGGTTTAGCCCCTTTCAAAATCCTAATTTCCCGATTTTCGATTACTTCCTCATCCTTGATCCAATGGTCATGAAAATTGATAGGCAAGTGCAATATGACATAAGGAACATTTTTTATTCACACTTTGAAGTCCAATTCCTTAAATTTGAAGAGTTGACTTTTCGGTCAATCGTACGACCGATCGGTGACTACCGAGTCGTCTGTTGACACTCTGGACCTCCTGAGACTTTGACACCTCTTGAATGAACTTTATTAAGCTATATAAACTTCATGGACCATGATCCCATCATTAAAACACCTTCCAACACCAAAGTCAAACTACAGTTGACTTTTACCGGTCAAAAACCCTAATCGGGGCTCCTGGACTAGACTGTTCTTGATTCTGGAGTGACAACTTCAAACTGGATTCTCAATTGACATCATATGATACCCTTGATCTTGTTTCATGATTGAATTAGCCTAAAACTTTGACTGATCACAAACCCTGAAGCTTTGATTTGACTGTACACAACCCTGATTCATCTGTAACTTGACAAAGACAAACTTGCACTGGGTTAAGGTTAGATAATTCATGAGTATGCTCCTAAAATGATAATGAGAATCTAAGGGGTCAAAATTTTGGGTGCAACACCTATCATGGGCTACATGGAAGAAAAGGTTCATCATTTAAGGTTTGGTTCAAGTTGGAAAGTCTACTTATGTAGATTCCTTCAAGGAGAAGTTACTTGAAAAATATTAGGATATTCAAGATCAATATTCCTAATGAACATGAAGTGCAAGGCCTAATTCAAGACTTCATCCATTTTAAATAATGGTATAAGGGAAATCCACCATTCCAAATTCAAAATTTATGAATACAAGATTAGATTTAAGAATGTTACAAAAAGAAATTTCATGACATTTGCAAGAATGTCACATTTGTTGCAAAATTTTCCAACTCTAAGCAATGCTTAGAAAATTAAGTTATTTCTAATCTTAATTCAAGTTTCTAACTAATTTCATGTTATGGTATTCTTCATGCCCCATCAAATCTCCATGTGATACATATAATTCATAACCAATTAAACCCACAAATATCCAAGAAAAATAGTTAAGGTTTAATTCAATATTAGAGCATTTCAAAAGCAAAACCATTTATGCTTATTCATGGGCAATTTCAAGGAATTTTTAAATTGATCCAAAACAGCCCCATGACGAACTATTTCCCAACCAAATAAACCATGTCACAAAACTTGAGGAACTAGATCATGTTGTTTCACTTACATGCCAAAATTTAGAACTTCAAAATTCTGCCAAGGGGAGAGGCATGAACCATAAGTACAACCCAAGAACAAGTGAATAAAGGAAGGTAATGCAGAAAAAAAGCACTAGGAAAGTGCAGCACCAAAAGTAAAAAAAGTAGCATGCTAGAAATGGAAAGAAATGGGGCTGCACCAAGAAAGTGGTAATAAGTATTTCCAAACATAGAAATTCAGAAACTTAAAGCATGTGCAAGCTCTATTGCTTTGGTACAGCAACAAAAGTGCAGCAGAAAAAAAGTAAGATTTCTAGAGGAAAAGGGTGCACCAAGAAAGTGGCTTTTGGACATTTCTAAGTGTAGAAATTCTGAAGTTTAAAAAACATGTGCAAACCCTAATTCTTTGGATATAAAAGAAAAGCAACAACAGTAGAAAAAAGGACACACATTGACACATAGAGGGAGATTGAGAGCAAGAGGCATTGAGAAAAATCAGGAAAAAAAAGGCATTGAGGAAAAAACAGAAAAAGAGAGATTGAGAAAGAAAAAACCATTGAGAGAACAAGAGAGTGATAGAAAACCAGAAGAAGGAGGTGAACCATAGAGCATAGCCAACAAAAGCCATTGGTGATTAGAAGGAGAAGAGTAGCTCTTGGGTATCTTTCCTTTCAAACCTTTATCTCTTTATATATCTTGCATGTTTTATTTTTCTCTTAAGTTATTGATGTTGTATATATTGTAATGAGGTCTCAAGAGTGACCTATATTGTATGGAAAAAGTATAAGAAAAAGAGAGAACATAGGTTAGTTTTCATAGTGAAATGAGTTGAAAAAAACTAAAAAATACTGTCATGTTCGCTGGCAAGTTCGCACAGCGAACTTTGCCCCATTTTCCCTATGTTTCTATGAAAAAAGGTGTATTCTAGGCAAAAATCATGAAGTTCGCACAGTGAACTTCTTGATGTTTTTTTTGGGCAGGTTCGCTGGCAAGTTCACATAGCAAACTTTGACCCCTTTCGCTTCTGTTTGTGAATAGTGTGTGTTTGCTGGCAAGTTCGCACAGCGAAGGCAGGTTCGCTGGCAAGTTCACACATCGAACTTTGGCCCCTTTCGCTTCTGTTTGTGAATAGTGCACGTTCGCTGGGAAGTTCGTACATCGAACTTCATGTTGTTTCTAGGCAGCTTCGCACAACGAACTTTCCCTGTTTTCCCAAAAAAGAAAATTTCAAGGAGTTCACCCCGTTTTTTTTCGTGTTTTGTGTTGTTTCAAGCCGACTAACCCGATGTGGTTGTACGACCATTTTATGTGGATGCTTACGATCATTCTTGACTTTTGGTTCCAAAAACTATTTTCAAAAATAAACTCTCGATTTTATCGAGCCACTTTCACCCTTGTAAGTCGACCGCCTTGTGCGTTCGCCATCGACCTTGTTCGCATCACTTCAAATACCTTTATAAACAATAAAACCCTTGATCCAACATCAAGTGGTATTTTTCTCATAAAAATCTAAAATACAATAAAAGGTACAATTAGGGTTATACACCATGAGCTTTAAAGTGGTGGAGAAGGAATGAGAATGAAACCCTCATACACTCGTTCCGAATGTTTTGAATACAAGGCGCTCGACTTGGTAATTCGAAACATTCATCTCTATCCAAAGTCTTTAGTGTGATCCTAATCATGAACAGTTTGTTCTAAAAAAAAAACTTAAAAAAATAACATCAACTCATCAAACTTCTTTTTGCCTTAGGGCATCAATCCGAAAACCCTTTTTCAAGGTATAAAATCAATCAACAAACAACCATTTCACAAGCCTCCGAACTACGGAGCTCTGATTCTTCACTTCTTTTAAGTGAGGATGCACAGGCACAAATGCAACAATCTTTGGCGAGCACTCTAATAAAAAACCAACCCCTCTTTTATTTTAAGCAAGCAAACTCTTAGATTAAAACACCCATTCAAGCTAAATAAATTAGAAGGTTTCCATCGAATACGATGGATGTGAGGGGGTGATAATACCTTCCCCTCGTATAACCGACTCCCGAATCCTAAAATTTGGTTGCGATGACTATGCTCTTTCCCTAAAGGTTTTATCATTATTTCCCTTTCCCTCATTGGGATAAACAAAATCCGGTGGTGACTCTGTGTCATTTTTCGAATAGCGACAATAACTAGAAGAAAAAAAACCAAAATAAAATAAAATGCATGTAGACTCAAAACAAGACTCAAAAGGATGCACTATAAGACTCAAAAGGATGCACCACAAGACTCATGACCCAAGGACACGACATCGCTACACCATAACCCTTCATCATCTTCCACGGCCCCTAGGCATTAGTCTTTCTCCTGTATACAATCCCTGTCCCTCATTTCAATAATGAGAACCCAAGGAATTTCACATCTCACGATAAAACCAATCATAGTGACCAGAATCCTCTTCTTGAGCTGCAATCATGTGATTAATCCTAGCCAGAACATCAACATGATTAACATTCATATTATTCTGTATAGACAAAAGACTTTGTCACATACGCAGTAAAAGTCTCAAAATTAGAATCCCAAGTAGACATATGTTGTTGTATCAGACGAAATCTCTCTTCTTGAGCATTTTCAAAGATATCTCGCCTTTTACACTCCTCCAGACAGGTAACTTCTTGCCTCATTTTCATATTCTGAAGCATTGTCATGATACCGGAAGTATCATTAAAACCAGCACCAACACTCATACCATGATCATCTCCATGAGGAAAATCTTGCATTGTAGCAAATATCCAAGCTGATTCTCAACCAGCCTAACAACATCAGGAATATCCAAGCACCCAACGATAATCAGCTTCCAAATATATTGTTTCACCACAAGCCGATTTTGATGCTTTAGATCAGAATCTTTGACATGATTCTTTGAAACCAATGTAAATGGATTCTCAGCAGCAATAGTAGAGGTAGTAGCCTTTCCCTTTTCCTTTAACGTCAACTTTGGCCTTTAGAGCCATTGAAATTTTGAAATAAGGTGTGTACACCAAGTGTTTGATGCAATGTTTGAATGAAAAGTAAATGACTATGAGAGATTGATGAATGCCCACACACTCAACCAAGATACACAGCAATAAAACACACAAATAAGGAAAGATGGACTACAAACAAGTAAAATTTTTGGATGTTTGGGGACTTTTGGTGAAATGTGGTTTTTGAAGGGGAATGAGAGAAATTTGATGGAAATGAAGGTAACTTGTTGGAAATTTTGAGTGTTAATGATGTGAAAGGAATGAAACAAGAATATAATGAGAAGTGAATGATTCTCAAAGTTTAAGATGAAATGAGGAAGTTTAAGGAATTTGGTGCATGTAAGAGAGTATAGGAAATTGATGCCTATCTAATCCGCAAGTACACAAAGTCGATCGTAGTTTTAAAAGATATTGAACCCATATAGACCAGTAATCAGTCTTGTCATTATCTATTTGTGCTATGTAAATCTAAGGCTATGGATAATTCGATTAGGGAGAAACTAGGACTAGAATTAAGAGTAAAATAAAACATAGGGAATCTATCAAATAGGAGAGATTGGAATGTCGGTTCTAGTGGACCTTAAGGACTCAATAATTCATTGGCATAGTTATATGTTAAATTACTTTGCAGCAAAAAAATCAGTTTAAAAACCTTTATCTCTCACTGTCGTGCTATTGACTCGTGTTATATTCCGAGACCATAAATGTTTTGTTGTCGCTCACCCATTTAAATTGCGGGATACTCTTTGAAAACCAAAAGATCCAAATTAATCCTAAAGATTTGTCGCGGTGTTTAGAATTAATTTCCAATTTTTACTATTTGACATGAGCCTTACACTGTCGTGCTATTGGCTCGAAACCTTAATGTTTTCACTGTCGTGTAAACTCTTTTTAGATTTAGAATTAAAAACCAAAACCAGAAAAATAATTTATAAAAGGTTACACCAAATCATTACCAAGTCCCGTCGGAATGATGATCCTCATATACCAGACTCAATGGATTTAGCTGGACATAACTTACAAACAACTCATGTTGTTAAAGTTAAACATATAACTCATAAACATTATATATATAAATAATCAAGCAAATTATATTCGAATTCAACAACACAAGCATGCAAACACGATAATAATAATAAATGTATAAAGAATTACAGGAATTAAAAGAACGCGGAAAGTAAACGCAGAAGACTTGAATAAAAAGGGAAAACTTCTCATAAATTAATGGCGACAAGCCTAACGATCTAAGTAATACCAATTATTCAGCATTCAAGTGAACTAACCCCTCGATATGAATGATTAGTGCTTTTAAAGTGAAAATATATGCTTAACCAAATGACTAGAAAAGCTTGGATAATAAATTTCTAAAAAAAGTCTTATATAGTGGAATGTGTGTAAACTTAATGGAATCACGTGGTCTGGCAGTTGAGGAAGTCGTGGGATGAGTTGGAGAGAATTTAGGAAGAGCAGTTTATGATTCCTTGTGGGAGAGGGGCATGGAAAATGCCATGAATGATGGCGAATGCCACCTGTGTGAAAGTAGAAAGACATGGTCATTGATACCCATGGCGAACGCCATGAGACCATGTTGCGCCTTCAATTGGATTTGACTTGTGATTCTTGGGCTTTTTCTCCCTTTTTGATCATTTTCAGCCCTTTTTCTCTTGTACCTTCCTCAACCTAGCTCATACCTACAACATATGAATAATACACGTGTAACACCATATAAAAGTGTAAATCAAACATAAATCAGACAAAACATGTATGAGAGTCGAGCAAAAAACTATGTGAATTTTGGTGTTATCAAACTCCTCTACACTTAAACCTTTGTTTGTTCTCAAGTAAAATGCTACATGTATGAAAATAATTTGAAAAATTTGCAACAGAGAGTATCAGGACTCATGAAAAATAATGCATATAGATACTCATTCTAGGCTACAAACTCCATTTTGGCTAAGACTGTGTCGATAGGTACTCGCTTACACACTAAGGATATCGTAGGAACACAATTCCGCGATAGTGCGATCCTAAGCCTCCCTACTATACAAACCAATCTGAATCATGTCATTATGCCTAAGTCTAATTCACTCATCCCCTTTTGTCCTTTTTCATTGTAGCACAATCACATTAAGCTCGTTAGCCTTACGCACTCCTGGTAGGATACCCTGTTAGTGACTATGATCTCATTATCATTATATTTTTTCTTTTTCTTTCACATTTGCTTAAGTATCAATAGATAAAGGATTTTGCGCCGTTGGGTTAGTGATTGAGTAAAGATCACCTAACTTAGAAGGAACACTTCTTTTCATTCATTTTTTTCTTAATTTTCTTTTTAAGCCTAACATCATACAGTTGTTTGTATCGACATTCTACTTAGTGTGCGCTTAGGATGGTGTTGAGTTCTAAATAAACTACTTAGGGACTACTAAAGGGTGAGAACTTAAGGCTATGGAATAACAAGTACTCAAATCGATTTCCATAATCAGGAGACTTAAGGTGTTAAAACAATATCGATCTTGTGGAGTTCTCCCAAGTCTCCACTATCTAACCTCAATTTCATCTATAACCTAAAACTTTCAAAAGATGCAATGAATTTCCAAAAAAAATTCATTATGGCTAAAGAAAGAGGAAAAATCAATAAATAGTTGAAACAACGCATAAAGACTCGACAACACATGTAATAACACAACCCAACAGAAATAAAATAGCATTAATAAAAATTATAACATCATAAAGAAACCTAGAAAACAATATATCTACCTAGAAAATAAAAAAAGGAAAGCAGTAAAGTTCCTCCCGTACACTTAAACCAAACTTTGTCCCTAATGTTTTGATAAAAGTGAGGGAATGGATGATAGAACCTGGAAGTGAAGCTAGTGTTGGCCAACTTGGTTGCCTCCACTCTGTTCTGACTGTTCACCTCGGTGAGAATGATGTCTACCTCGGTGTTTGCCACCCTAATGTATCTACATTTGTTGGAGTTGTGCTACTAGCTGGTCGTGTGACTCTCGCATCTGGCACATGCTCCCTAGTATGGCCACCTCACTTGCTTGTACTAATTAAAAGTTTCTCATCATTTGATTGTAGGCCCACCACTGGTTTTGGAGTTGCATTCCTAGGGTTGCTTGAGTCTCACAGGTCGCTCACAATTTGATTTCGGGTTAAGCCCCTTAATGCTTGAACATACTCCATCATCTCTTATTGTTATTGGTACATTACATATATCAGACTGTCTCTCTCATTATTAAGAGGCCATCGACTATGCAGATCTCAGAGTAATTCATCACATCGGGCATTCTCAGTAGAGGTACCTGCAGAAGTGTCAGAAAAATATGGTGCGGTATGTGCGGGTGGAACATGTTCATGAAGCACTCTCTCGTGCTAGTCAAACTCATCGTTAGTGTCTCCACCGAATTGACATCCTCTGGGATGTCAATAGGCGTGGGGCCACCAGTAGGAGGGGCTTGTATACCATAGAGCCAATTAGCTCTCATACTACATCAGTGCAGTGTGGGTTTGGCAAGATAATATCCTTAATAGAAGTTGTGAGAAATTTTGAAAACGGGTGAAAATTTCGTGTTGGATTTTTGGGGAAAAGGGGGTAATTTGTATACCTGGGAAGACGTGGGCAGACTGACCTGCCTCAGGCCCATGGCGAATGCA
This sequence comes from Lathyrus sativus, assembly GCA_963859935.3. Lineage (NCBI taxonomy): Eukaryota > Viridiplantae > Streptophyta > Magnoliopsida > Fabales > Fabaceae > Lathyrus > Lathyrus sativus. The sequence continues at coordinate 602,317,088 of OZ012738.1, forward strand.
ATGAAACCCTAATTTTTTTTCTTTTCTCATGGCTTGTGGCAAACGCCACCTGGGCGAGGTTATTTTTTTCTTCACTTTTTTTGTTTTTTGTTTTGCTTTTGTATTTGTTGAATCAACTTTGATATTTTCTATGTCAGTACTTAAGCAGTAAATACAAGCATGGATAATAGTTGAAAATGCATGGATGAAATGGAATGAATAAAATAAAATTTGTGGGTGCCTCCCACCCAATGCTTTTGTTTAATGACGTTAGCTCGACTAAGGTAAATTTAACAGAAATCGAAATCCTAAATTAGAAAGCATGGGAAATCCTACTTAGGATAAATAAAATTAATTCCTAATCTAGAAAAACGGGGGAAAGTATCCTCTCACACACTTAAATAGAGCATTGTGCTCAATGTTTAAGCAAAAGATAGGAAAGGCGGTAAGCAATAGATGATCATCCACCATGACGTCCTACATCTAGCCCTAGGAACCTACGAATGGTGTATATATCCTGGTAGATATGGTCCATCTTCTTGGTTATCACATCTGTGTAGTCAGTGAAATCTCAGCGGAGACAAGTGAGGTCAATGTGGAGAGTGGTAAGCTTGGTGCAGAGAGTGTCTATCTGTGTATCGTGTCTTCCATGAGTATGTGTACCAACTAGAGTAGAAGAGGCATCAGATGGTGGAGTAGGATGATATTCAGGTGCAGGAGGTGTTTGAGGTGGTGAGGGTGACTTATCCTAGGCTTCTAATGCGTACCTCCAGTTCATACAGTTGTGGACACTGGTCCTCTCCGGGTTAAGAAGGGTGAACTAGTGAACCACATCACTTAGAATAATAATCTTATACTCATTGGGTGCCTCACGTCTTATCAAACTGTTATTCAGGCATTCGTCTATGTCTAGCAAATCATATGCCCACCAAGGTTTCAACTGAGCTAATTGGTCACGTAGACCTAAATCTATATCAAGATGGTTCACAGTGCCACCTGCATAAATATTCTCTACCACCTAATTAGCCAACTTGTCTAAGCCAGCAAGTAAGAAAGCATCTAAGTTAACACGCATAGACTAAACGATACTAAATAAAAAGAACATTTCCTATATACTAATTGGGCATGTGTTCCTAACCTTCCAAAAGAAAGTCTGGGACACGATCATCTGGAAATACCTAATGATCGGGTTATGGATAATATCCTGATTCATCCTGATATAATCTGGGGGATAGTCTTTAGTAATCTTTGCCCTAGAAAAAGTCTAATTCCCACAACAAGTCATCATCGTCAGCGGGTACTTCAGAAAAGACATGGGGGGCCATGCTAGAATGCAGGAGATAGGCTAATTCATTATGGTTATTGACTCTCTGCATTCTCTAGCTAGTTAGTAGGAAAAAGTTAGTCTGGACGTGACTTGTAAGAAAACAGAGGTAAAGTTAGTATTGATCAATATGTTAGTTTACTGCTTTATTATATTGGGGAAAAACTCACAATACATATCGGAAATTGTGGGTTGCCTCCCATGCAATGTTTCATTTAATGTCGTTAGCTCGACATTGATTTAGGCGCCTCTAATTTGGAAAATGAGTGGAAAGCTCTTCTAACTTGAAGTTGACATAATAGTTTGCGTCCTTGGCACAATAGTAGTGTTTTAGTCGATGGCTGTTTACTGTGAAAATGTTATTTGATCGGTCTTTTATTTCGATATCACCATTATGGAAAAATTTAAGCATCACGAAGGGTCCTGACCATCAAGAACAAAGCTTACCAGGGAAAAGTATTATTCGAAAGTTGAAGAGGAGAACTAACTCCCCTTCTTTGAAATCTCTTCTTGTTATCTACTTATCATGCTATTTCTTAGTTCTCTCTTTATAGATTTGGGCATTTTCGTAAGCATCTAGTCTTAGTTCCTCTAGTTTGTGTATGTCTAAAATTCATTTACTACTAGCAGCTTCAAAGTCCATATTCAGATCCTTTATGGCCCAATAGGCTTTATGCTCAAGTTCTACTGGCAGATTGCAGGATTTACCATAAACTAATTTAAATGGTATAGTTCCAATTGGTGTCTTAAATGCGGTCATATAGGTCCACAAAGCTTCTTGAAGCTTATATGAACAATCTTTCCTAGATGTAGCAACCGCTTTTTATAATATTTGTTTGATATCCTTGTCGGAGACCTCGACTTGACCGCTAGTTTGTGGATGATAGGGGGTTGCTATTCTGTGTCTGACTCCATACTTAAGTAACATCTTTTCAAATATTCAGGAAATGAAGTGAGATCCTCCATCATCAATGATAAGTCTAGGAATACCGAATCTAGGAAATATGATGTTTTTAAATATCTTGAATACGACTCGTGCATTGTTGGTAGGAAAAGCTATCGCCTTGATCCATTTAAACACGTAGTCTACTGTGACTAGTATGAACTTATTTCCAAATGATGATGGGAACGAACCCATAAAATTAATTCCCCACACATCAAATACTTCTACTTCTAGTATGTTTTCCAGAGGCATCTAGTCACGTCGGAAGATGTTCCCAGTGCGTTGAAACCTATCACACTTAGCGACTGCGGTGTAGACGTCTCTTCATAAGTGAGGCCAAGAAAGGCATGCTTGAATAATTCTCGCACAAGTCTTAGATGTGCTAGCATACCCTCCATAGGGGGCAACATGACAATGGGTTATGATGTTTTGAACCTCTTCTTCAGGGACACAACGACGAAAAATACCATCGGCTTCCCTCTTGAATAGTAGTGGTTTGTCCCAATAATACTGTTTCAGGTCATGGAGAAACTTCTTCTTTTGTTGATAGGTTAACTCAAGGGGTAATGCTCTGGCTACCAAGTAGTTGACAAAGTTAGCATACCAGGGAACTGTGGTTTGTGCCCATATGGTTCCCATGTCCTCTATGCCTTCATCACCTGAGTTATCCTCTTCCGAGGATTCATCTAATTGAGAAAAACCGGGTGTGTCATCTCCTAAATTTGCTACAAGTCTTTCATAGGGGAAATCATCATTAATAGGTACTGGTTCGGACTCAGCATAACCTAGAGATATAGTCTGCTACCACATTCTCTGTTCCTTTCTTGTCTTATTTCTAAGTTGAACTCTTGTAGCAATAGGATCCACCTAAAGAGCCTCGATTTATCATCTTTTTTACTTAATAGATATCTAATAACTGCATGGTCTGTGTAAACAATGATTTTAGCTCCTACTAAGTAGGAACGAAATTTGTCAATTGCAAAGACCACAGCTAGGAGTTCTTTCTCGATCGTGGCGTGGTTCATTTGAGTAGAGTCTAAGGTCCTACTTGCATAACAAATGACGTACAATTTATTATCTATTTGTTGTCCTAGCACAACGCCTACAATGCAATCACTTGCATCACACATAATTTCAAAGGGTAAACTCCAATCAAGATGTCGCATTATAGGTGCAGAAATTAAAGCATGCTTAAGTAGTTGGAATGATTCTAAGATTTTCTCATAAAAAATGAATTCGGTATCTTTCACATAGAGGTTCGTTAGGGGTTTAGTTATCTTAGAGATATCTTTTATAAAACGTCGGTAAAAACCGGCATGCGCTAAGAAAATTCGAATTTCTATAACGGTCTTGGGTGGTTGGAGTTTTTCAATTACCACTATTTTAACCTTATCCATTTCAATCCTTCTATCGGATACTATATGTCCAAGGACTATTCCTTCACTAACCATAAAATGGAACTTATCCCAATTGAGCACTAGGTTGACTTTTACACACCTCTCTAAGACTAATTCTAGATTAGCAAGACAATTTTCGAAGCTTTTCCCGCATACTGAGAAATCGTCCATAAAGACTTCCATGATGTTATCTAGAAAATATGCAAATATTTCCATCATGCATCTTTGGAAAGTAGCGGAAGCATTGTATAGTCCAAACAACATTCGTCGATAAACGAACGTGCCATAGGGACATGTGAAAGTAGTTTTTTCTTGGTCTTTAGGGTGGATAAGGATTTGGAAGAATCCAGAGTACCCATCTAGGTAACAGAAGTGAGAGTGCCTAGCTAGGCATTCCAGTATTTGGTCAATGAAAGGTAAAGGGAAACGGTCCTTACATGTGGCTTTGTTCAGTTTACGGTAATCTATGCACATTCTTCTTCATGTTTCTACGCGCTTTGCTACAGATTCTCCTTTCTCATTTTTAACTAATGTAACTCTTCCTTTCTTGTGAACTACGTTTACTAGGCTAACCCATTTACTATCGAATATTGGGTATATGATTCCTGCTTCTTAAAGTTTTAGGACTTCTCTTTTCACTATGTCACTCAGGATATGATTAATTCTTCTCTGATGTTCTCTAGAGGTTTTTGAGTCCTCTTCTAACATAATTCGATGCATACAAACAAATGGACTAATTTATTTAAGTCAGAGATGTTATATCCTAGAGCTGTTGGATATTTCCTTAAGACCTCCAATAATCGCCCAGTCTCTTTTGGACCTAAGTCTGCATTGAATATTACTAGGCAATCAAGTTCTTTGTATATAAACTCATATCTTAGGTTTTTGGGAAACACTTTAAGCTCTATAGATGGTTGTGTTTGGGCCAGACATATGATCAGGAGTGAGTGCGAGACATTCTTTTAGAATGTCATCCTCATATGGTTCACGCCATTCACCATATTTGAATATGGGCGGTGGTGGAATTTTTAGTACTTCAACAACTTAAGATGTTTTCTCTCTAGTTCTCTTACGCATTCGTCAATAATGTCTATAACACAACATGTGTCATCTATAGTAAGTGCTTTCATGAATTTTGAAAGGATAAATTCAATTTTCTCCTCACCTATTCCAAAAGTTAGCTTTCCTTTCTTGACATCTATTATTGCGCCTACAGTGGCTAGAAAGGGTCTTCATAAAAGAATGTATAGTTGACCAATTCTTATCGGAACATTTTCTAGGATGCCTACAGGGTATTTTATTGAACGATCGTCAAATTAAAGTGACATTTTTGTTGGCTTTAGGATTCCTAGGTTTAGTCTTTTAGTAATTGAGAGGGGCATTAAGCTTACACTAGCTCTTAAATCACTGCGCATGATCGATAAAGAAATTACCTATAACATAGGGAATATAGAAACTCCCTAGATCTTTCAGTTTTGGAGGCATTTTATTTTGTAAGATAGCACTACACTCTTCAGTCAATGCGATAGTACTATCGTCGTCAAGCTTCCTTTTGTTTGACAAGATTTCCTTAAGAAACTTCACATAGGAGAGCATTTGTGTAATTGCTTCTGAGAAATGAATTGTTATGTGGAGTTGCTCTAGAAGCTTTAAGAACTTCTTGAATTGACCCTCTGTTTTAGACTTAGCTAGTCTTTGAGGGTATGAAATAGGTGGTTTATATAGAGGTGGAGGAACATAAGATTTCTCTTTCTCTTGGTTCTCCTTATCCTTAGGGCCTGACCTAATTATCTCCTCTGGTTATCCTACAGAGTTATTATCTATCATTCTCTTTGGTTCTTTGTATATTTCTTCAGTTCTCTCATGCATTGACTAGTTGTTCGTTTGTGGATCAACTGGGCCTTCCAATTATGTACCACTTTGCATTGTTATAGAGTTGGCATGGCCCTTCAGGTTTGGTTGGGGTTATCCAGGAAAAACGCCAGCCAGGGCAGTAATAACGGCTTGTTGTGTCATTTGTGAGATTTATGTCTCCAACATCTTGTTATGTGTGCCAAAGCATCTACCTTGCTTGTCTGTTGTTTTACCAGTTCGTTAGTGTGAATATTCTGATTCACAAACTCTTTGTTTTATTGAGTATGTGAAGCAACAAAGGTTTCCATCATTATTTTAAGATTAGACTTTTTCGGTGCTTGAGGAGCAACAGGTGCTGGTTTTTGATAACCAGGAGGAGTAGCAGGTGTTGGGCTTGGAGCAAACAACGCATTGTTGTTCTTATATGAAAAGTTGGGATGATTTCTCTAGCCAATATTGTAAGTATTGGAGTATGGGTTTCCTTGGGAATAATTCAATTATTCATATGGAACTCCAGCCAATAAGTGACATTCAGGAGTGTTGTGCCCAGGGGCTCCACATAGCTCGCAGTTAGGTGTCACAACAGCTACGGCAGCTGCTGGGGTTACGGTTAAACTCTCTATCTTTTGAGTAAGGGCATCTACTTTAGCATTGACCTGATTTATGCCATTAACTTTATACACACCGCCTCTTATCTCGGATCTTTCTAGAGAAGTTCGCTCACCTCCCCATTGGTAGTGGTTTTGCGTCATATTTTCTATGAGTTGATAGGCTTCTTGGTAGGGTTTATCCATTAGAGCATCATCAGGTGCAGCGTCTATGGTTAATTTTGTGTTGTACAAAAGACCATTGTAAAAGGTATGGATAATCAGCCATTGTTCAAGTCCATGATATGTACAGAGCCACATCATACCATTGTATCTCTCCCCTGCTTCAAAAAGAGATTCTCCATCTTTTTGTTTAAATCCATTGATTTTTCTTCTTAACATAGCTGTTTTGCTAGGTGGGAAATATCTTGCTAAGAATGCTTTCTTCAATTCATTCCATGTGGTGATTGAGTTGGATGGTAGAGATTAGAGCTAAGCTTTAGCTCTATCTCTTAAAGAAAAAGGAAAAATATGTAGTCGTATGGCTTCGGGATTAACACCATTAGCTTTCAATGTGTTTGCATATTGCATAAACACTGACAGGTGAAGGTACGGGTCCTCAGTAGGGCTACCAAAGCACTGGTTCTGTTGCACAATTTGCAACAGAGCGGGTTGCAACTCAAAATTGTTTACGTCAATAGAGGGGGTCCGATACTTGAGCGTGGCTCCTCTTGAGATGGAGAAGCATATTCCTTAAGGGGACAGTTTTAATTTGTAGCCATATCGGGTTTTGGGATATTTGGATCATGGATGTAATAGTTTATGCAAAAAAATTTGATTCGCCGTCTGAGGATTATAAATCGCTCGATTTCGTCAATCAGTTGTTTTAACTCTTCTCCTTATGAGCAAGTGTTTGGCATACAATCGAAAGATTAAAGGGAAAATAGTTGCCTTAGTCTATACTACGCAACAACGGAGTTACGATATTGACTAAATTGGTCCTCGACAATGACGCCAAAAACTTGACGCATATCTAATTCTCAAGTGCACGAAGTCGGTCGTAGTTTTAAAAGATATCGAACCCATAAGAAACAATAATCAATCTTATCGTTATTGATATTCTGGCACACAGATACTAGATATCGAGACAGATGTCACAACACTGGACCAAAACAGCTTGATCACACAAACAAGTATGTAGAAACTTAAATGATAGAAAATAAAATAACACCAGTAGTGGTTAACCCAGTTCAGTGCAACTCACCTACATCTGGGGGCTACCAAGCCAAGAAGGAAATTCACTATGATAGTATTAGTTCAAAGCTAAATTCCCATGTTGACAACTTCTCATCTAATCACTACCTTATGCAACTTCTACCTAAACACCTGAACGTATCGCAAACGTGACACTAACGTGTTCGTCGAATAAGGACTACAAGTTTATAGTTGTTCGTGTAGTTTTAAAAAGGTTGCTGAACCCACAGGGAAGTGAAAGTCAAACAAATGTTGTCTATTTTTGCATTGTAAAGCTAAGGCAAAAGATTCAACGGATTCGAAATGGAAAGGAAAAAATACTAATTTCTAAAGGTTTAAAAATAATAATAATAAAACGAATTTAGAATATGGATTCCGTGTGCCTGAGGTACTTGTAGAAGTCGGGTGCTAATCATGACTTAACTCGGTTCCGTAGAAAGTACTAACTTAAAGACTCTGTCTCACACTTTTACCCTATCGACAAGAACCACACCTTTCAACCACATGATTTTTCTCCCGCTCGCCCGTTTCAATTAAAAAGCGTATTTTAAAAGTCAATGAAACTCTAAATGATGCATAAAGCACTCTCTCTATTTTTAGGATTGATGCCTAGTTTCAACTATCAGTTCATTCCTCACACTCTCACGTTGTCGGTCCAAACTTAGTTTATTCATCATTTTCATGTCGAAATAATAAAACATGAAAACTTGGAAACATAAACCAAAACTAACATGCAATCAATAATTTCGCACCTAAAGTTTCTATGGAGTCCCGTCGATAACGACGGTCCTCATACGCCAAACTCAATTAATTTAGCAAGACATAATATTTTTCGCAGTAAACATGTTAACGATAATCAAAATAAAAAATAACATTACAGACAAAATTAAAGTAAATACGAATACAATAGTAAAAACAAGAAATAAATCTGTAGAGTAAAATACGAAACTTGAATTGAAATTTTTTCCGGCAGGCTTGTTCATAATCCAATAGTACAACAGTGAAAAGAAAAATACAATGAAAAGTACGAGAATCCCTGGATGTGAGTTATTGTCGCTTTACAATTGATTTTATGCCTACAATTGCTAAGCGGAATTCTACAACGCTTCCACATGATTTCGGGGTATCTGGAAAGTGTTCAAGAGGTCCTTTATATAGAGGAATGGAGACATGCAACAACTCTGGACGTGGCTTGCTAAGTGGAAGAAAAGAAGGAAAAAAACTGCTCATAACGGTTGCAGAATTTGAAAACTGCAACTGCGCTGACATGGTGAACGCCATTGAAGCATGGCGAACACCATGGCTTCAGTTCATCAATTGACGTGGCATGTTGATAGATGGCGAACCCCATCTACCTATGGTGAACGCCATATCAGCGATAGAGGTAGAATTACTTCTTTTTGCTTCATTTTCCTATCCTCTCGCTCTTCTTCCAGTTTGCTCCTGATTCCGCAATGGATGAACCTATTAACTGCAAAACACAATAAAACACAATAAAATGCATACACGACTCGATAAAATACGGAAAATGACACGTGAAATGAGCCTAAAAATATGATAAGACTTCTCGTTATCAAACTCCCTCACACTAAGACTTTTGCTTTTCCTCAAGCAAACTCCCAACACAAATGAAAACAGTAAATGCAATATCTCAAACAATGGCATGATATGACTCTAAAATGGTACACGACTACTAGGCTAATGCTAAAAGGATAAGTACTAAACTTTGACAACAAGGATACCGTGATGTCACATATCCGCATTTGCAGACAAAAAATCCCCTTATGCGATACCAATCCAAATCATACCATTATGACTCGACTTACATTCTTTGTTTCCTTTTCCCTCTTTTTCGTCTCACGCAATCACATTAAGTCTGTTATCCCGACACTCGCTGGCAAGTGAACCTGATAGTGTTTATGATCCTGTTATTCAACTTTTTTGCTCTTTCTCTTCTTTTCTTTCTTTTTTTTTTCCTTTTCTTTTCTTTCGAATTTCAAGAGTCCGACCCGTTGGGCTAAATGGATGGGTGAGGACCACCAAACTAGAGGGAACCATATCTTTTCATTCGCTTTTCTATAAAATAACTCAATTCAATTTTTCGAGATCACCACATATTTGCATCGGTTTATTACTTAGCGTGTGCCTTAGGGTGGTGCCAACCAGTAATATAAACTACTCAAGAGACTACTACACAAAATCATAAATCAAGGTATTGGTATAATGGTTATTTAAATCTAGAGTGCTAGGACGATACCGATGTTATCAAGACTTTCCCAAGTGTAATTAGCATAGCCTAGAAGTGAAAAGTGTCATGCCATTGAATCGGGAAAAAAAATTTGTTGGGGTCAATTTTAGGAGAATTTTCTAAAAAAAGAAAAAGATAACATTCAATAGGACTCAATCGGTGCATAAAAGACTCAACATACAAACAAAAATAGACTAACAAAGAAAAACATAAAAGAAAACGACATAAAAGTAAAAATAAAGCAATAAATCTCCTCCCCTACACTTGAACCAAACATTGTCCTCAATGTTTTAGTGCAAGGTGAAAGAAGGGGTAGAGAAATCTGGTGTAAACTCGGTGGTGACGGCCTCGTCCACGAGGGCGTCCAAATCCTTGACCAAGTGCTGGGTTAGGAATATGTTGCATGACCTCTCTCATATACGACACCTCTACCCTCAATCCATCTATCTGCTCTATAAGATCTCCCATGTCATACTAAGTCCTGTCAGTGAAATCAACCTGCTGCTGGCTGACATGGTCGATGGTAACTCTGAGCTCCTCCTGCTGTCTCTGCATGCTCTGAAGTATTAGATCACGCTCTGCCTCCCTATTGTTCTAATACCTAAGCTCGGACAAAATATCATCGAGGGTACTCCAGATGGCAACGTAATCATACTTTTCACGGGGCTGGTATGTACCTGAAAACTTATCAGAAAAAGTAGGTGCAGTGTATGCACGAGTACTAGGCCCTTGGATATCAGCAGCATTGGCACGGGTGCCAATCTGTGGAGCACGACCCATAATGTCAGCATAGGCCCTGTTAACCGTCTCTCCTCAAGGTTGGTGGCCTCCGTGTTGAATAACCAATTAGTACTAATGCGCATATTAATGCGAGTGGCGCGTGGCAAAGTGATATTCCTAACTTCCCTGTTACTAATCATCAACCGATATTTCCCACTAGGGAGATTTTGAATGAGGCGCATGTTGCGGAAATACTCTAAGTCAGTGAAAGGAACGACTAACTGCTCAAGGGTAGCCAACTCATAAGTCAAGCCTAAAGCATAGGCTATGGAAGTGACTACACCTCCTACACAAATATGACCACCGGACCTACCGGCGGCAGATGCAAGGTGCGGTAAAAGAAAAGGGGTTGGATCAACCTTGGTTTGGGACAATGCACAATGGATGAAGAAAAGGTCTTTAGAATTTACATTCCATGTGTTCTCCCTTCCAAAAATAGTGTTGGCTGAGATGTGGTGCAAGTAAATTATGGCGGGGTTATGGATATTCTCAGAGAACATGGTATGAGGCTCATGGTGATAGTCACCGGTTATGGTCCCCCAGAAGAAATCGAGGTCTAGGTTGGTAAAGGCGTCATCAGGTGTTAAGGTGTAGGCATCAGGTCCATTTGGGAATCCTAATATATTAGCCATCTCGTGATGGGTGAAACGGTATTTGGTTCCAAAAAGTCTGAAAGTAGCTAAGCCTCGTCCAAATCCTAAACCTCGGTTAGGATCATAATAAAGGGAACTCAGAAATTCAAGGGTAAGAATGTGGTATGGGGTAAATCTCCTTCTCATAGTAAAGTTAACCCAATCTATTTGGTCGAGCTAGTACATCACACTGTCCCTTACTCCTAGGGTAGTCAAAGTAAGTCCATCGGGGTAAATTGGTAATGCCATTTCCCTCTGAGCCAAGACATCAAAATGGTGTCTCTGAGCTTCATTCCTAAAAATAATCTTCATGTCATCGATAGGCTCCATACTCCTAAGTCAGTGATTAGCTATCCTAAGATATGCTAGCCTAAAATTAGACAAAGATAATATTATTAATGAACTGTACCGTAAAAAGTGTTAAAATAGTAATTAATAATTACAATAATAGTACTAATAGTAGTAATAATAATACGAAAACAAAACGCAAAAAATAAAAATAAATTATTAGGAAAAATAAAGATTACAGATCGTGGGTTGCCTTCCATGAAGTGCTTGTTTAATATCGGTAGCTTGACATCAAGTCTGAGTCAGGCTATTCCCTCGAAAGAGCGAGCAACTCTTGTAACTTATAACTTATGCAGAAGTCTTTGTTTTCTACGTCGTTTTAATGCTTAAGTCGCTGCCCGTTTACAACGAATGTTTCACTAGATTTTCCTCTTATTTCCACAGCTCCGCTTTGGGAAACTCTTATAACCTCGAAAGGACTAGACCATCTAGAGCGGAGTTTTCCAGGAAATAACTTAAGTCGAGAGTTAAAAAGGAGAACTATATCACGCTCGTTGAATTCTCGCCTAGTTATCTGTTTATCATGCCACTGTTTAGTTCTTTCCTTGTAAATCCGGGCATTCTCATAAGCATCTAGTCTAAGTTTCTCTAGTTCATGGATATCCATAATTCTCTTCTCTCCTGCAGCTGTGTAATTTGTGTTCAGGGTCTTAATGGCCCAATAAGCTTTGTGCTCTAGTTTGACAAGCAGATGACATGACATACCATAAACTAGTTTGAATGAGGTGGTTCCTATAGGAGTTTTATAAGTTGTTCTATAAGCCCACAGAGCTTCATGAAGTTCCATAGACCAATCCTTCCTAGAGGTCGCAATGGTTTTTCTAATATCGGCTTAATCTCTCTATTAGAAACCTCAACTTGTCCACTTGTTTTGGGGTGATAAGGTGTTTCTATTCGGTGTCGCACTCCATATTTGAGCAACAATTTTACAAAGATACTTGAGATGAAATGGGATCCACCATCACTAATGACAACTCTCGGCACACCGAATCTAGGAAAAATTACATTCTTGAAAAGTATGATAACTCCTCGCGCATCGTTAGTAGGAGAGGCTACTGTTTCAATCCGTTTTTACACATAGTCAACTACGACAAGTATGTATCGGTTATCAAAAGAGGATGGGAAAGGACCCATGAAATATATACCCCAAACATCAAAGAATTCTACTTCCAAAATACCCTTTAATGGCATCTCATCGCATCTAGAGATATTACCTTTGTGTTGGCACCGGTCATAATTTATAACTGCGGTGTGGACGTCCTTCTAAAGGTTAGACTAAAATAGGCCATATTGTAGGATTTTTTCACAGGTCTTTGAAGTGCTTGCATGCCATCCATAGGGTGCAGAGTGGCAGTGAGATATGATGTCTTTTACTTTAGATTCAGGGACACATCGACAGAAAATTCCATCGAGGCCTCTCTTAAAAAGCAGGGGCTCATCCCAATAATAGTGTTTAAGATCATGGAAGAACTTCTTCTTTTGTTGGTAGGACAAGTCTAGTGGAATTACCCCAACCGCTAGGTAGTTGACAAAGTCGGTATACCATGGCAGCGCGGTTTTCGTGTAAATTGATTCCGCAACTTCATTCGTTTCTGCGTCATGATAAATTAAAGAGAGTTTTCTTATTTCACTTTTGTTTTCTAATTGGGCTACAAGTCGATCATAGCGAAAATCATCATCAATAGGAACTTGTTCGAGTTCTTGATCCTCAATTCTAGAAAGATGATCTGCCACTACATTTTCAGTTCCTTTCTTATCTTTAATTTCTAAGTCGAACTCCTATAAAAGCAGGATCCATCTTAAAAGTCTCGGTTTGACATTCTTCTTGCTCAACAGGTACTTAATTGCAACGTGATTTGTATAGACAATTATTTTCGCTCCAACCAAGTAAGAACGAAATTTATCTAAAGCGAACACAACAGCCAGGAGCTCCTTTTCTGTAGTGGCATATTTCATTTGTGCATTGTCTAAGATTCTACTTGTATAGTAAATAGCATGAAGCTTTCTATCCTTTCTCTATCCTAAGACAACGCCAACGGTATAGTCACTAGCGTCACACATTATTTTAAATGGTTTACTCTAATTGGGAGGCATAATAGGTGCAGTAACAAGAGCATTTTTCAAATGTTCGAACGCTTTCAAATAGTCTTCGTTAAATATGAATTCAACATCTTTCATTAGTAAGCCTGTTAGTGGTTTGGTTATTCTAGAGAAATCTTTAATGAATCGCTGGTAGAAACCAGCGTGTCCTAAAAAACTACAAATTTCTCTAACGGTTTTCGGGGGTTGAATATTTTCTATAAATTCAATTATTGCTTTATCCATTTTGATTCCTCTGTCGGATACTACATGTCCAAGCACAATTCCTTCTCGGACCATAAATTTTTTCCCAGTTCAGCACCAGATTGACTTTAACGCATCGTTCAAGTACCATTTTTAGGTTCGATAGACATCTTTCAATCCCCACATATAGAGAAGTAGTCCATAAATACTTCCATTATATCATCTATAAAATCAGCAAAGATTGACATCATACATTTCTGAAAGGTTGCAGGTGCGTTACACAATCCAAATGGCATTCGTCAATAGGCAAATGTACCATAAGGACCAGTAAAGGTAGTCTTTTCTTGGTCGTCAGGATGAATAGGAATTTGGAAGAATCCTAAGTATCCATCTAAATAACAAAAATGAGAGTGTTTAGCCAGCCGCTCAAGCATTTGATCGATAAAGGGCAGAGGAAAATGATCTTTGCGAGTGGCTTTATTTAATTTTCTATAGTCTATGCATATTCTCCATCCAGTTTGAGTTCCTTTTTCTATGGATTCTCCCTTCTCGTTACTAATAATTGTAACACCTCCCTTCTTCGGTACAACATGCACATGACTGACCTAGTTACTATCAGAGATCGGGTATATAATTCTGACTTCTAGTAGCTTTTGTACTTCCCTTTTTACTACATCACTCAAGATAGGACTTATTCTTCTCTGATGATCTCTAGAGGTTTTACAATCTTCCTCTAACATAATGTGATGCATACATATAGAGGGTCTTATTCCTTTTAAGTCTGAAATGTTATACCCCAATGCTTTCAGATATTTTCTTAGGACATGTAGTAGTTTTTCGATTTCTATCTGTCCTAAGTTGACATTGAGTATTACTGGTCATTCAAGTTAAGTGTCTAGAAACTCATACCTTAGATTTTTGGGTAGCGTTTTAAGTTCTATAGAAGGCTTTTTCGGGCACGGCATCGAATCAGGTGTTAGTGCTAGACATTCCCTCAGTCTGTCATCTACATATGGCCCGCGCCAGTTATCGTCTTCGAATATAGGAGGGGATGGAATCTTTAGTACTTCAATATACTTAGATGGCTCCATCTCCATTTCTTTCACACATTCGTTGATGACGTCTAGGAAGCAACATGAATCATCAATAGCTAGAGCCTTTAAGAATTGAGCCAAAATAAATTCGACATTTTCTTCAGCAACTTCAAAAGTTAATTTTCCTTTCTTGACATCAATGATGGCTCCAGCTGTAGCTAAAAAGGGTCTTTCTAAAATGATAGGAATGTTGGAATCTTCTTTTATGTCCATTACCACAAAATCGGTTGGAATATAGAATTGACTACATGAACGAGCATGTTCTCTAGCATACCTATGGGAAATTTAACAGAACGGTCCGCTAGTTGTAGAGACATTTTTGTTGGTCTTGATTCTCCTAAATCAAGTTTCTTACACGTGGATAAGGGCATTAAACTAACAATGGCTCCTAAGTCGCATAGAGCATTGTCTATGACAAAGTTTCCGATCACACATGGTATGAAGAAACTAGCTGGGTCTTTTAGCTTATTAGGCATGTTGTTTTAAATGATTGCACTACACTCGGCAGTGAGCATAACTGTTTCATTATCCTCGAGCTTTTTCTTGTTGGATAAAATCTCTTTAAGGAATTTGGCATATGAAGGCATTTGCGTTATGGCTTCTGTGAATGGTATAGTGATATTAAGTTGTTTCAGAAGCTCTATGAGTTTCTTAAATAGTCCTTCATTTTTAGACTTAGCAAGTCTTTAAGGATAATGTATAGGGGGCTTGTATGGTGGCGGAGGCACATAAGGTGTTTCTTTCTCTACGGCCTGCTCGCTTTTGTCTTCCTTTTTCGTTTTTAGCTGGTTCTCTCTCCTTTTCAGTTCCTTTACCAGGATTTTGAGCCATGGCATGATTTTGGAGTCTTGGGTCGACTGGTCCATCTAGTTCTGTTCCTCTTCGTAGTGTGATAGCATTAGCATACCCTTTCGGGTTTGGTTGCGGCTGGCTAGGAAATGTTCCAGCAGGGGCTGCTACTGTAGCTTGTTGTTGGGCTACTTGTAAATTTGAGTTTCTAACATTTTGTTATGGGTAGCCATAGCATCCAACTTAGTCTCCATTTTCTTTAACAATTTACTCGTGTGCACGTTTTGGTTGGCGAACTTCTTATTTTGTTGAGTTTGGGTTGCAATGAAGTTTTCTAATAGCAACTCAACATTTATGATATCCTATAGGAATGGCAGGGGCTTGGGTTGGAGCAAACAAGGCGTTGTTGTTCTTGTAGGAATATTTTGGATAATTCCTCTAGCTTGGGTTGTATGTGTTTGAGTATGGGTTTCCTTGGGCGTAGTTTACTTGGTCGGTAGGAATACCAGCCAATAAATGACATTCAGCATTACTGTGCCCAGGGGTTCCACACAATTCGCAACTTGGCATCACAGCGGCCATGATGGCTGCTGAAGCTACAGTCAAACTTTCAGTCTTTTGAGTGAGCGCATCCACTTTAGCACTGACACGGTCCAAATTTTTAACTTCGTACATTCCATTCTTCGTAGAATATTTTTCTGTCGGAGTTCTCTCGCCTCCCCATTGGAAGTGATTTTGAGCCATATTCTCAATGAGTTGATAAGCGTCTTCATACAGTTTGTCCATCAGAGCGCCACCAGCTGCAGCGTTCATATTCAACTTTGGGTTGTAAAGGAGACCATTATAGAAAGTATGGATTATCATCCATTGTTCAAGTCCATGTTGCGGGCAGAGCCTCAACATATCCTTGTATCTTTCCCAAGCATCGAAAAGAGATTCATTGTCTTTCTGCCTAAATCCTTTGATTTGGGCTCTTAGCATATCAGTTTTGATAGGCGAAAAATATCGTGCTAAAAAGACTTTCTGCCTAGATGGTAGAGACTAGAGCCAAGCTCTAGCTCTATCTCTAAAAGAGAAAGGAAAAAGATGTAGTCTTATGACCTCGTTACTGATGCCATTTGCTTTTATGGTGTCGGCATATTGCATAAACATAGATAAATGAAGGTTTGGGTCATCTATGGAACTTCCAGAAAATTGGTTTTATTGAACGACTTGCAATAATGAAGGTTTCAGCTCAAAATCGTTTCAATTAATGGCAGTGGCAGCAATGCTGTTATACGGTTCATCTTGCAATGGAACGACACAATCCTTAAGAGGACGGTTTGGTGGGTTCTCATACATGGGAATTCTTAATTCTGGGTAAGGAATTTCAGGTTCGGAAAGATCATACTTAATTAGGAATTCGTTGATTCGACATCTTAAGTTAATAAAACGCTCGATATCATCAATCAGTTACTCAAGCTTGTCATCTCGAGAGCAAGTGTTTGACTTACAATCGAGGAGTTAGAGAAAAAAAATATTGGTGCCTTAGTCTATACTGCACAACAATGGAATCACAATATTGACTAAATTAGCCTTACTCGGCAACGGCGCCAAAACTTAAACTTATTGCAAGCGTGATACTAACGTGTCTGTCAAATAAGGACTGTAAGTATATAGCTGTTTGTGTAGTTTTAAAAAGGTTGTCGAACCCACAGGGAAGTGATAATCAAACTAATGTTGTCTATTATTGCAGTGTAAAGTTGCGGCTAAAGATTCAACGGATTTGAAACAGAAAGGAAAAATACTAATTTCTAAAGGTTTGAGAATAATAACAATAAAACGAGTCCGAAATATGGATTCCGCGTGCTTGAGGGACTTGTAGAAATCGGGTGCTAATCACGACTGATCTCCGTTATGTAGAAAGTACTAACTTAAATACTCTGTCTCACACTCTCGCGCTATCGACAAGAACTACACCTTTCAACTACATGATTTTTCTATCGCTCGCCTGTTTCAATTAAAAAGTGTATTATGAAATTTAATGAAATTATTAACAATGCCTAAAGCGCTCTCGCTGTTTTTAGGATCGATGCCTAGTTTCCACTATCAGTTCATTCCTCACACTCTCGCACTATCGGTCCGAACTTAGTTTATTCCTCACTTTCGTGTCGAAATAATAAAACATGAAAATTTAGAAACATAAATCAAAACCAACATGCAATCAATAATTTCGCACCTAAAGTTTCTACGGAGTCCCTTCGGTAAGGACGGTTCTCATACGTTGAACTCAACTAATTTAGCAAGATATAACATTTTTGGTAGCAATCATGTTAATGGTAATCAAAATCAAAACTAACATTGCACACAAAATTAAAGTAAAAACGAATGCAATAGTAAAAACAAGAAATAAACCGGTAGAGTAAAATACGAAATTTGAATTGAAATTTGCAGACAGGCTTGTTTGTAATCCAACAGTACAACAGTGAAAGAAAAATACAATGAAAAGTGCGGCAATCCCTCAATGTGAGTTATTGTCGCTTTAGAATTGATTTTATGCCTAAAAATGCTAAACGGAATTCTGCAGCACTTCCGCACGATTTTGGGGTGTCTGGAAAGTGTTCAAGAGGTCCTTTATATAGAGGAATGGAGACCTACAACTGCTTTGGATGTGGCTTGTTGGGTGGATGGAAAGAAGGAAAATAAAAATTTCTCATAACGGTTGCAGAATTTGAAAAATGCAACTGCGTTGACATGGCGAACACCATGACCTCAGTTCATTAATTAACGTGACATGCTGATAGATGGTGAACACCATATCAGCAACAAGGGAAAAATTGCTTCTTTTTTCTACATTTTCCTATCCTCTCGCTCTTCTTTTAGTTTGCTCCCGATTTCGAAACGGATGAACCTATTAGCGACAAAACACAATAAAATGCATACAAGACTCGATAAAGTACGAAAAATAACATGCGTAATGAGCCTAACAATATGATACGGTTTCTCATTATCCACACCCTATATATATGAGATCCCCCACTGACTTCTTAATCAGTCACAATCCCAGAGACAATTCAACAACTACCCAAAATAGAAGTACCAACCCTTCCAAGTACAATACTTAGTTTTGCTTAAAATCTTCAACCAAGAACAATACACTCTTGCTTAAAAGCTTTAGAATGGATAATTAACAATGAATAATCAGTCTACCTCAATGCATCAGAAGATACATGAGTGACATACAAACAAAAACACGATAAACACTAAAGAAACTCTAAGACAAGACTAATCCTAATTTCCTCAAAAATCCATGTTTTCTTTATGTTTTGAGACTCATTTAAATAAGCACCACAGCTGCATGGGCTTGGGCTCTTAAAACAAAATGCAAAACACCAGGAATCAAGCTTTCATTCATTAGATGCTTTCCTGCACAAAAATAGGAACAAAATACAAAGTTTCCTAAAAAGGCTCAAGGATCCTTTTTACAAAAATCAACATAATATGTCAAAATAGAAGTTACCACAATATATCTCCTTGGATAATGCAAACGTGTGAATTAAAACACACTAAAAATAGAAAAACAATCATGCCCTAACTTTCTAGTATAACATGTCCTAGCACATGTCAAACATCATAATGTACATGATGTCTGACTGACATGACAAAACATATGGCTTAACATCTTGCTGGCAGCATGTTTTATCGAAATGTTGCAAATACAAAAACAACAGAACTTACAATCTCCCCCTTTAGAAAATTTTGGCTAAAACAACCTTAGTACATATAAGAGGCATACACAGCGGAATCAAAACAGAAATACCAGATATCAAGAACCACAAACCCAAAAAACTGTCAAGGCAGTATAGCACACCTCACAACACAGCAAGAACCACAAACCCAAAAACTGTCAAGGTAGTAAGTAGCACACCTGGCAGCATAATGTCAAGACATCTAGTCTGACATCACAAATTAAACAGTCCAACACAAGCTACATGAGGACATGTAAGCTTTATACAAATTACAACTTTGCAACTACAAATCAGACAGGTACAAAGCTCCCTCTCTCATACATAACCAGTACTCCCCCTGGAGGGGAAAACCAAAATCACAAGAAAAAAAACACATGAACTCTTGCAAGTTCATATAGTAGAACTTCAAACTTCAAAGACACCAAACACAAGCACACTCTCCCTGAACATCATAACCTAAAATGAATTCTCTCAGACATAGTAAATGAAATGATGTCAAAACATGTAGAATGATATCCCAAAAACACCAACACAAGCCTCCTATCAACACAAAAGAAACCATAAGAATGGAGTGATCATGTCTATGATTCACACTTTGAGACTTTCTCCCTCTCATCATGTCAACATTATTATCACCACTACTACTCCCCCTTTTTAGCCACAAATTTGACACTAGGTTTCTTCTTGTCCTTGCATTCTGTGTGATTAAGGCTAATTGCTGTAATTCTTCAACAATGCAAATATCGAGTTCACCTCGTTGTTCCTCAAATTGATTTGCATCCAAAGCTTTAGTGAAAATATCATCCAGTTGTTTCTCAGTGGCTACATGCTCAAGACTGACCATTTTGTCTTTAATAAGATCTCTGATAAATTGATGACGGATGTCAATATGTTTTATCCTACTATGTTGAACAAGTTTCTTAGATATGTTGATAGCTCTCAAGTTTTCATAGTATAATGTCATGACATCTTGCTTGATATTCTACTCCTCCAAGATCTGCTTCATCCAAAGTAGCTTAGAGCAGCTGCTTTCTGCTGCAATATACTCAACCTCAGCAGTGGATAGAGACACTCAATTTTTCTTCTTACTGAATTGATAGGACTAACTTTTTACTTGATTGATAGGACTAACTTTGAGCTTAACTTGATATCTAGCACAAACTCCAACAACAAATGTGATATCAGGTCTACTAGAAGTCATATACAGAAGATGTCATATCATTCTCCTATAAAGACTTTGATCCACACTAATCCCATTTTCATCTTTACAAAGCTTTAAATGAGTAGGTGCAGAAGTCCTTTTATGACTGGCATTTTCCAAGCCAAACTTCTTTACTATGTTCTTGTCATACTTGCTTTGGGATATGAAAATTGAATCCTCCATTTGTCTAACTTGAAGTCCAAGAAAATAAGTCAATTCCCCTACTAGACTCATCTCAAATTCAGCCTACATTTGTTTGACAAAATTTTGGACCATCTGGTCTAACATTCCACCAAAAAATAATGTCATCAACATATATCTGAGCAATCATGAGTTTTCCTTCCATTTCCTTAACAAACAAAGTCTTGTTTGTTCCTCCTTTTCGCTACCAAACCATAGGGGTTTGCTTTAGACCATAAAGAGCCTTCTTTCATTTGCACACATGATTTGGAAAAGTGGAATCTGCAAATCCTTTTGGCTGTTAAACATAAACGTTCTATTGTAAGAGTCCAGTCAAGAAGGCACTTTTTACATCCATATGATACAAGTTAAATCTCAGTAAACATGCCACCCCTGGTAAGAGTCTTATATATTTGAGATGAGCAATTGGTGTAAAGGTCTTATCAAAGTCAACACCTTTTATTTGAGTTTACCCTTGAGCCATAAGTCTAGCTTTATTCCTGGTAACCTCTCCATTTTCATCAGACTTATTCTTGTAAACCCACCTTGTGCTAATGACATTTGTTCCTTCAGGTCTAGGAACTAAATCCCATACTTCATTTCTTTTGAACTGCTATAATTCTTCTTGCATAACATTGATAAAAGAAATATCAGTTCGAGCTTCTTTCCCATTTTTAGGTTTAATTTTTGAAACAAAACACACATTGGATATCACTTCCATTGAACTTGTAATAACCCCTTCATTAGGATTTCCTATTATGAGTTCTATAGGATGATCCTTTACTTGTCTGGTTGTCAACATCTTTCGCAATGGCAGGGTCATTATTGATGTTGTTGTCAGCATCATTTTTTTCTGTGACAGTCACCTGAGGTGATGTTTCAACATCATCTTCAACATCTGTATGCTTCTCTAGAGTTGAGTCATTTATCACCATATTAATAAACTCCATCATTGTCTTGGTTCTTGTGTTGAATAATCTATAGGCCCTGCTCTTTGTGGAATAGCCTAGGAATATCCCTTCATCACTTTTAGTATCCATTTTCCTTCTTTTTTCACGATCATCCAGAATATAACACTTGCTTCCAAAGACACGTAAGTACTTGACAATAGGTTTCCTTCCCTTCCATAATTCATAGAGAGTAGTTGAAGTACCAGTTCTTAAGATAACTCTATTATGAATATAACAAGCAGTACTCATTGCTTCACCCTCAAAAATTATATGGAAAGTGCTTAGCATAAAGCATGACCCTAGCAGATTCTTGAAGAGACATATTCTTTCTCTCAACTATCCCATTCTGCTGAGGAGTGATAGGAGACGAAAACTCATGACCGATGCCTTCAGAGGAGCAAAAGTTAGCAAATTTTCTATTTTCAAATTCCTTTCCATGATAACTTCTAATTCTGACAATTTTTCTTTCCTTGTCTCTTTGAAGCTTTTGGCATAATCCCTCAAAGAATTCAAAGACGTCTAATTTTTCTCTAATGAAATGCACCCAGATGAATCTTGAGTAATCATCAACAACAACATAAGCATACATTTTTCCACCAAGACTCTCAAGTTGCATGGGACCCATTAAGTCCATGTGAAGAAGTTCTAACACTCTTGAAGTGGTCAGATGTTAAACATTGCGATGGGACATCTTGGTTTGCTTTCCAATTTAATAATCACCATAAATTTTTCCTTCCTCTAGCATGAGCTTGAGAATTTCTGTAATTGCATATGCTAATACAATTTTCTTCATTCCTCTTAGATGTAAATGACCAAGTTTCTGGTGCCATAGTTAAACTTCATCTTCTTTAGATAGTAGGAATGTAGGAGAACTCTTTGTTGAATGGGGTGTCCACAAGTAACATTTGTCTTTAGACCTGACTCCACTCATCATAACTTCTTCCTTATCATTAGTTACCACACATTCAAACATGGTGAAGTTTACTTTCAATCCCTGATCACACAACTAATTTACGCTTATTAAGTTGGAAGTCAATCCTTACACAAGCAGCACATTCTCAAGGCTAGGAGATCCTGCACAAGCTAGTTTTCTAACTCCTTGAATTTGTCATTTAGCACCATCCCCAAACGGGACATAACTAGTAGAGTGTGACCGAATATTGATCAGGAAGTTCTCTATACCAGTCATGTGTCTAGAACACCCACTATCAAAGTACCAGTCTTCCTTCGCAGAAGCTCTGAGAGACGTATGAGCTATAAGACCATTTGTAGCGGCCTTGGGAATCCACTATTTTGTAGCATCATGTTTAGGTCTGGGTTGAGAAGTAGGCTTAGGATATCCATATAACTTGAAGTAGAAGGGCCTTATGTGACCAAATCGACCACAATAATGACATCTTCAGTGATGGAATTTGCTTATAGACTGGTTTCTGCTATGTTGTTGAGACATTTTATTCAACATCTTTGATTCAGATTTAGAAGGAATATATTCTGTAGTAGGAGCTTTTCCTTTGTTATTTTGGGTTTGATTATTAAAACCTATTCCATTCATGTCTCCAATTACTTTTCCAGCCTGAAGAATTTCATCTAATGTGTCAATACCACTGTTCCAAATTCTAACAAACTTGGTCATGTTGTCAAGTTTTGAAGATAATAAGGTTAGTTCATTTTCCAACTCAGAGATAGCTAACAAGTGCTTTTCCTTTTCAGTCTGCAATTTGGATATGATTTTCTTTTTTCTTTCTACCATTTGACAAACTTCTTCACTTCTGATACATAGTTCCTTGTATGAAGCAGCTAAATCATAAAAAAACACTTCTGCATCACAAGAGTCTTCATCAGAATCACATTTTCCAGTCTAGGCTTTTACATTCTTGGCATACTCTTTATCAACCCCACTTTCAGAGTCATCATCAGAACAAAATACAAACAACCCCTTCCAATGTGACCAAATCCTTTACATCCAATACACTGAATCCCTTTGCCTTTAGTGGATTTTTCTTCAGATCTTGCCTTGTCCATTGAACCAGAATAAAAAACCATGGATCTCACCCAAAAACAGAACAGGGTGACCTGCTCTAATGCCAATTGAAATTCTGGCACGCAAATACCAGATGTCGAGACAAATGTCACAATACTGGGATCAAAATAGCTTGATCACATAAAACATATGTAGAAACTTAAATGATAGAAAAATAAAATAACACTAGTAGTTGTTAACCTAGTTTGGTGCAACTCACCTACATCCGGGGGCTACCAAGCTAGGAAGGAAATTCACTATGATAGTATTAGTTCAAAGCTAAACTCCCTCATTTACAACTTCTCGCCTAATCACTACCTTATGCAACTTCTACCTAGACACCCTATAGATATGATATCCCTCTCTCACTTCATAATCAGTCACAATCCCAGTGACAATTCAACAACTACACAAAATAGAAGTACCAACCCTTCCATGTACAAGACTTTTTTTTGCTTAAAAGCTTCAACCAAGAACATTACATTATTGCTTAAAAGATTTAGAACAAACAATTAACAATAAAAAATCAGTCTATCTCAATGCATCAGAAGATACATGAGTGACATACAAACCAAAACACGATAAACACTAAAGAGAGTCTAAGACACGAGTAATCCTAATTTCCTCCAAAATCCATGTTTTCTTTAGGTTTAGAGACTCCTTTAAATAAGCACCACGGCTGCATGGGGTTGGGCTCTTAAAACAAAATGAAAAACGCCAGGAATCAAGCTTTCAATCATTAGATACTCTCCTGCAAAAAAATAGGAACAAAATATAAAGTTTCCTTAAAAGGCTTAAGGATCCTTTTTACAAAAACCAATACAATCTGTCAAAATAGAAGTTCCCACAACATCCCTTCTTGGATAACGTAAATGTGTGAATTAAAACACACTCAAAAATCACATTAAAAAATCCCAAAGCAGTCATGTCCTAACTTTCTGGTATAACATGTCATGTCACATGTCATAACATCATACTGAACATGATGTCTGACTGACATGACAAAACATCTGGCTTAACATCTTGCTGGCAACATGTTTTACCAAAATATTGCTGAAATTCTGGTATACATATCTCAGATGTCCCAAGAGATGTCGAAACATTGATTTCTGCATAGCTAAATAAGGACATAACAGAACAGACCAAAACAAACTAATATGTCAAAATCATAACAGTGTAATGAGATGTTTCAGCATCTGTTAAGACATGTATTTAGAGCAAGAGACAGAACTGAAATTTTCATAACAGAATGATAAATAACACCAAGATATGATGACCCAGTTCGGTGTACAACAACACCTACATCTAGGGGCTACCAAGCCAAGAATGAATTCACTATCAATAGTATTAATTCAGAGCTAAACAACCTCTAATTTAAAACTCCTCATTTAATCCCTACCCAATGCAACTTCTACCTAGAAATCACCATCTAGATAAGAGAAACTCATCTCAATTCCTAAATCACCTTAGTGATATCTAACAGTCACAACCTCTGGTGACTTTAACAAACTGTTCAATTGAAAGACACCCCTCTTAATGCAATATTCATTCAAGACTCTTGACTAACAATAATGCTTAAATTTTCTTAATAGATTTATTCAAGAACAATATACAATTCATTACCTACATGTTTCTGAATATGTAGCACCATGTCTACCACAATGTATCAAACCTGATACAAATAGTGACTTACAATACAAGAAAGCCACACGACTCTCAAAATCCTAAACCCTCATTTTACTATACAAAAGTCTTAACAAGGAATCCCTATTTGCTCTAGATCTTGATCTTCCTTTTATAATCTTCAACACTCCATGGGCTTCGAAGTCTCTGTCCAATCTTTCCTTGATTCACTTTCTGATTGCTCTTAAAACTTGGAACGGATCTACAACAAACGTGTTACATCAGACCAAGATGTCAAGTTCTCAAGATAGGATATCTTGTCTAACTTGTTTTTCTTTACAGATTCCTTCATGTTAGAACATTTTGTGCAACATCATGTTTTACAAAAATTTGGTCAAATCTTAGAGTCTTAAATCTCCCCCTTTTGACAAATTTTGGCTAAAACTCCTTTTGCACAATAATCCCAGGAAATAAACGAAAAAAATAGTAGAAAGTCCTAAAGCCATTCCATCCATCCTATGGCGAGTCTAGTAGAAAATAATCCACTTGCTGGAAGCTTTCATTCTTCCTGTACAACATACACCACCTGTTGTAAAACGTGTTTCTTGAACCTTGGTGTACATGAGGAAGAAGATGCAAGAAACTCCCCCTAAAAACAAATCCCATTTTAACATCCTCCATTATCTAGATCAGGACTTAGAGGATCAGACTTCAGTTCCGGATAACTCAGAACATAAGACATAACTGTGTTCATAACTCAGATCACAAGACACAAAAAGAAGACTCAGAACAAAAGGAGTTGAGTCACAGACAGGATGTTAGAGCATCCTATCCAACATCCTTGCAAAACAACTGCAAGAACAGACTTAGACCCCAACAAGAGATCAGTTATGTGTTGCAAGGAACAACACACAATCGGGATAGACATACAACCTATCTTCCCCTTTTTAGCCAAAAATTGATAAATGTACCCAACACAGGTCCATACCCAAATGGTACTTACCCAAACCCGAACAAAATCCATGAAGACTCGACACAACAAAAGAAACACAACTTGAAACAAAAGAAGCAAGACCCCCTTTAAATACCCGAGCAGTTTCCTTAGAAATTAATGTTCCATTGGTATAATTGAAGGATAATTCAATGAAGGAGTATATTGAGTAAGAAAACTTCATCATAAATGGGTGTGCATCGGCCAACTCAGTTTTGATTGTTTCTTATTTAATGAGAACCATCCAAAGACTATGCATGTACCAAGGAAACATGTTTTGCACACCTACTTTAAGGTAAAGTTTCACCGTCCAAGTAACACCGTCCACATAGAGCCACGAGTCCTAAACAATGTCCTGACACCCAGTCAGTCCCTGTTTACTCTCTCTTGTAACTCATTATCATAATGTCTTCCAAGCATACTCCTTTTAGTCATAATTAGAAGATCTTAACCAAGATGTCAAGACAATATGTGTGACATCTCCCATTTATCAACAAAAGCTTCCATGGACCTTATCCTAATCTGTAGAGAAAAATAAATTCTCCCAGACAATATCCAATCTTGTTTCTCAGGTCTCTTCTAAGAAACATGAACATAGTTAAAATAATTCAATAGCCTTAACAAGTCAAGCTCACAAGCAGAACTTACTAAGCTAAAGTATCAACACACTACGATGTCAATACATCTTGTCTAACATCACAACCTCACATGAATCACATGAACACCTTCATGATCATAAGAGAAAAAAAAACAGAATCATAATTCTTGTACGATCACCAAAAAAATCTTCGATTGAGATCAAATAACACCATTGACCACTCTCCCCTTGAACATATCCACACACTGTACAAATCCATCTTGAACCTTACAACCATAGACAACCTTGTTCTTTGAGGAAAAAATCCAAACACACCTGGAATGCTCACATCTCCAAAAGAGACATACAAATTCTCTTAATTCCTTGGTTAGACAAGATATCATCTATACTTGAAAGACATCAAACCCCTTCACCATATGAAGAAAAATACACCCTCAGCCTGCTCCCTTCTCAAGATTCAGCCTGATACAATCTTTTCTAGAGATACTTCTAGCAGAACCTACCATCACTCACAGATAATCAGAATCCACACAGTCTTGACCATACTCCACAATGAATAGATAATTCAATTCTGATCCAACTGGTAAGTAACAACTTTCCTTTTCTGGAGATACAATCAACTGAGATGATGTTTCAAACATTAGTTAAGATATCACCTTCAATTAGAGGAACTATCTACTTTGGTTCTGGAGTCAACATCCATAGGAATAACTATTTGCATGGTAATCCATACACTTCCCTTTGCAAGGGATACATGAGGATCCTAATAGATCACAGCTGTCGCAGATCACAGACCATCATAAAGCACAGAATACCATAGAGAGAAATAAACTCTCATAAGCCTCATGAAGCTTCAACCCAGAAGCACAATGTTCAGACATTCTGTCTGACATCACAGATTTAGCACCCATCCATAAGCAACCAAATAGGAGATTCCCTCTAACAGATATCATCATGACTGACACTACACACGAAGGTATAGAATGAGCATTATACCATAAGTAGACTTCTCAGCAAGGTCTACTTCTCTTCTGCCCTTCAGTCCCCTATCCTTTAGAACTCCTCCTTGCAAGACCACAATAACTCCATATAGAAATCTTGAACTTTTTTCATTTCATGATTCACAAAGGTTAAGATAGACTTTAACACTAGCCATACAGTTGAAGAGCATATAAGCCCAAAGAGACCATCCTTTAACAAAAATACAGCTTTAGTGCAACCTTATTACCTTTAGCATGAGCATTCTGATGTTCAGTACAATATCAAGATACTTGAAGTAAATCAATGACTTGGCTAGCCAATTGATGAACCATACTGAGTTCCACCATTGCTGATACAATATAGAGAAACTATCCTTTTTAGTCTTCTAGACACCATCTTACAATGAATGAATTCTCCATCACAACAGAACAAGAGTTCATAGACATGATGACAGTCTTCTTCAAGCACAATTCTCCAAGAGACTCATCAACACCCGATCAGAGTCCACACCTCATCTTAGAAGAGGTGGTCACAAGATCGGCACACTATTTGTAAGATCACACAGATCCAGCTTTGAAAGACAAGAGAAGTCTCTAAGATGTCAGAGAGCATGTCCTAGACATTTTCTTTGACTTTGATATGCAAAAAATTTGGTAGATATGTATTTACAGTCCTCCACTAGGAACTTGAACACTTACTCCTATAGAATATACAAGAACAAAGCTTATGCACCCCTAAGCGTTTAGATCAGAAATAAACTGACCCAACAAATGTTCATCAAGATGACCATGAGTTAATCTGGACTTTCACCTGCACACATATCCATAACAAGTTTCTTGGATAGAGGCTTCCTAGGCTGTAAACCAAATGACTCTTTAGGACCAATCTGAAGAAAACTTTCAACACAATTGATAAACACACATTTTTTTATCATCCAGAACATATGCTACATTTCTCTTTTGTTTGAGAAGTTCACTCCTTGGTTCAACAAGATTTTGCACACACTCTTCTGAAATGATGTTTCAACATCTAGTTCATCATCAGTTCCTTTTCCCATGAACAGGTCATTGAAATAGGTTATGAAGTTCGTGCAACTGTCTGAAGCTGCACCTTTAGGAGTGACATAATTTACCTCACTATCAAAAGGATAATAAATTAAATACTTGCTAAGGCCACAAATATCAATTGATTTTAGATCCCAGTTTTGTATTCTTCAATCACAAAATGTCATAAGACACCCCTCCTTACTCTAGCAACAATCTAGAAAGGAATTCTTGAAAGCATAAATCTTCCATAGAGGACCATCTTGTCTTCTGAACACATTCAGCAGTGCGTTTATGAGTGGACTTGAGAGAGAACTCAAGTATCTTAGGCTACCTTAAACATAACATAGAGTGTTTACCAATCCACAGATCATGAATTTGATAAACAAGCCATAAACTCAGCCTTTTGCTTCTATTACCCTTCATGGTACCTGTTTGACCCATCTCCCAAGCAACAATGGAAGATCCTTCAGAGGAAAAGATATCATAATGCTTGCTCTTTTGCATAACTCCTAGATAGCGATGGCATGAGCATCTAGAGAGGCTGACCCCATCTTCAACAAGCAAGGACAAATGTCAGAACATTTTATAAGGCACCATGCCTAACAATAGCATCATTATCAACAACAACAGAAGAATCTACGCAGAGGTATCAGTCAATCATCAGTAGTTGTCAAGCCGGATTCAGAAAACTATCCTCCTAGCTTCCAATCCCTTTGAACACAGCAGTAATGGAAGGTCTGATCACACAATCTCCTTCCTTATTAAAAAGACCGCAAAGTATCTTCCCTAGTACTCATCCAGAAATAGAACAGGATGCCTGCTTTGGTACCAATTGAAATTCATGTATACAGATCTCAAATGTCCCAAGAGATGTCGAGACATTGATTTCTGCATAGCTAAACAAGGACATAACAGAATAGACCAAAACAAACTAATATGCCAAAATCATAACAGTGTAATGATAGATGTTTCAACATCTGTTAAGACAGTATCTTAAAGCAAGAGACATAACTTAAATATTCATAAAATAATGATAAATAACGCCATGATATGATGATCCAGTTCGGTGTACAACAACACCTATATCTGACGGCTACCAAGCTAGGAATGAATTCACTATCAGTAGTATTAATTTAGAGCTAAACAACCTCCGGTTTACAACTCCTCGCTTAATCCCTACCCAATGCAACTTCTACTTAGAAATCACCATCTAGATAAGAGAAACACATCTCAATTCCTAAATCACCTCAGTGATATCTAATAGTCACAACCTCCGGTGACTGTATCAAACTATTCAATTGAAAGACACCCTTTCTCAACACAATATTCAGTCAAGACTCTTGACTAACAATAATGCTTGAATTTACTTAATAGCTTCATCCAAGAATAATATACAATTTATTACCTACGAGTTTCTGAATATGTAGCACTATGTCTAGCACAATGTATCAAACCTGGTGCAAACGATGGCTTAGAATACAAGAAAGCCACACGACTCTCAAAATCCTAAACCCTTATTTTACTATACAAAAGTCTTAACCAAAAATCCCTATTTGCTCTAGGTCTTGTATTCCTTTTATAATCTTCAACAGTCCATGGGCTTCGAAGTCTCTGTCCAATCTTTCCTTGATCCATGTCCTGATTTCCCTTAAAACTTGGAATAGATCTACAACAAACCTGCTGCATCAAACCAAGATATTAAGTCCTCAAGATAGGACGTTTTGTCTGACATGTTGTTCTTTACAGATTTCTTCATGTTAGAACATCTTGTGCAACATCATGTTTTACCAAAATTTGGTCAAATCTTAGAGCCTTCTGTTGCCAATACAAAAACCACAGAACTTACAATTATCTATTGGTGCTATGTAAATCTAAGGTTATGAATAACTCGATTAGGAAAAAACTAAGACTAGAATTGAGAGTAACATAAAACTTAGGAAATCTATCAAATAGGAGAGGCTGAAATGTGGGTTCTAGTGGACGTCAAGGACACAATAATTCATTCTCATAGTTATATGTTAAATTACTTTTTAGTAGAAAAAATCAGTTTAAAAAGCTTTATCGCACACTGTCATGCTATTGAATTGTCTAATATTCCAAGACCATAAATTTTTTTCTTTCACTCACAAATTTAAATCACGAGATACCCTTTGAAAACTAGCAGATCCTAAGTAATCTTAAAGAGTTGTCGTGGTGTTTAGAATTAATATCTAATTTTTACTATCTGGCATGAGCCTCACACTGTCTTAGTATTGGCTGGAAACCTTAATGTATTCACTCTCGTACAAAACCTTTCTAGATCTAAAATTAAAAACGGAAACCAGAAAAACAATTTATAAAAGATTACGCCAAATCATTACCGAGTCCCGTTGGAACTACGATCCTCACATACCAGACTCAATGGATTTAGCCAGACATAACATACAAACAAATAATGTTGTTAAAGTTAAACATACAACTCATTAACATTATAGATATAATAATCAAGCAAGTTATATATTCGAATTCAACAACACAAGCATGCAAACACGATAATAATAATAATAATAATAACAACAACAACAACAACAATAATAATAATAATAATAATAATAATAATAAATGTATAAAGACATACAAGAGTGAAAAGAATATGGAAAGTAAACATAGAAGACTTGAATAAAAAGGGTAAACTTCTCATAAATTAATGGTGGCAAGCTTAAAGATCCAACCAATACAAATTCTTCAACATTCAAGTGCACTAACCCCTCGATGTGAACGATTAGTGATTTTAAAGTGGAAATATATGCCTAAACATATGACTAGAAAAACTTGGATGATAAATTCCTAAAAAAAATTCTTATATAGTGGAATGTGTGTAAACTTAATGGAATCTTGTGGCCTGGCATTTGAGGAAGTCGTGGGATGAGTTGGAGAGAATTTAGAAAGAGCAGTTGTTGATTCCTTGTGGGAGAGGGGTATGGCGATGTCACGGTGAGAATTGGATATCAAGCTATTGATTAACTTGAATCTTAATTCATGGTTCACCACCGGTCTTTAATTTTTCCAAAGGAAGGGAAAAAGATCGAATTACCCACAAGATGCAATGCAAATGCAAAGCTAGAGAGTCTAAGATTCGGGAGTTGGTTAAACTTATGGAAAGTGCTAGCATCCTAAGAATTTGTAGTACTCTACAGGAACCTCTTGTTTTATTATGTTATTGTTGTTTGCTAAGGGTGAAAATCCTAGGGGTTTATTTCTAAGTATACTCACCAAGAAATTGCATCTTGTGCCTACGTATCCTGACGGGAATAGAATCAGAGTATTCGTAGTTCCCCTAAAAGGGATTGAGGAACTTCTTGACTATGGCCAAGGTTCCAGGGGGAAAAGTTTTATTGATTGGTTATAGGAGAAAAGACGAGTCGTGTAACATCCTAATTTTTCCATACACTAAATAATATATCTAGTTAGATTTGAGATTTTAACAATGCTAGTTATTAAAAATTAAATGTTGAAACTAACACTTATAATAATTAATTTATTAATTAATTACTTTTTATATTTATTACTTTTATTCTTCAATTTGAATATCATCGTTTCATTTTATAAACTAAACTTTGAAATTTAAATTGGTACTTAAAACCCTTAACTTTAAGTTAATTAATTATTCATATTATTATTATCATTATTGTTGTTCTTGTTTTGTTATTATTAATTGATTTTATTTTATTTGAATATTATCATTTTACTCTATAAACCAATTAATAAATAAAATAATCTTAAGACAATAAAAATATCAAATAACTATCCTTTTTACTATTTTTATTATTATTAATATTATTAACATTTTACTTTTTATAAAAGAAATATATATCTCATTTTCTATTAATATCCTACATAATATTATGTCATGAAATCAAGCTCCCATACCTTTGTCATAAATTATTTTCACAAAGTCATACTAGAACACCTAAAGCACTATTGATGAAAGATTAGTAAATATTTGATAGAGACATATTTACTAGCAAGAGTTGAAAAGTTGGAAGGTATGGGCAAAAGATGATAAATTATGTTATTTTAATATTTTACAACTAGTATAAATAGGGGTCTCTTCCACCCCATTTTCATTCATTCATTCACAAATCATCTTTCTTACTTCTTTACTTCTTTCCTTCTCTAATTTCTTCATATAGCAATATTAGTTTTAGTTATCGAAGTTCCCACGATATCGGTTCGTAACCTTTAGAGTATTTTGTGGTAAAAGTTCTTCTAAAGTTTCAAGGGAGTTTTATACGTCAAAGTTCTGCCCAAATCATTTTCATAAGTAATCGGTAAGCCGTTATAATGTCCATTTTATTTTAATTATATTATTTTAATTATGTTATTTATATAAAGGTTATTTTAAATTTTCTATGCAAATTCCGTTCAGACGTCGATATATTGAACTTATAAAGTCCAAAATAAATTTTACCATTTTAAGTCGTTATAATGCCCAAATTTTATTATAATTTAAATGTTATTAGAAATATACTCTTGACAATTTTCTAAAACAAACAAATTCAAAAGGAGGTATAATATAATTTATATTTGAATTTAATAATTATTTTGGAGGTTATTATGATATATTTAAATAAATAAATATTTCAAGTTATAACGGGATTATGTTCAATTAACCATAAATTATATTCTAATTATTTCATAAATTTCGTACAATCCAACGGTTATCGTAAATTAGGTTCTTGGCAAAGATCGAAGACAACACTTGTGGACTTTCAACAACACTCAACAAAAGGTGGGGGCAAGATTTCGTATACGATTGGGACGGTTAGCGTAAAATAACTTAATATATATGTGTGTAGTGGTGACCTAAGCCCTACTAGCGATAAATAATTAAGGAGAGCCTATTCTCAAATAATGATTTTCACAAATCACTAGGCGAGGTTACGCCGGCCTTAATTAATTATCATAGGAATAATCTTTGACAATTTGGTATTGTATTGTGCTTGCATTATTCGGTTAATTTTATAATTGTTTATTTTATTTATACTTGAATGATTGTGATTGATAGATTAAGGAAATAATCGGTTAATGAGAGAAAAACATTGCTAGATATTAAGTAATTGATCCCCATTAACATAAGGAAAGTTGGATACAATGAGTAGTTATATTTGGTTGGGTTCTGGCTAAGGAAAGACTTGGTCGACTATGCCGTTTACAGTCCACCTCTCTTACCTGGGAAGTTAACCATACAATTACCCATTATACAAACTGAACTTATTATGTAAGGACAAAGATCAAATATGGCAAGACATTGGATGGATTTGGTACTCAACCTAAGTATCTAGATAATAAGTATAACTTGAAAAGTTGATACGATAATTCCCCATTATTAACTTAATACTTATGGCTAAGAGTTGCCACAAGATGAGTGAGTGATCATATAGACTTGCATTAAGGAATGTGTAAGTCCACCGCCGTGCGGTATGGGACGCACGAGGTTGATCAGTCGCCTGCAATCCCGACGGGGATTATTATCTATGCATGCTAGGCAAGACAAGGTTCTTGGCCTGAATTCTCAGGGACGATCGACTTATAACACCTAGGCTCCATGTGAAGTTAGGTGGCGTAGCTCTTGGTAATTGGGAGTACGTTGGTGGCATGTGGTCTAGTGATATCTGATCTTGGTAAATGGGATAGATATCATTGACAGCGTTTAGTGGCCTGAGTCAGCATATAGTTCAGGGATGCATTAGAATAAATAAAGTATATGTAATTGTGGGTATAAGATACGCTTGTTTGTATAAATATGGTTTCCATATATATTATTATTTTACACATTCATTCCCACTTTTAAACTTGTACATGAATCTTAGCCCTGTGTCATTTTTGTTTTGCATTTTGGATTATTTTATGACGATCAGACGATGAGCTCGAATCTTGCGTACTTCCCGACAACTCAGAAGGAAAGGATATGAAGTGACGTGGAGATGTGTTACTATAACATCTAGATTGGGAGCTGTTAGTGTTTTGTCAAACGCTAATCACATCCCTACTACTACAGTCAGTATAAGTGTCAGTCTTGTTGGACTTAGGAGGTCCCTTTTGGTATGCTTTCTTTTTGGTTTCCTTTCTGTACTTTTATTTTATGTTTTATCTATGTGGCAAGGCCGCTAGTCTTAACGGTGTCAAACTCTGTAAAATATATTTGAAGCATATGTATGTGAAACAGTATGTTTTTAAATAATTAAGTATTGTCCTTTAAAAATTTCAAATTTTTCTGTATTTTTATAAGGTTTCATTAGAATTCCACTAATGGGACATAGGCTGTCTCATTTAATGGTATCAGAGCTGGTCGATTCAGCTCGGACCGTAAGTGTCTAGAATTATACTGACTGTATCAAGTTGGATTCCAAACTGGATGATAACTTTTCTTCTGTGCATTGAGTCTTCATCTTGAGAGCCTTCTAGTATAATGGTCTAGGAAACTTATTTAGCACACTTTATTTTTCCTCCCCAACGGTCACAAACCCAACGGTAACGTAACGGACACTTCACAAAATTCACTTTATAAATACTTCACACCCATCCATTATTTTCATATCAATTCCTAAATATTTATCTATACCTTTCAAATGGCTAAATCCTTTCTTTTATTCATCACTCTTCTTGTCATTATTTTGTTTGTTATTGGTATCATCAAGCATGAAGAATTAGGTAAAGATTTCGTAGCAATAATGATAATTATAGTTTTACCACTATTAGTCTTAGCTTGGTTTACAAGTAGAGGTTTTTGAATGAGACATGGTCACGATTTTTGTAATCGTTGTTATTAAATAAATTGATACATTTTTGTTTATACATTAAATGTTGATTATGTTTTCCTGAATTCTAGTTATATTTAAGATATTAATTCAACATTTTAGACACAATTATCCCTTGCCTGTGGGAGACTTGATAAAAATCCTTATCGATGAATCATTCATTGGGATATAAATATACATAATTGTTATGTTCTTTATGTCTTGTGAATGATTGAACCTAATAACTATTCCTTTTCAGGAAGTTATGGTTCAGAACGTCAGAGGTGCGAGGCGTGGTAGGAGTGCTGCTAGAGGCACTACTAGAGGTATACGTAGGAATGCGAGTGATGAAGTTACTCCTGAAGGAGCACCTACCATTCCCATTGGACGAGAAGATCATTCCCAAACTGGAACGAACTCTCAAGCTGACACTCGAGATGTTCGTGAACTTGCTGCAGCTGTGTTAGTTCAAACACAACAAAATGCTCAAATCCTGCAAATCACTCGAGATCATCAACTCTTTCAGCAACAACAAAGGGAAATGGTGCATGAGGATACAGGATTGAACTCGTTTCTGAAAGGAAAACCACCACAGTTTGGTGGTGACTTTAATCCGGAGGGTGCTGAGAAATGGTTGCAAGAAATGGAGAAGATATTTTCTTTCACTCACTGTAGAGAGAATAGAAGGGTTGGTTATGCAACATTCATGCTGACAGGCGATGCTGAAGCTTGGTGGAGAGGAAAGTATAGATTATTGGAAGAGGAAGGAAGAGAAATCAATTGGACCTTGTTCAAAGAAGAATTTTTGGGGAAGTATTTTCCAAAGTTATGTAGGAAAGAGAAGGAGAGAGAATTTCAGAATCTACGTCAAGGTGTGATGACGGTGGGAGAATATACTAGGAAGTTTGAATCCTTGCTAAAGTATTCTGAGTTTTACCGCTTGCATCCAAGGGAAGAATGGATGTGTGAAAAGTATCAAGATGGATTGAAATATGATATCCAGAGGGCAGTTTTACCTCTGCATATTATGCGCTTTGGTGAGCTAGTAGAAAGGTGTCTGGAGTTGGAAGGGATTGACAATAGGAAGAATCAATATGGATCAGGAGGATCAACCCAAAACAACAATCACAAGGGCCACTTTAACCGAGGCCACGGAGGAAGAATCCAACGAGGGGGTAGGCCATATCAAAGGCCTACACCTTATCATAACCAGGATTCTAGAAGGTTAATGTTCAAGTGTTACAGCTGTGGAGGGGCACATCTTAACAAAGATTGTCCAAATAGAAATATTGGAACTTGTTTTCGCTGTGGTCAGAAAGGCCACTTTCTCAAAGATTGTCCCCAAGGACAAAGTCAACCAACAGGCCAGAGGAGCGGCCTAATAAACAATAACAACATAGGGAGAGCAAGAAATGGAGGCCCAAGTGTTGGTCAGAGACCTCAGAATCAAAATAAGCCAACCACAGGAAGAGTATTTACAATTAGAGGAGCTGAGATCTCAAAGTCAGCTGGGTTAATTCAAGGTATGTGTTTAATTGGAGATAAGTTGGTATCAGTTTTATTCGATTCAGGAGCTACACATTCTTTTATATCTACCTCTTGTGCTGAATTTTTGGGATTCGAAATTGTTGATCACGATTATAAGTTG
Organism: Lathyrus sativus; assembly: GCA_963859935.3. Taxonomy (NCBI): domain Eukaryota; kingdom Viridiplantae; phylum Streptophyta; class Magnoliopsida; order Fabales; family Fabaceae; genus Lathyrus; species Lathyrus sativus. The sequence continues at coordinate 602,354,345 of OZ012738.1, forward strand.
ACTATCACAACTCCCTCGGGAGAAAGAATGGTAACTTATTCAGTCTGTGTAGACTGTCCAATAATCTTAGAAAATAGAAGATTCTTAGTAGATCTTGTGGTACTCCCGCTACAAGACCTAGATGTCATCTTAGGAATGGATTGGTTATCAGCCAACGATGTCAACTTGAGATGCAAGGAGAAAATTTTTACATTTGGAGAAGATAGTGGAGAAATCAGCAAAGCTGAAACCCTCACTCAAAGTTTTATGATGCTATTCTCCATGTCAGTAGGAGAAACCCCTAGTGTGGAAAATTTTCCCGTAGTCTGTGAATTCCCGGAAGTCTTTCCAGAAGAAGTTCCAGGTTTACCACCGGTTAGGGAAGTGGAATTTTCTATAGACTTGGTTCCAGGAACTGGACCAATTTCTATATCTCCTTATCGAATGTCACCCTCAGAGCTTGCGGAGTTAAAGAAACAATTAGACGAGATGTTAGAGAAAGAATTTATTAGACCAAGTGTATCGCCATGGGGAGCTCCAATCTTGTTTGTGAAGAAGAAGGATGGTTCTTCTAGACTTTGTGTGGATTACAGACAACTCAATAAAGCCACTGTGAAAAACAAGTATCCTTTGCCTAGAATCGACGACTTGATGGATCAGTTAAAAGGAGCATCAGTATTCTCAAAGATTGACTTGAAGTCTGGATATCATCAGATCAGGGTGAAGGAAGATGATATTCCAAAAACAGCTTTTAGATCCCGTTATGGACACTATGAGTACTTAGTTATGCCATTTGGTTTGACTAATGCTCCAGCAGTATTCATGGATTACATGAATAGGATCTTTAGGTCATACTTAGATCAATTTGTTGTAGTTTTCATTGATGACATTCTGATTTATTCCAAGAATGAGGTAGAGCACAGAGAACATTTGAGAATTGTGCTACAGATATTAAAGGACCTTCAATTGTACGCGAAATTCTCGAAATGTGAATTTTGGTTGAAGGAGGTACAATTTCTTGGTCATGTAATTAGTAAAGAAGGTATTGCAGTAGACCCAAGTAAAGTCGAAGCAATAACAAAGTGGGAGAGTCCAAAGAATGTTGGCGAGATTCGAAGTTTTCTTGGACTAGCTGGATATTATCGGAGGTTCATTGAAGGATTTTCAAAGATCGCTTTGCCCATGACTCAGTTAACGAGGAAAGGTAAAAACTTTGAATGGACTAAAGAGTGTGAAGAAAGTTTTCAGAAGCTAAAGGAAAGATTGACTTCATCACCAATACTCATCTTACCAGACCCATTAGGAAATTTTGATGTGTATTGTGATGCGTCATATCAAGGTCTTGGGTGTGTGTTGATGCAAGAAAGGAAAGTGATAGCTTATGCATCAAGACAATTGAAGGTGCATGAGAGGAACTACCCAACTCACGACCTAGAGTTAGCGGCAATTGTGTTTGCCTTAAAGATTTGGAGGCATTATCTTTATGGATCAAAGTTCACTGTGTTAAGTGATCACAAAAGCCTGAAGCATTTATTTGATCAGAAAGATTTAAACATGAGACAAAGGCGCTGGATGGAATTCTTGAAGGACTATGATTTTGAGTTGCAATATCATCCCGGAAAGGCCAATGTTGTAGCAGACGCTTTGAGTCGAAAGAAACTTCATGTATCTGCAATGATGTTGAAGGAAGAAGAGTTGATTGACAAATTCGTGGATTTAAACTTAGGAGTACATCACAATGAAGGAAGTATATTCATAGGCGCTATTGTCGTGTCTAATGAATTTCTGAAATGGATCAAAGATGAACAACAACTTGATGACCGTCTAGTGAGCATAAAGGAAAATATAAGAAATGGTCAAAATGGAGAGTTTAACATAAGGAGTGATGGAATCCTAAGGTTTAAAGAAAGGTTGTGTGTACCTCAAAATCAGGATATTCAAAAGTTGATTTTGGAAGAGGGCCACAAAAGTAAGTTGAGTTTTCATCCAGGAGCCACAAAGATGTATCAAGACTTGAAGAAAATGTTTTGGTGGGTTGGAATGAAGAGACATATAGCAGAATATGTTCAAAGTTGCTTGGTATGTCAGAAGGCAAAGATTGAACATCAGAAGCCAGCCGGATTGCTACAACCTTTAGATATTCCAGAGTGGAAGTGGGACGGAATAGCCATGGATTTTGTAACCGCTTTGCCTAAGACTCAGAAACAACATGATGCAATTTGGGTGATCATTGATAGGTTGACAAAGAGTGCACATTTCATTCCCATCAACCAGACGTTTAAATTAGAGAGACTAGCTCAGGTATATGTAAAGGAGATTGTTAGATTGCATGGAATACCTTCAAGTATAGTCAATGATAGAGATCCCAGATTCACATCAAATTTTTGGCATCAGTTGCATTTAGAGTTAGGAACAAAACTGAGGTTAAGTTCAGCTTATCATCCCCAAACGGATGGCCAGTCTGAGAGGACGATTCAATCGTTAGAGGATTTGTTGAGAGCTTGTGCTCTTGAACACAAAGGAAGTTGGGACGAGTTCTTACCATTGATTGAGTTTACTTACAACAATAGTTTTCACTCAAGTATCGGCATGGCTCCATATGAAGCATTATACGGAAGAAAGTGTCGTACACCTTTATGTTGGTATGAGGTTGGAGAAAATAAAATATTGGGTTCAGAATTCGTGCAACAAACGACAGATCAGGTTAAACTTATTAGAGAAAAAATGAAGGCAGCACAGGACCGTCAAAAGAGTTATAATGATAAGAGGAGAAGACCTTTGGAGTTCGAGGCAGGAGATCACGTGTTCATTAGGGTAACTCCTAGGGCGGGAATTGCACGAGCAATCAAAACTAGGAAGTTAACACCAAGGTTTATCGGGCCTTTTCAAATTCTACGGCGGATTGGACCTGTAGCGTATCACATTGCTTTGCCGCCAAACTTGTCTAATCTTCATGATGTATTTCATGTATCACAACTGAGGAAGTATTATCCGGACCCTTCACATGTCATTGAGCCTGAAACTGTGGAACTTAGAGATAATTTGGAATATGAGGCTATACCTGTCAAGATCTTAGATCATCGTATTAAAGAACTTCGTGGAAAGCAAATACCATTGGTTAGAGTCGTGTGGGATGATGTAACTGGTGATTCTACTTGGGAAAGAGAAGAAGACATGCGTCAGAAGTATCCACATATGTTTTAGGTACGCTAAATTTCGAGGACGAAATTTCTTTTAAGGGGGGTGGTAATGTAACATCCTAATTTTTCCATACACTAAATAATATATCTAGTTAGATTTGAGATTTTAACAATGCTAGTTATTAAAAATTAAATGTTGAAACTAACACTTATAATAATTAATTTATTAATTAATTACTTTTTATATTTATTACTTTTATTCTTCAATTTGAATATCATCGTTTCATTTTATAAACTAAACTTTGAAATTTAAATTGGTACTTAAAACCCTTAACTTTAAGTTAATTAATTATTCATATTATTATTATCATTATTGTTGTTCTTGTTTTGTTATTATTAATTGATTTTATTTTATTTGAATATTATCATTTTACTCTATAAACCAATTAATAAATAAAATAATCTTAAGACAATAAAAATATCAAATAACTATCCTTTTTACTATTTTTATTATTATTAATATTATTAACATTTTACTTTTTATAAAAGAAATATATATCTCATTTTCTATTAATATCCTACATAATATTATGTCATGAAATCAAGCTCCCATACCTTTGTCATAAATTATTTTCACAAAGTCATACTAGAACACCTAAAGCACTATTGATGAAAGATTAGTAAATATTTGATAGAGACATATTTACTAGCAAGAGTTGAAAAGTTGGAAGGTATGGGCAAAAGATGATAAATTATGTTATTTTAATATTTTACAACTAGTATAAATAGGGGTCTCTTCCACCCCATTTTCATTCATTCATTCACAAATCATCTTTCTTACTTCTTTACTTCTTTCCTTCTCTAATTTCTTCATATAGCAATATTAGTTTTAGTTATCGAAGTTCCCACGATATCGGTTCGTAACCTTTAGAGTATTTTGTGGTAAAAGTTCTTCTAAAGTTTCAAGGGAGTTTTATACGTCAAAGTTCTGCCCAAATCATTTTCATAAGTAATCGGTAAGCCGTTATAATGTCCATTTTATTTTAATTATATTATTTTAATTATGTTATTTATATAAAGGTTATTTTAAATTTTCTATGCAAATTCCGTTCAGACGTCGATATATTGAACTTATAAAGTCCAAAATAAATTTTACCATTTTAAGTCGTTATAATGCCCAAATTTTATTATAATTTAAATGTTATTAGAAATATACTCTTGACAATTTTCTAAAACAAACAAATTCAAAAGGAGGTATAATATAATTTATATTTGAATTTAATAATTATTTTGGAGGTTATTATGATATATTTAAATAAATAAATATTTCAAGTTATAACGGGATTATGTTCAATTAACCATAAATTATATTCTAATTATTTCATAAATTTCGTACAATCCAACGGTTATCGTAAATTAGGTTCTTGGCAAAGATCGAAGACAACACTTGTGGACTTTCAACAACACTCAACAAAAGGTGGGGGCAAGATTTCGTATACGATTGGGACGGTTAGCGTAAAATAACTTAATATATATGTGTGTAGTGGTGACCTAAGCCCTACTAGCGATAAATAATTAAGGAGAGCCTATTCTCAAATAATGATTTTCACAAATCACTAGGCGAGGTTACGCCGGCCTTAATTAATTATCATAGGAATAATCTTTGACAATTTGGTATTGTATTGTGCTTGCATTATTCGGTTAATTTTATAATTGTTTATTTTATTTATACTTGAATGATTGTGATTGATAGATTAAGGAAATAATCGGTTAATGAGAGAAAAACATTGCTAGATATTAAGTAATTGATCCCCATTAACATAAGGAAAGTTGGATACAATGAGTAGTTATATTTGGTTGGGTTCTGGCTAAGGAAAGACTTGGTCGACTATGCCGTTTACAGTCCACCTCTCTTACCTGGGAAGTTAACCATACAATTACCCATTATACAAACTGAACTTATTATGTAAGGACAAAGATCAAATATGGCAAGACATTGGATGGATTTGGTACTCAACCTAAGTATCTAGATAATAAGTATAACTTGAAAAGTTGATACGATAATTCCCCATTATTAACTTAATACTTATGGCTAAGAGTTGCCACAAGATGAGTGAGTGATCATATAGACTTGCATTAAGGAATGTGTAAGTCCACCGCCGTGCGGTATGGGACGCACGAGGTTGATCAGTCGCCTGCAATCCCGACGGGGATTATTATCTATGCATGCTAGGCAAGACAAGGTTCTTGGCCTGAATTCTCAGGGACGATCGACTTATAACACCTAGGCTCCATGTGAAGTTAGGTGGCGTAGCTCTTGGTAATTGGGAGTACGTTGGTGGCATGTGGTCTAGTGATATCTGATCTTGGTAAATGGGATAGATATCATTGACAGCGTTTAGTGGCCTGAGTCAGCATATAGTTCAGGGATGCATTAGAATAAATAAAGTATATGTAATTGTGGGTATAAGATACGCTTGTTTGTATAAATATGGTTTCCATATATATTATTATTTTACACATTCATTCCCACTTTTAAACTTGTACATGAATCTTAGCCCTGTGTCATTTTTGTTTTGCATTTTGGATTATTTTATGACGATCAGACGATGAGCTCGAATCTTGCGTACTTCCCGACAACTCAGAAGGAAAGGATATGAAGTGACGTGGAGATGTGTTACTATAACATCTAGATTGGGAGCTGTTAGTGTTTTGTCAAACGCTAATCACATCCCTACTACTACAGTCAGTATAAGTGTCAGTCTTGTTGGACTTAGGAGGTCCCTTTTGGTATGCTTTCTTTTTGGTTTCCTTTCTGTACTTTTATTTTATGTTTTATCTATGTGGCAAGGCCGCTAGTCTTAACGGTGTCAAACTCTGTAAAATATATTTGAAGCATATGTATGTGAAACAGTATGTTTTTAAATAATTAAGTATTGTCCTTTAAAAATTTCAAATTTTTCTGTATTTTTATAAGGTTTCATTAGAATTCCACTAATGGGACATAGGCTGTCTCAAGTCGTCATCTTCAGGGAGAACACTCAACTTAACCATCACAACTTGTAGGAGATGGTATTTGCGTCACATTGCAAGAAGGGCTCAAAACTCGGATATATCGACGAGTATGCCACATACCTCTCTCAAGCGGAAAAGATTCTACATCTCGCAAATTTATTATGGGGTAGGAGAATTATATCTCAATTGTCAAGATGACTCACGTCTAATTCTCTTGTGGGGAGAATAAGATGTTTAAATTGAATTGTATTAAGGTTTGTCTAAGTTGAAAGGTAAAGGAGAAAACGGTCCTTCTTAAGGTGTACGGACAAAAGCCTAAGCTGATCAACTTGAAAACAAGGATCAAGCGGGGGAACATTATGCAAATGAGATGCAATACACACGGCTTATGAACTCATGCGCAAGTTCTTCCCTTGGACATGCATACAAAAACAATAAGACAACACATGACAATAATAAGATTGATAACAAAAGTCAACTCAAGAAGATTAGATCACGAATCGAACAAGTTGAATTTAAATCCTGCAGTTTCACAAATGACCGAGGTTGTTAATAGTTCAAATTAAACTGGGGTTTTTTAGAAAAAAAATCGTTTAAATGTACCGGAAAAGATGGGAACGTCACGCTTAAATAAATTTCCCGCGCAATTAATGAAGGGTCATAGAAACAAAATTGAAATGAGACGTCATTTTAGCTTTTAGCAAAAGTTTTATCAAAGTTATAAATTAAAATTAGATTTTGCTAGGTAAATAAGTAGAATTTTAAAATAAATAATTGATTTATTAGATGAATAAATAAGCTTATATTAAGTGTATAAATTGATTTTTTTATAATTAAATACATAGTTTATTAAATAAATAAATGTTGACTAAATAAATAATTAATTAGTTAAGTAAAAATAGTTATTAATTGAATAAATAGGTGATTAGTCAAATAAATAAAAATAGGTTAATTAATTAAATCAAAGTTAATTAGCCAAATAAATGGTTAATTAGATAAATTGGTTAATTATTAAGTTAAATTAATTAATTAAGTGACCAGATGGTAATCTGGTGTGGCATGTCACGAGGGCCTACCGTGGGGAGTGACTGTGCACCGCAGATTATTAATCAAGTAAGGAACGGGTGGTCACGGGGCGAGGGTTCACCATAACATGTATGGGCATGCATACACACAATACAAGATATTAAAAAAATAACATAACCAGAAAACCCTAAATAAAAACTCTCTTCTTCTCCGCCGTTTCAAACTCTCTTCAACTTCTCTTCTCCTCTCATCATTTCCCTTTCATTCTTCTTCCTCTTGCTCTTCCATATGCTTTCTTCTTCTCCCAAACTCCATTCGTCCTTCTTCTATTCTCCTTCCTCAACCATTCTTCTTCTCGTTCTCACCATCACCCATGAAATAGTGGTAGGATTTCATGAAATACCAAACAAAACAAAAACAAAACAGTAACAACAAACAAAATTAAAACGAATCGACAACTAAAAAATCAGATGAGTCGAAAGGAGAGCGAAATTATCAACTCTAAAGGGGTATCCGAATGGAGGACGACGGTGATTGGGTTATTGAATGATTACACAGCGGCGCCGATACCCGAGGAGACGTCGTCAGATTTGAGGTTAAGTTCCTTTTTCTTTTCTTTCATATCTTCTTCTGCTCTCTTTCTTTTTCTATGGTTTTTGTGTTCACTAGTGTAAAAATACTTTCTTAGCAGAGTTTTTTAAGTCAGTTGATCAATAACCCGACTTAAGAAGTCACACGGTGGCAAATCTGTAAATATTTGAAACTTTGTTATGTCGTGTCTATGTTTAACCGACCTAACAAAGATTAAATAAAAAAATGTAATTTACATTAAATTCCTTAAGTCGGTTCTTTTACCAAAATGACTTAAGAAGTTTATTTATTAAGTCACGTGTTTATTACCTGACCTAAGAGGTTCTTACAAGGCCCCAGTTCGATTCCTACTTAATACATTTTAGTGAAATAAAACAATTATAATATAATACATTTTGTTGCAAATTTTTTTGAAAAATATTTATAAAATTAAAATGATATTTATAATCTCAATATCCTCATTCACGTTTTTCCTTTTCCCATCCCTCATTCACGTCTTCTCTTTTTCCAAATTTAAACCTCAATATCCTTAATCTCATGTTTGTTCCTTGTCCTTTAGATTTCTATAAAAGCTTCATCACCATTTTCATTTTCATTGCGTCTTCTCTCCTTCCTCAATCCCTTTTCTCTATTAAAGCCAACCCCTAAAAGTTGTTGAACCACACTGTATCTTCTTTCCGGTTCAATATGGGGGCTTCGATTCATGCTTTCATATTACGATCGGGTTTTGATTCTAATGTATTTGTTTGTAATGAGGTTGTTTCGATGTATGATAAATGTAATGTGCTTGTTCACGCGCGTAAGGTGTTTGAAGAATTGTGTCATAGAGGAACTTGTGATTTGGTGTCGTGGAATTCGATTGTGTCAGCTTATTCACATTGTTTTGTTTTGAAAGTTGCAGTTTCGCTTTTTCGTGAAATGACAGTGAGTTATGGGTTGATATCGGATGTCGTTGGTGTTGTTAATATACTTCCTGTTTGTGGTTTTCTTGGTTTGGGGTTACTTGGGAAACAGGTTCATGCGGGGAAGGCCAGGTGATTCATGGATCAAATTCTGAGTATAACTTTATTTTATGATGGCTACCCGAAGATTTCATCTTTTGACATTATTTATTTACTATTTTATGTTTTCAGAGTCGAACAGATCGAATTGTTTTCAAACTTTTTGGCAAGGATCCTAATGATTTCCCTGTTGTTCTTCGATCACAGGTATTCTTCCCCTACCTTTTAATTGGTATAAACCATAATTTCACTGAACTTTTTTCTCTATATGTTATTTGATTAAATATTTCTTTACCAGATCCTTAGTTGGTTATCCCACAGAGATAGAGAGCTATATAAGGCCAGGGTGTATTATTTTAACTATATGTCTCCGCCTAGAAAATTCGGCATGGGATGAGGTATAATTTGATATAGTTCTGTATATAAATGGCCTAATGGAACCATCAAACATATAAATCAGAATGAGCTTATTACTTTTTCATAATGAAGTTATGCTATAATCTCGGATCTAGATTGAGAAAGCTTCTAGCTGCATCGAATAATTCACTTTGGAGGATAGGGTTGATATAAGCAAGAGTACGGAACTCTGTAGCTATTCTGTATAATGGTTTGTTCCCTCTTACTGTTTGTGTGGCATCCATTCTTCTCATGTGATTGTATTTCAGTTATCATTATAATTTTCGACTATGTTACTTGGATTAAAATTTATATCTTGTTTATCTCGTGCAGGTCAGGTGGCCTTGGATGCGCCGTTGCGTCTTGGAAGCCTAGAAAGTTGTTAGATTTTGTGCGTGAAGCCCCTTGTTGTTTCTGCGAGTGCAGACGTTAAATTTTCTGTGAAAGGGTTAAACCTTTTCCTGTCTAGTACAAGGTAGTTTCCAAACACCTTATTCGTTTAAGATTTGAGAGGCAAAAAGCTAAACCTTTCCCTCTTGATTTTAGATTACTCTGCGCACTCGAAGGAAAGTATCCGGTAGAGGATAATTGTTATGATTTGACTGATGGTGCCGAAGCAGCCTCTGGACATCATGAGCTTCAGAATCTCAGCTTCTCTCGTCATATACCAAATATGACTGGAAGAGGGTTTATTGAGGTAACTTACAATATTTATATACTTTCATTTTCTGTGATATTCTTTTAACCAAATAAAATCTGCTTAAATTTTACAAAGTGATTGTTACTAGTTTTGGAAGTTATATCTTTCTCTCTGATTTGTTAATCTTTACTCAGGTCGAAGATAATAGTCTCAGTAGCTATTCCTTTCCATTCTTAGTCGCAGAGCCTGAAATTTGTTCGGAGATATGTAATCTGGAAACTATCATTGAAGCAGCAGAGATTGCTGATGACATCCAGATAAAGGCTAAATTAATGGAAGAAAAGACTCGAGCAATGAATTTCGTACATGAAATGGGTTGTCTCCTTCATAGAGTTTAGGTGAAATTTAGGCTAGGGCCAGCGGCACCTGTTCAAGGTCGCTTTCACTTTAACCGGTATACATGGCTTGTTGGCTTCTCTATAGATCATGATTGGTGTGCTGTGATGAAAAAAATCTTGGACATTATCTTTGAAGGTGAAGTTGATATTGAAGAACATACCTCTGCCGAGCTTGCGTTGTTAAACATGGTGTGAAATTTTTATCCATTTATTTTCTTATGTCTGGAAAGAAGCATTTGATTCTTGATTTTGATAGTTTTTTCCTACATAGTAGAGAATATTAGGTTGTACTGCATATTTATCTGTGACAGTTGCAGATTTTGTGAATTATATTTTGATTTAGCTTTATTGTTGCAAACTGATGGAGAAAGGTAGCTAGAGTGATTCTGGTTTCATCCACTTTTACGGTTTCTATCAACAAATATTATCACTTGTTGATGATAAAAACATGTTTGTTTTATATGAATATTTTTCAAGTTTTTAGTCTCTTTTAACAATTCAACAGGAATGCCATAATCCAAATATAAACTTCTATTCTTACATATTGACCTGAAAACTTAGTGTATATGTTGAACTTAATGCTATGCAGCACGAACACGACATTGAACCGACACCGACATTGACTTTGAAAAATGAATTAATTAAACATAACTACAAGTGTCGGGTCGGTATGGGTCGGTGCTACAAAGTTGCTTATTGCATACTGTTACAGAATTATATTGTTCAATACTTTTTCTAACGAAACAGATTAAGTGTTGCATTTGTTTCTTTTGAGTATCTATTATGATGTTCAATTGTTGTTGTTTCAACTTTTTTTAATGCTAATTTTCTTGTTTTTTTTCTTATCATACAGGTTTATCTGAGACCCTACAAGTTTCTTTACTGCACATTTCAATGCAGAAAAGTGCAGGAGGTATTACACGTCACTTGCTTGGAGGTTTATGCTGTTATCTAAGAAGATGCATATTTTCCGTTTTATCGGTCGGTCCTTTGTCGAGTCATATTTCTTTCATCATGGATGGGAATCGAAGGTATGCAAAGAGGAGAAACTTGACAGAAGGTGATGGACATAAGGCTGGATTTTCAGCTCTCATGTCCATCCTTAGATACTGTTATGAATTGGGTATTAAGTATGTAAGTGTCTATGCATTCAGCATTGATAATTTAAAAAGGAAGCCTGAAGAGGTTCAAACATTCATGGAATTGATGCGAGAATAGATCGAGGAGTTTCTTCAATAGGAAAGCATTATTAATGAATACGGTGTTAGATTACATTTCATTGGAAACATGCAGTTAGTGACAGAACGTGTCAGGGTTGCTGCAGAAAAGGCGATGAGAGTTACCGCCCACAACCAAGAGAGGGTTCTTTTAATTTGTGTTGCATATACATCGCGGGATGAAATCGTGCATGCTGTTCAAGAATCCTGCAAGGATAAATGGAATGAAGTTCAAGCATCCAAGGAAGATAAAGTTTCCAAAGGTGAGTTTACAAGAATTATTCAGGGCCCAAAAAGTAATGGTATCGATTTTCAATTTCATGATTCATGTAAAGAAAATGAAACAAAAGCTTGTAGAAGTATACATGAAGGAGTGGAAGGCGCGGAAGAGAAAGATTACTTATTTGAGCAAAATTTAGAAAAATGTAGTGATAATTACAGTGAAGATGAAATCACACCTTGCAATGAAGAGAGAAACTATGCAACCTGATTAGGACATGTTCCATGTAAGTGAAACTGAATTGATCTTCAACTGTAATTCAGTTAGTACCTTCTTTTTTAGGTGTTGATTTTTCTTCATTCTAACAAATATCTTTGTGATTTCAGAGTTTACATCCAGCAGCTGAGTATCATACTGCAGCTCGTGCAATCAGTGGATGTCCAATTTATGTTAGGTACAGCAATATTATTATCCCATTGCAAACTTGTTACTTTTACAAATACTTGAATTGCACATAGAATTAACATGCATATGTTTGTTTGTGTATTAGAATTATTAATATACGTAATTGTGTTTATAAGTTGCTGGTTTATTTTATTTGATAATTAGGGGTTTTACTGTGATTTGTGTTGTGTGATTTTTTTGTGTGTGTAGTTTGTTGATTGAGTTGGATAGTCTGATTTAGGGGTAAATTGTTAAATAGGAAAGCTGCATCTGATTTGTGTGATTATCCAAAAAAAACAACAACTTCTTAGGTCGGTTAGTTAGATCCGATTTAAGAAAGTAAGTTCTTAGGTCGGGTATAAATGGCCTGAGAGGTTTCTTCAGGCTAGACTTATTAAGTCGGGTTCTGTCTAACCGACCTAATAATAGTTTGTTAAGTCAGGTCCACAACTGACTTAAGAAGTCAAAACTTCTTATGCCGGTAAGTCTTAGATCGGGCTCGGACCCGACTTAAAAAGTCATTTTTAACCGACTTAAAAAGCCTTTTTTCAACTAGTGGTTGTCTCCTTTTTTGATGTTGGTTTACCCATTTTATAGCTTTTACAGGTTCTTCTTCGAATAAAATCAAGATCTTCATTAAAAATATTACCAAATTCGTACGAACATGTCTTATCCGGTTTTAGAAACTAATTGAATTCAATTGATTTTGCAGGAACAATGTGAATGGTATCTTGACCTTCCTTTTTGGTGAATTGAGCCCCGTTTGGAAGATAAGTTTCTCTTCTCAGTTTTACCCTTAAAGAAAATTGAATATCGGTTTCGTTGAAAATTATTCTTGCTTTTCAATTTAGATTTCGTGTTTGAGCTTGTCTGAAACGTGTTTGCGAATGTTTTGATTGCTTTCCTTTTTCGACATGCCAATTACCTCTCTTTCAAATTGAACGCTTGGGTCTTGTATGTTTAACATTAACATGGTGATAAAACTTTCCAATTTCAGACTAATATGTTTGATCGTGTTTTGTCCATGTTTTGGAAAGCGCTTGGGTGTAGTTAATATCTCTTGAATTGTTCTGCTATATGTTCTTGCCTTTTCCAGATTTTTATTATATTTCAAAAAAAAACTTAAATCCTTTCTTGATTTTCTTAAGGTGAATTGATGGTGCTTGCTTGTCTCTAATTGGAAAAATAAAAGTGTCTAAAAAACATAAATGGTGATATTAAATTTGTCTACTATGTTTAGAAACATGTTGGATTTTGTTTTGGAATTCTAGTTTCTCTTGAATGCTAACTTATTACTGTGTTTGTTGGTTTGGTTTTTTGTGTGCAGCGGTTGAATGCTAGAGAAGCGGTTGAGTGCTAGAGAACGCGAGGATTTGGAAAATTCTAGTGAGTTGTGTGTGGTACTGGTATAGCAGGCCTTCATGGGGACAACCAATGGCAAGCTAAATTCAAGTGCTATCAAGGAATCGCGTCGCTTTGGGCTATATAGGACCTTTACAACTAATGAGATTTGGTTCAAAATCCTCTATATTAATCCTTTGTTTTCAAATGCCTAAAATGGATTATTACCTTGTAACTCCTCGACTTGAAATGAATTGTATTATTGACTTAAGAATAATTTTGAACATTCTTTGATATTTGGAAACATAAACTTGTAATCTTGAGACTTTTGGAATTAATTCAAGCTTAACTATCAACCTTGAATTTTGGAGTTCAAACTTGATGCAGATTACCTACACTTCTCGCGATGCCACAAGCCAAATTTGGAAGTATAAACATCATCCTTTGACTTTAAACGTCCTTGGAAGCATAGTGAATTAATTTGATCTTTGTAAAGAGCGTGATGATGAATTCCATTTCAAAACTTCTTACTAAATGTGATAACCCAACTTCCTGAACAAAATTAGCCCTGATTGACATGTATTTCTTGATCTTGAATTATAAACTTGAACTTGACATGTCTAACCTGGAAGTTTGACGATTTCCTAGACTTGTAAATTTAAACACTTGATTCTGAATTTGAAGATGCGAATTGTAAACCAAAATGAACTTGTGAGTTGACAAATATATGGTTGATCAAGGAGAACTCAGTGATTAAATTTGAAGATCTTGAGGTAATTCTTTGCCACTGGTGAGTTGATTTACGACTTGAAAAGGAATCTCGTAAGGAGTTTTGAACGAATACACCTTGAATTTGTAAATTCCCAAAATTCGAGTATTTGAACCAAAATGAAGATTTGGATTTGAGCTCTAATCCGAGCTTGTTGAAAACAAAAGTCTTATCCAATTAAATCCTCATGAAATGCACCAAATCAAATTCCAAGTAAAACGAGTTAAACTTTGCCACCAAAACCAAATAATACCACCCAATTAGATTGCAAATGCTGGATTTCAAACACATATGAACGATCCTCGAATCTTGAATCCAAATTATCTTGCACTAGAAAGCTTGATTTAAGGGGATATAGGCATAAGAATCCGCCAGAGATGTCTTTAAAGAAAAATAAATGACCCTGCACACACTCGTTAGTCGTACACAAAAGTATGGAGATAACACGCAAGAAAATGCACAAGGAAGTGAGATCTTATGGTCAAAAATTAGGGTGCTACAGATGCCTCTATTTAAGTTTCTTCTATTTGGAGATATGGAGATCGAAATCTTTGTCTCAACGTGATAGGAGGAACTTAAATACAAACATTGCACGAATTTTTGGCCCTAAGATACCACTAGATGCAAATGATATGAGGTGATATGAAATGCAAGACAGAGATCCTGTGGACAAATGGTACCACAGGGGAAAAACGACACACGGGAAACAAAGGCCAACGAAGAAAAGGCTCTACAAAACGAGACTCCACGGGGAAAGATCCAACTCCATTGGGGAAGAGACAAATAGCCACTACTGGTGAATCTTCAACAAAATAAAGACATACGTACTACCAAGAATAGTAGCCTAAACAACGGCTGAGAAACTTAAAATTGAAGGATAACCTACTACCAATGTGAGGTAGCCTAAGCAAAGACATCCAATTGAAACAAAGAAATGCATATTACCTACTATCAATCATATGATAACCTAAGCAAAGGTAACATGAAAAGGAAAGATGACCTACTACCAATCCTGGTAGCCTAAGCAAAAGTATCTGTCCAAAATGATACGGTATATTACCTACTATCAAATGTATGATAGCCTAAGCAAAGGTAATAACCAAAATAAATTTTCCTAATCAAGACATAATTCAGTTGTTATCTTTAATCACATCTTCCACTTGAAAAGGGTACAATAAACCTCCCCATGCTTCAAGGTTGTATGCCAAGAACGGGTCTCAGTTTCTTCTTTTACTTGAAAAGGGTAAAATAAACCTCCCCACGCTTCAAGGTTGTATGCCAAGAATGGGTCTCAGTTTCTTCTTTAATCAAGTATTCCACTTGAAAAGGGTACAATAAACCTCCCCGCGCTTCAAGGTTGTATGCCAAGAACGGGTTTCAGTTTCTTCTTTTACTTGAAAAGGGTAAAATAAACCTCCCCACGCTTGAAGGTTGTATGCCAAGAACGGGTCTCAGTTTCTTCCTGGAATGATGAATACTTAAGAGAGCATCTTCACCGGGGATTGGAATTTCCCTGGAGATTAAGGACTTCAACGGTTAATCCATAATTTACTGGAGGTTGTAAAACTTCATCGGGGATCTTCAGAAGAGATGCAATCCAGTTGATTTGCAAATATGTCTTCTCAAATAAAGAGAGATCAATCGTAATAATCTTCACCAAACTTCTCGGAAGAGATGCCATTTGATGGAGTTAGACTTGTGTGACGGACTCACTGGGGAATACATTCCTGAGGAGTGTCTTTGTTGTAGCTGTAAAAATGTGTGAAACTTTTGTAGTGAAAATACTCAAATAAAGAAAAATATATGTAAAGTCTTCGACAAAATTCTCTAACAGATTCCTGGAGAGATGCCATTTAACAAGTTGATAATCTTGATAAATCACTGGGGATGGACAAACTGTCTTGACGAGACTGCCATTTGTCATTCGAAAATATAAAACCTGATCAAAACAAGTTGCTCAAATAAAGAAGCCGCTTGTAGTCTAGGTACACATTGTTGAGAAGATCTTGTAACATTGCTGGAGAAACATCTTATCTTCAATGGTGATTTTCATAAAGGTTCTTCCTGGGGAGTTAAAGTGCAAAATAAATGCACGCTCAAATCCAGAATTGTGATTGTCAGGGACCAAAATTCAATTCAGAAAGTAATTGAAGAGAAACGGTCAAGCAGGACTCAACCATTGAGGAATTAACTCAATTGGGAATTTTAACTAAAGCAACCATCTTCCACGAGGATCAAACTTAGTGGGGAATTAGAAATAGTGTGCTCTTTCTGCTTAGGGCTGACAAATCTACTTGGAGGGAAATGACAAACCCAATCACTTAGGGATAAACACGATCAAAGTGACAGAACCGGAAAACACAAAGATGCAAAATGCAGAGATGCCAAGCTATGTATCTATATGCTATATGTATGCTAACAGGAAAAACAGAGATGAAATAAACATCTCAGGCGGAGGGCACTCAACCCAAATCTTCACAGATCAAAACATCGCCGGGACGGATACAAGCTTGCTTCAGAACTCTTATGGGGCACAATATTGGAATTCACTTGCACAAATGTTTAGATAAATTCACAGAGATTAGAGTCCAAGGATAAAATAAATATCTGCTTCATCTGAACAATTCTCATCTGCAGGGGTGAACTGAATATCCTTTTCAAAAGCAGTCTTGGGGGAATCAAAACTCGATATTTCCAGGGATGAAATAAACATTCATGAATGTCCATTTATTATTCATATATCAAGTAAAAACATAAAAATTATAAATGGTTTTAACCTTGTCCAGAATTTGCTATCAAAATAAAACATTTATTTGCGCAAGCAGAAAGTAACAGTAAGGTTATTTGAAAAATTGATTTTATTAAATGGTAGTCAGCAAAAGGGCATGACTCCAATATGTTAATACAACATTGGAAAATGATAATAATAATAATAATAATAATAATAATAATAATAATAATAATAATAATAATAATAATAATAATAATAATAATAATAATAGTTACATTAGGGAAATAATAACCCACATCATCCTAAATTAAACTTGAATTTCCTACGTTCTAAGCGTAGTACTTCTTGACGGCATCTACATTCACTAGGCGAGTGATCTCTTCTCCATCCATGGTTGCTAACATCAGAGAACCTCCTGAGAAAACCTTCTTAACAATGTATGGACCATCGTAGTTCGGAGCCTATTTCCCTCGGGTATCAGTGAGGAATGATTGAATCTTCTTGAGCATAAGGTCACCTTCTTTAAATTCACGGGGTCGAACCTTGTTATTGGACGCCTTCTTCATTCTCTACTGATATAATTGACCATGGCACAATGCTATCATTCTCTTTTATTCAATCAAGTTTAGTTGGTCATATCTACTTTAACACCATTCAGCCTCTGATAACGTCGCTTCCATCAAAATTCTCATAGAAGGAATTTCAACTTCTACTAGGAGTACAACTTCCATGCCATAAATCAGTGAAAATTAACTTTCCCCTGTCGACGTGCATACCGAAGTACGATATATGTGTAAAGAAAATGGGAGAATTTCATGACAATACTTGTATGTAATAACCATCTTTTGAACTATCTTCTTAATATTCTTGTTGTTCATCTTTGGCCTATAAGGAGAATAATTACGATGCTCAATCTTGAACTCTTCGCATAGCTCTTTCATTATCTTATTGTTCAAGTTGGACCCATTATCGGTGATAATCTTGCTTGGCACACCATATCTGCAAAAGAGTTGATTCTTGATAAACTTTACAACCACATGTCTAGTCACATTAGCATAAGAAGATGCTTTAACCCATTTAGTGAAATAGTCAATTGCCACTAGGATGAATCGGTGTCTGTTAGATGCTTTTGGTTCTATCATTCCGATCATGTCAATGCCCCACATGGAGAACGGCCAGGGAAACGAGATAACATTAAGTAAATTCGGAGGTATGTGAATTTTCCCGCATAGACCTGGCATTTGTGACATTTCCTGGCAAACTTATAACAGTCGGACTCCATTATAATCCAATAATAACCAGCCCTCAGAAGTTCCTTAGCCATAGCATGTCTGTTGGCATGAGTGCCAAAAGATCCTTCATGAACTTCCATCATTAACATGTCTGCTTCCCGCTTGTCAACACATCTCAGCAAGACCATGTCAAAGTTTCTCTTGTACAGTACATCACTGCTCAGGAGAAAATTACCAGTTAATCTTCTCAATGTCTTATTATCCTTATTAGAGCCCCCACACGGATATTCTTGTTTTCGAAGAAACACTTCAATGTCATGATACCAAGGTTTATTGTCTTCAACATCTTCTATGGAAAATATGTAGGCGGGTCTGTCTAGACGTCTTATGTCAACCCGAGGATAATCATTCCAATAGTTTACCATAATCATGGAGGCTAAAGTCGCCAATGCATCCGCCATTATATTCTCGTCACGAGGGATATGGTGAAAGTCGACTCTATTGAAGAAAGGTAATAGTCTTCTTGCATAGTCTCTGTATGGGATCAGGTTATCCTGTCGAGTCTCCCACTCTCCTTTGATTTGGTAGACTACCACAGCGGAATCACCATATACATCCAAATTCTTGATCCTTAAATCCATTGCCTCTTCAAGAACCAATATACATGCTTCGTACTCGGCTTCATTGTTGGTACACTTGAATGTTAATCGGGAGGTGAATGGGATGTGAGATCTGTGAGGAGTCACGATAATTGCTCCAATTCCTCTTCCATGAGCGTTGACAGCTCCATCAAAAATTAAACCCCACTGAGAATCTGGTTCAGGTCCTTCATCTGGCAGAGGCTCTTCGCAATTTTTCATTTTCAAGTACATCACATCTTCATCAGGGAAATCATCATTAGCAGATTGATGGTCTTCAATAGGTTGATGTGCCAAATGATCAACCAAGACACTTCCTTTGATAGCCTTCTGGGTGTTATACTTAATATCATATTCTGATAACAACATCTTCCATCTGGAAATTCTTCCAGTTAAAGCGGGCTTCTCAAAGATATACTTGATAGGATCCATCTTGGAAACTAACCAAGTAGTATGACTTAACATATATTGTCGCAGGTGTCTGGAGGCCCATGCTAAAGCGCAACAAGTCTTCTCAAGCATAGTGTATCTGGATTCAATATCGATGAACTTCTTGCTCAAATAGTAGGTAACATGCTCTTGTTTCCCTGTTTCATCTCGTTAACCGGGTACACAGCCCTTCGAGTCTTCTAACACGATTAGATACTTGATTAGAGGTCGTCCTTCGACCGGGGGGATTAGAATATGGGGTTCAAGAAAATATTCCTTGATGCTATCAAAAGCCTTCTGATAGTCTTCAGTCCAGACGTAACCATGTTCTTTCCTTAGAAGCTTAAAAATAGGTCCACACGTAGCAGTCATGTTAGATATAAATCGGGAAATAAAGTTTAAGCGTCCCAAGAATCCTCTGACCTATTTCTCCGTAGTAGGAGCCGACATCTCTTGGATAGCCTTGACCTTATCAGGGTCTACTTCGATACCCTTTTGGCTAACAATGAAGCCCAAGAGTTTCCTTGATCGTACACTAAACGTACATTTGTTGGGGTTCAAACGAAGTTTGTATTCTCTTAGTCGACCAAACAATTTCAGCAAGTGCTTAACATAATCATCCTCAGTTTTGGACTTGGCTATCATGTCATCCACATATACCTCGATTTCTTTATGCATCATGTCATGGAACAAAGTGGTCATAGCCCTCTGATATGTTGCCCCGACATTCTTTAATCTAAATGGCATGACTCTATAATAGAAAGTTCCCCAGGGTGTCATAAATGATGTCTTTTCTCTATCTTCGGGAGCCATCCTGATCTGATTGTATCCTGAATATCCATCCATAAAAGAGAAGATCTCGTACCTCACAGTGTTGTCCACTAATATGTCAATGTGAGGCAGTGGAAAATCGTCCTTCGGACTTCCCTTGTTCAAATCTCTATAGTCCACACATATACAAACTTTTCCGTCTTTCTTCGGGACAGGTACAATGTTGGCTAACCAATGTGGGTATTCGGCAGTGACAAGAAAACCTGCATCGATCTGTTTTTGTACTTCTTCTTTGATCTTTAGAGCCATATCAGGTCGAGTTCTTCTAAGCTTTTGCTTGACCGGTGGGCATTCTGGCTTCAAAGGTAAGTGGTGCTCAACTATAGTAGTGTCAAGATCGGGCATGTCTTGATATGACCAGGCAAACACGTCGACAAACTCCTTAAGCAACTCAATCAAATTTTTTTTCACGCCATACTTGAGTAGAGCTCCAATTTTCACTTCTTTACAGATTTCTTCTGTACCCAGATTGATCAATTCTACAGGCTCCTTATGAGGCTGAATAGCTTTATCTTCGTTTTCGAGCAGTCTGGAGATCTCTTTCGGAATATCATCTTCTTCTTCCTCGACTTCAAACACAGGAAATTCGAAGTTCGGCGAAGGTAATGTGTCATTATTCCCGAGATTTGGTATGCGCACCAATCTGCGCATGTGATATGGTTTTATTTAGTTTTACAAAGTGAAAAGTGTGTGCGTATGCAAGATGTTTATTACTTATTATTATCATTTTCAAAAGAGCAAAAAAGATAAAAGGGAAAACTACAAAGTAAAGCAATGTTTTATTAATGATAGCAAAGTTGAACAACATGCCCCAACAAGATCACCTTTGCTTTGGGCAGAGCAAAGCGAATTATTAAAAAAAAGGCCCACACAACAAATTTTTCGCCTTGGGCAGAATGAAAACTTAAAACAAATTATTACTTTGATATATGAATAATAGTGGGGACTTCAACCGCACTCCAATTCTTGACCAATAATCCTGGAGTTACAAAGTTGGAAATGTCTTTGTTAGAGTCTTCTTCGGTGACAGCATTGACTTCAAAACTGTAATCTCGGCGTCTTGACCTAGGAGAGTAGAAAGGCACGTAGGTGTCTTCAGTCTCTGAATCATACCCTAGGTCTTCCATGTAAAGCTCATAGTCTTCATACGGAATGGAGAGACTTGCAGAACCATCTGATATATAACCTTCAGATTTATCTTCAGATACTGCATTAATATCAGGAGGACGAATGATCCCTCCGCTATATAATACCTCTTTAATTGGTGGAACCACCCGCCTTTTGACAACCTGCTTAATAGAACTGGTAGTAAAGTCGAGACCCTCCTTGTTCTTATTCTCGGGTGGAAATAACATCTTGCCCCAACCTTCTTGAGAACCATCATTCACGACTTGATGCCCGTCCTTGAAAGATGACATAGGGATTCTAGGCTTCTGGGTACCATTGTCCATAATTTACAGTGCCTAAAATTGCATTCCGACTTTTTCTTCTGCCTCAACATATGAAAATGATGACAAGTTACTTACCACTAAAGCTCGTTCTCCATAAATTGTAACTATTTTACCCTAGAAAGTATATTTCAACTTTTGGTGCAGTGTAGAGGTAACTGCCTCAACCTCATGTATCCACGACCTCCCTAACAAGTAGTTGTAGGCGGCGCAAATATCCATGACCAGAAATGTGATCATAAAAATTTGCAACCAGATAGTCATTGGTAGATCCACTTCACCGATTACTGTCTTTCTGGATCCGTCGAAAGCTTTAACAATGACATGGCTCGGCCTCATCGGCGGTCCTTGATATGACAGTTTTGATAGAGTAGTCCTAGGCATCACATTCAACGAGGACCCAGTGTCAACCAGTACGCTAGACAATGCGTCATTCCCACAATTCACCGAGATATGTAACGCCATATTGTGTTTTCTTCCCTCTTCCGGAAGATCTTCTTCATTAAACCTGAGATTGTTGCAAGAATTAATGTTACCAACGATATTATCAAACTGTTCCATGGTCACTTCCTGTTCAACATACACTTGCTCTAACACTTTCTAGAGCGCTTCTCTATGTGCTTCAAAACTCATGAGTAACTGCAATACTGAAATATGAGATGGAGTTTGTAATAGCTGATCTGCAACCTTATACTCACTTCTTTTTATTAGTCTCAAGAACTCATCAGGCTTGGATAGGTCATACCCACAATCAGATCTTTTGCGATTGGCTGCTCGAATGACATCCCCTTATCTTTCGAGGGTACTGAAGGATAAACTCGATCGCTTCTTGTTACTCTGCTAACGTCCGTGATATTAACAACTGAAGGCAAAGTAGGAAAAGGAACCTCCTTTCCATTTTCCGTCATCGTGGTGTTATATCTGTAAGGAACCGCCTTACTAGAAGTGTAAGGGATGGGCCCAGGCACATTAATCACCGAAGGAGTTATAGCAGGCCTTCTACTGTCATAAGTAATTTCGATGCTCTCCACTTCTTTAAGGGGAGGCACTATAACAAATGCTTCCCCAGTTCTTTCTCTGAAAACTGGAGCTTCATCATATGTAATTGTAATAATTCCTCTGTCTAATAGGTCTTAAACATCTCCCCTCACGAGGTAGCAGCCTCGAGGGTTTACGAAACAGATAGAACATTCAGTATAATTATGTTGCTCATGGTTAAAAGATACCAGTTTTGTCAGATCACCATGCATCTTCACTATAGATCCTTGAATGTTCTTCATATTAACCACATCATTCTTTCCCAAACAGTCTTGGACCATGTTCACGGAGGACGAACCATGTTGAGGTAGAGGATTATCTTGCACATTAGGATTGGAATCTTTGAAGGATAAGATTCCGCACTTAACAAGCCTTTGAACGTCTGCCATCAAACCGTAGCAGTTCTCAATGTCTTGACCTGGAGCACCTTGATGATAAGGGAAAAATTTGTCAGCTTTGTACCAGTAAGGAAGATTCTTGGGTACCTCAGGTGGAGCTTTCGTCTAGATGTGTCGCTTATGTATCAAAACTGGGAACAGTTCAGTGTATTTCATAGGAATGGGATCAAAGTATATTCTTCTATGCACACAACTCTGTTTGTTGAATTGTGGCCGATTTTGCTGAGGAGATTGTTGATTTTGTTGATGTTGCGGCTGTGGAGTTCTGGGAGATTGAGATTGCTGATATGGCTGAGCAAACTGTGGTTGGTAAGCTGGAGTGTTGAGTACTGGCGTTACTGCAGCAACTTGTTGTAACAGTGGATACCTTCTCCTTGGTCTTCCTTGTTGTACGACACCTATGTCTTGTTCTTTCTTCTTTATGAAATTACTCCCATACATTTTAGCATTGCTAGGGGTACTTCCTTCCTTGGCTAACCTTCCTTCATGAACCCCTTCTTCCAGACGCATACCCATGTTTACCATCTCGGTGAAATCACTGGGCGCACTGGCTACCATCTTCTCATAGAAAAATGAACCGAGAGTTTTCAAAAAGATCTTAGTCATTTTCTTCTCTTCTAATGGTGGTGTAACTTGAGCGGCTAACTCGCGCCAGCACTGAGCATATTCTTTGAATTTTTCTTTATCTTTTTGAGTCATGACCCTCAACTGATCACAGTCAGGAGCCATATCCACATTATACTTGTACTGCTTAATGAAGGCTTCACAGAGATCATTGAAAGTTCGAACCTTCGCACCGTCTAACCCCATATACCATTTGAGTGTTGCACCTGTTAGACTGTCTTGGAAATAATGAAGTAACTGATCATTGTCGGTCTGTGCTGACATTTTCCGAGCATACATGATAAGATGGCTTTTTGGACAGGTGTTTCCCTTGTATTTTTCAAAATCTGGGATTTTGAACTTCAGAGGAACCTTAACATTCGGAACCAAACATAAATCAGAATTACTTTTGTCGAACAATTCCTTTCCTCAAAGAGCTTTAAGTTCTTTCTGAATTTTGGATAACTTATCCTGAAATTCATTCATCCTTTCGTCAAACCCAACGGTTTCGCTTGGAGATCCATGATATATTGGCTCTTCTAACACATACGGAGTAGTATTCACATTTGGCGGTGGCATGGTCATCAAAGCAGTGGTTGCAGGAATGGCGTTTGCAATAGTGGTTATAGTAGGAACTTCAAAAACAGGCGGACGGTAACCGGCTAGAGTGAAGAAAGGAGGCATCCCCCTTGAGAAACCTAGTGGCATGCTGTAAGGAGGCTCAATAGTAACTGTTGCACCCCAAATTTTGACCCTTATATCTTCATCATCATTCTAGGATCATTGTTATTTGATTATCTAACCTTAACCTATTTCAAGTTTGTCTTTATCAAGATACAGGTGAATTAGGGTTCCATACAGTCAGGAATCGGGGTTTTCGATGGTTTGATCAGCCACTATCTTGGATTGATTCTCCATAGAGCAAGTCTCTACATCATCAAAGATACTACACCGGATCAAGTATGAATCCAATTTGAGTTTGTCACCCAAAGATCAAGAACAGTGCAGTCCAGGACACCCGATTAGGGTTTTTGATTAGGAAAAGTCAACTGTAGTTTCACTTTTGATTTAAAAGGTTTTTCAATGATGGAACCGTGGTCCATGAAGCTCATATGAGTTAGTGACGTCCACCCAAGAAGTTTCAAGACCTCAAAAGACCCAGAACATCAACAGTCAATTCGGGATTTTTCGATCGATCGGTCTGCATAGATTTGGAGTTATATTCAAAATCATCACAAGAGGGAGAAAACACTGAGTAAAATTCTAAGTTCTTGGCACTTTTAGACATATTTTCAGCCAACTTTGAGGGTTTTTTTTGACCTAGTTCCACTTGGAATTTGAAACTTCAGTAAACATGAAAGTTGTAGAGTATAATGAGGGCTTTCCAAAAAGTATAAGAAACCCTCCATAGCCCTTGTGAGCTGAGAGTTTCGAAGGGGACAAGTTGGCTTTAAACACTTGATTGTCATCATGTCAAAACTCAGCATAAACTTGATTTCCAACTATTCCTTTCATTTCTAACCATGGAATGACATCTGATATGATGTGTTAGTGTATGTAAGGAACTATATCAGAAAGGAATCCAAGCAAATCCAAAGTTTCATCCATAATCTATTAGTTTAATAAGGAAAAGTACAAAAGGTACACCATGAGAGAGAGTGTTGGTGGCTGCAGCATGGAGGTGTCCTTGTTCACTCTTTGGTCACTTCTCATATCTCATTGTTATCTGTTTTAAGGGGGCTAAACACCTTGAAATCAAGCAAAGCCTGCAGAGCCAAAACCATCACCTAGATTTGCTAAGATTTTCAACAAAACCATCTTGAATACCACTTAAGCAAATCTGTCCTAACCTCTCATTTTGCCTATAAATAGAGGTTCCCTATCATGTTATTCCACACACCAGAGCCCTCTAAACCCAAGATAAACTCAAAGCTCTCGTTCTATCTTGCTTTGCTTGTAAGTGAAGAAAGTCACAAAATCACCAAAATCGCCTTGTTGCAAGTTTCATACCAGCTCCATTTCTAACCATAAAACCACCACAAAAACCATCCACACAAACTTAAAATCACCATTTGAAGCTTTTCCAACTATTGGTTTCATCAAAACAACCCTAAATCTAAAAGTCAACTTCTCACTTACTTAAGTTTGACTTTTATGCATAATATGGAACAACTCACTACCTAGATCAATTTCCATCACTTTGACACTTGGAACACCTTCCGTTTATGTCATACTAACTGTCCATAACCTTAAACAACAATTGTAAATCCATTTGCTCAAACTGTCCTAAAAAACCACTTGTTACTTCAAGAAGAAGCAACTTCACAAGCTTGCTCAACGGAAAGAGATTTTGCAGCTAGCTTATTGTGGGAAGACTACACGAGGTATGTAACCCTGAACCTTCTCATTAATATGCATCATGTATGAATTGATTGGTTTGTGGAATGATTTAGACATTGTTATGTTTAAGTTGTACTATGTTGTCAAAATAAACTGTCATGGAGTTTGTTAACTTTCACTTAAAGTATGGATTTGATATTGTTATGTCAAGCTGGCTATTATTACAACATTGTCATGTTTGTTCCTGTTAGTGCTAGAGGTTTTTGGTTATAAAATTGTTGATTCTTGCTGAGATGTATAAGTGTTGTTAGACTACAACTTAGGGAAATTTGTGTGTGTTGACTTTGGTAAAAGTGGTGATATGTGTTGTTGAAACAGGTGGTGTATTGTTGACATTGTTATGTTGAGTTTGTATTCATTGCTGTCAAATGTATTTCTCATATTAAAACCTGTTTAAAAGAAACTGTCCTATCATGTATGAATGGAACAGTTTGTTGTATAAGTTTGAGTGTTGCCATTTTGAATTCATTGATGTGCTGTTAAGAGGTGTCTTGAGTTTGAGTTTGTCAACTCATGTTGGCCTGCTTTGAGTTATTGACTATTTGCTTAAATATACACTATTTTTGACTAAGCATTGTAATGTCAAATTTGTGATACTGCTTAGTTTTAAGTTAGTTTCTTTGTTTGATTAATTGAGTTATGACTTCATGCTTTGAGCAGTTTGTTGAATTGGACTTTGACATTATTTTAAGTTGTAACTATATTGTCAAATATTGCTTGAGTTAGTCAACTTATGCTTTGTTACTGTCAAATTTCTTTCTCATGCTAAAAATTGGTTTGTGTTTTGTTTCGACAAGTTGGTAACCATCTTTAAAAACCATATATGATTTTGTGTTTGACAAGTTGGCTTTGTGATGACCAAACTGTTACTGTCATGGAATTTATGGACTGGCTATTGTAATCAATTTTCTAAATTTGCCAGGTCTGTTTTGTGCCTCAAGCTTGCTAATCCATGAGGACAAGTTTTAGGTAGTCTAGGTGAGACTAGTTTGTAGTATTTGGTAGGGTTTTCTGTTTGTGTTTTGCTTGTGTGAAAGTTTTGAAGAGAGTGCTATCATGTATGTCTGTTTAAACTCATGCCAAGATTGAGTTTCAAACATTGATGACATAGTGAAGTTGTTGACTTTATACTGTACTTGCTGTCCAAAACTTGTTAGGAGGTTTGTCAACCTAGCTTCTTATCAGAATTGCAATTGGTCTTTTAGAGTTCATATAGGGTAATTTCATGACAAGGCTGCTGTCTAGTTGAGGTAGTGTGTACTATGAGGTTTCTGCATAGGTTTATGTTGCTGTTAAAACCATTAGTGATTGAATTGGTGCATTGATTCTGTCAACTCCCTGCTTTGAGGTTTGTTAACTTCTAATATCATCAAGTTTCATTTTTAACCATTGCAATTTGTATGTGAAGTTCATACTCAGTTGCAGTTTGAATTGATGAACATTGTAATGTCATTAAGTCACTTGTCTTAATATTATTTAGATGCCAAGTCTATCTTAAACCATTTCCATAAATTGCAACTTGTTAGTCACTTCATGATTCAGTAAGGACTTGAGCTCATCTCTTTGAACATAATCTTAAGTAATACATTTAAAACATGTGCAGACTTTTATTGGGACTTAAACTCATCAGTTTTGGTCTATAACTCCACAAATGCATTTCAAAACTCATATCTTGCATTTCCATTCAAGTTTTATTGTGTGTGAATTATTTAGAAACATGATTATTACCATTGTATTCCTCTTAAAAAAACAAGCAGGTTTGACTTAAATTTCATGGAAATTGGTTGAGTTTTAAGTGATTTTGAGTGAAATCGTTTTTGGAGTTTTTAACTTGTTTTGCCTTGACTTGGTGCCTAGAAATACATGACTTGAAGGCTTAAGTATTAATAGGGTGGCTTGATACATTGGATGTATCGCCACCCTAGTGGTTATTCCTTGCGTCTTGTGTATCTTGCCATTGTCTTTGTCTTGTGTTCGATCCTCAGTGAGGACACTTTTTTTAGCATTTTATGATTTTTCAGCATTTTCAATATTTTGTCTTTTCTTTTCCATTAATCTTCACACACGCATGATGGTAGAATTGGCAAGACTTTGGTCCATGATTCATAAGGTCTTGAGTTCAAGCCTTGGATGAGACACTCTTTCTTTTTAATTGCTAAAAATCTTTGATTTTTCTTTAAACTACAAATAAATGTAACTTTATCATTTTTGAATGACTCTTTTTTCTAATACCTTGTATTGTTGCATATTTTCATATAGTATTTAAAGAATTCTAAAATTCATATTTTAGAAACACTTTATACTATAAGAAAGTTGTGCTCCATTTTAGGGTTTTTACCCTCCTTTCATTCGATCTTTTTTTCAAAACTTTTGATTTCATTTTCATTGAGTTAATTTGAAGTTGGGATGAACTTGGTTTGTTAACTCCTTTGTGTGCTTGACTATTGCATTTCAATCTTTGCTTTTAAGCATCTGTTTGATTTACCTTTTACAGTTGTGAACCATATTACTTCTTGTTGTTGTGACCTCTTGAGTATACTTTTCATATGATCCCTCACCCATTTAGAAGTCTTGTTAGAACTTAATATGATAGGGTATGTGATCTGACCTGATCAGAAGGGGATCAATAGTTGGCCACACTCTGTTGGACTGCTGTCTGTTCACCGGTGAGGAGGAGGGGGGGGTGAACCTGCAAGGCACTCCGATGTCAAAGTAAGTATATGGGCAGAGTGATCACAAGTACAAAAAAAGGGTTAAAAAGTGAATTACCTGACCCTCTTGGGAAAGAGGGTATTTATAGAGAGACCCCAGCGTCGGGCCAACGGTCACTTGTGTTGGGCTGGATTGTCAGGCCCAACCCAGATGACTGCTAGGGCTTACGTGGCGTAGTGAAGACCAGAACGTGGTCTTCGCCCTAGTTCAACTGTCCCGTGATCTCCGGAAAGTGGATTTGACCTGCTCTTTCGGAGGTGGGCATTTTGGTTAGTGACGTGTCCCCGCGGAGGGGGGCACGTGGAGAACGTGTGAAGGACACGTAGTCCTACCCGACAGGGGAGCAGGTTCTGCCCGCGGAGGGGCAGGTCCTGCCCACGGAGAGGGCAGTGTTTGGTCGAAAAGGGAGTCCCATGTCCGACGTAGTTGGTGCAGGTCCTGCCCGCGGGGGGACATTTCCTGCTCGTCGGGGGCCATGTGCTCAACGCTATGGCCCAAGCTGGACTGGGCTTGGCGGGATATTATTGGGTTGGGCCTGCGTGGCCGGGCCGGGGCCCAGGCCAGAATAGTTTGCTTCATTTATGGTTGTTAATTTGAACTCATGAATTCCCCCATGAAATAATGAGCCACCTACTTGCATTGTTGTGACATTGTCTGTCTACTTGCTTATATTTGATTGTCATCAATGCATGATCTTTACTTCTATGTTGTTACATATGACATCTTTTAAACATATGACATGCTTGCCTCAAGTTGATACTTGTTTACATTTAAATTTTTTTTCCTTCTTAACATGTGGTTGTTACCTCATCTCCCTTCATCTTTGTTAAGATGTTCCATTTGGTTTTTACCTCTTGTGTTGGTCTTGTAAGAACCTCTAACATGTTCCTTCTAGATATTGTAATATCTTTGTGCTTTATTGGTTGTAACTATTTGACTTGATGGTAATATTTGCTTGATGTTGTCACATACTTGCATATCTTTTCTTGGTTGTTACCTTGCTCTGTCATATGTTCATCATGTTTGAATGAATGCTTATATGTGCTTTTTTAACTTTGTTAATTTATTCCCAAAGTGATGGAACTTGTTAGTTCTCATCCAGTTGCCTAATGTTCCATTCCAAAGGAAAGTCTCTCTATTGACCCTTGGGTTATAGATAGCTCATTACCCTCCCTTTGACTTTGTTAAGTCATCTTTGAACCATAACTTAGTTAAGTTAGAACCTATGCCCATTTAGACTTTGCTTTAAGTCTAGAAGACCTACCCCTTGTTAGGAGTATCTTTCAACTAGAACTTTAAGATAGAGTTTGTTAACTCTATGTAATAATCATTGTCATGATTACTTACTCCTCTCTTAGCTTTTATGAAAGTTAATATCCTTTAAGTGTACAACTTAGAATAGAGAGTTTTGTTAAACTCTACACAAGTATGGTTATGTTTGTTCCCCTTTTGAATCCTGATCATAATCAAGAGTTCTTTATCCCTAGTGAGGTGAACTACGGTTGCTTTGATTCTATCCTAGTCAGGATATGTAGGCAGAGGATGCAATATCTTTGCGAGCAAATTTAGAAAATATCCTTAGGTCTTTACCTACAACCTTCACCCTTAACCTAATCCCAAACCACAACAAAAATTTAGCAAGCTTAGCATACAAACATAC
This sequence comes from Lathyrus sativus, assembly GCA_963859935.3. Classification (NCBI taxonomy): domain Eukaryota; kingdom Viridiplantae; phylum Streptophyta; class Magnoliopsida; order Fabales; family Fabaceae; genus Lathyrus; species Lathyrus sativus. Next base: position 602,384,642 of record OZ012738.1, read on the forward strand.
AAAAGGTTCCTGTAAAGTATTACATATGTTTAGGATGTGAAATACCTACCCTAAGCATAACCAACCCCTGATCCCCAACCTCTTGGCGTTGTTGTTACAATGCGCCAAAGGTTTTTCTTTCTTTAACCTTTCCTTTGGATAAATCAAAGTCCGGTTGTGAATTTAATGAATTAAGATTCAAGTTAATCAATAGCTTGACATCACGATTCTCACCCAATAGTAACGGGCACCACTGGGATCGGTGCTGATACAACTTCAGAAATGACGGTTCTTTGAATGTTGCCTTGATTGTTGGGTTCCGATTGATTTGACAGTGCTTCAACCAACCCATTCAGTCTTTCTAAGCTTTCCTTCCGAGTAGTGACCTCATCACGGAGCATTCGGTTCTCTTGTTCAAGTTGATCCATTCTTCAGTGCTGACTGGCTCGAGTGTTGTGTTGGTGATTCAACTTGTCTGTGAAGATGAGGCAAGAGTAAGACCCTGGAATGCAAAGGATGTTATGTTGATGCATATGCAAATGCAGATGCAAAATGAAACTTCAAGAAACTCAAAAGTGTTTTTACCAATATTGTTACAACGGGTAACTGAAAACTCATTTTATTACTTAAATTGGAGAAACATTACAAAACAAAAGTACTCTATCAGGAGTTTGATTACATCAAAACAAAGCAAAAGAAACTTAGAAGTCTAATCTGATGGTTCCTTCTTCACGTGAAGCTCCTCCATGAGTCGGTTGATATGTTCCTGCATTTTTGCTTTTTCATTGATAAGCTTGTCCATATACTGCTTCCAAGCTATAGAAGTTGGAGGAAGATCAGTACTGGTAGTAGGTCTTGATGAGGTGTGAGGGGAAAATAAATCCTCTCGAATCTTCCTTTTCTTCGAAGGTTCTTTTTCCTTCTGTTGTTGTTGTAGTTTCTCCTGATGTAGTTCTTTTTCGAAGGTTCTTTTTCTTCAGCTTTTCAGCTTCGTCCAAATGAGTTTTTAGTTTCCCTTCTTCACTTGTATTAGTCTAAGCAGAATCCCGAAGGGTCAACACTACAGGTTCATGAAAAGGAAAGGCATATTGAGTTCGAGAGCTCTTTCCCACACCCAGTGTAGATAAGTCTCTAAAACGGTACAGTCGGGATATCCTAGTGCAGTCGTTTCTTTCTTGTGAATGTGACACCATGCTTGTAAGATCCTAGTTTTCAGATCAGGGTCTTCTTCTTCTTTGAGAAAGATTCCTTCCAGCAAGGTTTGGTCTAGTTTCTCTTTCATAGGGTGTCCCAGTTGTCTGCGTGCTAAAACAGGATTATAGTTGATACATCCTTTAGTCCCAACAAGAGGCTATTTTTGGGAAGTCTCCGCAGCTATTGGTCATTCTAATACCACCATATAAAGTGTCATACCATACAATGTCTGAATGAGTGAGAGCCATGACTATCTCTGGCCAACAGGGTGCCTCTTTTAATTCCCAGATAGTTGGATACCATGTCAGACGAGAAATGAACCATGAGTAAAGAAGAGTAGTACAACAGACTATATGTCACCCTCCTTCAGCGTTCCGCAGATGGATCGGGTGATAAGTATCAGCTAATAGAGTGGGAATTGGATTCCGAAGAATGAAGATTTTGATTGCATCCATGTCAACAAAGTAGTAGTGCAAAGGTAGCTTCAAGTATTGCGACATCCTTCTTTTCAGCATGGTAGCGAATTTTCTCTATCAAGAAGTCAGCTGGGAATCCAAGGACTCCTTCCTTGGTGGTCATGTGGGCTTGAATGTCAGCTAAACTTAGGCGTGTAGCATTTGCAATCTCCGATTCACTAGGCGTGTCTTCCAATCCAAAAAACAGAGGTCGGGATGTCACAATCATTCTCATAATCGTAGAATATTCTTTCTGAGTCGGCATTAGCTGGTAGTCAGAAAAAGTGAAACAATGGTAAAGGGGATCGTAGAACTGAACGAGCGTATCCAACAGCCCATCTATCATCCTGAGTCTGAGAAGTGGAAAGATTCCTCCATATTCAGCCGAGAAAGTGAGACGATTGTCAATTAGGCTTCCCAATTCCCTTAAGCTTTCAATGTTTGGACTCTGGAAGGTGTACTTCAATGTTTCTCTTCTAAAATCCATTGTTACAATACCTGCAAAACAAATTGAGTCTCTTGAAGTGCTAGAAAAAAATGAAATGCAGAGATGCGAAAATGAAAGGCTTCATGGAATTCCAATATTTATAAACACTGTGGTGAAAAGAAAATCCTTTATTATTTTATAAAGGATTACAAATATTCTTGAAGGATTCTTAAAATAATAGCTAAATATAAGCTAATAAAGTCCAAAGGAAGTTTCATATTATTCTCCTTGATCTGCTCTTCTAGGTGGGTCTTCTCAAAGATGCGCTTGTCTACAATCAACTTCCAAGGGGTAGTTTGAGGTTTAAAGGAAAATAAATCCTCTTGTGCTTTTCTCTTCTTGCAAAGAAGCGATTCTTTATCCTTCAACTGATGTTGTTTCTGAAGTTCAACATTCTCCTTGATGACCACCTGATATTTATTTTTCCATGCTTCTGACTCCCGTTGTGCTTTTCTCAAAGCAATTGTTGGTGTAAGCCCTAGAGGCCAATACTCTTTGGTACTTGTATCGGATTATTCGTTTAATAATAAAAGGCATTTCTTTATTATGTTTGTCTTTCAGAATAATAAAGTCCCTAGAATAGTTAGTTTGTTTAATGAAATGTTAAGTGTGACTTAATCATGAGATCCCATTAAACATAAAGACATTATTCTTAAAATATCCGTAGTCAAGCTTTATTGCAAAGTGGGATAACATTAAAAGCATTGAGACTATTATGAAGATAGACTGATGATCACATCTCATGGATCATGGATAAAAAGTTATCAAGTCTTGACATAGGTATAAATATTAGGAGTAATATTTATACCGGATTGACCCGCTATGAGAATACTACATAGTATGTTATGCAAAGTGTCATAAGTTATTCTCATGGTGATAATGGTGTATTACCACCCTTCGACCTGAAACCACTATGGACCCTAGATGTAGAGTCGGGTGCTTTATTGCTGATCAAACATTATCCGTAACTGGATGATCATAAAGACAGTTGATGGGCACTCCACGAAGCATGCTGAGGGACATGAGTGTCCTAGATGGAATTTGCCAATCCTGCATAACAGGAGAAATGTCTAAGGGCCCAATATTGAACTGGACAAGGATGACACAGTGTATGCCTTGTGTTCAATATAGACATAGGGGCAAAAGGGTAATTGTACAAACATATATTATCACGAAAAAGGTTTTGTCAGATCACATGACATTTTCGTGACTTGGGTAGCAGTGATGTGTTGCTAGATACCGCTTACTGTTTATTATGTTAAATATATAATTTAATATAATTACCAACGTTACGAAATCCTACAGGGTCACACACATAAGGACAGTTTGATGAGAGATAGAGAAATCAAAGGAACACCGTAAGGTACGGTGCACTTAAGTGAAAAATAGAAATTCAAATAATATAATAATAATTATTGTTATTTTATAATGGTTATAAAATAATAATAAAATAAATATATTTATTATAATAATAGTTATTATAATAATATATAATATTATTATGGATCATGTGAATTGGGTTTTTAGCCCGCAGCCCACAAGAGAGTCTATAAAAGGAACCCTTGTGATGAAGCTTTCACTTGATGCAATTTCGTTTTTGATTCTCTTTTCTCACTCAAATAATTCCGTTCGTAAGCAGCTAGCACTGTGACCGGAAGCTGTTCGTGTGGACTGAGTAGAGGCGTTGCACTTCATCAACGCTTGTGATCGCTGCATCAAAGATCTGAATCGCCACAAAGAGGTAACGATTCTATCACTGACCATGCTCATTCGTAAGGATCACTAAAGGAAATTTTTGTTTTCCGCTGCGTTTAGATCGCAATTTTCCTTCAATCTTCAATTCTTCAGCTTCAGACATGAAAATTAGGACAGGTTCTCTCTTCAAAGGCATAGGCTCTTGCCGAGGATAAGGCATCTTTAGTTTGTTAGCTCTCTCTTTGACCCAATAAAGGTATGGCTCCAGAGACACACAATTAGGCTTTCCCAAACTTTCTTTCCCTTTCTTATGTAAGTGACGCCATACAACCACAATCTTTTCTTGAAGTTCCTTGTTATCTTTGAAGAAAATACCCTCCACATGAACACTCTTGGGTTGATCCTCCAACGGATATCCTAACTGTCGATGAGCTAGAACAGGATTGTAATTGATTCCTCCATTAAGGCTAAGGAGAGGTACATTGGCAAAGTCTCCACAGCTATCAATAATTAATATCCCATCATATACACGATTATACCAATCGATGTCTGAGTGGGTTAGAGCCATAAGCTTTTGCGATCAACGTCCTTTATCGAGATCCCAAAAAGAGTTAGACTTGGGCAAGTGCAAAATAAGCCACTTGTATAATAAAGGCACACAACAAGTAATCATCCCTCCACCATGAAAGTTTTGGAGATAACAACTTCCCATACTTGTTCCTGAATCCTTCTTGATCTTTAACCAAAGCCCCTAACTTCCTTAGGTCATCCATTTTAAAACTCTTAAAAGAATATTTCAAAGTATTTTTCCTTTTGTAATCCATAATGGTCCTGCAATGTTTATAAATAAAGTTGAATTCCATGAAACCCATGCAATATGATGCTTTATGGATGCGAAGATGCACAAACACAGGCAAGTACACAGATACACAAAGGTAAACAAACATGAAACTTAGGTAAGCAACGAGCATGGAGCAAAGGGTATACCCATCCCCAAAGGCTATGGACTAAAGGTTAATTGTACCTACAGAACAAGGGTTCTAAGAGGTGCCCAAAATTATTAGTTCATCTTTCAGATATTATCAATTTCCCGAATACTCGGTGGTTAATAATATTCTCAAGAGAACCTCTTTTGAGTGTAGCATCGCATATCAACTATTTTGGGAATACTCCCTCATTGTCATTGCACTACGTCCTAAGAAAGGCCAAGTGGGGGTTAAAGGTAACTAAAGGTCCCCAGTATCACAGGCTTCTAGGTCAAAAATAGTAATTTTCTTCACGAATACTCGTTCAACAATACAATTTCCAAGAGGGCCTCAACTGAGCGGTGATTCTCAAGTTAGCTTGGTCGGGAATCACTCTCTATAAGCCTTCTCAAATATATCACCTTCCTACCATAAGTACACTCAAGTCCGGGTGTAGGACTTTCCTCACCACACAAGGATAACAACCCAAAAGCATAAATATAAATAAGCAAATATACAAATAAGCAAATATATAGAAATAAACACAAGAATAAAACAAGTTAGGGGAAACCTTCAAGAGAATCTCTCATCCCCAGTGAAGTCGCCATTTCTATCGCGGTGAGAATTGGATATCAAGCTATTGATTAACTTGAATCTTAATTCATGGTTCACCATCGGTCTTTAATTTTTACAAAGGAAGGGAAAAAGATCGAATTACCCACAAGATGCAATGCAAATGCAAAGCTAGAGAGTCTAAGGTTCGGGGGTTGGTTAAACTTAGGGAAGGTGCTAGCATCCTAAGAATCTGTAGTACTCTACATGAACCTCTTGCTTTATTATGTTATTGTTGTGTTCTAAGGGTGAAAAGCCTAGGGGTTTATTTCTAAGTATACTCGCCAATAAATCGCATCTTGTGCCTACGTATCCTGACGGGAATGGAATCAGAGTATTTGTAGTTCCCCTAAAAGGGATTGAGGAACTTCTTGACTATGGCCAAGGTTCCAGGGGAAAAGGTTTGTTGATTGGTTATAGGAGAAAAGACGAGTCATCATCTTAACAGAGAACACTCGACTTAACCACCACAACTTGTAGGAGATGGTCTTTGTGTCACATTGAGAGAATGGCTCAAAACTCGAATTTATCGACGAGTATGCCACATACCTCTCTCAAGCGGAAAAGATTCGACATCTCAAAAATTTATTATGGGGCAGGAGAATTATATCTCAACTATCAAGATGACTCATGTCTAATTCTCTTGTGGGGAGAATAAGATGTTTAAATTGAATTGTATTAAGGTTTGTCTAAGTTGAAAGATAAAGGAGAAAATGGTCCTTCTTAAGGTGTAGGGACTAAAGCCTAAGTTGATCAACTTGAAAACTCAAGGATCAAGCGGGGGAACATGATGCAAATGAGATGCAATACGCATGACTTATGAAGTCATGCACAAGTTCTTCCCTTGGACGTGCATACAAAAACAATAAGACAACACATGACAATAATAAGATTGATAACAAAAATTAACTCAAGAAGATTAGATCACGAATCGAACAAGTTGAATTTAAATCCTGCATTTTCACAAATGACCAAGGTTGTTAATACTTCAAATTAAACAAGGGTTTTTTAGAAAAATAAATCGTTTAAATGTATCGGAAAAGATGAATGTCACGCTTAAATAAATCTCTTGCGCAATTAATGAAGGGCCGTAGAAACAAAATCGATATGAGACGTCATTTTAGCTTTTAGCGAAACTTTTATCAAAGTTATAAATTAAAATTAGATTTTGCTAGGTAAATAAGTAGAATTTTAAAATAAATAATTGATTTAGTAGATGAATAAATAAGCTTATATTAAGTGTATAAATAGGTTTTTTTTATAATTAAATAGATAGTTTATTAAATAAATAAATAAATGTTGACTAAATAAATCATTAATTAGTTAAGTAAAAAAGTTATTAATTGAATAAATAGGTGATTAGTCAAATAAATAAAAATAGGTTAATTAATTAAATAAAATTTAATTAGCCAAATAAATGATTAATTAGAAAAACCGGTTAATTATAAAGTTAAATTAATTAATTAAGTGAGCAGATGGTGATCTGGTGTGGCATGCCACGAGGGCCTACCGTGGGGAGTGACTGTGTACCGCGGATTATTAATCAAGAAAGAAATGGGTGGTCACGGGGCGAGGGTTCACCATAACAAGTATGGGCATGCATACACTCAATACAAGATATAAAAAAACAACATAACCAGAAAACCCTAAATCAAAACTCTCTTTTTCTCCGCCGTTTCAAACTCTCTTCCCCTTCTCTTCTCCTCTCGTCACCGCCCCTTCCATTCTTTTTCTTCTTTCTCTTCCATTCGCTCTCTTCTTCTCCAAAACTCCATCCGTCCTTCTTATATTCTCCCTCAACCATTCTTCTTCTCGTTCTCACCATGACCCACGAAATAGTGGTAGGGTTTCATGAAATACCAAACAAAACCAAAACAAAACAGTAACAACAAACAAAATTAAAATGAATCGACAACCAAAAAATCAGATACGAGTCGAAAGGAGAGCGAAAATACCAACTCAAAAGGGGTATCCGAATGGAGGATGGTGGTGATTGGGTTATTGAATGATTTCACAACGACGCCAGTACCTGGGGAGACGTCGTCGGATTCGAGGTTAAGTTCCTTTTTCTTTTCTTTTGTATCTTCTTCTGCTCTCTTTCTTTTTCTAGGGTTCCCGTGATGTCTCCTTTTTTGATGTTGGTTTCCCCTTTTTATAGCTTTTACAGCTTCTTCTTCGAATCAAATCAAGATCTTCGTTAAAAATATTACCAAATTCGTGCGAACATGTCTTATCCAGTTTTCGAAACTAATTGAATTCAATTGATTTTGCAGGAACAATGCGAGTGGTATCTTGACCTTCCTTTTGGGTGAATTGAGCCTCGTTTGGAAGATAAGTTCCTCTTCTCAGTTTTCCTAATAAAGAAAATTGAATACCGGTTTCATTGAAATTAATTGTTGCTTTTTAATTCAGATTTCGTGTTTGAGCTTGTCTAAAACGTGTTTGCGAACGCTTTGATTGCTTTCCTTTTTCGATTTACCAATAACCTCTCTCTCAAATTGAAAGCTTAGGTCTTGTATGTTTAACATGAACATGGTGATAAAACTTTCCAATTTCAGACTAATATGTCGGATCGTATTTTGTCCATGTTTTGGAAAGCGCTTGGGTGTAGTTAATATCTCTTGAATTGTTCTGCTATCTATTCTTGCCTTTTCCAGATTTTTGTTATATTTCAAAAAAACGTAAATCCTTTCTTGATTTCCTTAAGGTGAATTGATGATGCTTGTTTGTCTCTAATTGGGGAAAAAAAGTGTCTGAAAAACATAAATGGTGAAGATAAATTTGTCTACTTTGTTTAGGAACATGTTGGGTTCTGTTTTGGAATTCTAGTTTCTCTTGAACGCTAACTTATTACTATGTTTGTTGGTTTGGTTTTTTGTTTGCAGCGGTTGAATGCTAGAGAAGCGGTTTAGTGCTAGAGAACGCAAGGATTTGGCAAATGCTAGTGAGTTATGCGTGGTACTGGTATAGCAGGCCTTCATGGGTACCAACAAAGGCAAGCTAAATTCATGCGCTATCAAGGAATCGCGTCCCTTTGGGCTATATAGGACCTTTATAACTAATGAGATTTGGTTCAAAATCCTCTATATTAATCCTTTGTTTTCAAAAGCCTAAAATGGCTTATTACCTTGTAACTCCTCAACTTGAAATGAGTTGTATTATTGACTTAAGAATAATTTTGAACATTCTTTGATATTTGGAAACTTAAACTTGTAATCTTGAGACTTTTGGAATTAATTCAAGCTTAACTATCAACCTTGAATTTTAGAGTTCAAACTTGATGCAAATTACCTACACTTCTCGTGATGCCACATGCCAAATTTGGAAGTGTAAACATCATCCTTTTACTTTGTACGTCCTTGGAAGCATAGTGAATTAATTTGATCTTTGTAAAGAGCGTGAATTTCATTTTAAAACTTCTTGCTAAATGTGATAACTCAACTTCATGAACAAAACTAGCCCTGCTTGACATGTATTCCTTGATCTTGAATTATAAACTTGAACTTGACATGTATAACTTGGAAGTTTGGCGGTTTCTTGGACTTGTAAACTCAAACACTTGATTCTGAATTTGAAGATGTGAATTGTAAACCAAAATGAACTTGTGAGTTGACAAATATATGGTTAATTAGAGAAAACTCATTGATTAAATTTGAAGATCTTGAGGTAATGCTTCGCAACTGGTGAGTTGATTTACGAATTGAAAAGGAATCTCGTAAGGAGTTTTGAACGAATACACCTTGAATTTGTAAATTCCCAAAATTCGAGTATTTGAACCACAATGAAGATTTGGATTTTAGCTCTAATCCGAGCTTGCTGAAAACAAAAGTCTTGAAATCCAATTAAATCCTCATGAAATGCACCAAATCAAATTCCAAGTGAAATAAGTTAAACTTTGCCACCACAAACCAAATAATACCACCCGATTAGATTGCAAATGCTGGATTTCAAACACATATGAACGATCCTCGAATCTTGAATCCAAATTATCTTACACTAGAAAGCTTGATTTAAGGGGATATATGCATAAGAATCCTCCAGAGATGTCTTTAAAGCAACAAAAAAAATGACCCTGCATACACTCGTTAGTCGCACACAAAAGTATAGAGATAACACGCAAGAAAATGCACAAGGAAGTGAGATCTTAAGGTCAAAAATTAGGGTGCTACAGGAGAACGCCACCTGCATGAAAGTAGGAAGACCTACTCGCTGATACCCATAGCAAACACCACAGGCCATGGCGAACGACATGAGACCATGTTGAGCCTTCAATGGGCTTTGACTTGTGATTCTTTGGCTTTTATTCCTCTTTTGATCAATTTCGACCCTTTTTCTCTTGTACCTTTCTCGACCTAGCTCATACCTGCAACATACGAGTAATACACGTCTAACACCATATAAAAGCGTAAAACAAACATAAAATAGACAACACATGCATGTGAACTAAGCCATCAACTATGTGAATTTCGGTGTTATCAAAAATGAAGAAAAATAACTCATTCTGCACTTATGAGTCCACCTGTGAGCGTACATATTGACCTATCAAGGTCTCAGGTCGAAACATACTAAAGTGAATAACCAAGAATTCAAAATTTTAATTTATGTGTCGACCTATCCATTACATGTGTCGACACATACTGAATGAATTTTGACAAATCCAAAAACTCAATTTTATGTGTCGACCTATACGAATTTCGGGTTGACACATAATATCTAAAACATGGAAAATTTGACACTTGTGGATTATGAATGACTATGGAAGACCCACTTTGGATCATGCATAACTAATAGATGAGAGACACATGCATATGATAATTTTTTATGGTTTGATAGCTAAAATCATGCTAACATGCAAATGTAGACATTAAACGGTAAAAAATATAGATCAAATGTGAAGATATTTAGAATATGATCACTATAAAAATGTAAAATGAAAACACACAATGACAACATTTGAAAATTTTGAAAGTGAACACATATAACAAGCATCATAGACATAATACATCATATACTTTCGAGAAAGAAACAAGTAAAAGAAATACTTACTTATAAAACAAGAAAAGGATTGAAACGATATTACCTCGCCGTATGAATGATGGATGATGCACTTGAATTCCACAAGGAAATTTCGAACTAAAGTTGGAATAAGTGAAAATCATGCCACAAACACTTACGAAACTAAAACACTCTTACCACTTTTCTCTCTGTACAAGTACTTGAAAATGCGATTTATAATTTATCCAACGGAGTAATTAACTTGGTAATCATCCTCTGTTGTTGGACTTTCATTATTGTTTAATCATGATGATTATCTTGCTCCTCCTCATGCATCATCATCTTAGGTTGATATCTAAATTTGATGTACTTGAGTATGTCTTATTGAAGATAGATCTAGACCATTAAACAAAATACCTTTTTGAAACTTCTCGAATGGAAAACATTAATAATAATCAACACATTTTTACCAATTAATGGAACACTAAAAGTTAACTTTCTTAGTAACACAATCCACCTTGATTGCCATGTAGTCAAAGCAATAAGGAGATGTCACCCTTATTATGCCTTGAGCCTCCATAGACGAGATCTCATACTCTCTTCATAGAGCCAAGACATTTTCCCTACAAGATAAACGAATATTACTAGGTACCCAATTATCATTGGGTCCTTGAAGATTAATGAAACCTTGGTTGCATTTAGGCAACCATTAAAAAACACCTTTAGGAACAAAAAGTTTCCTAAACTTTCACTTTGCAATAATATGACCCCTTTGCAACAATAATGATAATACAAATTATGAGAAGATAAGCCTTTGCTATTTGATTCCTTCTTAACAAAAATACACATTCTATAAGGATTATGAGAATGCATGTCATATTTAGAAGTATCTATAGCAAAAGTAACCTTAGGTTGCATAGCTTTATCCAACTTAGCTTTAAGAGTTCTTGACTCTTTTTTCCAAATGTCACAAGTTTCATAACCAAGCCATGAAGGCTTATCATTCTCATTCTTATCATTTAGAATATCTAGAATAGACTTCCTTAGAGCTTCCATATTCTTTTTATTTTCCAAAATTTTAGCTTCTAAGTGGGAAATAATTCTTTTGTTTGAAGCTAATCTTTTGAAAACATATATGGCTTGTCTTTGTAGATTTTCAAAATGTTCTTGCAATTGAGAAAAAGCTAAGTCATGAGAAGTTTTAAGTTTATAGCGACTTACAACCTTTTTCTTCTTTTTGTTTGCCATATAGCAAAGCTTGGCCAATTCAGCACTTGAATTTGAGCTTTCATCACTTGAAGAATCACTTACGCTCTCCCAAGTGGCATAAGATCTTTTAGACTTGATAGATCTCTTACAATGGCCTTTTTTCTTTGTCTTTCTTGATTGTAGGACACTCCGGCCTATAGTGGCGCGGTTTGCACAATTGTAGCATAGACTTCTAGACTTACCCTTCTTACTATTATCATCTTCCTTGGAGGATTTAGATAGCTTTCTAAATTTTCTATGGTTCTTACTGAAGTATTTATCTCCATGTTTCCGCATATATCTATTAAACCTTTCTATAAATAACCACATATCTTCTTCATCAAGATTTTTCTCATTACTTGTTTCACAACCACTTTGCTCATAATGTGAGAAATTTTTGTAAGAGCACAGATTGTGTCTTAGTAATACCTCTATGTTTTGATGATAACATTAATGATAATTTGTATACAAGAATTATACTCTCTAAATTTGTTCTAAACTGTTTTCTACAGGCACAAAAGATTTTAATCTTAAAGAGCAAATCTGATGTGAACAATGAATTCTGAATGGCTCAAGAGCATCTGAAGATTAGAAGAATCTGAAGTATAAGAGCTTAGTTATCAAGATTCTGAAGATACAACACGCTGCATCTATTATCAAGAATCTGAATGAAAGAAGACTCTGAGTGAAGAGACTCTGAATGAGAGAAGACTCTGATCTGAGTGAAGACTCTGATCTAAGAGCATGTTACGCTTCAAGCACACAGCTGCACCAGACTCTGATTCATCAACATCTGAAGAACATCTTATGCTCTGAAGTTTCCAGAAGAATCTGAAGACTGAAGACTCTGATATTGATTGTTGATCTGAACTATCTGAAGAATTATCTGAAGAAGATTATTTTAATATATCCGTTGGAATATGCCAGCAAATCTTTCCTTAATTGGGATAGACAAAATTCTCTGCAAGAATATTATTCCTCTGGTACATTCCATATATGGTATAATCACAGCTCAGCAGACAATTGCTACACCCACATTTTGTGCGCCGTCTCTCTGCTGCAATAGTACAAAGGACAGTACTATTTTGATATTGGAAATATCTTCTCCAACGGTAAAATATTCTCTCCAATATTCAAGTGGCTATATAAAGGAAATCATAGCTCATTCTTCAAGTGACTAATATTGAAAATCTTCTCTCACGCGAAAATTTCTCAAGCTCTCATATTCCTTGCTGTTCATACATTGTTCTAAACTTAGAGAAATAACACAGTTGTGTTTATAGCTTTCATAGAAGCATTTATTACTCTTACATTGTATTACATTAATTTGTAAAGGAAGTTTTCCTTAAGAGGATCTAGGTTAGATCAGTAGCTCTTAAGAAGACTAAGAACAGTTGTTCTTAGGTGTTGCTATTTGTAATCAGTTGATTTGAATAGTGGATTAAGTCCTTGTTGAGAAAGGCAAATCACTCTTGAAAAGGGTGGACTGGAGTAGTTGAGTTCAACGAACCAGGATAAAAATACTTGTGTTTTTATCTTTGATTATTTTCTGTCATACTTATTCAACCCCCCCCCCCCCCCCCTTCTAAGTATTTTCTCACCTTCAGTTGGCATCAGAGCTCCGGTTCTGAGTGTGCATTCGCTTAACCGTGACAGATAAAGATCCAGTGAGAAAAATACTCTGTTATTTATTTGGTTGCTAATATGGGTGATATTCCTACATCAAGCAACAAATATGAAGGAGACAGAATCAGCACCAAACCTCCAATGTTTGATGGAGAAAAATTTGATTATTGGAAAGATAGACTTGAAAGTTTTTTCTTGGGGTATGATGCTGATCTCTGGGATTTAGTCATTGATGGATATGAACATCCTACTAAGGATGGCAAAAAGATTGATAGAAAATCAATGACTGAGGAGCAGAAGAAAGAATTCAAGAATCATCACAAAGCCAGAACCATACTTCTGAATGCAATCTCTCATACAGAGTATGAAAAGATTACCAACAGAGACACTGCTCATGATATGTTTGAGTCTCTCAAAATGACTCATGAGGGAAACACTCAGGTGAAAGAAACAAAGGCTCTGGCGCTGATACAGAAGTATGAAGCGTTCAAAATGGAAGAATCTGAGAACATTGAGACTATGTTTTCCAGATTTCAGATTCTAACAGCTGGGTTGAAAGTTCTGGACAAGGGCTACTCAACATCTGATCATGTCAAGAAGATCATCAGAAGTCTTCCTACCAGATGGAGACCTATGGTGACTGCATTGAAGCTGGCCAAGGATCTGAACAAAATCTCATTAGAAGAACTCATCAGTTCTTTGAGAAGTCATGAGATTGAGCTGGAGGAAGATGAACCCCAGAAGAAAGATAAAGGTAAATCCTTAGCTTTTAAATCTAACAAATCTGTTAAAGCTTTGCAGGTTAATGAAGAAAGCTCTGAGGAATCTTCTTTTGAAGAAGAAGATGAACTATCTATGCTGTCCAGAAGGATCAACAAACTCTGGAAGCACAAAGGGAAGAAGTTCAACAACTTCAGAAGATCTGATCAAAAGAGAGAATCTTCTGGACACAGAAGATCTGGCAAGAAAGAGATCACTTGCTTTGAATGTAAAGAACCTGGACACTACAAGAGTGAATGTCCCAAACTTCAAAAGGAAAAACCCAAAAGGAAGTTTGATAAAAAGAAAAAGGTTCTGATGGCTACATGGGATGACTCAGATGAATCTGAATCATCTTCTGAATCTGAGGAGGAATGTGCAAATGTTGCACTGATGGCCAACACAAATGATCAAGATGAAGGAACGTCATCATCTGAATCTGAGTCAGAATCAGACTCTGACTCTGAAGAGGTATTTTCTGAACTCTCCAGAGCTGAACTTGTTGAAAGTTTATCTGACATGTTGGAAAGCTACAGCAAGATCAAACTCAAATACAAGAAGCTGAAAAGCAATCTTGAATCTGAGAATGATCTTCTGAGAACCGAACTTGTTGAGCAGAAAGAAATAAATTTAAAACTCAAAAATGATTTAGAAACAACTCAACAAGAATCTGATACTGAAACAGAGTCAAGTGAAAATATTTTAGAAAAATATGACTCTAGTTTTAAAAGATTCCTCACTAAAAGCATAGACAGAAGCAAAATGGCTTCTATGATCTATGGTGTTAGTGGGAACAACAGAAGAGGCATTGGATGTGAATCCTCCTCTGGAAGCAATCCAAAGTCTGTTGATAAACTCTTCATCAAGAAGACTCCTCTGTATTCTCATTTTAAGTTTGGTCATCTGAATGATATTAAACATACAAGCTCTGAAAAGAGTACTTATGTGTTTAAGCCAAGGGTTAGCCAGAATAAACACTATGTTGAAAAACAGAAGTTTAGGCAAAACCACAGAACATCTAACCCCAAAGGACCCAAGAAGATCTGGGTACCTAAAAGTCAAATAATACCTGTTGCAGATGTTCTTAGCAGCAAAATCCAGACACCAATCATGGTACCTGGACTCTGGATGCTCACGACATATGACGGGCGAAAGGTCTATGTTCCAAAGCCTGGAACTTAGATCTGGAGGGGACGTGAAATTTGGAGGGAACCAGAAGGGCAAGATCATTGGCTCTGGTACAATAGGTAATGGTAACCTACCCTCTATTTCTAATGTTCTGTTAGTTGAAGGATTGAAACATAATCTATTGTCCATAAGTCAATTAAGTGACAATGGTTATGATATCATCTTTAATCAAAAATGTTGCAAAGCTGTATGTCAAAAGAATGGTTCAATCCTATTCAGTGGAAAGAGGAAAAACAACATTTACAAAATTAACCTTTCAGAACTCAAAGTTCAAAATGTAAAATGCCTTTTATCTGTGAATGATGAGCAATGGGTCTGGCATAGAAGATTGGGACATATTAATATGAGACGTATATCTCAGATTAATAAACTCAATCTGGTCAGAGGACTCCCTAATCTGAAGTTCAATTCAGATGCTCTGTGTGGCGCATGTCAAAAGGGTAAATTTTCAAAATCCCATTTTAAACCAAAAAATGTTGTTTCCACCTCTAGACCATTGGAATTACTTCATATTGATCTGTTTGGACCAGTGAAAACTGCATCCATCAGAGGCAAGAAGTATGGGTTAGTCATTGTAGATGACTACAGCAGATGGACATGGGTAAAGTTTCTAAAACACAAGGATGAGTCTCATTCTGTGTTCATTGACTTCTGCAATCAAGTCCAGACTGAAAAAGAATGCAAAATTATTAAAGTCAGAAGTGATCATGGTGGTGAATTTGAAAACAAATATTTTGAAAAATATTTTTCTGAAAAAGGAATTGCACATGATTTCTCCTGTCCTAGAACTCCACAACAAAATGGAGTTGTAGAGAGGAAAAATAGAACATTGCAAGAAATGGCCAGAACCATGATCAACGAGACAAATCTGGCAAAATACTTTTGGGCAGAAGCAATAAATACAGCATGTTATATTCAGAACAGAGTGTCTGTAAGACCTCTTCTGGAAAAGACTCCCTATGAATTGTGGAGAAACAGAAAGCCCAACATTGCTTATTTTCATCCATTTGGATGTATTTGTTATATGCTTAACACTAAAGATCATCTGAACAAGTTTGATTCCAAAGCACAGAAGTGTTTCATGCTTGGTTATTCTGAACGCTCTAAAGGCTACAGAGTATTCAATACTGAAACACAGATTGTGGAAGAATCTATTCATGTTAGATTTGATGATAAGCTTGGCTCTGAAAAGCCAAAGCAAGTTGAAAGTTCTGCAGATAGAGAAGTTATTCTCACAGACTCTGAAGGCTCAGAGGCAGACAAGACTGAAGACAAAGACTCTGAAGCAAATCCAGATGCTACGCCTCTAACTTCCCAACTTGACAATCTGCATATTTCTGAAAGACCAACAGTCAGAGGATCTTCTTCCAGAATGAAAGCTTCTCATCCAGAGGATGTGATAATTGGAAAGAAAGATGATCCAATAAGGACAAGAGCATTTCTCAGAACTTCTGAATCTTCCTTCTGTGGCTTAGTGTCAATTATAGAACCAACATCTGTTGATGAGGCTCTGGAAGATAATGAATGGATTTTAGCTATGCAAGAGGAGCTGAATCAATTCACAAGGAATGAAGTCTGGGATCTGGTTCCAAGACCTAAAGGTTTCAATGTCATTGGAACAAAATGGGTTTTCAGAAATAAACTAAATGAAAAAGGAGAAGTTGAAAGGAACAAAGCAAGACTGGTTGCTCAAGGCTACAGTCAACAAGAAGGCATAGACTACACAGAAACATATGCTCCTGTTGCAAGGTTAGAATCTATACGCTTGCTTATTTCATTTGCTGCACAACATAACATCACTCTTTATCAGATGGATGTTAAAAGTGCTTTTCTTAATGGAATTATAGAAGAGGAAGTGTATGTCCACCAACCTCCTGGTTTTGAAAATGAAAATTTTCCAGATCATGTTTACAAACTGAAAAAATCTCTTTATGGACTAAAACAAGCTCCCAGAGCTTGGTATGAGAGGCTGAGTAATTTTCTTCTGAAGAAAAATTTCATCAGAGGAAAAGTGGATACCACACTATTTTGTAAAACCATTAAGAAAGATTTGTTGATTTGTCAAATTTATGTAGATGATATTATTTTTGGATAAACAAATATTATGCTTGGAAAGGAGTTTGCTAAATGTATGCAGGAAGAATTTGAGATGAGCATGATGGGAGAACTGAAATTCTTTCTGGGAATCCAAGTAAATCAGACTCCAGAGTGCACCTACATACATCAGACCAAGTATGTTAAAGAGCTTCTGAAGAAGTTTAACATGCTGGATAGCAAAATGGCAAAGACTCCAATGCATCCTACAAGCACTCTAGGTAAGGAAGAGGTAAGTAAGAAGGTAGATCAGAAACTCTACAGAGGTATGATAGGATCTCTTCTTTATTTGACTGCTTCTAGACCAGACATTCTGTTTAGTGTTTGTTTATGTGCTAGATTCCAATCAGATCCTAGAGAATCACACTTAACTGCTGTTAAGAGGATTCTAAGGTATCTGAAAGGTACTGCTAATGTTGGTTTGTGTTACAGAAGATCTGACAAATATTCACTAGTTGGATTCTGTGATGCTGACTATGCTGGAGATAGAGTTGAGCGCAAAAGTACTTCTGGAAGCTGTCAGTTTCTTGGAAGTCATCTGATCTCATGGTACAGCAAGAAGCAACCAACAATTGCACTATCAACCACAGAGGCAGAATACATTGCTGCTGCTGGATGTTCCACTCAGATGCTCTGGATGAAGAGTCAACTAGAAGATTATCAAATCTATGAGAGTAATCTTTCTATCTTCTGTGACAATACTTCAGCTATATGTTTATCCAAAAATCCAATTTTACACTCTAAGGCCAAACATATAGAGATTAAACATCATTTCATCAGAGACTATGTTCAGAAGGGTGTAATAAATTTAGCCTTTGTTGATACAGATCATCAATGGGCAGATATTTTCACAAAACCCCTTGCTGAAGATAGGTTTAAGTTTATTCTGAAAAATATTTGTATGGATTTTTGTCCAGAGTAATATTTCTCAGAGTCAACTTCTCAGATGCTAAGTGTTTAACACTCTGAAGTATTTCATCTGTTTTGCTTGTTTATTTTATCTGTGATTTATTGTTTGTGTGAAACTCTGCACTGACCATCTCAGAGGATCTGAAAGTTGAAAACGTTTCATTTCTTAAGAGTTACAGAATCACATGCAAGCAAACACGTGTCACTCAGAATCTGAAAAGATGGAGTACACCTACTGATTATGACGTTTAAGGTATTGCTTTGAAAATCTCAATTTGTCTTGATTTTCCCCCCAAATGTCATATCATAATTAAAAATGATTACTTTTCATTTAATGCAAACGTGCGTATGTGTCCTATGTGTGTCTGTTGTGTTTCCCATGCGTGCTTTATTTGTCTATATAAACCACTCTCTTAACACATTCACACTTTTCACATTCTCAAACACATATGCGTTTTTGCTTGTTGTTCTCTCTCTTCGCAAACCCTAAAAGAACCCAGAAATCTTCATCTTCTTCTTCATCATCAACAATGGCATCCACTTCAAAAGCAGTTACTACCAAAGATGCTACCACTATCATAGAACCAGTACGCACTCTCCTAACTCCTGTTGATTCACTAGAAGTGCTGTGTGAAAGTTTCGTGGATTTAGAAGATCTTGCTGAAAATGGGTTTGATCTGATTCCTTCAATCAAAGCACAAGGCTGGGACGGTTACTTTGACAGGCTTATGGGTCCTGTGTATCCAAAGTTAGTGAAGGAGTTTTGGATCCATGCATTTGCTACTCCAAAGTTCGTTCATTCCTCTGTGCTGGGGAAAAAGATTGTTATCACTGAAAATCTGATCAGGAAACTCATAGGTTTCAAGGCAACTGATGGAGTAACCTCTCTGTCTTCTGCGCGTGAAGATCTGAAAGATGTTTGTCAAGAAATCTGCACTACTGGTGAACCTTGTAAGAAGGTTAAGTTCTTGAAACCCACTTACAAGTTATGGGCTAAGATTTTCATGAACACCATCTTTCACAGACCCTCTTCAAACTCATCTGATTATGTTAATGCTGAACAACTTTACTTCATGTATTGTTTACACCAAAACATTCAGATTGATCTTCCATATCTGTTGTTTAATCATCTGGTGTCTCACGTCAAGGAAACAAGGGAAACAGCCAGAGATAAAACTGGAAAAGTCAGAACATGGATCCCTATGGGAAGACTGATTTCAGATATTCTGATAGAAAACCAACTTGTGGCGCATCTGCAAGAGGCTGGGTTGACAGAAGATCTGAATTTTATCATTGGCTCTGAAATAAATGGTTTAACTCTGAAAAGGATGAAACTGGTTGAAGATTTATCTGAGAAACCAAGGAAAACTAACTCTGAAGAAGTTAGGGGAAGAAGGATTCCTGTTGAGGATTTTCCTTTATTCACCTCAGATGAACCTAGAGAACTTATTGCTGAGTATGTTGCTCGCTGCATCAGAGATGGTGTTGAGATTCCTGCCAATCTTGTGCAGAAGGAAGGCCAAGTTCTTCCTGACTTGACAAGGGAAAGAAGACGTAAGAGAAAAATGGATAGTGAAGGTCATCAGAAGAAAAGGAAGCACTCAGATGCTGAAAAGAAGAAGAAAAGAAAGAAGCTGAAGAAGGTTCAACAAAATCCTCCTGCAGCAACTTTTGAAGAAATTAGAGATACTCTGAAACAGGTATTTAACACTGATTCTAATCCTGTTCATCATTCTGCTACCCCCACACCATCTGACTCACCCCTTATATTTAAAAGATCTAGACCATCTGAGACTCATACACCACAACCAACAAACACACAAACAAACATTCCTCAACAAACTCAACAAACAACACCACAACCACAAAACACTATCCCAGAATCTACCATTCCAGAGGATGTTCACCCTGAACACTCTGACCATCCTGAAAATCTCATTGATCCTAATGAAATATTAGATGTCACACCTTTAAACCGTTCTATCATTTTATCTTCAACTTCTGAAAAATCTAACCACTCTGATACATCATCTGATGATGAATCATCTGGTTACATTAACGAATGCTTGAATGATCTCAAACAACCTCGTTCTGAGAGTGTTTGGAAACAACTGTTTAAATCTCCAACTTCTGAACATCCACCCTCTCCACAAAATTCCCCAACTCAAACTCTCACTCCACAACCTCTTGAAATCCAAAACACTCCACAACCAACATCTGAACCACAAACCACCCAACAAACATCTGAACCACAAACCACCCAACAAACATCTGAACCACAAAACAACCAACCAACATCTGAACATCCATCTTCACAACCTCAACCTTCTGAACCACAAACATCTGAACATCCATCTTCACAACCTCAACCTTCTAAACAAACACCACAAACACAACCAACCCAACCCAGAATCCCTGATGAAGCAGAATTAGGATCAAGTGTTTATACTCTGTTAAGAGATTTTGAAAAGGATAATGTCTCAGACTTTGCTGACATTATGGATGTTTGCATGACTACTATGGACAAAGAGGCTGCTAATGCTGTTTGGAAGAAATATCTTTACAGATTGAATAGGGAGGCTTTGAAAATCAGGACTCAATGTCTTAGATTGTCAAAAGTAAGGCTTGCTGCTTATCAAAAACGGATTAAGAGAAACCCTCCTCCTATTCTTCTTCTAGAAGCTCCTCCACCTCCAGAAATTCCTGCACCTGATGTTACTAAGAATGTTTCAGAATCTATTGTTTCAGAATCTGCTGTTTCAGTATCTACAGATCTTCAGAAGGATGTCAAAGAACTAAAGGATTTTATGGTTGATCAAAAGAAAACAAATGAAGAAATGAAAACTTGGATGGCTAAGCAAGATGAAAATTCAGAAAGGATTACAGCACTGCTGCAACTCATTGCTTCTCAACAAGCCTCATCTGCTAAACCTTCTTGATGTTTTGCACAAGTTTTTCATGTTTTGCTTTGTTTTTGATTGTCTTCTGATATGTTCTGTTCTCTTATCTTAATGACATTGATCTTTTTGCTTATCTGGATATGTGTTTCTTCTGCATCTTTACTGTCTTTTAAAATTCTTTTTGATTATGACAAAAAGGGGGAGAAACAAAATAGAATCTGATTGTTCAAATCTATAAGCAATTATCTGAACTAAGTCAGACATGTTACTAACATTCTTTGAATCTAACCAGACTCTGACAAATTTATCTAACCAGACTCTGACAAATTTCATTGAAGTTTTTCCTGAGATCTATCTTTTCAGAACCTGATCAAAAATAGCTAAATCTGAGTAGACCAGACTCTGATATCTAACCTTGAGTACTATGATCTAAAAGATAACTCAAGACAGGAAATGGCAAGATAAACAACCAGAAGTTCTGAAGTTGTTCATCTGACATCAAGCTTTAATATGGCATCAAGCTTTGACTCTAGAAGTCAAGCATATGTCAACCAGGATTTGTCAACCAGGCTTCAATCAGGATGTTAATCAGGCTCTGAACCCAAAATGCAATCAGGCTCTGAATCTGAAATGTAATCAGGCTCTGAATCTGAGATGTACTCAACCAGAAAGGGAAGTATCTAATTCCATTAGAGTATTCATTTCAGGGGGAGATTGTTAATCTCAGGGGGAGTAATTTTAATTCATACTTTTATTGAACAAATTGCTCATGTTTTGTCATCATCAAAAAGGGGGAGATTGTAAGAGCACAGATTGTGTCTTAGTAATACCTCTATGTTTTGATGATAACATTAATGATAATTTGTATACAAGAATTATACTCTCTAAATTTGTTCTAAACTGTTTTCTACAGGCACAAAAGATTTTAATCTTAAAGAGCAAATCTGATGTGAACAATGAATTCTGAATGGCTCAAGAGCATCTGAAGATTAGAAGAATCTGAAGTATAAGAGCTTAGTTATCAAGATTCTGAAGATACAACACGCTGCATCTATTATCAAGAATCTGAATGAAAGAAGACTCTGAGTGAAGAGACTCTGAATGAGAGAAGACTCTGATCTGAGTGAAGACTCTGATCTAAGAGCATGTTACGCTTCAAGCACACAGCTGCACCAGACTCTGATTCATCAACATCTGAAGAACATCTTATGCTCTGAAGTTTCCAGAAGAATCTGAAGACTGAAGACTCTGATATTGATTGTTGATCTGAACTATCTGAAGAATTATCTGAAGAAGATTATTTTAATATATCCGTTGGAATATGCCAGCAAATCTTTCCTTAATTGGGATAGACAAAATTCTCTGCAAGAATATTATTCCTCTGGTACATTCCATATATGGTATAATCACAGCTCAGCAGACAATTGCTACACCCACATTTTGTGCGCCGTCTCTCTGCTGCAATAGTACAAAGGACAGTACTATTTTGATATTGGAAATATCTTCTCCAACGGTAAAATATTCTCTCCAATATTCAAGTGGCTATATAAAGGAAATCATAGCTCATTCTTCAAGTGACTAATATTGAAAATCTTCTCTCACGCGAAAATTTCTCAAGCTCTCATATTCCTTGCTGTTCATACATTGTTCTAAACTTAGAGAAATAACACAGTTGTGTTTATAGCTTTCATAGAAGCATTTATTACTCTTACATTGTATTACATTAATTTGTAAAGGAAGTTTTCCTTAAGAGGATCTAGGTTAGATCAGTAGCTCTTAAGAAGACTAAGAACAGTTGTTCTTAGGTGTTGCTATTTGTAATCAGTTGATTTGAATAGTGGATTAAGTCCTTGTTGAGAAAGGCAAATCACTCTTGAAAAGGGTGGACTGGAGTAGTTGAGTTCAACGAACCAGGATAAAAATACTTGTGTTTTTATCTTTGATTATTTTCTGTCATACTTATTCAACCCCCCCCCCCCCCCCCCTTCTAAGTATTTTCTCACCTTCAATTTTAGCTTGAAGTCTTTAGAGAAATGGACTTCTTCTCTAACTTCTTATCTTTTCCTTCCTCCTTCACCTTCTTTTCATATTGTTTTCCCTTTTTTTCTAAGCAAGAGAGTTCATGCTCATGTCCTTACAATTTTCCAAACAAAGTAGTAAGGTCAAGCTCTTTGAGATCATTCGCCTATTTAATAGCGGTGACCTTGGGTTGGCATTCTCTATTTAAACATCTCAACACCTTATTAATAGCAATACCATTGGAAATAGGCTTACTTAGCACATTCAATCGATTGATAAGATGTGAGAACCTTTTTCGCATTTCCGCAATGGTTTCACCATGATCCATGTGAAATAGCTCAGACTCTTGAATTAATGTGTTGATCCAAGCTTGTTTGACCTCATTAATACCCTCATGGGAAACTTTTAATGCGTCCCACATATATTTGGCGGTCTCACAATGAGAAACATAATGATACTCATCAACACCTAATGGAAATGTGAGAATATGTTTTGCCTTCCAATCATGTGACCACAATTTCCAATAATTATCATTCCATTATGCTTTCGGTTTGGGTATGGGAACACATTCAAATTTGATCACTGTAATTTCATTAGGACCATTTTTGATAGCGTCCTGTATACCCTTTCCAACCGAGTTTACATGAATACACATACAAGCTTTCCAATAGCCATCATTTTCACTGGTAAACATTGGTGTTCTATTGTACGCTCCCTTAGGTTCGGCAACCATTCTTATAATAAGAAAATCTTAAGCACGAAATAAACTGGAGCTCTTAATACCAATTGTTAGAAGATATGTTCCAATATGAAGGGGGTGAATAGATCACAAATAAAAACTTTCGGAAAAAATAAATCTGAAAAGTTTTATGACATAACGAAAACAACCTGAATTGAAATGTCTAACCGAACCTCTACCAAAAAGCTCAGATATGTATAATGCTACACAAACATATGATAATGAACACAAATTTTTTAATAGTTATTAATCACAAACAATTGAATGCTAATCTACACGTAGAGCTTATTCCCAATGATTAAAACACACAAAAGCACAATATAACAATTTATTGAACATTTTGTGTGCAATCGATATCATTTGGAAATTGGATTCGTTTTATTGATCTTAAAAGCCAAACACAAATAAAAGGGATTATGATTATATCAACAAAACCTAATTGCAAATGTGATAAAAAATAATTCCTAAACGAATTGATCAAACTAACAATTAATTCAATAATTTTCAAACACAAAATTAAGAGAGAGGGAGAGAGAGAGAGAGAGAGAGAGAGAGAGAGAGAGAGAGAGAGAGAGAGAGAGAGAGAGAGAGAGAGAGAGAGAGAGAGAGAGAGAGAGAGAAGAGAGAGAGAAAGAATTTGTTTAGGCAGTTCCCTAATCAGCCTCACTATGGGTACGTCTTCCCTCAATTTGAATTCAAATTTAGATATTATAATATATCTTACTTTGCTAATGTGTGTATACGAGAGATGAAAAACTCTAACCCTACAAACCCTAGGTTTGTTGTTGGTTCTACCACCTCTAAAACCCTTGATCAAAGATTGATCAAGTAACCAACAATTCCCCTTCAATTCACCTTTTCTTGCTACTTATTTGCAAGGTACCCTTTGTCCTAAGGCTTTCTGTTTTTCTCTCTTGCATGACTTTACTTTAGTTAGTTAAAGTGTTCGTTACTTGTTTGTTAAGTTTGTTAACTAGCATCTCTTCATGTATTCGATATAAAAGGTTGATTCATTGTATTCATCATGCAACCTTTATCATGCTTCCTTTAATGAGAATGGGTACCTTAGCTTGCAACTTATCATATTAACATGATTGTTTTGAAATAATGGGAACAAAAATATGCCGTCTGTCGCTGTAAATATGATATACATATTGAAACTTTCACTCTAGCTTTGTTTTTCACCGTGCACTTAAAATCTCCCATCATGGTTTTATGGGAGATATGGATGTTTGTAGGGACTCTTTTTGGTTATAGAACTCTCAACTTCCCTCTTCTATTCCTGGTTTGGAGTTGCATTGTGAATTGTAAGAGCTTCTTCAATTACTGTTTCAAGTGGTCCATGTGCTCAACCAGAAGGACAATCTGTCTTGGATCTTAGAGGATGATGACATTTTTTCTGTCTACTCTTGCTACAATTTGTTAATACATGTTGGATCGTATACAACTTTAAATAGTGGAATGACAATGGCGTTGAAGATTTTGTGGAAATGGAATATGCCTTCCAAAGTGCAGGTGTTTTTGTGGAGACTTTTTTGGGAGAGATTGGCAACGAGAGAATAATTGGCTAAGAGAGTCATCAACAATGGCAGTTCAAGTTTTTTTTGCACAGGATGTGGTGACTCAGTCGAATCCTCTTTCCATCTTTTTATGGTGTGTTTGTTCGCAACTAGAACTTAGAGAGGTGTGGAGAATTGGCTAGGCATAGAAGTCGAGAGGAGTCTAAATTGCACAGCCTCTTTTGTCTGTTTTGACTGAAGTTTGAAGGAGGCTGGTAATGATCGTGGTTACATTATTTGGGCATTTACAGTTTGGAGCATTTGGAGGAGTAGGAACAATTTTATTTTTAGAGATGTTCCTTATAATGTTGTAAATGATATAAACTCCATTAAGTTTTTATCTTGGAGGTGGTTCAGTTCTAACTGTTTTTTTGGCTCAATCTTGTTCTTTTTATGAGTGGTTTGCGTCTCTGGTTTTTTGTATCGATCAGAAGTAATTTGATAAAGATTTTGAGTACTCCTTATATTCTTTTGTGTTAATTTCATTGTTTATTAAAAAATAATCTCCCATCATCTTTTAAAAAGAGTGGTAGCTAAATAGACGTGGAAAGACCAAACTAATATTAATTAATGGTGATAGAATTAAATTACAATATCCTACCATGGCCTATTGCTACACATACAATTAAAGAATTAACTTAATTTTGCTAGTGATTTTCACACAAGTTCATACAATGATATAAGTAAACAAGAATATGAGGATATAGATGTCTGGATGTAAGATGTTAAGTCATTAGAACATAAACAAAGTTTTACTTTTTTTGGTTCAATTGGAAATTATGGATTCATTGCATCAAAATGCTTTTAAGCTTTCCCATTAGAGCGTATGATGTAAAACACTTGAAGTCGATCTATTGTGACGATGCCATACAATTTCACTGATTCATACATTATTTTCAACCTATGATTGATTGACATGATGAACATGTGGTTCTATATGATATGTAAGTAATATTTTCTAAAGTTTTTGACAATGACATTTTAATAATAAATTATAAAGTATAAAACATTATCAATAAAGAAGCAAGCTCAAAATTAAATGTTTAAGTTATAGATAAAAGAGAAAACTAAATTCGAATCAAACGAATTAACTTGTTGAATCAAAAGGAAGTTAAGTTAAATTTCGGTTAAAAGAGCTAATCAAAGTTAAATCTAGTTGAAAAGAACTGAAATTGTGAAATTGTGAAAACTCGTGTAATATCATGCTTATTATTTTATCTTGTAGTTTGATAAATTTATTATAAATGAAGTAAGAGTAAGTATTGCAATACTAAGCGATGCAAACAAAAACATTACAAACTTATCATCTTTTTGCTATATCTTCTTAAAACCAATCCATATAAGTACTTAATTAATTAACAAGTTATCTAATCGATGAAGAAAAATTTGATTGTCTAATCGATTAAGAGCTTCATCTAATTGATTAAAACAAGAGTATCGTCTCCTAATTGATCAGGTAAGCTTGTTTATCAATTAAATGACGTCGAAAATTAGAGTTTTTTAATTTAGCGTAACTTAATTGATTAGACAGTTATTCTAATCAATTAGGAGACTCCAAAGCCCATGGTTTGTTGTCGTTTTGAGCATGATTTTTTCTTATATAAAAGAGATTCTTTCACACTTCTCAATATTGAGTGTAACAAGTGTAAGTAGTATGAGTAATAGTCTCATATTGGTTAGAAATACGAAGACTTGAACATTTATAAGTGGGAGAACACATACACCTATCACCTTAAGGTTTTGAGTGAATATGTGGTGTGTCTCTCACAATAGTGTTGCTCTTAAAGAAAATCCCACAATGTTCAATGCTTCCTAGGAAAAAATCTCTCCCAACACTAAATACATCCATTTTTTGAATAAAACTACTCTCTTGTCCTGATCCTTCTATTTCTTTTATAAGTTTTTATACTAGAGGTTGTCTTAGTGTTGAGAGAGTGACAAGTTTAATTCGAGAATTGTGTTATATTGATGTTGTATTGAAATTGATTAGTTTAGTTCTTTTATGATCTTTTGTAATAGATTTGACGACTGCAAGCTAGACATGTTAAAAATTCCTGTTCAAAAGCACAAGTTGTTTAAGTTGGTTTTAGTAGAGTCTTAAGAATTTTTTTTTTTGAAGAGTAGAGCATGTTGCATGGTTTAAGACCAAACCATGATAATCTCTGATATGATATTTTTTACCTTATTTTTTTATAATTTTGTCTTTTATTTCTCCCTTGTTATTTATCTATTCTGCGGCTTATTCTTTTCTTACTTCTAACATAAACCGTTTTAAATTATTTGTTTTTGTGAAAAAAAATTTAAAATTTATTTATCACAATTTATTACCAACTCTTATGTTTGAAGTGGCTTGT
This sequence comes from Lathyrus sativus, assembly GCA_963859935.3. Lineage (NCBI taxonomy): Eukaryota > Viridiplantae > Streptophyta > Magnoliopsida > Fabales > Fabaceae > Lathyrus > Lathyrus sativus. Next base: position 602,412,419 of record OZ012738.1, read on the forward strand.
TTAAAACAACATTCATTTAGTTGAAACATCTTTGTAGCTAGTTACTTATCCCAATCTTATTTATGACAAAACCTACATCCTTGATATGCACTCTTGTCTTTATAAACAACATGCACCCTTTAACACAACAATTAATTTTCTCAAACTTCAATGCTAGCAACCAATGTTATCGCCATCATAGGAAAAAACATTAGCAATAAATCCTTTGTAAGACACATGCCTACATATATGAGTACAGAGAAATCAAGACATTTTTCAGGAACATTCTAAAAATATATTTTGTAAACCAAAGTTTCGCACATATTCAAAGTTTTGATTCCAAAACCCTCTTATGTAAGGGTTGATTTGCTGCAGTTAACAAATCATAAAAATCTTGAACATTATCTTTTGGGAGCTCTTCATAAATATCCTTCCTCGTTTCTCTCATCAACCATACTTTTTGAAATACATCTTCCATCATATGTTGCATTCATCATTCATATCTCTAATATTACTCAATTAGTTTTTTTTTTTTTTGGATAGATAAATGAAACTTCTTCCCCGTGATCAATCCAATACCAATAATTTAGTTGAAACCATATAACCTTAACAAGTGAACATTGACACATTAGGGACATTCTTGCTTCATTCATATTAAGTAAAAAAAAAACATCCATTAAACAAGCAGTAAGCAGTGACAAACTGCCCTAACATAAAGAAAAGAAAAAGAGTCAATTGTCCTTATACAAGTCATGTAAAGTACTTAGGACAATGTTTACAAGACATACTTATAATTAAAATTGATCAAGTTTTTCTACTAACATATATTATGAACAATATATCTCTCATTTGTTCATATTCATTAGTGCAGCCCTTGACATCAAACGCTTCTCCGACACCTGAAAATTTTATATAATATTCAAATTAATAACATATATAAGATCAATTTTCAAAAAATAAAAAATCAAGAATATTACATTTTCCATCTTAGCTTGATTGTTGCTCTCCAACATGAGCCCAAAATGAATATGAGGAAAATGTGCCCACTATATAAAAAAGAAATAATTACCAGATATTATTAATATATAATAATTAACTAAAGCAATGAATTAGTTGAATTAGTTGCATACATTTTTTGCAGCTGTACTGAAAGCTTCTCTGTGACTAATATCAGGATTATTAGCCTTAATCCTCTGAATCTCTTCCCTATAAATATTTATATGTAAATTAATAAAGATGCTTCAAATTAAATCTTGTTTATAAATTAAGTTTAAGAGTATTTACTTTATGAACTGATTATAAGCAGAAGGTACACGCTGCCTCTTCTCGGGAGCTGGAAAAAGAAAATAACAACTCATAAGATTGATCATTAATTAACACAACTGTATATATACATACACATATAGATATATTTATTTATTTAAATGTACCATTAAGGACAATTATTTAATTTTTCAAGAATAATAAATATGATGAGTTTGAAGTGTAAACTCACGGCGGTTAACAACTCTTTCTTGAGTAACATGAGCGGTTGGTGCGGTGCGCATCGCGATCCTATCGTTGCATTTGGAAGTGTTGCCGGTGGTTCGAATCCTGTACTCTGGATTCATGCAGTGGTTAGGTGCCTGCATATGAAAATGAATGAGATATTGATAACAGTTAATTTTTTGTTCGGTTAGAATACTAGTATGAAAATCAATGCTTTGTTCAGAGAGAAAGAGAGAGATGAAAATGAAAGGAGCAGCTTTAAAATCACTGAGCATAATATGACAAGAATGCAACGAGTAATAATCTGAATCAAGACGAAAATGAAGGGCTTAGATTGAAGAAAGAGGATATGTTGAAAAGAAATCATTAAACCTAGAAATATGAACTTAGTTATAAATCAAATCAAATCAATCAAAAACCTGAAGGTAATACCCAAAAGTATTTATTGGTAAAACATTTTCTGACGAGTCTATGAAAAGTGGGAAAAGAAAAAGGAAATAGGTTTTTGTTTATGGCGGCTAAGTTGCAGGTCTACCTAGGGTTTTGCTCATCAGGTGGAAATGAAATGACAGACAGACATGCTTTCAATTCAGAAACCTAACTAGCTTCCCAAACCCAAACCAAGATGCTTCGATTATCTCAAAAAAGGAATAACTTTCCAGAAACCCTAGCTACTATAGGATCCAGAAATCAAAGTACCCTAACTAGGTACTAGCTCTATTTTTTTTTACTTTTGATTTTTTTGTCTTAAAAACTCACAAACACATTTGCGGGTTGACGTCTAACTTAACGATATCGGTTTCTTCTGCAATTGAGTTAGGATTTGTGAATGATTTTGTTTTTTTTTTCTTCAAAACTAACAAACACATTTATTAGTATTAGGGTTCAAAATTTAGTAATGGCATTTGACCGAATCGATTTGTTCTGCAAGTTGAAATAGGATTTGTGACAGTTTTGTTTTTATAAATATGTTTTTAATTAGTATTAGATCATGTAATGTGATTCACCTGAATATCTTGCCATGAAAGTGACTGAAACGCTGCAGCCATGTTCACAGACCATAGATTTGTGCAGTGACCACATCTAACGGTCACTATGTCAAACAAGCTACTGCATGGAACACTCACCTGCATCAAATCAACCATTAATTCATTAGATCATTAATTATATTTTCCTTTTTCTTACTTGTTACATGCATACTCTATATACTACTTTAAGCAACTACACAAATAGTCAATTTTAAGCCAAAAAAAAAATCACATATTCTTCTTATAACCTGATCTAGAAAAGAACCATCAAAGTTTTTTTTTACTTAATTGTTAGAAACCATGGAACTTAATTGAGGAATTAAGCAAGAGTTATATGTGTAAATTAGATTAAGAAAAGAGTTGGAGAAGATTTAGGTCAAAAAAGGAAAGAGGTGTGAAATAAAGGGTAGAGAAGAGAAGAAGAGTTGTCATATCAATTATCATTTATCAACAGGGTTTTTATCATTTAGTGTTTTGTTTCGGTGTTATGGAGAGGACATCTCCATGTATTATTATCAAAACTGGCTAGAATAGTGGCAAGTACAATCAGGCACACCTTCACTTTGCCCTTTCTTTCTTCCATGCCTTGTTAAGCTAAGACAGAGAAAGAGAATACATACATGTGATGTGAGTGTGTGTCTGTGTCTCTGTGTGACCTTGTTAACAACTTTGAGGTTATGACTTTTTCTATGACTGCAAAAGAAAGAAAAAAAAAAGAAAAAGAAAAAAAGTTCAGGAGATTGAGACTTGACTGTAAGAAGAAGAAAAAAAAAAACTAACAAGCCCAGAAAGTGAGAATTCAAATATGTATCAAAAGTGCAAACACATAACACAAAACACAAAAGAATAGAGCATAACATGCTTTCCTTTTCAGGATCTGAATGAATTCCTTCAACACAGTCAAGTATGTGCAGAAATGAATTAACTTGTTGATTAGTTGATAAGAAAATATGTAACATGCAAAACTGAAAAAGCAGATCCAAGATATGTATATATATGTATACCGCAAGAACAATATTGCAAAAGTTGCAAGGGATGTAGCAGAGTTGTTCTGCAGGTGCAACATCGATACTGCAGCTTGACATGTCTCTAGGAGTAAGATTGTTTTACAAAAACAAATATATGAAAGAGGTTGAAGAAAGGAGAAGGAAAACAAGAAGAAGAAGATAGATAAGATAATTAAGTAAATATCTTGCAAGAGAAACCAAAGGCTTATAGTATTCTTTCTCTCTCTCTTTCTTTTTTTCCAAACCTCTACTTGGTTTGTGTATATTTATAAGCTAGTGGGATATGAGAAGAGTAAATAAAAGGTAAGGGAAGGGTGTATATATAGAAAATTATTAGGGTAGAAAGAGCTTGATGAATGAGTTGGTTTGGAATCCAAAGGAACAGTTGTATTAGAAAGAGGAAGAGAGAATTAATAGGGTAAGGTAGGGTGTGATATGAAGAAAAAAAAAAGTGTCCACGGCAGTAGGGGAATGCTGGGACCGGAATAGTAATTAAAGTGGTTTTTTTAGTTTTTATTGGAAACACCACATATTAGTGGACAATAATTCTTCTGCATTATAATATATTATTTACGCACAATTATAGAGAGTGATATCTCGAATTAAATATAATTATAATAGATGATAAAACTCTTGAATTAAATATAATTATAATAGATGATAAAACTCTTGAATTAAATAAAAGAATTATAATAGATGATAAAACTCTTGTTAAAAGTTAAGCAATTGATGTATTCTTAAGATCATTATCATCTCATCCAAATAATCAACTGATTTTATAGTTGACATTACTTTTTTTACACAATAAATAGACGATTAGTTTAAAATTTATTTTATCTATAAAAAGTATTATAGAGATTATTTTTTCTTCGATTAATTATGATTTTAATAAATATATTATTGGTATATGTCAAAATAGATTTGTTCTACAAATTTAAGTTTAACTAAAGCTAACAAAAGATTTTGGTGTTAGATAATATTCTTGGTTCATGTTTGTGTTTTTTCGAAGTAACCTTTTCACTTTTGGTAAATGGATTTCTCTTTGAAGAGGTTAAAATTTAAATCGGTTTATAGATTATTTTATTTTCTATTGATTGTTGAGGGTTTAAATCGGTTAACTGTGAGATATGATTTCAAATTATTTTAGGAGTTTCAAGGATAATTAATGATTGGATGGTGGAATCATTGTAAATGATTTTTTTTTATATGACTGAGAGTTTCATGGATTGTAAGGTTGTGTAAGTGTTTTTTAGGTATCTTAGCCATCTTACGACAAATCAAAGTAAGTTGGGTATGTGGAATCCCATGTTAAAAATTATTAGAGGCTTGCCTTTTGGAGTAACAGGTTAATCAAGTTTGGAGCTATGATGATGCTTTTAAACTCGATCCTTAATATTATTCATATTTATACCTTTCTTTTTGAAGTTGTCGACAAAGGTTGAGAAAGTGATAACCTAACTTCAAAAGAGTTTGTTTGGAGGGCTTGAGAGGGGATTGATTTTCTTTAGTAAGAGGGTGTGATGTGAGTAGACCGAAGAAGAAAGATGGTCTACAAAGTAAAATCCTATGACTAATTAATGTCACTTTTATTGGTAAATGGTGATGAAAGGCACTGACTCGAGATCCCTCTTTGTGAGGAGACAATCTGTTTAAAGGTATGGAATTTAGATTGTGGGGGAAATATGTATCCTTGTGGGATACAAAAGTTTGGTATACTTCATATTGGTTCTTGGTTGGGTTGCGAATGTGATTGGAAATGGGTGTAAAACCTTGTTTTGACAGTACATCTATGTAAGAAATTTAGCCTTGAGAAATTCATTTCACGGTTTATTTATAATTTTATACCAACATAATTTATTTTCTGGTAGTCTTGGTCATTGGGATATGGATAAGTGGGTTTGGGAGCTTACTTATAAGAGAACAATTTTTTGTTTGGTAACATCACTTAATGGGGGATTTTGTGGGTGTTTTAAGGATGCAAACTTTGAGTCAAATGAAGGATAATTGGTTTTGGATGCATGATATTGGCAGGAGCTTCACTATCTAATCTAGCTGTTATCTTTCTAGTAAGGAGGAGTAAAATTCATACCATTGCAAGATTATCTTCCCTACAGATAGAGATGTCACACCGAGGAGGATATACATATCCTTGCTAATGCTTGGAGGAGTTCTAACTATACTAAGGTTATTGTGTTTTCATGGCAACTTATGTTAGACAAGACGTTACCTATGTAAATCTCCCTTATTGTATCTCAACAATATCCTCTTCAAGTGTGACTTCACTCACTATGCTTCCCCTCAAGTTAAAACTCTTTCATCCACATACATTTTACAGCCGTTAACACTCTTATCACATCATGGACACTTCAACAGAACACACCGCCTAATCACTACCATGTCAGGAATATTTTCGAAATAAGAAGTCAATCCCTTGTCATATTGTCTAGTTTCTACCAAAAACTTTTGTTATCATTTTAACAAAATCCTACTCCAAGATGGGAATAAAAAAACTCCATTTTCATCTAATGTAGTGTTAAATGTGTTAAAAAAGAGATGCATGTGTTTGCAATTTATTTGATAATGTATAATGTTGAGAATAACAAGTATGAGTAATGTGGAAAAGTCTCACATTGATTATAAAGTATGGAGACTTGAGCATTTATAAATGGGAGAACCCACACACCTATCACCTTAAGGTTTTGGTTGAGTATATGGTGCGTCTCTCACAAAGGTGTTTTTCTCTTAAAGAAAAACTCCAAAGTAAAAAAAAAATATTCCCTCGTGTTGACCCCCTGAATTGATCCCAACAATGGTATCATGAGCCTTTGGTCCGAGTGAAGGGACATAGTCACTTGTATCAAAAGTATCCGCACATGGTCATGGGTAGAGCCTCCAGTTGAAGAGTGTCAATAGGCGGTACAAGTGTATGTGATAAAAAAAAAAGCTTTCGCTTGAGGGGGAGCATTGCGAATAGACTCATTCTTGAGGAGGAGTGTTGAGAATAACAAGTATAAATAGTGTGGGGAAGTTCCATATTAATTAGAAATATGGACACTTTAGCATTTATAAGTGGGAGAATCCACACACCTATCACTTTAAAGTTTTTGGTGAGTATGTGGTGTCTCTCTCATAAAGGCGTCTTGCTTTTAAAAAACAGCCCCAAAGTAAAAAATATTCCCCCCCGAATTGATCTCAACATATATTGAGAAAATCTAAAGTCTTACGTTAGTTAGATATATAGTTTGAAAAAGATTTATATAAATTTGCACCCATCATCTTACAAAGTCGGTTTAGTAAAATTGAATTATGTTAAACTCTAACTCTAATATAATAATAGAGCCTATTGATCAAACCATTAGTCATTTACCGTTTATATCCACGTATCAAATTCAATAGTATTAGGAGTAAAGACGTGTATTCAAAAAAAAAATATCTTAAATCTCATGTTGATTAGATACGAAACTTAAAAATAATATTTATATGATATCTTTTTACATTTAAGGTCAAAACTTAAAATATATTGTTAAGATAACCTACATGAATGATATAATCACTTTTGCTTTAAATTTGGTACAATTATGTGTGTTGTAAAGCTTCTTTACCTACTTTGGCACACTCCATAGTATTAATATAGAATATTATAATAGATTATCACATTTAATTATTAACACTTAATTTTTATATTTTTATTTATTGTATCCTCTAAATAATATTGTTAACATTTCTTAAATAATATCGTTTTCTTCTGAATTGGTTAATTATAGCAGAAATCACTACTATAAAATAGATCTTTCATAACAACCGTTTTACAATGGCCTTTCTGTTAACCGTGATAATAAATATTTTTTTGGGTGTTTTTTTTTTATATTTACTAAAAGACATTTTACTACGGTCATAGTTAACAACCGTAGTAAAATGTACCTGAAGCGAAAGAGCTTGAATCTCAACACCAACAATTTTTCATTTATCGTAACATAATGGGATTGACATTGTATATCACCATGATTATTATAAACAATTGTGGTGTAAGGTACAATCATTTCATCACAGTTCATATTATCAACTATGGTCAAAGGTGTTACTTATTTATATATAAGAAAAATTATCTCTCGCTTTAGTACATAATAGATGTCTATCTCAAAACAAAACTCTAACATCTCTTTCACTCGTCTCTCTAAAAAAAACTCTAACATCTATGTCACTCGTATCTCTCATATGGGAATCTCAAACTTATGCAGCAAACTCTTCTTTTTCTAAGGATTGCCTTTGTTGCATCAAACCTTAGCAAATGTGTACCTTACAGGTTCGCCCTTACAATAGTTTGTTTTCAAAATCCATTTATGTATTATTGTTTATTTTTCAATAGCTTGTTTCATATTGTTTGAATTTTCTGCTTGTTTTGACTTATATATGGGGATGCTTGTTTCAATAACTAGGATGAAGTTAAAGTAAGCGCTGCAAACTTGTGTGAAAGATCCAAAATGATACCCATTCAAAATTAACAAAAATTTGTAACTCTCACTTTAGCTTCATCCTTCTTTCGTTGTGGATGTCATTATGGGAGACATGTATGTTTCTAAACATTCTATTAGTTGATATGTTATTGTTGTTGTTATTAATAAAAGTGTTATATTATATACACTTTATGCTATGTGTTGATGATTTTGTTGTTTTTAATAAGAATTGTTTGTTTTATCTTGTATGTTTTTAAAGTTTGTTGTTGATGAATGCTGTTGTTAATGTGTGTTTAAAAGATAAGTTTATTATAAGAAAAACGACTTTTTTGGTCCCTTAACTTTACCTCGGTGTCCATTTTGGTCCCTCAATTTTAAAAAGTTCCAAATTGATCCTTTAATTGATCAAATAGTGCTATTTAAGTCATTTCCGTCCAATTTTTTCATAAATGGCGTATATTTTTAGAGTAGTGGCATCTGACTAGTGGCATCTGACATGACACCTATACACACACATGGCATCTATTCATCAATAAAAGAAATAAAAATTTCAAAATTTTGGCTTGAGCTAAGTTTTGAACCAAGGACCAGTTGTATGCTATGCAACATAGATTACCATTAGACCACTTCACACCTTTATAATTAAATTTACAAATGAAATATATATTTATAATTGATTTTTTTCTTAAATTTTTGTGTTCTCTAAATGAACATGAGTTGAGGAATAACATATTGAAATCATTTAACATCTGAAATGAATCTGAGTTAAACATATTGCTAGAAATTTCACATTCAAGTTCAACGAATTTAAAATCACGATTATAGATTTAAACAAGATCCAGAAGCAAACAAGATCTAGATCTGAAATCTTTCCAATTTACAATTGCTACCTAATTGTATTGAGTTTTGATCTGACCTGATCAGAAGGGAACCAATGACTTGCCACACACCGTTGATCTGTTGCCTGCTCACCGATGTTGAAAAGAAGATGGGGGGGTGTACCTGCAACACACTCTGATGCCAAAGTAAGAAGTTGGGTAGAGTGATCACAAGTACAGAAAAGGGTAAGAGAATATCTGACCCTCTAGTGAAAGAGGGTATTTATAGAGAGACCCCAACGCAGGGCCAACGGTCATTTGAGTTGGGCTGGATGGTCAGGCCCAACCCAAGTGACTGCTAGGGCTTACGTGGCGTAGTGAAGACCAGGACATGGTCTTCGCCCTAGTTCAACTGTCCCATGATCTCCGGAAAGTGGGTTTGACCTGCTCTTTCAGAGGTGGGCAGTTGGTTGGTGACGTCTCCCCGCGGAGGGGAGCACGTGGAAAACGTGTAAAGGACATGTTGTTCTGCTCGACAAGGGAGAAGGTTCTGCCCGTGGAGGGTAGGTTCTGCCCGAGGGGGGAAGTGTTTGGTCGATGGGGGGTCTTGTGCTCGACATAGGTGAGGAAGGTTCTGCCCGACGGGGCAGTGTCTGCCCGACGGGGACTCTGTGCTCGAAGGATGTGGCCCAAGCTGGATTGGGCTTGGCGGAATATCATTGGGCTGGGCCTGCCCGGTCAAGCCGGGGCCCAGGCCAGAACAAGTTGTATTCAACATTCTATCCCCTTTAATGTTTTCACTTCAGATTCAATTTACTAAATGCTTACTATTTCTACTAATAATGGCATGGGTGGAATTTATTCAAGCTTTATGATGGGGTTGCTACTTTTTATTGAATTTGACATAAACTGTTTGAGGAATAGTGAAGCTAAAAGATATGTTTTCCATTATCTAGTGAAACACCGAATGGACATCTCAGTTTTAAAAAATGTGGAATATGAATTAAACATTACAAAATCAATAAATAAAAGGAGTGTATTTTATCTTTTCAGTGTGTAAGGTTAAATCATCTCTTTGAATCTAAACAAGTCATAGTAAATCGGGCATGCGCAATTCCACTCAGATACCTTGGGTGTCACTGACAGTAATTAACATGAGATTTAAAAGCAGCTTCTGCATATCATTGAATGATCATTTTTTCTGAAAAAATTGCTCTGATGATTAGCCTTAAAAGATTTGGAAATTGAAATCTGGGTTATTATAAATATGGAACTTCCTCAAATTTGAAATCTGAGTTATTATAAATTTGGAAATTTCTCAAAATTGAAATCTGAGTTATTAAAGATTTGGAAATTTCTCAAATTTGAAATCTTGATTATTATAGATTTGGAAATTCCTCAAAATTAAAATTTAGATTATTATAGAATTTTAAATAACGCTTCTAGCTCAAACCGAAATAATCATCGCTTTTAGATCAAATTTGGATTTTCTTTTGTCTTCTTTAAGACAAAACATTTTCGGGAAGATGATGAATAATCCCCATAATACATAATAAAGACATTTTTTATTTTTATATTTGTTGGGTTGAATATGTTTTTTTTTTTTACAAATAATTTAGATTTCAATATATATGTTTAATTTGTAAATTAAAACACAAAAGGTAAAGTGGCCAAATGGTAAAGCATCTTTCCCAATAATCTACATGACCACAGTTTGAATCCAAGGACAAGGAAATTTTTTTAAAATTTTCATGACATTAGTGTTGAGCATATGCGACATCAGCGCCAAGTGTATGTCAAGTGGGCTTTTATTTTGACTTTGACTTACAGACCTAACGAAAAGGACTAACGTGCAAAAAGGTATTTTGCCTTTATTATATCTTATGTGGTTTGAGTATTTTTCCAATTCCTTATCGAATGTATAACATTTTAGATTGCATTAGAAAATTATAATATGATATATAAAGTTATATTAGAAAACAAGTAAATGTTCAATTCTAGACAAGAATTCTTCACTTTGTTATCTGCATTTCATTCTTTAACAGTTAGAACTTTATTCAATGTTTGTAGTTCTTCAACCATTCCTTTTTCTACCTCTAATTTTATTTGCAAAGTAAATAATATTTTGCAAAATGAACTAGAGGTGAAGGAATGAAAGGTTGAAGAACTAGGAACATTCAATAAAGTTTTAATCGTTAAAGAGCAAAATATGGATAAGGAGTTGAAGAATTCTTGTCTAACATTGAACGTGAGTTTGTTCTTCTAATATAACTTAATTTGTCATATTATAATCTTCTACATCAGATTGAAAGATTATATGTTTAGTGAATGTTCCAGATTGTTCCAATGGCTAGACATGGCCCAATCCACTTCTGCGCCCAGAATGACCCAATAATCTAAGCCCTGGCAGTTAAGGGCAATGGAAAACATTTTCTACTCTTCCCCTCAGCCGAGGAGGATTGACCAGATGACCCCCAGGCTCGGCCGTCCTTTGTTACATCTCTTCCCGTCACACATAGTTTAACCACCCAGGAACGGCCACGACGCTCTTGCCCGCGACAACGCCCCTGCTCAAGGCAATGACTAGTTCCGAGCACATCTGTCCGTCTCAACGGCTAGTTTTTGGCAGGATCCTCCTAGTTTTTGATTTTGAACCATGTTCAGCATCAAATCATTCTCATTCAAAATCATTGCTAAAAAGAGGGAGTAATACTAAATTAACTAAGCACTGGCTTCTGTTGAGGGGAAGAGTGTTAACCACTTGCTGCAGAAGAAGGAATTAATTGAGCGATGCTATATTATTTCCGTTGTTATTCTGATATTGATATATTGAGATCAATATCATCTCATCCAAATAATCAAATTATTTTATAGTTGACATTACTTTTTTTACACAATAAATAGACGATTAGTTTAGAATTCATTTTATCTATAAAAAGTATTATTGAGATTATTTTTTCTTCGTTTAACTATGATTTTAATAAAAATATTGTCAGCATATATTAAAATAGATTTATTCTACACATTTCAGTTTAACTAAAGCTAACAAAAGTTTTTGGCGTTAGATAATATTCTTAGTTCATGTTTGTGTTTTTACGAGGTAACCTAATAACTTTTGGTAAATGGGTTTCTCTTTGAAGAGGTCAACATTTAAAATGGTCTTAAGTAGAAGGGTTTATAGATCCTTTTATTTTCTATTGATTGTTGAGGGTTTAAATTAATTAACAGTGAGATATGATTTTAAATTATTTTAGGAGTTTCAAATATAGATAATGATTGGATAATGGGATCAATGTAAATGATTTTTTTTATATGATTGAGAGGTTCGTGGACTGTAAGGTTGTGTGAGTACTTTTTAGGTGTCTTGGCCATGTTACGACAAATCCTAGTAAGTTGGGTACGTGGAATCCCATGTTAAAGACTCTTAGAGACTTGCCTTTTGGAGTAATAAGTTACAAGTTTGAAGCTATGATGATGCTTTTGAACTCAGTCCTTGATATTATTCATATGTTATACCTTTCTTTTTGAAGTTATTGACAAAGGTTGCGAAAGTGATAATCTAACTTCAAAAAGGTTTGTTTGGAGGGCTCAAGTGGGGGTTGGTTTTCTTTAGTGCGAGGGCATGATGTGAGTAGACCGAAGAAGAAAGATGGTCTACAAACTAGGATCCTATGGTTAATTAATGTAACTTTTATTGGTAAATGGTGATGAAAGGCATTAACTCGAGGTCCCTCTTTGTGAGGAGATAATTTGTTTAAAGGTATGGAATCCAAACCGTTCTTTTGTCGGATGAATTTATCCATAGGAGCTTTATTACACATTCTTCGTGGGGGGGATAAGTATCCTTGTGGGATACAAAAGTTGGGTATACTTCATATTGATTCTTGGTTGAGTTACGAATGTGATTGGGAATGGGTGCATAACCTTGTTTTGACAGTACATCTAGGTAAGGAATTTAGCCTTGAGAAATTTATTTCACGGTTTATTTATAGTTTTATACCAACATAATTTATTTTTTGGTAGTCTTGGCCATTGGGATATGGATAAGTGGGGTTGGGAGCTCATTCAGAGGAGAACACTTTTTTGTTTGGTAACATCACTTAATGGTGGATTTTATGGGTGTTTTAAGGATGCAAACTTTGAGCCAAATGAAGAATAATTAGTTTTGGATGCATAATATTGGCAGGATATTCACTATTTGATCTAGTTTTTATCTCTCTAGTAAAGAGGAATAAAATCCATACCATTTCAAGATTATCTTCCCTACAAATAGGGATGTCCCACCGAGGAGGATATCATATCCTTGCTAATGCTAGGATGAGTTCTGACTATACTAAGGTTATTTTTTTCATGGCAACTTATGTTAGACAAGGCACTATCTATGATAATCTCCCTTATTGTATATTAACAATATCCCCTTAAAGTGAGACTCCACCCACTATGCTTCCCCTCAAGTCGAAACTCTTTCACCCACATACTTTTTACAGACGTTAACACTCTTATCACATCATGGACACTTCAACGGAACACGTCGCCTAATCACTACCATGTCAAGAATATTTTCGATACAATGAGTCAATCCCTTTATCATATTGTCTAGTTTCTACAAAAACTTTTGTTATCATTTTAGCAAAACCCTACTACAAAATGGGAATAAAAAACTCCATTTTCATCTAATGTAGTGTTGAACGTGTTAAAAAAGAGATGCAGGTGTTTGCAATTTATTTGATAGTGTATATTATTGAGAATAACAAATGTGAATAGTGTGAAAAAGTTCCACATTGGTTAGAAATATAGAGACTTGAGCATTTACACTACTAAAAACTCACGTTTAGTGACCAAATTATAGACCGAAAAAGCCTAAAAACCGGTCACTATAACATTTGGCGACCAATAACGCGACTACCAAAATTCGGTTGAAAAAGTTCTAGTCGCTAACCTTTAGACACAAATTTAGTTACCAAAATTAGTGACCAATTTTAGCGACCATTTTCAATTGTTTAAAAAACTTAAATTAAAATAAAAGTTTTGTTTCTAGTAGAAATCGAACTAACGCACTTTCCTTTAGGAGGCTTTCAATTGTCCATTAAGTCATTTGTTTTTTGTTTCATAATTTACATTTGAAATGTATATATTATTAATGAAATAGAACTTTTAAATATTATTTAAAAAGATTCTTACACTAATTGCCATTAAGATTATATTTTATCTAAATTAATAAGTTTGTATGAATTAATTATTTATATAATTATATGTATTATTTGTTATAACAATAAAAATGTAAAGTTTTAACTAAAAAATTTATTTAAAAAAATAAAAGAAAAAAATGGGGAGGGAAGCACCTTAATAATGAAAAAAAAAATATTAGTGACCCAAGTTTCGGTCACTGAATTTTTTTATGAATTAATTTATATAAAAACGATTATTTGAGACTGAAAATTATGGTCACAAAATATCAGTTGCTAATTCGAGTGCTAATTTTATTTAGTGATCGAAATTTACTAACATGATGTCTAATTTTGGTGGCTAATTCGGCCACTAAAATGACCGAAATTTTTCAATCACTAATTCGATTACTAAAAGCGAACTTTCTAGTAGTGTTATAAGTGAGAGAACCCACACACCTATCACCTTAAGGTTTTGGATGAGTATGTTGTGCGTGTCTCACTAAGGTATCTTTCTCTTAAAGAAAATTAGCTCCAAAGTAAAAAATATTCCCTCGTGTTGACCCCCAATGGTATCATGAGCCTTTGGTCATACTGAAGAGACCGACTCACTTGTATCGAAAGTATTCCCACATGGTCGTGGGTAAAGTGTCCCGTTTAAGAGTGTCAACAGGCGGTACAAGTGTGTGTGATAAAAAAAGAGCTTTCACTTGAGGGGGAGCATTGTGAATAGACTCACAGTTGAAGAGAAGTGTTGAGAATAACAAGTATGAGTAGTATGGAGAAGTCTCACATTAATTAGAAATGTCGAGACTTGAGCATTTATAAGTGGGCGAACCCGCACACTTATGTATGACCTTAAGGTTTTGGGTGAAAATATGGTGTGTCTCTCACAAAAGTGTCTTACTCTTAAAGAAAACCCCCAAAGTAAAAAAGGTTTCCTTGTGTTTACCCACCGAATTGATCCCAACATATATTGAGAAAATCTAAAGTCTTACATTAGTTAGATATATATTTTGAAAAGGATTTATATAAATTGTCACTCATCATCTTACAAACCCAATTTAGTAAAATTGAATTAGGTTAAACTCTAACTTTAATATAGTAACATAGTCTATTGATCGAACCATTAGTCATTTATTGTTTATATCCACGTATCCAATCTAATAATACTAAGTAAGGATGTGTAATAAAAATATATCTTAAATCTCCGGTTGATTAGATCTGAAACTTAAAAAGAATATTTTTATGATATCTTTTTATATGTAAGGTCAAAACTTGAAATATGCAGGTTAATAACCTACGTGAATGATATGATCACTTTTATTTTAAATTTGGTACAATTATGCATGTTGTAAAGCTTCTTTACCTACTTTCGCACACTCATAGTATTGATATAGAATACTATAATAGATTATCACATTTAATCTTTAGCGCTTAATTTTTATATTTGTATCTATTGTAGCCTCTAAATAATATAGTTAACATTTCTTAAATAATATTATTTGCTTCTTGATTAGTTAATTATAGTAAAAATCACTACTACAAAATAGACTTTTCATAACACCTATTTTACAACAGCCTTCTTGTTAACCGTGGTAATAAATATTTTTTGGGCGTTTTCTTTTGTATTTACTAAAAGGAATTTCACTATGATCATAGTCAACAACCGTAGTGAAATGTACATGAAGTGAAAGGGTTTGAATCTCAATACCAATAACGTTTCATTTATCGTGACATAATGGGCTTGACATTGTATATCGCCACGATTCTTATAAATAATCATGGTGTAAGGTGCAATCATTTCATCACGGTTTGTATTATCAACCGTGGTGAAAGGTGTTAGTTATTTATATATAAGAGAAATCATATCTCACTTCAGTACATAACAAACGTCTATCTCAAAATAAAATCCTAACATCTCTTTCACCCGTCTCTATAAAAAAACTCTAACATCTATGTCACTCGTCTCTCTCATATAGAAACTCAAACTTATGCAGCAGACTCTTCTTCTTCTTCTTCTTCTAAGGATTACCTTTTTTGCATCAAATCTTAGCAAATGGGTACCTTACATGTTCGTCTTCACAATAGTTTATGTTTCAAAATCTGTTTATGTATTATTATTTATGTTTCAATAGCTTGTTTCATATTGTTTGATTTATTTATTTATTTTGACTTGTAGGTAGGGATGCTGGTTTCAATAACGAGGATGAAGTTAAAGTGAGCGCTGCAAACTTGTGTGAAAGATCCAAAATGATATCCCTTCAAAATTAACAAAAATTTACAACTCTCACTTTACCTTCATCCTTCTTTCATTGTGGATGTCATTATGGGAGACATGCATGTATGTTTCTAAAACATTCTATGAGCTGATATATTGTTGTTGTTACTAATAAAAGTGTTATGTTGTATATAGTTTATACTATTTGTTCATGATTTTGTTGTATTTAATAAGAGTTTTTTGTTTTATCATGTATGCTGTTTAAGGTATGTTGTTGTTAATGTTTGTTTAAATATGAGTAAAATACGAATAAGGAATTGAATAACTCTTGTATAGCATTGAACATAAATTTGTTCTTCTAATATAACTTAATTTGTCATATTATAATCTTCTATATCAGATTAAAAAGTTATATGTTTAGTGAACATTGACCAAATAAGCATTCATCATAATTTATAATAAACCTAGTGTATATCACAATGGTTGTTTATATCAATTGTTGTTATATATTATGGGTTAATAATATCACAACGGTTATTTAAAGTAACCTTTGTGATAGGTAGCGCGCTACATAATTTATAATCACGGTAGCACACTTCATATATATATATATATATATATATATATATATATATATATATATATATATATATATATATATATATATATATATATATATATATATATATATATATATATATATATATATATATATATATATATATATATATATATATATATATATATATATATATATATATATATATATATATATATATATATATATATATATATATATATATATATATATATATATATATATATATATATATATATATATATATATATATATATATATATATATATATATATATATATATATATATATATATATATATATATATATATATATATATATATATATATATATATATATATATATATATATATATATATATATATATATATATATATATATATATATATATATATATATATATATATATATATATATATATATATATATATATATATATATATATATATATATATATATATACCACATACTTCACAGTGGTTGGTCAGATGTATATATAACTACCACATACCTCACAGCAGTTGATCAGATGTGTTGATACTGATACTACTTTAGCAACTGTTATGAGAGGAATTTTCTGTAGTAGTGAATAAATTTTTTTAAAAATAATCATAATAATAGTAATAATAATCTTTTGAAAGAGTTATTTAAATTTTGAAAACGAAACAAAAGAATATTATATTTGTCTGTTAAATTTTGAGGGGCGACATAATTTATGAAATTAAAAGTATTATAAAAGGACATTTATAAATAATAATGAGTTATGGCATTATTTCTACCCAACGAGAGTGACCACTCTAATCCTCAGACAACCCTGCAAATCCACAATGGACTACGGGGGCGATAATTTATTATACATAAGAAGTTGCGACTTTCTTCAATATGATAACTTCAGCTTCAATAACGGTTATCTATATATATTTTTCCAACAAAATTTGACTTTATATAAATATATAAAATATGTAACCATTAGAAAATAAATAATGTTTTCAATTAGTAAATATATAATATTAAAAAATGAAACAGGATAATTCTTCAAAATTTTAATGCATAATCCTCCATCCTCCTAAATTATGTTAGTTTTCCAATTTTACATAATTAAACATATATAGTTAATATATAGAACAGAGATGTTATGAAAATGCTATTTATTAATAATATAAAAAAGTAAAATAAAAGAGTAGGGAAATTAGATTAATAATTAAAAAAGAAATAAAATGAAATTAATGGTTAGTTGATATATATTGTTGTCTAATATGATTCGTGTACATACCGAGCCTAACATATTTTGAAATCTGAGATAAATTTAAAATTTAAAATTTTTATTAATATAATAATAATAATAATAATAATATTTAATATATTTTAATTTAAGCTTTTTGAAAATATAAACTCACTTATTAAATTGTTTTTTTAATAGGCAAAAATCTATTAAAAAGGAGTATAGGGGTACTCCACCACCCTCAACACTTGCAAGGAAAATTCCTACCTCCTAAAATAGACGAGGGGGAAGTATTCCAAGTGTAAAAATTACAATCAACTTATAACTTACAAAAAGTTATTAATCAAGACTACAACCTGAAGCAATTATCCACTATTAAAAAATTTGTTTTTAATGACCGAATTAATGACTGAAAATTTTTAGTCATTATAGTCACCAAATTAGACATCATGTTAATAAAATTTTAAAAGTCACCAAATCGGTCACTAAATAAAATTAACCACTAAATTAGTTACTGAAATTTTGTGACCATAATTTTTAGTCTTAAATAAACGTTTGTATAAAAAATTAATTTATAAAAAACTATAGCGACCAAAATTTCGGTAACAAATAATTTTTTTTATTAAGTTACTACCTCCAATTTTTTATTTTTTTTAGAAAAAACATTTTAATTCTTTTCAATTTTAATTTTAAGTGAAAGTTTCATATTTTTTTAATCATTTTAAGAAATAAAAGATATATTTATATAAATAACTCGTCTATACAAATTTATTAATTAAAAAAATGTAATTTTAATGATAATTAGTTTAATAAATTTTTAAATAATGTTTAAAATTTTTATTTCGTTTTTAATATATACAATTTTAAAGAAAAATATACATCTAACATGAAATAGCCTAGTGGTCATGTTTAAACTTCTCAAACATATGACATTAATTTGATTGGTTTGATTCTTGAATGTAGCAAAAGTTTTAATTTTATTTTAATTTTTTTAATTAATTAAAAATGGTCGCTAAAATCGGTCACTAATTCGGTCGCTATAGGTTAGCGATTAGCACTTTTCCAATTGAAATTTAGTACTCGTTTTATTGGTCGCTAAATGTTATAGTGACCGATTTTTATGCTTTTTTGGTCTCTAATTCGGCCACTAAACGCGATGTTTTTAGTAGTGATCAAAGTTGAGGACTCCACCCTTAAAAATGATGGCATTTCGCATTAACCAAATTGCCCAATTTGATGCAGCCAAACCGCAATAACAATTATCCTTCTCTGCTTGCTTTTCACCTTCTCAAAGTTGGAGAAGAAGCTTAATAGACCTGTCACTTAAATCTTCAACTCACTATCCAACCAATCAGTTTTATTTAATATTTTATCTTCAATTGATAATAAAATTAATCTATCTACTCATCTCATCCTTTTGGAAAACATATAAGAGAAAAAATATTGTTAAATTTAAGAAGAAAAAAAATATTAAGCCTTCTATTACGTAAGAAGACTTAATAATTTTTTTATCTACAAACAAAATTTTTAAATTAATCAATTCCATCATATACTTTTTAAATAATACACTTTTTAAATAGATATTATTATTTAATTGTTGCATAAAATAAGTTAAAAAATTATTGTTGTTTTGTTAAAGAGTCAACTAACTAAATTTAGATATAAAAATTAAGGCTCTAGGCAATAGCTTTGATGGCCTATCCTTAAGGTTGACCCTGATTTAAGGTATCAAATACTGGTTAGTAGTGGCTATGACGATAATATTCTTAGTCATTTCATCCTTTCAAGTCTTACATTTAAGGGATCGTGTATATTTCAGATATTACAACTCGATTATTGGCGGGATAAAAAAGAAATATGAAATCAAATTTAAATAAAGGGGCAAATAAACTTTATAAACCTTTTAGAGCTGAGGTACTCCAGACATACATTTACGAGAATTAACTGTCGTGACATCATTATGCCTTCTGGAACCTATAATGAAAAATTATGTGTTTATGACCATTGATTAATCTACGGACGTCTTTGTCTCCTTTACCTCATATGGGGTGAATGGATCACTATTATGACTAGTGTTAAAAATGAGTCGAGTCGAATCAAATTTGCTTCAACTTGATTCAATTTGTTAAGAATTGGTTCAACTCAAATCTCGTTTCGAATTCGACATAGACTTTTTTAAGCTCAAACTCGATTTGTTATAAGTTCACGAACAATTCAATTGAACTCGTTAAGTTTAGCTCGTTTGTTTCACAAACTTAACAGACATTTTATAAAGTCTATTTTTTTTATATTTGATATTTTAAATTAATATTTTAAAAAAAGAAAATATGAAAATAAAATAAAAATTATAAGATTAGTAAATATTGCATATTTAAATACTTGAATATAAAATGATTAAAATAAATTTGAAATATAATATAAAATATATATTCTAAAATTTTTTAAAGAGCATCATTTTCTTAAATATAGTTTATATAGATTTAAGATATATGTTTTTTTAATTTAAAAATATTTTTATATGAAGTATAATTTTCTCGTGTGTGTGTGTGTGTGTGTGTGTGTGTGTGTGTGTGTGTGTGTGTGTGTGTGTGTGTGTGTGTGTGTGTGTGTGTGTGTGTGTGTGTGTGTGTGTGTGTGTGTGTGTGTGTGTGTGTGTGTGTGTGTGTGTGTGTGTGTGTGTGTGTGTGTGTGTGTGTGTGTGTGTGTGTGTGTGTGTGTGTGTGTGTGTGTGTGTGTGTGTGTGTGTGTGTGTGTGTGTGTGTGTGTGTGTGTGTGTGTGTGTGTGTGTGTGTGTGTGTGTGTGTGTGTGTGTGTGTGTGTGTGTGTGTGTGTGTGTGTGTGTGTGTGTGTGTGTGTGTGTGTGTGTGTGTGTGTGTGTGTGTGTGTGTGTGTGTGTGTGTGTGTGTGTGTGTGTGTGTGTGTGTGTGTGTGTGTGTGTGTGTGTGTGTGTGTGTGTGTGTGTGTGTGTGTGTGTGTGTGTGTGTGTGTGTGTGTGTGTGTGTGTGTGTGTGTGTGTGTGTGTGTGTGTGTGTGTGTGTGTGTGTGTGTGTGTGTGTGTGTGTGTGTGTGTGTGTGTGTGTGTGTGTGTGTGTGTGTGTGTGTGTGTGTGTGTGTGTGTGTGTGTGTGTGTGTGTGTGTGTGTGTGTGTGTGTGTGTGTGTGTGTGTGTGTGTGTGTGTGGGGGGGGGGGGGGGGTGCGTGTGCGTGTGTGTGTGTGTGTGGGGGGGGGGGGGGGGGGGCGTGTGCGCGCGTGTGTGTGTGTGATTTTTAAACCTACTAAAATGATGAGTCATGAGGGGTGACCCCATTGAATCAAGATCTCCCAAACAAGTGAAATAAACTTCATCTCTTCATCTAAAATTTTAAGTCATTAGATTTTTATATTAAGTCATTAGATTTTTTAGTTATCTTATTTATATATGGCTCAATCTCCACTTCTAGATCATGTAACTCACACTTATATCACAATACTAAAATTTATCATAGATATCGAGACTTTAGACTTTGTCAAAAACAATTGGGTTGAAAATTTGAGTTTTATGGTCAAGTAATATGTTAATAGCGCCAATAATTAAAGAGGACAAATATTGTAACCACCTTATAAAATTGTGTAAATAAGAATAGAGTCAATAAATTACGCTGAGAAAATGAAGACAATAAACATTTTGCAAAATAGAGGAAATAACACTATTCCATAAATACTTTTTTTAATAAATAATGATATAACTCAAGAGAGCACAAAGGGTATTCAACCCTTACAAAAAACTACAAGGAAGATTCACTTCCGGTCGACACAATTAATCGGAGATACAAATCATTCATAAAATTAAGAGTCATAAACCTATAAATATTTTAATGGGATAGCATTTCTCTATATCAAAGAGGGTTAGTGTAGTTTGTAATAAAAGTAAGAGCCAGAAACCTATTGGCTTTGTCTAAGCAACAAGCATTGTGAAAATGAAACAACATTTTATTAGGTATTTGGATATTGCAAACATTGAGAACATATCTAAGAATATCATGTTAGAGTGTTCCAAATCTACAATGCCATATTTCGCATATATACTAAAGGAATTGTGAGGAATGCTAGTTGTATTGATATTACAAGTGAATTACATAGTATGACAAGAATTGAAAGTACAACTAGACTAAGTTGTGGAAGGATTACTCGAGACGCCTAGAGCTTGAGGTGAAGTAAGGGCTAGACTGTCAACAAATATCAAGTGAATTACATAGTATGACAAGAATTGAAAGTACAACTAGACTAAGTTGTGGAAGGATGACTCGAGACGCTTAGAGCTTAAGGTGAAGTAGGGGCTAGACTGTCAACAAATATCAAGTGAATTACATAGTATGACAAGAATTGAAAGTACAACTAGACTAAGTTGTGGAAGGATGACTCGAGACGCTTAGAGCTTAGGGTGAAGTAGGGGCTAGACTGTCAAATTTGTTGAGTTTATTCCTCCCAAGAAAGCCTATAAAATCCTAGAAAAATTTAGGAAATTAACAAAATAGGTGTTAGCATGAAACTCAAAGAAAACTAAGTTATCATTGGCAAATTAATCGACACTAACTAGGTTTTTGATAATATAAGGCACAAGTAAAAGTTTGTTTAGTTTTAGGGAGATGTTAGGGTATGTTGGGACAAAAACTTAAGCAAAAAGGAAAAAAGAAGAACAAAATCACAACACAAAAACATAACACAGAAACTAAAAAATTGAAGAAAGAATCACGACCGTTGTCAATAGAGAACCAGAGAATAACACTATGTGAAAGTATTACAACACATAATATACCCTGAACTAACTCAGGTTTCAAATACACTCATACCCTTCAAAAGAAATATTTAACTACATCTCACAACACTCGGATAAAAAACTTCAAATATATCATATATATATATATATATATATATATATATATATATATATATATATATATATATATATATATATATATATATATATATATATATATATATATATATATATATATATATATATATATATATATATATATATATATATATATATATATATATATATATATATATATATATATATATATATATATATATATATATATATATATATATATATATATATATATATATATATATATATATATATATATATATATATATATATATATATATATATATATATATAGCCTTTTACACTTTCTTCATTCATAAAACTAAGCGATGCGAGACTTCTTCTACATTTATATTTTCAACCAACCCTAATAATCTCCACCTTGATATTACATTAACTTTCATTATCTTCACCGACAATCATATTCCACCATAAAGAGTATCAACATGTATATTTTTAACAAATCTTACCAACCCCCTTGATTGAAAGTAATACATCAACTTTCATTGTAATCTCCGACAATCATACTCTACCATAATAAGTATAGTCATTTGAAGCTACACTCCAAAAAATTTCACATTGTATTCACAGACAATTATAGTTTTAAAAATTATCATACTCTCTCATGAATAATATATTTCACTTGAAGATAAATCACTTCAAGAATTTCACATTGTCATCACTGAATATCATATATGTGAGTGCATTATACTCATATATATGTTTTGAATGATGTTAAAACTAGGTAACTTAGTACCTTGTGTATATTGGACCTTATTGTCTATGTCTAGATGTGCATCATCATAATAGAACATTTAAAATTAGATTAAATACGCCATTACATGCACACAAAAAAAAGATTTTTCATGAAAAACTAGTCAATGGTTTGATACACACTTGGTATGTATCTATACATATTGAGTAGCTTTTATAAGGAAAAAGTTCTAACCTTAATGTATCAATACATAAGTCTTTTGGGTCGATACATCATGTGAATGAGTCGACTCATTCACATTTGAAGTCGACTCCATCTGAAGGGATTTTCAACTTAACAATCCTTGCCCTTAATTTATCAATACATTAATAGTGTGGGTCGATACACCAGGCTAATGAGTTGACTCCCCCGTGTTTGGAATCGACTCCTTCTAAAGAGTTTTTTAAATGAAAGTTCACTGTCCTTAATGTATCGACTCCATTGTGCTATGTATCGAATCCTTAGTCTTATGTATTGACTTATTCATATTTGAAGTCAATACATTCTGCGCTATTTTTCAAAATTTTGTATATTCGCTAAAAATCTGTTTTGCTTGTTATTTTTCTAAACACATACACACATATAAATATGTATTCATGCATCATTTCTAAACATTGAAACCAAGAACACACTTAGAACTTTCTCACCATCTTAAACATTTCTTTGCATACATTCCACAACTACACATAATCATTTTTTTCAAGTGTTATCAAGATAAGATTGATAAGTTCAAGTTTAGGTTGTTGTAATAAAATTGGGTTGAGTTTTTGTTTCGGGGTTTGATTGATAAAACCTTTATGGATTTTCCTCAAAGATCAAGGATTGATTTTTTTTTTTTTTGGGGGGGGGGGGGGGGGGGAGGGAGGGGTTGCACAAGTCTTTGCAATTTGGATTCAGTAGAGTGAAAGTTTTAAGGAATGAGGGTTTTAGGAGTAACAGTAACTGGAGGATCAATTGAAAAACTTAGGTCAATATTTTGCAATTTGAATTCAACCGAGTGAAAGCTTTGAAGAACAGAGATTCAGTCAAAGGAGTAGCAGTAACCGGAACATCAATTGGAAGACTTGTCTGACTTGATCTAGCTAAGATCAAGGGAAGAGAAGTAGCTAGTATCAACATCAAACATATGGTTTGTGGGTTTGAATTGCTAGTACTTCTCTTGTAAACTACTATTGTAAAGGTTTATTACAATATCGCAATTCTATTTTGAGTGTAGGACAGACGTACCCATATTGAGGACAATTGAGGAACTTCCTAAATAAATCTTGGTGTTCTCTCTCTCTCTTTCTCTCTCTCTCTCTCTCTCTCTCTCTCTCTCTCTCTCTCTCTCACACACACACACACACACACACACACACACACACACATACACACACACACACACACACACGCGCGCGCGCGCGCTCACTCACTCACTCTCTTTACAATTGATAAAACACTTAGTAAGTAATTTGATTTGCTGAAAATTCTGGTTGTGTTGAAGTATCTTAAACTGTTTTTGTAAACCATTGCAATCTCAACAATTGCAATTAATTTGTTATACTTTCAACAAAAAGAGAATTAATCTTG
Source organism: Lathyrus sativus (assembly GCA_963859935.3). Classification (NCBI taxonomy): domain Eukaryota; kingdom Viridiplantae; phylum Streptophyta; class Magnoliopsida; order Fabales; family Fabaceae; genus Lathyrus; species Lathyrus sativus. Next base: position 602,437,595 of record OZ012738.1, read on the forward strand.
GTGTGTACCAAACCAAGTGTTTAATAAATTGACTGCACACTAAGTGTTCGATAAATTTCTTGAGTCAAGTTTATTTTTTATTTCATTGGAAATCGTTTATCGTTGTGTGATTTAATTCAAACATGTCGTATAAAACCTATTGGTTTATTTTTCTGATCTTTAGCATATGTTTATTATGATTTATATGCATATTTGATTCTTTCAATAACGGTTCGGATAGACGAGTGTCGATCTAGATTTGCTTCTGCTTGCCATAGAAAATATTTTCAAACATAATTTTTATTAAGAAACTTTTTATTGGCGATGTATTTAACCCCCATTCTAGATTGTTGCCCTCGTCTAACAATATAATGTATCTTGAAGAATAAATTTCATTTGAAGTTAAACCACTCCAAGAATTTCACATGTCCAAAACTAAGTTGAAAACTTATGGTGCAATTTTCTTGTTGCCAGTAAACTCTTTAACCACCGACATAAATGTGCATCTTGTGTAGACTTGATTGTATCAACACATATTTGACTTGAATTTTTCACAAATAAAAAAAAACTTGCATCAATTTTCTCTAGCCCAAACTGCACAAAGGAATTTGTGACTACAACTCAACAACTCTTTCACAACATTATCTTTCTTTTCTGATGTGGAAGATTAGACAAAACTTCAATCACAGAGTATACCAAGAACACTTATCACCGGATCGAACCAAAAACTCTGATACCAATTGTTGGGAGTCTGGGAGAGTCGGAAGTACCAATGAGACTAATGCTCTTGGACCACAAGAGGTGGAGACGTCACATCTCAACCCAAAATGTTAAGCTGTTAGGCGAATGCGTCTTCTCTGTTTTAAATCCAACATTCCACCCATTCAAAGGCAATGTGAGACTGTAGTCACTCACACTTACACCTAACATTCTCCTCCACAAGTGTGAGTCCACCACATCCTATAACAAAATTCAACATCAGTCCAACTCTCGTTCTCCCACCAAGCCGAACCACAACTCTAATACCAATGATGGAGAGTCTGAAAAAGTCGGAAGCACTTAGTAAAACTAATGCTCCAGAACCACAAAAAAGTGAGATGCCATATCTCAACCAAAAATGTTAAGGTTTTATCATTCAATCTAGAATTAAATCTTCAACAAGGTTAAAAATTTTGAGAACTAATTCAAATAAATTTAACTTAAAAATAAATCTATATCAAATTACATCCATTCATAACAACTTAAGCTCCAGTTTTATATTTGCTAAGTTCATGATTTGCAAAACCTATTCATACCAAACCAACATATTTCCACACTATCAAAAATGATTATAATCTATATGGAGTATCGCACACATTTAACACAAGTATTGGTATTTCTTCAGTGCGCATATTGTTATATTTACATATTGTTTAGTAAATGTTGCTGTCATTTGGGTGGTAAAAAGTAAGCTAGTGAAGTCTTTAATTTTCTTCAAACAACTTTTTCTCATAGCTTTTGTTTCCAAGTGCTAAACAAATCAATCATAAAACCTCAAAACAGTAACATCAAATACGAAAGATGAAACCCTAAGTACACCACTAAGTTTGCTACATACATACACCATGATTTTTGCCTTTATCGTTTTTTTTTTCTTTCTATTTTTATAAAATAGACTTTAAGGCCTAGTTATAGCTAGAATTTCTTTAAATTCTCTATGAAATTTGTTTATTATATATTGGCGCGTCTAATATAGATTAAGTTCATTATTTTAATAAAATAATTTTTATTTTTATTTTAAATTTGCAAAAATGTTAATTTTTATTTATTTACTAAAGTAGTAAGACTCCATCTTTAAATCATATTAGACATGCCTTTGTAGAATCTCTACATGGGTAAAGTTTTTTAAGGTCCGGTGATTACGAATTTGTATATCTTATCTTATTTGTTTTATTAAGATTTTAGAGAGTCTTTATCCATTCTTTTCGACACTTGTAATACAAGTAGTTTCTCTTTAGTATAATGTATTTAGATGGTTAGATTGAAGTTGGTGTTTTTTCTCGTAATCTTATTTCAACTTTAAAGGTGTACTCTTGAAATTATGTATGATTTATCTTTGGTCCAACATTATGTAGAGTGGACCTTTTGAAAATTTCAAAACGAGTTTATCCTTTCAATTGACAACAAACTTGGTTGCCTCCACTTTTAATAAGGTTGTGGGAATGATTTGCGTACTCGATTTTGACATTACGTGTGAAAAGCATTAACTTCAATGTGTGTGTCTTTCGGGAATTGTTTCTTATCTCAAATAAAAAATGTCGGGTGATGGGTATAACGGGGTCTTGGATGGAGAAATTTTGGGTTTGAGATTTTAGGAGAAGGCATAGTCTATTTGTTTGAGAGGAAAAGCTTATGGATGTTTTGGTCAGATCCCTCGCGGGATGGGTTAAACTAAATTAGGAGGAATTATGAGTTTGGAATCTTAATTCCATTAGAGGTTTTTAGTGAAGTCCGTTTATGATCGTCTCTATACCTTTGTGAAGATGATGATAGTAGGACATATAAGGTGATCTGTGAGTTATCTAGGCTCTATAAGAGTTGGGAGCATTCTAAAGTCGTTGTTGTCTTCTAGAAGTTAATGCAAGTTAGGTTGCCCACTAGGAGAAACCTCATGCATCGAATTTTATCAGTTGGTAATGTAACAGCCCAAATTTCATTAAATAATTAATTGTAGTAATTAATTGATTTAGTGAGATTTTATGTTAATTCTGGAATTAATTTTATTAATTGGAATTAATAGAGAATTGAAAGGAAATTGGGAGGCAAGAAAATAAAAGGAATATATAAGTGAGGAAGAAAAGAAAAGAAAGTTAGAAACATTTGGAAAGAAAGAGGAAAGAAAGAAGAAAGAAGAGAAAGAGAGGAGAAGAAGAGGAAAGTGGAAATCATCAAGAACCAACATCAAAGCTCCGATTAATCGAGGTAAGGGTGAGAAATGTTTCTATTTGATCATTGCATGATGTTATGTATGTTGGGTTGGGGTTTTGGTAGAGTTTTCATCACTTTCCAATTAGGGCAAATGTTGGATTAATCGGTAGATTGATGATTTAATCGGTTGAAACTGAGCAATAATGCCGTAGAATACTCGGGTAACATGTATTCATGTTATTTGTACTGATTTGGATGTTTGAGGTTTGGTTGATGATGGATTGATGAAGGAGAGGCAGAATAGGGTTCTATTCTGCGCAGGTTCGCTGGCTCTCGCCAGGCGAGCGAAGGCGAAGCTTCGCCAGGGGAAGCCTAGCGAATGCTGGCGAGTAATTATGATTAAGTCCCAGTGGACTTCGCTGGCGAGTTCGCCAGGCGAAGTTGGATAGCGAAGGTTCGCCCAGCGAAGGTGCTGGCGAATGGTGGCGAATGAAGTCAGTAGCTACTGACTTGGGCTCGCTGGGAAGTCTCGCCAGGCGAAGCCTAGCGAGTGTTCGCTGAGAGAGTTCGCCAGGCGAAGGTTCACTGCGAGGGTTCGCCAGGCGAATGAAGGCGAATGTGACAACATTTTTCTTTTGCTGTGTTGCTCATGTGGTGATTGTTTGATTGATTCACATAGGTTAATACCTCTATGATATGATCTATTGTGATGATGTGTGCTGTGGGTAGCCTACGGGCGTGAATCCTAGTTGATGTGCGATGCGTGTTAATTGTGATAAATAGAAATACATGTGAATACAATGATGAATGTATGTGTATTGTCTAATGAACTTGCGAATGCTTAATGGGTATACAATTATGTGATGAGTATGCATGAGAACATTGTGGATATGTGTGCATGACTTATAATTGTATAAATGGTATTGTGATGTGAATACCTTGATTGTGTGATATATGTTGTATGTGCAATCATTGTGTAATTCTTGAAGAGATGAATTATGTAAATGCATGAGATTAAGATGTCGGTCTTAAGTGCATTTGTTGTGGTTGATTGTACATGCATCATTTAGTCAAGAGGCAATGTCTGTTAGTTTCGTGGAAACTAGTGGCTTGTCCCAAACCTAGAAGTGTGGGTTTGAAGGCTTAGAGGACGGGCCTTTGTGGTTATCGGTTTAGAAGTGTGGACCCGGTTTAATGTAAAAACCGAAAAAAGATAACGGGTTATCGGTCTAGAAGTGTGGACCCCGTTTAATGTAAAAACCGAAAAAAGATAACGAGAGTCGGTACCGCATTGCATGAGTTGCATTGAGTTGTTGAGTCACATTAATATATGATATATGCATGAAGAGATACTTATGTGTGAATGATGAGATTGTGAAATTGTGAGAGTATGCATGATGTGGAAATGCTTTACAAATATTCGTGTTGTCATTATATGTGTGGCAAATATATATGACTAAGAAATTGAATTGTGGTGAGAAATACGGAGTGGAACTTGTATTGATTACCTATATATATAATCTTATGCTTTGATTATTATGGTTATATTTCTCACCCTTCTGCTGTTTTATAATGCTCTACGAGGCATTGCAGATTAGGATGCTGGAGTCCTTTTGTGAAGTTAGTCTTCATTCTTTTGAGTCGGCTGCTCTGATATGTAACACCGGGTAGTTAGACTAGTATAGTCATTCTTTTGTGATACATTGCGATGTATCAGTTGATGTGATTGTGTAATCTAACTGATATGATGTATTAATTTGGATTAACTTGTGTGTACGTGGATTAATATTTTGAAAACGATTAAATGATTTGATCTTCCGCTTAATTTTGAAAATGTTACATATCTTATGGAGAAAAATGTGAAAGTGTTTTATTGGTGAAATTGTGGCATTCGTCTTTTATACCTTATTATAAAACCTTTTTACTCTGATAATTTGTATGTGCTCAATTGTTTTATATGCATTTATTTGGGGTATAGAAGGGGGTGTTACAATAGTGGTATCAGAGCAGGTCGGTCCGTCCGGCCAAGTTGTTAGAGTGTTTTTTTTCCTGTGTGTTATTGATATGCGTGTGTTGCATTATCAATATTGGTTGTTCTTACGTGGTTCTGTTGTGGGAATTAGTAAGATGGTTGCAGGAAGGAACGACGAAGCGATTGCGGAGGCATTGACGAGATTGGCGGGGGCAATTGGGCAGAATCCTCCGGCCAATGTGAATGTGAGGAATCATGCTGATGATGGATTCCGTGCTTTGGGGAAATTCCAAAAGAATAACCCTCCGGTCTTCAAGGGAACTCATGAACCGGACAAGGCACAAATTTGGTTGAAAGCTGTGGAAAAGATTTCTCGAGTTATGAATTGCTCGGATGCACAGAAGGTGCAGTTTGGGACTCATATGCTCGAAGAAGAAGCTGAAGATTGGTGGGGTAATACTCGCCAAAGATTTGAGGAAGATGATATTGTGATTACGTGGGATTTGTTTAGAGAAACCTTTCTGGAGAAGTATTTTCCAGAGGATGTGCGGGGGAAGAAAGAGATCGAATTTCTTGAGTTGAAGCAAGGTAATTCGACGGTTGCTGAGTATGCGGCGAAATTTGAGGAGTTGATCAAATTTTGTCCTCATTAAAATACTGGTAATACTGAGAGGTCTAAGTGCCTCAAGTTTGTGAACGGTTTGAGACCCGAGATTAGACAAGCTATTGGATATCAGGAAATCAGGCGGTTTTCTGAGTTGGTTAACAAGAGCAGAATTTATGACGAAGACAGTAGGGCTAGGTCTAGCCACTACAAGAGCCTAAGTGATAAGAAAGGAAAAGGATAATTCAGAGGAAAACCTTACGTAACTCCTGCCGATAAGGGGAAACAAAAGGTTGGTTTTGGCAAGAAGCCAAGTGGGGGAGTTTCTACCCCGGTTAGGTGTTACACTTGTGGTGAAGCGGGGCATCGTGCTCCGGAGTGCAAAAGTGTTGAACATAAGTGTTTTAAGTGTGGCAAGCCAGGCCACAAGGCTCTAGAGTGTAGAAGCGGTGCGGGTGTTACTTGCTATAACTGTGGTGAGCGAGGGCACATCAGTACCAAGTGCGATAAGCCGAAGAAGAATCAAGGGAGCGGGAAAGTGTTCGCTCTATCTGGATCTGAGACTGCTAGCGACGATCGATTGATCCGAGGTACGTGCTTCATTAATGGTACACCTTTGATCGCTATAATTGATATCGGAGCTACGCATTCTTTTATTTCTTTGGATTGTGTTAGAAGGTTGAATCTTGAGTTGTCTGTGATTGGTGGCGGTATGGTTATTGATACTCCTGCTATGGGTTCGGTAACTACACCGTATGTTTGCTTGAATTGCCCGTTGAGTATTTTCGGTAGAGATTTTGGGATTGATTTAGTGTGTATTCATTTAGATCAACTGGATGTCATTCTTGGAATGAATTGGTTAAAATTCAATCGTGTGTATATTAACTGTTTTGACAAAACGGTTATTTTTCCCGACTCAGATGTTGAAAGGGAATTGTTTATGACGAGGAAACAAGTGAAGGAATCGGTACAAGATGGGGCTAAGGTATTTATGCTTATGGCAACTTTGAGGGCTAGTGAAAGTGAAGAGATTGATGCTTTGCCGATTGTTAGAGATTTTCCGGAAGTATTCCCTGAAGAGATAAAGGATTTACCGCCGGAGCGAGAAATGGAGTTTTTGATAGATTTGATTCCTGGAACTAGTCCGATATCGATGGCTCCATATCGTATGTCGGCCTCGGAGTTAAAAGAGTTGAAGAGTCAACTTGAGGATTTGCTTGAAAAGAGGTTTATTTGTCCGAGCGTGTCACCGTGGGGTGCACCGGTGTTGTTGGTTAAGAAGAAAGAGGGTTCTATGAGGCTCTGTGTGGATTACAGACAGTTGAACAAGGTGACTATTAAGAATAAGTATCCACTTCCAAGGATTGATGATCTGATGGATCAGTTGGTTGGTGCAAGCGTGTTCAGCAATATTGATTTGAGATCTGGGTATCATCAGATCCGTGTGAAAGCTGAGGATATTCAGAAGACGGCCTTTCGGACGAGGTATGGACACTATGAGTATTCCGTGATGCCATTTGGTGTGACTAATGCACCAGGTGTATTTATGGAGTACATGAATAGGATTTTCCATCCTTATTTGGATAAGTTTGTGGTGGTGTTTATCGACGACATCTTGGTTTATTCGAAGAGCGAAGGAGAGCATGCCGAGCATCTGAAGATTGTGTTATCTGTGCTGAGAGAGAAGCAGTTGTTCGCGAAGCTTTCTAAGTGTGAATTTTGGTTGAAGGAAGTTAGTTTCCTTGGTCATGTGATTTCTAGTAGTGGTATTGCGGTCGATCCGTCGAAGGTTGAAGCGGTGTCGCAATGGGAGACTCCGAAGTCAGTTTTTGAGATCAGAAGTTTTCTTGGTTTAGCCGGTTATTATCGGAAGTTTATTGAAGGATTTGCTAAGTTATCGTTGTCGTTGACACAGTTGACCAGGAAAGGTCAAGCCTTTGTTTGGGACGCCAAGTGTGAAGCGAGTTTTCAAGAACTTAAGCGAAGGTTGACGACAGCTCCTGTTTTGATTCTGCCAAATCCAGAAGAACCATTCGTTGTGTATTGTGATGCTTCTTTGATGGGTTTAGGAGGTGTGTTGATGCAGAATAACCAAGTTGTAGCTTATGCTTCAAGGCAAATCAAAGTGCATGAGAGGAATTATCCGACGCATGACTTAGAGTTGGCCGCCGTTGTGTTCATGTTGAAACTCTGGAGGCATTATTTATTTGGCGCAAGATTTGAAGTGTTTAGTGACCACAAGAGTTTGAGATATCTTTTTGATCAAAAGGAATTGAATGCGAGACAAAGAAGATGGCTTTAACTTTTGAAGGATTTTGATTTTGGCTTGAACTACCATCCGGGTAAAGCGAATGTAGTAGCAGATGCATTGAGTCGGAAATCATTGCATATGTCGGCGTTGATGGTGAAAGAGTTAGAATTGGTCGAGCAATTTCGAGATTTGAGTTTGGTATGTGAGAGAACTTCTTTTGGATTTAAGTTGGGTATGTTAAAGCTTACAAGTGGTATTTTGGATGAAATTCGAGAAGGACAGAAATCGGATTTGAGCTTAGCTGATCGGTTGACTTTAATCAACCAAGGCCAAGGTGGTGATTTTCGGATTAATGAGAATGGTATTATGAGATGTCGGGATCGAGTTTGTGTTCTGAACATGGTTGAGCTTAAGAAGAGCATCCTTGAGGAAGGACATCGTAGCGGATTGAGTATTCATCCGGGTGCTACTAAGATGTATCAGGATTTGAGGAAAGTATTTTGGTGGCCTAGTATGAAGAAGGATATCGCGGAATTTGTATATTCTTGTTTGACTTGCCAGAAGTCAAAGATTGAGCATCAGAAGCCATCGGGTTTGATGAAGCCGTTGTTTATTCCTGAGTGGAAATGGGATAGTATCTCCATGGATTTTGTATCGGGTTTGCCGAGGACGCCGAGTAATTTTGAGGCTATTTGGGTTATCGTGGATAGGTTGACTAAATCTGCTCACTTTATCCCTATGCGTATGGATTACCCTTTGGAGAAGTTGGCTAAGTTGTATATTGAGAGGATTGTGTGTCTGCATGATATTCCGTTAAGTATTGTTTCGGATAGAGATCCGCGGTTTACTTCGAGATTCTGGGAGAGCCTGCAGAGTGTTTTGGGTGCTAAGTTGCGTTTGAGTTTAGCGTATCATCCTCAGACTGATGGTCAAACGGAGAGGACGATTCAGTCGCTTGAAGATCTTTTGAGAGCTTGTGTATTGGCAAAAGGAGGAGCTTGGGATAACTACTTGCCTTTGATTGAGTTTACCTACAACAACAGTTTCCATTCGAGTATTGGTATGGCACCATTTGAGGCGTTGTATGGTAGGCGGTGTAGGACACCATTGTGTTGGTTCGAGTCCGGAGAGAGTTCTGTTGTTGGACCCGAGTTAGTTCAACAGACTACTGATAAGATCAAGATGATTCAAGAGAAGATGAGAATTACTCAGAGTCGTCAGAAGAGTTATTATGACAAGAGGAGGAAGGCACTTGAATTTCAAGAGGGAGATCATGTGTTTCTTCGAGTCACTCCGATGACAGGTGTTGGTAGGGCACTGAAGTCACGCAAGTTGTCGCCGCGTTTCATTGGTCCTTATCAGATTTTGCAAAGGATAGGAGAAGTGGCCTATCGTGTGGCTTTACCACCGTCGCTTGCTAATCTTCACGACGTATTCCATGTATCTCAGTTGAGGAAATACATTGCGGATCCGTCTCATGTAGTCCAAATAGATGATGTGCAGGTGAGAGATAACCTGACTGTTGAGACATCACCTATGCGGATTGAGGATCGGAAATTGAAACAGCTTCGAGGTAAAGAGATTGCTTTAGTGAAGGTCGCTTGGGGAGGACCGGCTGGTGGAAATGTTACTTGGGATCTTGAGAGTCGGATGAAAGAGTCTTATCCAGAGCTGTTTGAATCAGGTAACATTTTCGAGGACGAAAATTCATAAGTGGGGGAGGGTTGTAACAGCCCAAATTTCATTAAATAATTAATTGTAGTAATTAATTGATTTAGTGGGATTTTATGTTAATGCTAGAATTAATTTTATTAATTGGAATTAATAGAGAATTGAAAGGAAATTGGGAGGAAAGAAAATAAAAGGAATATATAAGTGAGGAAGAAAAGAAAAGAAAGTTAGAAACATTTGGAAAGAAAGAGGAAAGAAAGAAGAAAGAAGAGAAAGAGAGGAGAAGAAGAGGAAAGTGGAAATCATCAAGAACCAACATCAAAGCTCCGATTAATCGAGGTAAGGGTGAGAAATGTTTCTATTTGATCATTGCATGATGTTATGTATGTTGGGTTGGGGTTTTGGTAGAGTTTTCATCACTTTCCAATTAGGGCAAATGTTGGATTAATCGGTAGATTGATGATTTAATCGGTTGAAACTGAGCAATAATGCCGTAGAATAGTCGGGTAACATGTATTCATGTTATTTGTACTGATTTGGATGTTTGAGGTTTGGTTGATGATGGATTGATGAAGGAGAGGCAGAATAGGGTTCTGTTCTGCGCAGGTTCGCTGGCTCTCGCCAGGCGAGCGAAGGCGAAGCTTCGCCAGGCGAAGCCTAGCGAATGCTGGCGAGTAATTATGATTAAGTCCCAGTGGACTTCGCTGGCGAGTTCGCCAGGCGAAGTTGGATAGCGAAGGTTCGCCCAGCGAAGGTGCTGGCGAATGGTGGCGAATAAAGTCAGTAGCTACTGACTTGGGCTCGCTGGGAAGTCTCGCCAGGCGAAGCCTAGCGTGTGTTCGCTGAGAGAGTTCGCCAGGCGAAGGCCAGGCAAAGGTTCGCTGCGAGGGTTCGCCAGGCGAATGAAGGCGAATGTGACAGCATTTTTCTTTTGCTGTGTTGCTCATGTGGTGATTGTTTGATTGATTCACATAGGTTAATACCTCTATGATATGATCTATTGTGATGATGTGTGCTGTGGGTAGCCTACGGGCATGAATCCTAGTTGATGTGCGATGCGTGTTAATTGTGATAAATAGAAATACATGTGAATAAAATGATGAATGTATGTGTATTGTCTAATGAACTTGCGAATGCTTAATGGGTATACAATTATGTGATGAGTATGCATGAGAACATTGTGGATATGTGTGCATGACTTATAATTGTATAAATGGTATTGTGATGTGAATACCTTGATTGTGTGATATATGTTGTATGTGCAATCATTGTGTAATTCTTGAAGAGATGAATTATGTAAATGCATGAGATTAAGATGTCGGTCTTAAGTGCATTTGTTGTGGTTGATTGTACATGCATCATTTAGTCAAGAGGCAATGTCTGTTAGTTTCGTGGAAACTAGTGGCTTGTCCCAAACCTAGAAGTGTGGGTTTGAAGGCTTAGAGGACGGACCTTTGTGGTTATCGGTCTAGAAGTGTGGACCCGGTTTAATGTAAAAACCGAAAAAAGATAACGGGTTATCGGTCTAGAAGTGTGGACCCCGTTTAATGTAAAAACTGAAAAAAGATAACGAGAGTCGGTACCGCATTGCATGAGTTGCATTGAGTTGTTGAGTCACATTAATATATGATATATGCATGAAGAGATGCTTATGTGTGAATGATGAGATTGTGAAATTGTGAGAGTATGCATGATGTGAAAATGCTTTACAAATATTCGTGTTGTCATTATATGTGTGGCAAATATATATGACTAAGAAATTGAATTGTGGTGAGAAATACGGAGTGGAACTTGTATTGATTACCTATATATATATAATCTTATGCTTTGATTATTATGGTTATATTTCTCACCCTTCTGCTGTTTTATAATGCTCTACGAGGCATTGCAGATTAGGATGCTGGAGTCCTTTTGTGAAGTTAGTCTTCATTCTTTTGAGTCGGCTGCTCTGATATGTAACACCGGGTAGTTAGACTAGTATAGTCATTCTTTTGTGATACATTGCGATGTATCAGTTGATGTGATTGTGTAATCTAACTGATATGATGTATTAATTTGGATTAACTTGTGTGTACGTGGATTAATATTTTGAAAACGATTAAATGATTTGATCTTCCGCTTAATTTTGAAAATGTTACATATCTTATGGAGAAAAATGTGAAAGTGTTTTATTGGTGAAATTGTGGCATTCGTCTTTTATACCTTATTATAAAACCTTTTTACTCTGATAATTTGTATGTGCTCAATTGTTTTATATGCATTTATTTGGGGTATAGAAGGGGGTGTTACAGGTAATGGGGTGGGTTGTGCTCTGTGTTAGGGTCAGATGGTGTCGGTGAATCACTTGTTTTTTCTTTGAGTTGTTACATCGACCATTTGATATAGGATTTTTAGGTGAGTGTGTAGGCCTCTGTGTATCCTTCAGTCGATAGGGGTGGCAAAACAGGTTATTTGCCCCACACTGCCCCGTCGTAAGCCCGACAAAAAGGGGCGGGGCGAGAAATCCCGTCAAGTGAAACTAGGCTTAAAAATCTAGTCCACCCCGCCAAAGTGACAGATTGGCGGGCGACAGACTTGCCTATTTTATTTATTTATTTATTGACTTAATAGATTATTAGGCTTATTTTTACATTTTAATTAGATTTTTCTCTTATTTTTTAAAATAATTTTTTATAAAGCATCTTTTTAACAAATTTTATTTAAAAAAACATTGCATATATTCACAAATAAATGTATAAAATAGAACCATCAACTAGAGTTCCAAAACTATCGTTCAAGTATTAACCTTCAACCAACCAAAATAAATATTTTAAATGTTTGATAATTAGGCTAACAGGATGGCGGGCGAATCGACCACTTTTTTGGCGGGCTTAAGACGGGGCAGGTTTAAGGTAGGGCGGGATGAGTGAGTAGGCGGACACAATACCTCAACCGAACCTACCATTTTTTTGGGGTCTGCAGGCCAGCCTGGCGGATCACGACCCGTTTTGCCATCCTTATCAATAGATTTTTGAGGTGTTCCAGGGAGTTAGTAAGGGTTAAAATGTGACTTTAGATTTGATTTTGATCAGACAAACAGTGATCAGAACTCTCTAATACTTGCACAATAATGTTTTTTTGTCAGAAGAGTTTATTGGTTATTTATTAGAAGACTACTATTATTTGTCGTTCTTAAAAGTAGATTCACTCTCATTTAGGTTTCAATATCTCTTTCTCTCTTTATATATATATATATATATATATATATATATATATATATATATATATATATATATATATATATATATATATATATATATATATATATATATATATATATATATATATATATATATATATATATATATTATATTGGTATCATATATTTACAAGGTATAAGTTTCTACATTGGCATTGTGTATTAAATAAGCTGATTATTAGTATCTAAATGCATATTAAAATTAGAGATGAAAACTTGACACATCCTAATATAAAATTGGTTTTATTTCCATAATTAATTTGAACTTAAATAAATTTAAACAGTTTTTATTCAACTCCTTTGGTTCAAAAATAATTATAAAAAAAATTAATTTATTAAAAATCAGTTTTTTTTTAATAGAATATTAGTCTCTAAAATAATCCATTTAAAATTATTGTAGAAGACAAAAAAGAATTATGCATATATAGAAACATGAAGTATCAGAAATTATAAAGATATACATAACCAAAGAAAATGATCAAGTCACAAACGTTATTTATATTTTGTCAACTTAGACACATAGGCACTGTTGCATTGCCCATTTAGCTTCAGTCCCTTTCGATGTCTGGTGCAATAAATTCTCCATAACTCGCTTTGCTCATCACCCTCCTTCTGGTTTTCTTGATAATAGATGTTATCGATATCTTTTCATTATTTAATTTTAAGCTTTTTATCCCCACTGAGTTTTCTCTTTTGGATCACATCTCATGTCTATAAATGTACTTTTCATACTTGCTGGATGCTACCAATCCTATGTAGTTCCTGTCAACATGATTACTCTTTATTATATCTGAATTTTCATTAATTTTTAGTTGTTTTTTTTTATATAATTTGTTTCTCAAATAATTTTAGCAATATTTATAGTAGAATTGTCATCATGTAATACTTGAGGGCATTCAATTAAAGTTGGGTGATTGTCAATTTTTTATTGCATGATAAATTCTTGTAGTGCATGTTCTTTATTGGTTTTCAATTTGACACAAATTGATTATGAGGATTAGAGTGTGTTGTCAAATTTGAAAGTTTGTCGAGGTAGACTAACGTTTACGTCTAGGAAGAAACAATGTTCTTCAACTATATATAGTTCTCTAACTCTTCAAAAGAGAATTAAATATGTAGTTAAATTTTATGTCAATGAAGGAAAAATATATGCACTTATTATCTTAAATGAGTTGAAGTCCCACGTTAATTATAAAGGTAGAGATTTGAATATTTATAAATGTGAGAATATATGCATTACTATCTTAAAATTTTAGATAAATATATAGTATTTCTCTCACTTATGTATTTCTCATAATCTAGTGTTAGCACTCTTTATGATGATCCAACATAGATGTATAAATAAAAAGTAAAGAAAAAATAGATGATAAATTTGCAAATATATTTCGATTTTGACTCACTTTGTGCATTATGAAATGTACAAGTGAAGTATTTATAGGCTAAACTAATTAATCATATGGTCAAAAAATCTGACTTACAAAATTCATCTTGCTTGGGCTTTTTTTTATTCTTGTTAAAATGTGTATTTTAACCGGTTGTTTGGTGTATCTTGCACCCACGTATTTGAAATTCTCATTGTTAGTGTGTGAGACACTTTTAATGAAGAGAGAAAGAATGAGAGAGAGAATGAAAAATAAGAAAAATAAAGATTGTATTATTGACTATGATTATGATACAATATGCATGTATTTATATACAAAGTTACTTGTACACTAAGTAACAAACTAATATAACAAACCCTAACCCTAATTAACTTTGGGCTTGGGTAACACACAACTTGGATTATATTACTTATTTCAACATAACCCCCTATAATTCAAGTTGTCGAACATATGCTAATTATAGTCGATTTGAACTATTCTTAATTTCTTTCTCAAATTCAGGAATCTGTCAATATTCAATTATTTGGTGAAAATGTTGGTCAACTGTGCTTTACTTGAGCAATGTCTTACTTAAAGTTCACTTGATTTGCCTTCTCCCTTAAGAAGTGAAATCTAGCTTCAATGCGCTTACTCCTTCCATGCAAAACTGGATTCTTTGCAAGATTAATGGCTGACTTGTTGTCGATCTGCAACATCAGAGGCTTCATCACTTTAACCTCCATTTGTTCAAGCACATATCTGATCTAAATTTCTTGACATACAACATAGGATGCTGCTATATATTCATCCTCACACGACGACAATGCCACCACAAGTTGTTTTCTCGAGCTCCATGAGATTGGGGAACCAAATACTTGAAAGAAATAACCAGTTTTGCTTTTTTGATCTTCCTTATTTCCACATCAATCAACATCTGACTAGCAAGTAACCATAACTTCTTTTTTTTCAGAGTCTTGTCGAAATAGAATTCCATAGTTTATCGATTATTTTAAGTATCTCAAGATTCTTCTTTCAACCTTCATGTGTGACACCCTTAGTTCACTCATGTATCTGCTCACTAATCTGACAGAGAAACATATATCAGGTTGACTATTGCTCACATATCTCAAAGATCCAAAAATTTGTTTGAACAAAGTTGCATAGACTATGTCTTCCTCTTCATGCTTCTCCAACTTCAAATTTGGTTCGAATGATGAAGAGGCTGGAGTCAAATCATCTATCCTGAATCTCTTGAGTATCTCTTTGACATGCATTATTTGATGTAGTCACCATACCTTTCTTAGACATTTGAAATTCCGTGCTTAGGAAATGCAACAAGTTTCCCAGATCCAAAATTTCAAAGTCCCTTATCATCAGCTTTTTGAACTTCGAGAAGCTCTTCAAGCTATTTCTAGTTACTAACAAGTCATCGACATATAAGCAGATGATTGTTATTATTAGACGGTATACTTCGATATAGAAGTGGGTGAATAGATCACAAAATCTAAAATTTAAACTTTTAGCAAAAATGGTTTTAAAATTTTAATCTATATGTAGAGCTTATTTCGTATGATTAATCACAAAAAAAATCAAATTCTAATCTATATGTAGAGCTTATTTCCAATGATTAAAATGTGATAAAAAAAACCCAATCGAATTGATCAAACAACCAATGAGTTCAATAATTTTCAAAGAAAAAATTAAAAGAGAGAGAGAGAGAGAGAGAGAGAGAGAGAGAGAAGAATTTATTTAGGCAGTTCCCCAATCGGCCTCGTTATGAGTACGTTTGCCCTTAATTTGAAATCAAATTGAGATACTTGAAATTAACCTTACTTTACAAAAAGTGTATATACGAGAGATGAAGAACTCTAAGCCTACAATTCCTATTGTTTGTTGTTGATTCTACCACCTCCAAAACCCTTGATCAAAGATTTATCAAGTCACCAACAATGTTGTTTCAATTCACCAATTATTGCTACTTCCTTGAAAGGAACCACCTCGTCCCATGGCTTTCACAGGTTGAATTAATTCCAAGTGCACACTTGTTGAACCCAAGATTTACCAATATGATCCACCGTCTTACGCTACTCCCTTAAAATGAACTACCTTGTCCTAAGGATTTCACTCAATCAGATCAGACTTGTGTAATCTTGTCCAAAACCTTCAAATCCTCAACAATCTTGAAGAAAAACCCCAACTCGGTTTTCTTATTTGAAACCCTCAAAAAACTTAACTCAATATTCTCGGTACACCAACCTAATTGGATGTTATCAATCCTAATCTAGATGGTCACCAAATCAAAAAATAATTATGTGTACTTTGATTGTATGTATGCATAAAAGAGACATGGGTGTCAACCTAAGTGGCACATATGTTGACTTATGTTGAAGCAAAAGCTTCTATAGGTCAACCTAAACACGTATGTGTCGACCTATGCAGTGGTTTTCACACTAAAAACTCAAGTTTTGATGCATGGACCTTGCCTAAGTCATTTCCAAACATGTTTATATGAACCCTAATGCTAAGATGAATAATCCACATCTAGAATTTGGTTCATACCGTCTAATGTACAAAAACGCTAAAGTTGCTCCTAGTTTTAACAACATTCAAAACTTAACTAAACAGAAAGATGTACTCACATGCTCTCCCTTTTTGATGATGGAAAAACTTGAGAGTTTAGACGATGCGTGTCTTGATGCATGAATAGCTCCCCCTAAATGTGTGCATTTGTGCATTATATCCTTTATATCTTTCATATTCTTCTCCTTCTTTGACAACATCAAAAAGAGACAAGAAATTTATTAGTAGTATCACATAGATACTACACAAGCATAATAAACACGACAACATTCATATAGTTATTTAAGCCAAACACATAGTACAAATATTCAAACATATTATAAATATTGTTCATACATAACCAAAAGCAAATAACAAACTAAGAAAAATGAAAATGAATGAAGAATCCAAACAAGACTTAAGAGACAAAGCAAATCACGACTCAAGACCCAATGATGCACATCACAAGACTATAATCCTTTAAAATTTTCCACGACCTCTAGAAATTGGTCTTTCTCCTTTATACCATCCTTGTCTTTCATTTCGATAATGAGCGTTCATGAAATCACACATCTCATGGTAACACCGATCATAATAAATTGAATCTTCTTCTTGAGTCGTAATCATATGATTAATCATAATCATAACAACAACATGATTTTCATTCATGTTAGTTTTCAAAGACACTAGACTCTTTGTCACAAATGAAGCAAAGGCTTCAAAGTTGGAATCTTGAGTAGACATATGCTGCTGCATTAGACAAAACTGCTCCATTTGTGCATCTTGAAAAGTCTCTTGCCATTTACACTCCTCTGCATACCTCTCGTCTTGCTTCATTTGCATATTCTGAAGCATTGCCATGATAGAAGAGATATCAACATAACTAGTACTAAAACCAACACTATGATCAACTCCATGATAAGCATCTTACGTAGTAGTATCACCCTCATCAAAATCATGAGCATCCATAGGCTGCTCATCATCTATATGGTCTTCCTCTACATCATCACCAAAATTTGCAGGATCATCAAAGTTATAGATTTTCCTGCCATGCTTTCCTAAATGGAGATAGTAAGCCCAATGCTTGATATCTCAAAAATAGTTCATGTTCGTAAGAGTACGTTGTGAAAATTCTTGAGATGAGCCAGGAGATTTATAGATAAGATTTGACATACCAATTCCAAAATAGTTTAAAATCTTAGCAATCATCAACAGATAATAGAAAGATGTTCCCCGATTGCATGTCTTGACAGAGAACATGCGAGACACAAAGTAATGAGGCTAATTTATTTTGACTTAATGCAACAAAATATTCACCAAACTAATCTCCACAAAATAAATTCTCGAAAACCAACCATTCTACGAGTGTAAGATGTCAGACACAATCCATAATAGAATTTTTGGATCCATCTTCAATTGGCCAGTCGAAATAGGATCATAACATTTCTTTAGACGAGGAGCTTTTAGTATCTCATTCACATGAAGATCCCAATCAAAATTTACATGAGTGTGACCATCGGTTACCAAAGGGTCAACCTTATCATCCTCATCAGCATCACCCACATCAATACCAAATAAGGTTTTCCATAACTCGTTACTAAACTGATAGGTTTTATAACCTATTGAAAACTTGAAACAAGAGCCTTGATTGTCATGTAGCCCTGAGTAGAAAATACGAATAAGATCCTTATTGTAATCTTGAGCAAGGTGTAGGAAGTAGTCAATCTTTTAATTCTCCATAAACTTAACAACATCAGGTAAGTCCAAACAACCAACAGTATCAGGCTTCCACATAAATTGTTTCACTACAAGGAAGGTCTGATGCTTTATCTCAAAATATCTGGGATACTTATTGGAAACCAGAGTGAGAGGATTCTCATCAACAATTGTAGATGTAGTAGCCTTGTTTTTGCCTTTAGCATTACTCTTGGACTTTGAAGCCATGGAAAATATGGAAATAATGTGTGCACACCAAGTGTTTGATGAACGGTTTGAATGAAGATTAAGTGAGTATGAGAGGTTTTTGAATTCTCACAAACTCAAATAAGATAGACAATCACATAAATACGCAAGGAATTGAAGATAAACAAGAAACAACTGAGAATTTTGGGTTTTTGGTGAGTTTGAGTGAAGTGAGGTTTTCAAAGGAAAAAGAGAGAAATTTGATGGAGATAAGAAGAAACTTTTTTGGAAATTTCAAGTGAAAATGATTTGAAATGGATGTTCAGAGAAGATGTAGTGAGGATTTGATGACTTTTAGTGTGCAGGAGATAGTTTATGAGATTGGGAGATTTGTAGCATGTAAGAGAGTGAATTGAATGAACACAAATGACACAATTATGCACTTATGAGTCGACCTGGGTACGCATGTGACGACCTATTAAGGTATCAAGTAGGTACATACTGTAGCAAGTAACTAGAAATTCAAAAAATTAATACACAGACCGACCTATTAAGCATCTGTCAAAACATGCTTTAGGGATTTTGATAAATTAAAAAAAATTCAATTTATGTGTTGACTATATGAATTTTGTGTCGACACAGAGCATCCAAAAACTCAAAATTTGAAACTTGTGAACTTGTAATGATTTTGAATGAAACACCTTGACTCTTGGATGATTAGTTGATGAGAGGCACATGCATATAATAGTATTTTATGGTTTGTTAAATAAAATCATGTAAACATGTAAAAGCAATCATGAAATTGTACAAGGTATAGATTCAACATGAAGACATTTTGAACATAATCACTATAAACACATAAAATGCAACACATAATGACCACAGTTGAAATTTTTGGAAGTGAACATATCTAAAAAACATCATACACATAGCAAACGCATCACATACCATCAAGAAATAAACAGGTAAAAGAAATACTTACTTGCAAAATAAGAAAAGGATTGGAACGATATTACCTCACCTTACGAATGACGGTAGATGCACTTTCGTTCCACGAGGAACTCTTGAATGAAAGTTGAAATGAATGCAAAACATGCCACAAAACACAAATGAACCAAAACGCTCTTACCACTTTTCTCCTTGTATAAGCATTTGAAGGTGAGATTAATAATGTATCTAAGACATTTTGCCTGCATGATTAACAAGTAGTGCTAGGTACCCAATATTCATCGGGTACTTGGCGATTAATGAAACCTTAGTTGCATTTAGGCAACCATTGAAAGGCTCATTTAGGAATAAAGTGCTTCCTAAACTTGCACTTAGCAATAGTATGACCCTGTTTGCAATAATACTGACAATACAAATTATGAGAAGATTGTTTCGTTTCAACATAGCTATACCTTCTATAAAGACTATAAGAAAGCATGTCATACTTATAAGTATCTATAGAAAAATTAACCTTGCATTTTAAAGCCTTATCCAACTTGGCTTTAAGAGTTCTTGACTCTTTTTGCCAAATGTGACAAAGTTTCACAACCAAACCATGAAGGTTCGTCATCCACATATTTATCTTTTAGAATATCTTACATAGACATTCTTAGAGCTTCCATATTCATTTCATTTTTCAAAATTTTTGCTTTCAAGTGAGAAATATTTCTTTTATTTGAAGATATTCTTTTGAAAACCCTTATGGCCTGTCTTTGTAGATTTTCAAAAGATTCTTGTAATTGAGAAAAAGCTAAGTCATGATAAGTTTGAAGTTTAGAGTGACTTACAATCTTTTTTCTTTCCTTTGTTTGCCATTTAAAAAAGCTTGGTTGATTCTACACTTGAAGTAGAGCTACCATCACTAGAAGAATAAATTTCGCTTTCCCAAGCGGCAAAAGCTCTTCTAGACTTGCTAGATATTTTTGAAGGTGAGAAAAATACACAAGAGGGGGGGGGGGTGAATTGTATTCTCCAATTTGCGCTGCTTCTGAACAGAGTTCAGATTCTAAAAAAAAGTTCAAATTATGATAACAAGTTGTAGTGGAATAATAACAGAAGCAAGTAACACACAGAGATTTATCCTGGTTCCTTCCAAATTGAGAATAGTCCAGTCCCCTTGCAGCACAATAGTTTTCACTATAATACAATCATGATTACAATTGCTTATGCCCTCGATCATAAGACTTTTCCTTCTCAAATATATAACCTAAGACTTGCCTACTCATTCAGATATGATCAATACTTCCTTCTTAGATCCTCAGATCCTAAGACTTTCCTGCTTATATCCTCAAGTACAAGATTTCATGCTCAAACTCACAGTCCAAGACTTTCCTACTCAAATCCCATAGATTCAAGACTTCTCGCTCAGACCCTCAGTATAAGACTTTCCTGCTCATATTCCACGCATCCAAGACTTCCTGCTTAAATCTCACATATTCAAGACTTTCTGCTCATACCCTCGAGTATAAGACTTTCCTGCTCAGATTCCATGAATCAAAGACTTCCTGCTTAGATCTACAGTCCAAGACTTCCTTGATTAACCAACAATTTGATCAATATTTCAATGCTCAAGCACATAACATGAGACTTATTGGCTCAAGCTCACATCAACTAATTTTGATGCTCAAGCACGTAACAAATAACTTTCTTTCTAAACTACTAAATAACTTGTTTGGCAAAATACACAATAAGGTGTACTTGATATACAATCAGAGGTACAAGGCAATAACAAAGATCATAACTCTTAAGATTTATTAGATATTCATTGTTTAAGAAATCTTGATAATGTTGTTGATTTATAAGATTTATTGTTTAAGAAATCTTGATTCATGGAATCTTGATGATCTTGATGATATTCATTGTATAAGATATTCATTGTTTAAGAAATCTTGATGATATTCATTGATTTATAAGATTTATAATAGAAACACTACATACTTGATGATGTTGTTGATCTTTTTATTCTTCCATGTTGATAGAAGCGTGAGACGCTCTTTTATTCCTGTCCCTCTTTGTTTACTCCTTGTTGTCAATCTAGATTGAATCTTCAACTACATAAAAAACAGATACAAAATAATATTTGTTGGAAGAGATAACTTGTACAAGTGTCTTTGTTACTTCATAGTACTAAGAGACGTTGAAGATAGGTACAAAAAAAGATCTTTATATGTTATGTAACTTGTTTAACCGTTGCGTCTTCCTTGTGAGCTATACTATAGATCCGTTGAGAGTGGGTATCCTTAAATCATGTCAACTTTCCTTGATAAATGTGAACACAAACTCTTGTTGACAAATGAATTTGACATTGTAGCTCGCTTTATGTAGTAGAGATCACTTAGTTTTTCCAATGGTTTTGAATGATCACCAGTAGCTGATACATTCAATAAGTGTAGAGATAACATATTTCTCTTCTGATGCCAATAAATTTAGCTTTAGAGTCTGCGCAATCCTATATCATCTGACATAAATTAATAATGTTCTTCCATTATGAACCATCAGAAGCCAAGAACTCAGCTTCTCTCAAATAAATTCTCTTAACACATTCTGAGTAGACTCTCTTTATGCATTGGAACCTGCATACTTATAACACACATTAGATAACACCATTTTTTTCAATAGTTTGCTATCATCAAAACCTAAAGGATATATGCCATTAATAAGTCTTATTCTAATAATCTCCCCCTTTTTGATGATGACAAACATAAATATTTAAGAATAATGTTGGGATATTTTAATTTACTTGACAACATCAGAGTCTTAGGTTTGTAATATTTCTCTCCCTTTTGTCACATCAAAAATATTAAAATAAAATACTAAAATAGAGAGAAGAAAACAAAACAAAATATTTCATAAATGCAAAAAAAATCATCATTACTTGATCAGTTCCCAAAGAAGAGAAATGATTCAGGTAATAGAGAGCATTAAAAGTGTGTACAATGCATTTTTAATAGTTAATGGTTGCAACACTTCTAAAGATCAAGAAAAGGATTCAATCCAAGCATTTGGTATACCTAGACTCCATTTATAAAAGCAATCCACTCTTAAGTCTATTTCATCAACATCCTTTTAGAACATTATGGAACCCACAACTGAAAGTACCAACATTTCTACAATAACTGAGATTTCTGGAAATCACAAGTTTGAAGACAAAAAGTCCACAGACTCCAGATGGTTTGGTAGCTTCTAAAGCCAGTTCTTCATCAACTGCATTGAAACCTAAGAAGAAGAAGAAGAGAACCATAGATAGAAAGATGTTTCAGATTGTAATTTCAGATTCTGGGTCTTAAGGCATTATAAGAACTACATGGGTCTTAAGGCATTATAATAACTAGATTAATGTAATCTTAATATCTTCAACCTTTTTGTAATCCTCCTTTTGATTAATGAAAGTAATTTTTGACTACTATTATTTTGCACGAGTACAATCTTTTACTTTCCCCCTTTTTTATTTTCTGACAATTACATAAATGAAGTAAAAGAAAAAATATTAATATTGAATAGACAACAAGTAGTTGTTAAATGACAACCACAATTGTTTAAGAGAATTTTTATTAGGACTAGATACTAGACATCACTTCCCAAGAGTTAATAATAAAAAGATTGATTTGACAAATCAACTTAGAGACAATAAAGACTCAAGGTAATTGATGAATAAACTTTAAATAACTAGCATAATGTCCATCCAAATTACTTAATATTTAGAACTCAAAAATGTATAATCAGGAACAAATTTGGGTTCCAAAGTGAAATTTTAGAAAGACAACATTGCTAAGAGCAGCAACTCATGCAAACGAGAAGAATGTAGCAACTAAAGAGTCTTCAAACAAGCAGAGTTCTTCGGAGGCAAGGGTATTAACAACAACAACCTTTTTTAAGACACGTAGAAGGAAATGAAATTTTAGGTCAAAAAAAAGAAATCTCCAGAAGAAGGAGGCTATTGAGTTTGCAAAGGAAGATTGGGAGGACTACTTGAACAATATAGAGATGTCAGATGATCCTAGAGATTTCCTTAGAACATATCCAAATATCTAGATAGTTCTAAGATGTAATACTAATATTTTAATGAGAATGTTGAATATTTCTATTGTTTATTCCTAATTTTATGATTCTCTGAACAACACAAGATATGCACATAGAACATTTAAAATAACACAAGATCATAAACAATTTTTATTAAAAAAAAGATTGGTTAATGCTATATTATAACAATTACACGACATATATTGAAGATAACCAATATTAGAACCTCTCATGGATAGTTTCAAATTTATCTCTCCATATTTTATAAGAATCGTCCTTTAATGTTATGACAACTCTTTTATTGGATTAACAGTTCAAAAAGAACTCGTCCTTAAGGAATGAAGAATGTCTTTCCCTTGTGATAGGATCAAATATTCCTTTTCAGATGGTCAAACATAATTTGAGGTAAATAAATCTGCATGTCTAAATTGAGAAGAAGTAGAAAATCTTTTCCAATAGAATCCACAAGGTTTAAATCCTTATCCTTAGGTAGAAAAGTTGAGTTAAGAATCTTGTTCCAAACAACTGCGTCAGGACAAAGATTTTGAGACCTGAGAAAGGTTTGATAGATTTAAAAAAGTGAAGGTGAGAAAAGTACACAATAAGGGGGGGGGGGGGTAGATTATGTTTTCCGTTTTCTTAATTTGCGTCTGATCAGAGTTTAGAATCTAAACTAGTGTTTAGATTCTGGTTATACTTAGCAGCGGAATGTTAGTAGAAGAAAATAAATAATAGCAGAAGGCACAAAGATTTCTACTGGTTCCTCCAAAATGAGAGTAGTTCAGTTCCCTTGCTTTACAAGAGATTTTCACTATAATCAAATCATGATTACAATCGCTTATGCATTCTGTATAAGACTTTTACAATATTCAGACCCTAAGTCCGAGACATCTTGCTTAAACCCCTAAGGCTCAAGACTTCCTTGCTTAAGTTCTACAGACTAAAGACTTCCTTGCTTAGACCCTCAGCCTAAGACTTTCTTGCTCAGGTCCCTCAGACCCGAGACTTCTTGCTTAAGTCCCTAAGGCCCAAGACTTCTTGCTCAGACCCAGGATCTAAGACTTCCCTGATCAGGTTCCACGAACCCAAAACTTCTTGTTTAAACCCCTTAGGTTCAAGACTTCTGCTCAGACCCTCGATCTGAGACATCCTTGCCTAAATCCCACGGATTCAAGACTTCTACTCAATCAATCCACTTGATTAAGTATTTCAATGCTCTAGCATATAACAGGAGACTTACATGGCTTAAGCATCTTTATGAGATACTTGGTTGCTCAATAATTCCACTTGATTAATACTTTCAATGCTCTAACACATAGCAGGAGACTTACATGACTCAAGCATCTTTGCGAGAGACTTAATCTAAATTATGAAATAACATGTTCAACATAAAAGAGAGCAAGGTGTACTTGATATAAATATAAGAGGTACATGGAAATCTCCATAATAAAGACCTAAAGCTCTTAATATTGATAAGATATTCAATGTTTAAGAAATCTTAAGGCTTTTACAATTACAACCTACAACATAAATTTTGTATACTCGATTGTGTTTATAATTGATGATCTTGTTACTCCTCTATAAGGTTGATCCTTGTTAAAGATTCAGATTGAACCTTCAGCTACTTATATAGCATTTGTAGAATACTAGCCATTGGAGAGATAACTTGATCAAGTGTCTTTGCTTTCTCCATAGTACAAGAGACTTTGAAGATATATACACCTAAAGATCTTGATCCATTGTGTAATGTGTTTAACCATTGAGTCTTCAAAGAGATCTTGTACTATATGAAGGTGTGAAAAGTATACAAGAAGGGGGGGGGGGGGGTTGAATTATGTTTTGTGTTCACTTTTAATTTAGCTTCTGATCAGAGTTTCAAAATAAAGAACTGATGTTCAGATTTTGAGTTAATTTGTTTGGTAGTGGTTATAACAGAAGTAAATAAAATAACAACAAAAGACACAAAAGATTTATACTGGTTCTTCCCCTAACTGAGAGTATTCTTGTCCCCTTTCCTAACAAGATATTTTCATTATAACCACTTGATGATTACAATCGCTTATGCTTTTGCTTAAGACTTTTACAACTACTCAGACCAACTGTCTGAGACTTCCCTTGATTATAACACATGTCTAAGACTTAAGCTTTGCTCACACTGTCTGACTGAGCTACCTGTTCCTCTGTCTTCTGGTTGAGACTTCCCCTTTGCTTAGAGCACATGTATAAGACTTCCCTTTCCTCACATCCTCTAGCCGAGCCACTTGCTCTTCTGGCCATCCAGTCTGAGACTTCCTTTGCTCAAGCTGCACTTGAGAATTCTTGCTCACGTCCCTTAGACGGTGACTTCCCCTTTCTCAATCAGACTAGATGAATAAGACTTTCATAGCTCAAGCACTTAATCAATAAGACTTATGTGGCTTAAGCATCTTGGCTTAAGACTTGTTGCTTGAATCCCAATGAGACTAGACTTTTTGCTCAAGCACATAACATGAGACTTAATCTAAACTATAGAAGGCTCACCAGAATAGAGAACAAGGTGTACATGATACAATTATCAGAGGCACGAGAAATCATTATAAAAAAGTCCTAAAGCTATTAAGATTTCTAAGATATAAATCTTAAGGCTTTTATAATTACAACCTAAAATAGAATATCTGCATATTACATTAATTTTGATAATTGCTTGATCTTGCTACTCCTTTATTTGAAGAATCATTGTTAAGATTTAAAATTGAATCTTCATCCATATATATAGCCTTTTCAGAAACTATAGGTTGAGGAAGTGATGTGATCAAGTGTCTTTGCTTTTACTCCATAGTACCAGAGACATTGGAGATGGATGCATAACAGATTCTAAATCTAGTGTGTAATGCGTTTAACCTTTGAGTCCTTAAGAGGTTTTATACTGATAAAGTCGTTGGAAGTAGACGTCTGTAGAGCATGTCAACCTTTCTTGAGCCTTGAAATATTGTAGATTCTAGTCGACAAGCTGATAAGACAATATTGCTTGCTTTCTGCAGTATGGAAAATCCACAGCTTTATCACCAACTCTGAATGGTAACAAATGCTGATATACAATACCAAGTGTAGTAACTCATCTGAATGTTGAGGCCTTTAGCTCAGAGTTGCGCCAAGCCATACTAGTAATTGTTCTTCAGACTCTGCGACCAGAAGCTAGGAATGAAGCAACTCTCAAGTGTGTCTAACTAAAACAAATTCTGATAATTTTTGTACAAGAAGAAGAACCTTCATAAATAAAATACACATCAAATAAACCATTGTTCATTTAATAATTTTATTATCATCAAAACTAAAAGAGAATATGTCAAGAACAAATCTTGTTCTAACAACCTCCCCCTTTTGTATGATGACAAACACAAGTATTTAAAAGACAATGTTGGACATTTAATTTTCTCTTCAACAACAAAGTATGAGGTTCATAAGCTCCTCATGATTCTGATAGTCCACATCTGAGTTTTATTGACTCTAACATTAAGAACTATTTTTCAAGAAAAATTAAATTAGTCTTAGTAACATCAGAGTCTGAGTTTTGTAAGCTCCCCATGAGTCAAACAGTTCCAAGGTTGAGGTTTGTAAGCTCCCCCTTAGTTCCATATTTAAGAACACCAAAATAAAAACATTTTAACTCCATTTAGCAACACTAGAATACGAGGTTTGTAAGCTCCTATTGGGTCTGATAGGCTAAGTCTGAGGTTTGTAAGTTTTTCCTTAGACCTATGTAAAAGAAAGTTAAAAATACACCTTGGGCAAGGTAACTATAAAAACAGAAAATAAATGACCAATATGTACAGAACAAGTATTCAATGGATTCAGTTTCCACCTAAATACTTACTATTATTTCTCCTCCTTTTGTCACATAAAAATGAAAAAAAGGAAAAGAAAGGAAAGAGAAAGAATATCATAAATAAATGTATCTCGGATCATCGTTATTAGATCAGTTTGCGAAGAGGAAAAGTAATCAAGTAATAAGAGTCATTAAGGTTTCTAAAGTGCATGCTTTGAAGTCTTAGTGGTCGTTACTTATTTCAAGAATTAAACAAGGATTCATTTTAGACTCTTGGTATCTAGAGAAGTCATTGTAAAAGCATCCAACTCTTAATACATTTTCATCAATCATCAACCAAAAGATATGGATTCGTCAACTGAGAGTCATAATACATATGTGGTAACAGATGTAACTGAGAGCTCTACAAGTTTGATAACCTAATCCCCTTAGAATCGATTTGCTTCTGAGTCCTCTATAACTAAGCCATTACCCTCAACATAACTTACTTCTGAAGAGGCAACTTCGGCAGCATATGAACGACCTTCAGAAAGAGGTTCAACAGTAGCTGCCTTGAAGCCAAGGAGAAGAAGCATGAAAAGGTCAAGGAAGAAAAATAGGGTCAACAAGAAGTTCTACCGCTCACTTCCAGCCATAGAAGAGGAAAAAGTGATTGATTCTAAAGATGAGGAGGTAGCTATGACAACAGTGGACGCTGCTGGGTACGAGATGCTCTAGCTAGGGATCTTATCTAGAAATTATCTTGTTCCCTTTTCTTTTTATTTTAAAAAATGTAATCCACCAGTTTAATTAATGAAAACGTTTATTCTGACCAAGAATTATTTTTAGCATGCATGTACATTCTAGTAATTTATTTTAGATTTTCTGAAAGTACATCTAAGTGAAACTGACACAGAAACGACAGTTAAAACAGATCAAACATAAACTCATGGTAATTTAGAGAATCTCAATAGATTAGACAGCTAGATCACATTTCCAAGAGCCATTATTAGATTACTGATAAAATTTAATCAGAATTTAAATAATATTAAACTCAAGACAATGTATGTAACACATCTATAGAAAGGACTATAGTAAGCTTTCTTCCATCATCAGTTAATCCCTAAAACACCAATATGTATAAGAAAAAGCAAATATGGGTTCCAAAGAGAGATTTCAGGAAGGCAGCACTACTGAATGCAACAACTCAAGCAAACCAAGGCAAAGAAGCAGCTGAAGGATCTGCAAGCAAGCATGCATCATCATAATTTCTCTCCTCTTCAGCATCCTTTGTGAAGACACACAGAAGAAGAAAGTCTTCTGGATCCAGATGCAAAAAAAAACTGAGAAAGGAGGCTTTGGATTTTACTAAGGAAGAGTGGCAAGATTTCTTAGATAATATAAACATGCTAGATAATCCTAGAGAATTCATAAGAGCTCATCTATTAGACTAGAAAGTCCAATTGTCATGTAATAGCTTCCTTTTTGTTGATAAAATAAGTTGCAAACATTTGAGTTCTTTTAACTATTTCAGATTCTCATTGAACAACAAGAATAAATATTAATCACTTAGAACTAAACACAAGCATGAACAAACTTTGAATTTATTAATAAGATGCTTAATACAAAAATTTCAACAACAATGCAAAGCATAACTATGCAGAAATATAACATCAGAATCTTTCATAGATAGCTTCAAACTTGTCTCTCCAAATCTTGGAAGAACTAGCCTCAAAACTTATGTTAACCCCTTGCTAAACAAGTATTTTAGAAATAACTCGTCCAAAAGGAATGGAGAAGATCTTTCCCTTTTTTAAAAGAAGAAATAGACCTCTTCAGATGGTCAAACATAACTTAAGGAAGACCAATCTTCAAATCTGAATTGAGAATTAGAAGCAGGTGTTTTTCAATAGGGTCCACATGGTCTAAACCTTTATCGTTAACAAGTAAGTTTGAATTTAGAATCTGATTCTAAACAACAACATCTGGAAGAAGATTTGAAACCACTGATGTATTAGATGGATCTACAAAGATACGCCAAGTAGGAAGATAGTGTTCCCAAACAAGAGTTACTGGGATTTCTTTAATCTCCTCACAATTGATCACATTTGCAATCGCTTTAGAGGTTACCGTAACAGAAACACCAGTTACTCTAGACAAAATAACATACTCAGAGTTCTTTTCAACAATGGAGGAATTGATCTAAAACTCTTTGACAAGACTTGGATAAGTGAAACCACATAGCATCTCAAAGTAGCCATTCCACCCTTGTTCAGACACATTCTTCCAGAAGTTGAAACCAATCTTAAGCAACTCATCAAAATCCATAAACTTTTCATTGATGACAACCAGCTGATTCAAAGGAGAATTAACTGAAGAAAAAGAAGAAAAAGAGGAAGAATAAGAAAAGAGAAAATAAATTGAACAAGAACGTTACAGAAATAAGAAAAGAGAAAAGAAACTGAACAAGAATCTTACAGAAATAAGAATCTTGTCAGGAAAAGGGCACAATGATGTTTCACAAGGCAGGGAATAGTAATAGAAAGTACCATAAGAGAAAAAATTATTACCCAAATGTTCTTATCCAACAAATATTTTAATTCCACTAGATGAGTTTCACCTTTATGAAAATTTAAATATTATAAAAGCTTTTTGAAATCATTGACAAGCTCAGAACCAGATGGTGTTTGCTATCAGAAACTAACATAAAGCATATCAAAGTAATGTCTTAGTACAACTGACAGAACTCATAGAGATGTTGAAGATTTCTCATAGAAATTTCTTTTAAAACAACTTTCATGATGGTCCTCAAACAAGAAGCAATGGAGTTTCTTAAGATATCAGCTTAGAAAACAAACTCCATATAATACAATATTTTGAAGCAAGATAGATTTGACACCATCTCTTAGTTTTCAATACTTGATTTTTATTTCAGAACACATATTCTTCTTTTCATCTGCATCCTGCACTAATATCAGCTTCAAAAGATTAAACACTAAAGAGCATCTGATATTAGGTTTTGGTAGTGTTTCTTCTTACTTTCAGATTTGGGAAATTAGTTGAAATACAAATATTTCAGAAGCTTTTGAAGTTACTCTTCTATCAATAGTGTCATACCCTAAATTTTGACCACAATAATTCAGACCATTATGAAAATCATCACCATAATATGGATGTATTTTCATACCTTACCAATCTTCTCAAAGATTGCTAAGTATTCACCTTAACCAAGGATTATGGTTTTGAGCCCTCTCAAAGCATTCAGGAAACAGATCAATCAAGAATTTGTATGATATTCAACTTTTCAAGCCTCTCAAACATCCACTAAGGATCAAAAGATCTTAACCATCAAGAATTTAACACAAGATTGCACCATTCCAAGTTAATCAAGCCTTAAGACCATTAGTGTCACCAAATTAGGGTTTTGATCGACCAAGGCTTCCAAAGAGAAATTTTCATCTAGACATGAGCCAATACTTCAATAAATGGTTCAATAAGCTCAAAATAACCTCATGAGTCCATTCAGAAGTTCAAAATAGTCTCAGGGGTTTGCATCTATAAAAAAAATTAGGAATTAGGGTTTTAACCTAATTCAACCCATAAGTTGACTTTTGAAGTAAGGAATGATCCAAGACCTCAAGATATGTTTCAAGGACCTCAAATAAATCATGTTTATATATTCACAATATTGGATTGATTCAAAGAACTTGATTCATAAGAAATACAATGATTCAAATTCATCTGGACCACAAACTAGGGTTCTTGAGAAAAAGTCAACCATACCTTTGAATTTTGACCAAGACATGATCTCAAACCTTGGGACATGATTCAAGACCCTCAAAAACAACTTTGGAATCCATCCATTAGGTTCAATTTAGCCCAAGGACTTGATTTCCTAAAGGATCACAAAGTTTAAGTTACATCTAATGTAAAAAGTCAACTGTGATCAAAACCAAGTTTAACTGTTGGGATTTTTTTTGGTAAACATGACCTCTTTAAGTCAAGAACAATGTTAACTTATAATTTGGATCATGATCAATCAAGAAAAATCAAGAAAACTGAGGTTACTTGTAAAAAGGGCAACCTTGAGAAACTTGAAATTTCACTAAGTTATGGAAGGAACTGATTTTTACCCAGTTTTTCAAGGCCATAACTTGTGATCCAAGAAACCATTTTCTCCCATCCAAAGCTCATATGGTAGATCTTCTTACATACAACAAGATTGCAAAGTAGAAGTACACCCAAAAAATCCCTAGATTTTGAGATACGAAGCATTAAAGTTAGGGTTTCATGAGATTTTGAACTTTGACACTTAGTAATTTATAGGTAGAATCTGCCTCATGTTTTGCCCAACTTTGGAGGCATTTCTCATTATGATCCAAGATGAATCAACACTAAATGTAAACATCAAAGTTGAAGTATGATATACAAGATTTCCAAAGAGTACAAGAACATCCATTTATTCAACTTGAGAAAGAAGTTATGAACCTCACAACATGCCTTGATACAGACTGTGTTTTGACAGCATTTGGCACATAAGTTGCATCCCACAATTTTCAAGCCAATTTCAGACACTTGCATCATTGAAGTTATGTCCAATATCAACACAAATGATGAAGAAATTTGAACCATAACACAAGGGGTTAAGAATTTATCCATAACATGTACAAATCCATCATGACATGAACCTTGAATTTCAACTTTGGCATCAAGCATTAATGTGATGCATTGAGGTGGCATGGATCAAGAAGAAACCATCCAAGACTTAGTCCAAAAGCATGGGTGTTAAAACCTGCAAAATTGAATTGGAGTCAATGCCTAGCTATGATAGGACGAGACTTTGACTACATGACAAAATCCATTGGATAATAGCATGCTCCCTCATCCATTCACTATTCCTTGCAAAACAAACATCCTCTACTATAAATAGAGGTCATTTATGCTTGATTAAAACACACCAAAATATAACAACACTTGTTTTCCACCATTTCACTCATCATTCCAAATTTTCAAGTTCATGAGGTGTGAGAATCAAATTTTGCAATAGGGAGCAATTCAACTCAAACTAATGGTCCTAACACCCCACATACATCATATATGAGTGATCCAGACTCTTGAATAAAATTTGTAACACCAGATTCATCAAGTTCATATCTCATCCCAAGCCACCTGCAGTTGGATTCGAGCCCACCAATAAAGAGGTTCCCAATCCCTTCCAAGCATCTCAACACACTCCTTGAGGTCCAAGGAAGCTATCAAGATCATCACTTGGCATCTGTAACACCTCTACATCAAAGTTTGATTTCCTCTTGCACAGGTAAGCCGCAAGATCTCAAACTCTATGATCCATGCATCATAAATTTATTTCCAAGTCACCAACATGTTTATGATAGTTCATATAGTGTTTCACCTCAATCAATTGTTATGTTCCAACCGTGTATAGAATTTCATGATAGTTTTTGCAAATTCTAGGGTTTCTGTGTTCATGCGTGATAGCTCTCTCCATACTTTAAAAAATTAAATTAATTGCCACCATCATGTTCCTTGTTAAAAAACGAACAAAATCCATGTTTACATCATTTGATTGCATCGCGTAATAAGAGAGATAAGTGAGCTATTGCAAAACATCCATGGAGGGAGACGCGAGGAAGAATAAGGAGCTGTTGGCGCCTTTTTTCAAATATTTGAGTTTTTTGAATATTTTAATTATTTTGTTAATTATCTTCAAAAATTAATTTCTCTCTCAATTTTAATCATTTTCAAGTGAGTTTTTAAACATAAATCCTTCACATATTTAAATATTGTATTCCTTAAAAAAATAAAAAAATATTTTTATTTGATATATTTTTAAATATTTTAAATAATTTTATTTTAATTTGTTTTAAACATTTTAAATAATTTCTTTTTCTTGATTTTTCAAAACCAAATGAATTTTAAATCATCATGTGAATAAAACCTTATTTTCCAAACCCTAACTATGGTTGATATCTTGCCTTTTGAATTTATTTGAAATTTTACATCATTTTTAATTGGTTTTTTCCTTTTAAAAATGCAAAAAAATAAAATTAGGGTTTCCCTTTTGATTTAATCTTTCAAAACTTTATTTCAATCATATAGGCCTCTATTAGAGTGTAAGACCCAACCCTCTTTGTAAATAATCCATCTCTGGGCCTCTGCTATAGTATAAGTCCTATTGCGCTTTTCAAAATCACGATGCGATCATTGTTTTCAAAATCATTCGGGCCTCTGCTAGGAGTGTAAGTCTCATCCCTCTATATAGAAACCTTGTTTTCAAAATCATCTGGGCCTCTGCTAGGAGTGTAAGTCCCATCTCTCTGTACATAAACTTTGTTTTCAATAACCATGGGCCTCTATTATAATGTAAGACCCAACACCATTTTGTAAATAGAAAACCTTTTAGCTTCATTCATCTTCAAATTCATCTTTGTTTACATGATACAAATGACACTCATGAGCCTCTATCTAGAGCGCAAGACCCAACACCTTTGTTTACTTAAAGATCAAGTCATCTTCAAATTCAAAATTTTCTTCAATTTCTCAAAACCCTAACCCAGTCTTGAAGAAAACATCTAATCA
Organism: Lathyrus sativus; assembly: GCA_963859935.3. Lineage (NCBI taxonomy): Eukaryota > Viridiplantae > Streptophyta > Magnoliopsida > Fabales > Fabaceae > Lathyrus > Lathyrus sativus. The sequence continues at coordinate 602,471,427 of OZ012738.1, forward strand.
ATCACATTACATTTGGACCTCTATCCAAAGTATAAGACCCACCACCTTTTTCAATTCAACTCATACTTATTTATATACTTGTTCATATCCCTGTATATATGCTTGTACATATCTTGCTAAGTTTCTCTTAGCATTTGAATCATCCTTATTTTAGACTAGTTCAAACAATAGGATCCTTGTCAACCTGTATAACTTAGTTCAAATAACTAGTTCCCCCCCCCCCCTGTATAAAGGAATTCTTACTCTCAATATAGCTAGCCTCCTCTTGGGCTTTGTTTAATTGATTCAACCTTGAAAAAATTCAATAAAGAGAGGATTATTTCCCGGCTAAACATCTTCTTTAACCCCTTTAATCTTGGAACAGTTCAACAAAGAAAGGATTATTTTCCGGTGAAACCTTTCTTGAACTCTTCTTAAGACTTAGACAGTCTAAATTCCCCAGCCTCCTCTTGGTAGTACAAGGACCCACAAGCTTCCTAGAAGCATCCCCAGCCTTCTCTTGGGCTTAGTACAAGGACCCAAGGCTTCCTAGAAGCATCCCTAGCCTCCTATTGGGCTTAGTACAAGGACCCACAGACTTCCTAGAAGCATCCCCAGCCTCCTCTCAGGCTTAGTACAAGGACCATCAAGCTTCCTAGAAGCACATGATAGACCCTAGTCATCCCTACACCAATCCTCAAGAGAGTGAAAACCTCTAAGACAGTCAAACTCATCCTTTGAGTCTCCTCTGATCCTCAACAAGGTTTGACTTCTACCTTAAATCTCCAGCAAGGGTCAGGTTACAATCAATATATCCCAAAAAGAATCAAAGCCTTTATGACAGTTAAGTAAATCCAACTCTCCTCTAATTTCCAGCAGGAGTCAGTTTCTATTTTGGATTCCTCAGAGCAGTTAGATCCTGCTCTCAGATTTAATTTTCCTTAGCAAGAGTCAGTCTCCACTTAAATTACCTCAGCCTCCTCTTAGGCTTCATATAAGGATTTTCCCCAATCAGCCTCAATCTTGGGCTTTGTAAAAGACAAATATAATACTCCCCTAGTTAAGTCAGTTTTAAATCCCTTTTTAGCTTCAACCTTGGCCTTTGATCAAGGCACAAAATTCAACATCCCCCACAGATGAGACTCTAAGTCGTCTCTGTAGGAGGATATTTCCTCTATACATCACATTTGAAAACAAACAAGTAAACCCTTTTTCTGATAATTAATGTAAGTGTCACACTTGTTGATTCAAAATCCATGCTGGGAGTCCCTTCTTTATCATGGCCAAAGTTCTCTTTCATCTAAGTGATGTAAGTGGCAAGCCTCTAGAACACATCCAATCTAATCTCCCTCTCTTAGCATGGAAAGATTCATAAAGGATCAAGTGGCATTGCTCTACACTGAGTTAAAGATTCTTCCTTCATGACATTTCAATTCTCTTATAAAGGAAGATGTGGCATTGTTGGATTCCATATATCCCAGTTAAAGCAACTTCCCTTATAATTAAATCCTCAATAGTTGTGATGAATAGGTGAGATATCTCTCTTTAGAGATGACAAATTCTCTCTCGAATACTCCTTTAGCTTCAATCTTGAGCTTTAAACAAGGCACAAAACTGCTTTAGCTTTCAATCTTGGGCTTTGAACAAGACACAAAAACTCCTTTAGCTTCAATCTTGAGCTTTGAATAAGACACAAACACTTTTAACTTCAATCTTGGGCTTTGAACAAGACACCAAACATTTTTCCTCCCATAGAGTAGGAGAAACTACGAACCCTTTGATTTTTCAGTTTCCTTTTTTGAGAATACGTAGGCATAAGAATGCAAAATCTTAGCGAACGCACTAATAAAAAACCTTAGGTCCTGATACCTTTCCAAAAATAATAGAAAATCCTAAAACAACAAAAAAATTTCCTCAACCTCCCAAAGGATAAAATTTCCCCACCCGACAGCAAATAAACTCAAGAAAGCAATTTAAACAGTAAAAACATATGTAAATGAAGAGAAACAAAAGCCAGTTACGGTCAAAACGAAAGGGAAAATTTGGAGGTGTTACACACTGCTTTACATTTCCAGATTATCAGCTCACACCAACATTGGAAGAGTACTCCAGTCTGATTGATCTACTTAGCACTCTTCAAGATCCATTTTCTGGACTGGAAGAAATTCCCAAAGATCAAACCATTGTAAAAGCTACCTCTTTAGAAGAGTTAGATATTAAAGCTCACATGACCACCAAAGGAGGAATTCAGGGCTTTCCAGCTAAATTTCTGATGGAGAAAGCCTATACTTTTCCAGCATATGAAACATAACTTCTTTTGAGAATGTTTTTATTCTATTCATCTATGGGTTATTCCTCTTTCCCAACATTGACAACTTCGTCGATATCAACGCTTTCAAGAAATTCTTAATCGGGAATCCAGTCCCAACTTTTCTCGCAGATGCTTATTACTCGGTACATTTAAGGAATTTGTACAGCGGAGGGATGATTACATGATGTGTACCATTACACTACAAATGGTTTATTTCCCACTTACCCAAATCTACTGATTTTGTGGATTCTAAGAATAGTATGCGGTATTCGCAAAAGATTATGTCTCTTACCCATTCTGAAATAGATTGGTACAATCAGGTCTATGATGGAATACAAATCATTGACAAATATGGAAGTTTCCCCAATGTGCCTCTCATTGGTACAAAATAAGGGATCAATTATCATGCAGTGTTAGCTCGTCGTCAGCACGGATACCCGATGAAAGACATACCATATAAAATTCATCTGGAAGGTCTTTTCTGCATGGAAGGAGAAAATGACAGAACACTTAAGAAGGAAATTGTGCATGCCTGGCAACATGTTCATAGAAAAGGAAGAAAGTCTTTGGAAAGGCCAAACTGCGTCTCTGCAAAGCCTTATCTCTGATGGGTGCAAACTAGAGCCATCAAATTGAAGATGCCTTACCCTCGTCAGGAAGTTTTTCCCCTGAAAGAGTCTACTTTCTTCTTCAGGAATGACACAGAAAAACTTCAGGTCACTTTCAACAAGGTCCAACGCGAGAAGAACTCTTGGAAGAAAAAAAACCAAATTGTCAACTTGGAATGCATAAAGATCCAAGAACTATTGAGAGAGAAGAATGCTCTGATTGAGATATTAGAGCAACATGCTATAGAAGTTCAAGAGGAACGGAGAAGTCTACTCTCTCCTTTCACTTGGCAAAGGGTCATTGACCCGACAACGGATGAAGGGGCCCGATCAAAGAAGAGAAAAGGGAGTCAGCAACCAGCATCTAGACCTTTGTCAGGAATTCCCTAAGATTCATAAACCTAGTTTTCCTCCCTGCACTTTGTAAAATAATGTACTTTTCCCTGTAAGATATTGTAATCCTTTGAATTCAATAAAAAGTTTCCATCGCTATATGATATTTGCAACATAATTGTTAAAAGTTCTTTTGAAAACAAAACAAAAAAAGGTCATTATCATTTCTCTGCATATCATTCATCATTCATGCATTACACATCTTTGTCATAGAGTCTCACACATGTGTCCCACTTTAGAGTCAAACTGTCTCATTTGTATAATACTTGGGCTAATTGCCAAAAGAAAATGGACGATCTTGAGGAAGAGAATAGAGAATTGAAAGAGAAGGTTATTGTTCTAAAATAGGGTATGGAAAGACTCAACGAAATGATTGAGTCCCTGGCAACAGCTCAGGATCAACTAGCTTAAAGGATGATAATCTCAGAAATTATGTCTACACCAACATTTGAAATACCCATCAGTCTTCCTCAGTACAATATGCCTAAAGGTTTTCCCTGGGGCATACCTTTCAGTTTTATACTTGAAGGATACATACCACTGGTCACTGAAGACATAGAAGCCATATCTAGAACCTCCAAACCTGAAGGTTACAAACTTCAGGTGAACAAAGATGCAAGGGCTACGACAGAGACTCCCGTACCTGAAGGTTACAAATTTCAGGTCACTAAAGCACAAAGAATTACTGCAGTGATGTCTATACCACAACATGTAATACATATTTTCCTAGAGGAGCATATTCTTCAGACCACTTATGACAAGAATAAAGAAGTGTACAAAAGAATGAATGAATTCCAAGAACAATTCTTAGAAATGCAGAAAGAACTGCATGCCATTCGCGGGCAGGACTTGTTTGGCAAAGATGTTGTTGACCTCTGTCTGGTCCCTAACGTGAAAATACCGCACAAATATAAGGTGCCCTCAAGCTTGAAAAATACAAAGGCAATTCTTGCCCTCAGAGTTATCTGATAATGTACGCTCGAAAGATGTCTACCCAGACAAAAAACCAACAACTACTAATCCACTACTTTCAAGGCAGTTTAACCGGTGTCGCGCTCAAATGGTACATGAGGTTAAATCGTGCAAAGATAAGTACTTTAAGATATCTCGGGACAACTTTCGTTCAGCAGTACAAATATAATTTGGATATGGCACTCGATAGGGACCAACTCAGAGTAATGTCCCAGAAAGATAAGGAAACCTTCAAGGAGTACGCTCAAAGATGGCGTGAAACTTTCACCCAGATTTGTCCTCCCCTTGAGGAGAAAGACATGACAAAAATATTCTTGACAACCTTAAGCTCATTGTATTATGACCAAATGGTCGCAAGTGCACCTAGTGACATTACCAAGATGGTAAACATGGGGGTACGCTTGGAGGAAGAAGCCCGAGAAGGTCGATTGATAAAAGACGTAGAGCCATCCAGCAGTACTAAAAGATACGAAAGTGCTTTCAAAAAGAAGAAAGAGCAAGATATTAGTAATATCTCTCATAGTAAACAAAGGAGAAGGTATCAACCTCGACAGGTAGCAACAATATCTCCTATTATCAACCCAACTCCGACTCAGACCTATCAACCATATGTTGCTTAGAGCCAACAGAATCAACAATCGTATCAGCAAAGGTAGCAACAGCCTCTTCAACAGGCTCTCCCGCAATATAATAAAAATAATCGTCTTCCACGATCACCAGGGTTTGACCTCATACTAATGTTATATGCAGAACTGTTCCCAGTACTGCTGGCAAAGGGTGAAGGTGAGATAATACTTAGAAGGGGGGTTGAATAAGTATGAAAGATTAAGACTTAAAAAATAATCACACAATTATTTTTATCCTGGTTCATTTAAATAACTACTCCAGTCCACCCTTCCTAGAGTGATTTGCCTTTCTCAACAAGGACTTAATCCACTATTAAATCAAACTGATTACAATAGTAACACCTAAGAACAACTGTTCTTAGTCTTCTCAAGAGCTACTGATTCCAACAGAATCCTCTTAAGGAAAAACCTTTACAATCAATGTAAATTAAATACAAGAGTATTAATGCTTCTATAAAGATTTTATCACAACAATGATTTTTCTCTTAAGTTTAAGTACAAGAAATTCTAAGAAGAATATGAAATAACGAGAGCTTAGAATAATATGATTTCTTTTCAGCAAATTGTGTGACTGAAGAATGTGGTGGAGTTCTCCTTTTATAGGCAGTTGATCCAAGGATGCTGAGCGTTGAAAAGAGAGTCCCAAAAAGGTTTGAGCCTTTTTGTCTTCACATCAAGTGACCTTTCCTTGAAATAGATAACATAGAAAAATCCTTTTTGTCTGTGTAATTGTTTCTAGCACAAAAGAGGAAAGAGACGTTGATTTACTCCAACGGATATATTCTTGAATATTTCTTCTTCAGTTTTCAGCAAGTTCATCAGAGTCTGAATGGATCAGAGTCTTCTAATGATATTCAGAACTTGGCTGTATCAGAGTCTTCTGCAGCATGTGTGCTTTCAGCGTGTTGATCATCAGAGCATATTTGATACAGAACTTCAATACTTGGCAGCATTGGTACTTTCAGAAATTTCTGTAGAATTATGCTTTGAGAAACTCTTCAATCAATATTCTTCTTTGCTTCAGATGCTTTAGCTTCAGATGCTTCTGACTAGCTTCAGATGCTTCTAACTCAGAATGTTCTGGAGCTTCTTGCTTCAGATCCTTCTGGAGACTACGCTCAGGATCTTCTGTAAAGAGCAATCAGATTCTTCTGTAAGATGCATCTGGCGCTTCAGAGTCAGGATAACTTCTTGTATACAACAAATTTGCTTCTAGAGAGTTAATTTCATTTCAATCTGCAGTAAAATTCTCAAACAAATTTTAGAGTATATAATTCTTAATATAAAATTTCCTAACAGTTATCATCAAAACAAAGAGTTACTATTAAGAACCAATCTGTGTTCTAACAATCTCCCCCTTTTTGATGATGACAAAAAGTATCAGAAATTTTATTTAACTGAACAAAAAGAATTATAACTCCCCCTGAGATGATGAATCTCCCCCTGAGTTAAATATGAAAAAGGAATAGAAACTTCCCTTTTGTCTTGAGTAATCTTCAGAGTTAGATCTTGTTTGTTCTTATACCATATTAGGGTCAGAATGTCTTGCAGATATAAGATTCAGAGTTTGATAAAAGACAAATGATCTGAGAGACTCAGAGTTTCTTTTATAGAGTGTTCTTATCAAATGTTCTGAAATAGTCAAGTTAAATGTTAGATAGAATAGATATGTCTGAAGATTCATTCTGGTGAAGTTATATTAAACAGTTCAGATCTATATTTTCTCCCCCTTTTTTTCCATAAGCAAAAAGTAAAACTTTTAAAAAGACAAATAAAAGGAACAATAAATAAGATAATTCAATGGAGAAAAGTGATTCATTCAAAATATAAGAGCAAGAGTACATAGATAAACATCAGAAGATATAACAATAAAATTCAGATGCAAACAACAGATGCAAAAACATTAGAATGAAAAAAAAATCTAAGAGTGTTTGGACAAAAACATCTTCAATAGATCTGTAATCTCAGAGGAGGATTGCTCTTGCTTGGACATCCACTTAGTCATAGTTTCATTCTTCTCATCTTGCTTTGACATCCATTTTGTCATATCCTCAGACTTCTTATCCTGCTTAGCCATCCAGGATTTTATCTCTGACTGTCCAGCCTCCAGAGCAGCAATCTTGTCTCCAAAGTCTGGATGTTCTGTCTTTATCTCAGATGAATAAGTTGGAGGTTCTGTAGCCCGAACAGAGTCAATTGCCATTGGTTCTGTAGATCCTGAAGAGGGTTCTACCAGAGTCATAGTCAATGCATTGGCAGTAGATTCTGTTGGAGGTGGAGGAGCATCTAAACGAAGCAGAGGTCCAGTTTTGTTGACATTCCAGAATAGAGTCCTTTCAGTTCTGAGCTGTGCATCATCAGAACAGACGTTCTTCAGATTTGAAGCTACAATGTTGAATCTATTGATGAATCCTTTCCAGATGATGTCAGATTCATTTGCATCCATTGTTTCAGAGCATCTCTTCTGAACAGTACCTAAAGACATCTGTATTTCTTGCAAAAACGTTTGAAATAAATGATAAATATTAAGTCTGGGTTGTGGTTTAAGCAAGGTTTCCAGAGTTATATGTTTAGGTTTGGGAGTTGGTGGAAAGAGTGATTTTTGGATGGAAATCAGAGGAGGAGGATAGTATGGAAAGAAAGGAATTTCTGGTTTTTGAGGTAAGGATCTGTTTAAAGCATTAAGCAAATGAGGTTTTGGTCTTGTGCGAGGGCAAACATCATCAAAAGGTTCATTTGAGTATGGTTGGAAAGCAGATTGTGGTGATTCAGCAGAGGCAACTGTGTTATCAGATGCAAGTTGCAGAGCTGAAACAACAGCTTTACCAGAGGTTGCAGATATTGTTGCTAAGGATCCTACATTGTTCATTGATTGAATATATGAAAGAATCACAGATGGAAGAGCCTGTCTGAGTTTTGGTTTCAGAGGGTTGAGGGGTTCAGAAGGTTCAACTCTATCATAAAAATCTTTCAGTTTGAAACCATAAGATAGATTATGATAAAGAGAAGAAACTTGGGCACAAGATATACCAGATGATGTTGGATTGGAATTGGGGATTAATATCTCAGATGATGGTGCAGGTGGAGGCATAGGATCTGGAATGGGAGTTTTAGAAGGTATGGTTGATTCAGGTTCAGGTTCAGGGTATTTGTCAGATGGAGAAATTAGAAAATCTGGGTGGATTTCTGATTCTGATGAGTTGGAGGATGTTGTAGGTGTACAAGAGGTAGAAGATACTTGAAACACTGTTTTTAGTGGAGTGACATCAAGAACTTCTGTCTCAGGGATGTGAGTAGGTTCTGAAGGAATATCAGATTGTTTGGATGGTGGTTCTGATGAAACAGGAGCAGAGGTTACTTTTGTAGGTTCAGAAGTAACAGGTGCAATAGGTTCAGAAGATGGATTATTTGATTGTGGATTGTCAGAGGCTTTTTCTGGTTGAACTTCTTTTGGTGGGTTCTCTGGATGTTCAGAGGTTTGTTGTTGATCAGATTTTTGGTTTTCAGATGGTTGTTTTTCAGATGGTTGTGGTTCTGATGGTTGTGGTTTTGATGGTTGTGGTTCTGATGGTTGTGGACGTGGAACAAAATGTTTGATATGAATTTTGGGTTGAGAAGGTTTTGATACAAAACCTGTTGTTTGTTTTTGAGGTGAAACAGAACTGGGGGCAGTAACAGAAGTGGTTTGAGTAACAGGTGGTTTTGGAACAGACTTAATATTTGAATCATTAATAACAAGATTTGCAGAAGTTACAGATGATTTAGTACCTTTTACTTTAATCCTCTTGGCAGGTACAGAGGCATCTTCTTCAGAATCTTTTCTCGTCAAGAGCTTCTTGGGCTTCTCAGCAATCTTGACCTTCTTCTGGACAGGTTCAGATTCTTCTACAGGCTGAGTCCTTTTCCTCTGAAGTGGTGCTTCTTCTTCTCCTGCATCTGGTAGTGGTTGTTTAACAAGCTGAAACACATTGGCAGGAACAGGTATTCCTTCCTTCTTGCATTCTTCTATATACATATGCACTATATGTCTGGGTTCTTCAGCAAAGAATAGAGGAAAGTCAGCTACAGGAACCCTCTTATTCAATTCAGACATATTCAGCTTCTTGGGAGCTGTAGTGAGTTCATCAACAATTTTGAGTCTCAGAAGACTTTTAGCGTTCAGAGGCTTTCCCATTATAAACTCTAATTCCTCTGTAACTCCAGTAGCGTACAGAGCAGTCACTAAACCATTTTTAGTGAGAAGATCTGAGATCAACCTTCCAAAGGGAATCCAAGTCCTGATCTTCTGGCCTTTCTCTTTCACAGATTCTCTAGATGCATTGATATGGTTCCACAGATGCATGAACAGAATATATGGAAGATCTACCTTGGTGCTCTGACTAAGGCAATACATGAAATAGATCTGTTCATTATTGACATAGTCTGGAGAATTGGTTGATTTCCTGTGGTGGATGCATCCCATGAAGATCTTGGCCCAGATCTTGTAATCAGGCTTTAGATCTTTGAATTTGTTAGAAGCTTGACCAGTAGTCATTACTTCTTCATAAACCTCATCCATGTCCACACGCCCAGCTGGCAAGTGGGAAACACCATCTGTTTCTTCATAACCTATCAATCTTCTTATCAGATCCTCTGTGATAATAATCTCTTTCCCCAACACAGAAGATAAGATGAACTTGGGATAAACTGATGCATGAATCCAGAATTCTTTCACAAGGAGAGGGTAAACTGGTCCAAAAAGCCTATCAAAGTACTTAACCCATCCTTGAGCTCTAATTATGGAAAGAAACTCAAACCCATTATCTTCCAGAGAATTAAACTCAACCATAGATTCACACAGAACTTCTAGTTTATCAACAGGCGTTAGAAGTGTTCTTTTGGGAGGAGAATATGGAGCAACACCCAAGTTTTCTGAGGTCAGAACAGCCATAGTAGATTGGAACTGAGCAGTTGTTGATGAAGAAGACGCCATTGAAGAATGCTTTTTCAAACACTTAGGTTTTGGGTTTTTATGCAGAGAAAATAGGAGATGAAAACGCATGTAAATTCTGAGAGAGTGAAAACTGTGAAAATGAATACAAGACAAGTATTTATACTAAAACACTTAGGCACATCAATAGTCAGAAAAACGCACGTTTGAACAAGCATTAAATGAAGAGAATAAAAATCATTTCAAAACATTAAATGCTTCTGACAATTTGGGGGGAAAACCAAGATTCTTACTATTCAAACTTCACCTCAAACGTCTCTTCAGTTATGTACACGCCACCTCTTCAGATTTTGTGTGACACGTGTTTACTTGCATGCTGTTCTGAATTCTCTTAAGAAATGAAACGTTAGCCAACGTTCAGATCTTCTAAAGATGGTAAGTTCAGAGTTTCACATCAGAAATATTGATCAGAATAAAATAAATAAACAGAAGAAATACTTCAGAGCATTTAAGCATTTTTGCATCTGTAACAATTTGCTTCTGATAAATATCATTCTGGACACAAATCCATACCAATATTTTTCAGAATAAAATTGAATCTATCTTCAACAAGGGGTTTTGTAAAAATATCTGCCCATTGATGATCTGTATCAACAAAGGCTAAATTTATGATTCCCTTCTGAACATAGTCTCTGATGAAATGATGCTTAATTTCTATATGTTTTGCCTTAGAATGTAAAATGGGATTCTTGGACAAACATATAACAGAAGTATTATCACAAAAGATAGAAATGTTACTCTCAAAAATTTGATAATCTTCTAGTTGACTCCTCATCCAGAGCATCTGCGTGCTACATCCAGCAGCAGCAATGTATTCAGCCTCTGTGGTTGAAAGTGCAATTGTGGGTTGCTTCTTGCTGTACCAGGAGATTAAATTTCTTCCTAGAAATTGACAACTTCCAGAAGTACTTTTTCTTTCCACTCTGTCTCCAGCGTAGTCAGCATCACAGAATCCAACTAATTTGAAATCATCAGATTTTCTGTAACACAAACCCACATTAGAAGTACCTTTCAGATACCTTAGAATCCTCTTGACAGCTGTCAAGTGTGATTCTCTAGGATCTGATTGGAATCTAGCACACAGACAAACACTGAACAATATGTCAGGTCTAGAAGCAGTAAGATAAAGAAGAGAGCCAATCATACCTCTGTAGAGCTTCTGGTCTACTTTCTTACTTACCTCTTCTTTGCCAAGTGAGCTAGTAGGATGCATTGGAGTCTTTGCCAGCTTGCTGTCAGACATGTTGAATTTCTTCAAAAGTTCTTTAACATACTTTGTCTGATGTATGTAGGTGCACTCTGGAGTTTGATTAACTTGGATTCCTAGAAAGAATTTGAGTTCTCCCATCATGCTCATTTCAAATTCTGCCTGCATACATGTAGCAAACTCCTTTCCAAGCATAATATTTGTTGATCCAAAAATAATATCATCTACATAAATTTGGCAAATTAGAAGATCTTTCTTAATTGTTTTACAGAATAGTGTTGTATCTATTTTGCCTCTGATGAAATTCTTCTCCAGAAGAAAATTACTCAATCTCTCATACCAAGCTCTGGGAGCTTGTTTTAATCCATATAGAGATTTCTTTAATTTGAAAACATGATCTGGAAATTTTTCATTTTCAAAACCAGGAGGTTGGTGGACATAAACTTCTTCTTCTATAATACCATTAAGAAAGGCACTTTTAACATCCATCTGATACAGAGTGATGTTATTTTGTGCAACAAAGGAAATAAGAAGGCGTATAGATTCTAACCTTGCCACTGATCAATACCCTCTTGCTGACTGTACCCTTGAGCAACCAGCCTTGCCTTATTCCTCTCAACTTCTCCTTTCTCATTTAGCTTATTTCTGAAGACCCATTTTGTACCAATTATATTGAATCCTTGAGGTCTTTGAACTAGATCCCATACATCATTTCTGCTAAATTGATTTAGCTCTTCTTGCATGGCAATAATCCAATCATTGTCTTGCAGAGCTTCTTCTACAGAAGATGGTTCAATTTCTGACACTAGTCCAAATAGTGATGCTTCAGATGATCTTAGAAAGGATCTTGTTCTGATGGGATCATCCTTCTTTCCAATAATGACATCCTTTGGATGAGAAGCTTTAATTCTGGATGATGATCCTCTGATAGTTGACTCTTCAGAAATGTTTAGATTATTCATCTGAGAAGTTAAGGGAGTAGCATCTGGAGTTGCTTCTGGTCCCTTCACTTGAATTTTGTCTGCTTCTGGAACTTCAGAGTCAATAAAGACTACTTCCCTATCTGCAGAGTTATCAACCTGCTTTGGCTTTTCAGAGCCAAGCTTATCATCAAATCTGACATGAATGGATTCTTCCACAATCTGTGTCTCTGTGTTGTATACTCTGTAGCCTTTAGAGCGTTCAGAATATCCAAGCATGAAACACTTTTGTGCTTTGGAATCAAACTTGCTCAGATTTTCCTTAGTGTTTAACATATAGCAAATACATCCAAAAGGATGAAAATAAGAAATGTTGGGCTTTTTGTTCTTCCACAGTTCATAAGGAGTCTTCTTCAGAAGAGGTCTAACAGACACTCTGTTCTGAATGTAACAAGCTGTATTGATTGCTTCTGCCCAAAAATGTTTTGCCAGATTTGTCTCATTGATCATGGTTCTGGCCATTTCTTGCAAAGTTCTGTTTTTCCTCTCTACAACCCCATTCTGTTGTGGAGTTCTAGGACAGGAAAAATCATGAGCAATGCCATTTTCAGAAAAATATTTTTCAAAATATTTATTTTCAAATTCACCACCATGATCACTTCTCACTTTTATAATTTTGAAATTCTTTTCATTCTGGACTTGCTTGCAGAAGTCAAAGAACACAGAATGCGACTCATCCTTGTGTTTTAAGAACTTTACCCATGTCTTGTTAGAACATAGATTGGTTCTTAATAATAACTCTTTGTTTTGATGATAACTGTTAGGAAATTTATATTTAAGAATTATATACTCTAAAATTTGTTTGAGAGTTTTACTGCAGATTGAAATGAAATTAACTCTCTAGAAGCAAATCTGTTTTGGATACAAGAAGTTATCCTGACTCTGAAGCGTCAGATGCATCTTACAGAAGAATCTGATTGCTCTTTACAGAAGATCCTGAGCGTAGTCTCCAGAAGGATCTGAAGCAAAAAGCTCCAAAACATTCTGAGTCAGAAGCATTTGAAGATAGTCAGAAGCATCTGAAGCTGAAGCATCTGAAGCAAAGAAGAATATTGATTGAAGAGTTTCTCAAAGCATAATTCTACAGAAGTTTCTGAAAGTACCAACGCTGCCAAGTACAGAAGTTCTGTGTCAAATATGCTCTGATGATCAACACGCTGAAAGCACACATGCTGCAGAAGACTCTGATACAACAAAGTTCTGAATATCATTAGAAGACTCTGATCCATTCAGACTCTGAAGAACTTGCTGAAAACTGAAGAAGAAATATTCAAGAATATATCCGTTGGAGTTATTCAACGTCTCTTTCCTCATTTGTGCTAGACACACTTACACAGACAAAAAGGATTTTTCTGTGCCATCTACTTCTAGGAAAGGTCACTTGATGTGAAGACAAAAAGGCTCAGACCTTTTTGGGACTCTCTTTTCAACGCTCAGCATCCTTGGATCAGCTGCCTATAAAAGGAGAACTTCACCACATTCTTCAGTTACACAATTTGCTGAAAAGAAATCATATTATTCTAAGCTCTCATTCTTTCATATTCTTCTTAGAATTTATTGTACTTAAACTTAAGAGAAAAATCACTGTTGTGATAAAAGCTTTATAGAAGCATTAATACTCTTGTATTTAATTTACATTGATTGTAAAGGCTTTTCCTTAAGAGGATTCAGTTGGAATCAGTAGCTCTTGAGAAGACTAAGAACAATTGTTCTTAGGTGTGACTATTGTAATCAGTTTGATTTAATAGTGGATTAAGTCCTTGTTGAGAAAGGCAAATCACTCTAGGAAGGGTGGACTGGAGTAGTTGTTTAAACGAACCAGGATAAAAATAATTGTGTGATTATTTTTTAAGTCTTAATCTTTCATACTTATTCAACCCCCCTTCTAAGTATTATCTCACCTTCAGTTGGCATCAGAGCTCCGGTTCTGAGTGTGCTACCACTTAACAGTGTCAGTAAAGATCCAGAGAGAAATACTTTGATATATACTTATTGTTACCATGGCTGATAATTCAATGTCCAATATTAACAATAAATATGAAGAGAGGGATAGGATCAGCACCAAACCCCCAATGTTTGATGGGGAGAAATTTGACTACTGGAAAGACAGAATTGAGAGTTTTTTCCTAGGATATGATGCTGATCTATGGGATCTTGTCATAGATGGATATGTACATCCCACAGATGGGAATGGCAAAAAGATTGACAGAAAATCTATGACAGATGCTCAGAAGAAAGATTTCAGAAATCACCACAAAGCCAGGACTATATTATTGAATGCAATTTCACATACAGAGTATGAGAAAATTACACACAGGGAGACTGCTTTTGATATGTTTGAATCCCTAAAAATGACACATGAGGGAAATTCTCAAGTTAAGGAGACAAAAGCTCTGGCTCTGATCCAGAAGTATGAGGCTTTCAAAATGGAAGACTCTGAATCTGTTGAAGCCATGTTCTCCAGATTTCAGATACTCACTGCTGGGCTGAAAGTTCTGGACAAGGGATATTCTACATCAGATCATGTAAAGAAAATCATCAGAAGTCTGCCTACCAGATGGAGACCAATGGTGACTGCCTTGAAGATGGCCAAAGATCTGAACAAGATCTCTCTAGAAGAACTCATCAGCTCACTCAGGAGCCATGAGATTGAGCTTGAGGAAGATGAACCTCAGAAGAAAGAAAAAGGTAAATCTGTTTCATTAAAATCTAACAAAACTGCTAAAGCTTTGCAGGTCATTCAAGAAAGCTCTGAAGAATCTTCTTCTGAAGAAGAAGATGAGTTATCCATGTTGTCCAGAAGGATTAACAGACTCTGGAAGCATAAGGGAAAGAAGTTCAACAACTTCAGAAGATCTGATAACAGAAAGGAATCTTATGGTCACAGAAGATCTGCCAAGAAAGAAGTTGTGTGCTATGAGTGTAAAGAACCTGGGCACTACAAGAATGATTGCCCCAAACTTCAGAAAGAAAAACCCAAGAAGAAGTTTAACAAAAAGAAGAAGGTTCTGATGGCAACATGGGATGACTCAAATGAATGTGAATCATCTTCTGAATCAAAAGAAGAATGTGCAAATGTTGCACTGATGGCCAGCACAGAGGATCAAGAAGAAGGTACCTCAGGATATGAATCAGAATCTGAATCTGATGATGACGCAGAAGAGGTAATGGCTAAACTTACCAAAGAAGAACTCATTAAAGTTTTAACAGAAGTTCTTAAAAGTTATAACAATATCAAACTCAAATACAAGAAGCTGAAAAGCAATCTTGAATCTGAGATTGATCTTCTGAAAACAGAACTTGTTGAGCAAAAAGAAATAAATCTAAAAATCAAAAATGACTTTGAAATAACTCAACAAGAATCTGAATCTGAGACTAAGTCATGTGAAAATATTTTAGAAAAATATGACTCTAGCTTTCAGAGATTTCTCACTAAGAGCATACACAGAAGCAAGATGGCTTCTATGATCTATGGTGTTAGTGGAAACAACAGAAGAGGCATTGGATATGAATCTTCATCTGGAAGCAATCCAAAACCTGTTGACAAACTTTTCATCAAGAAGACACCTCTGTATTCTCAAGTCAAATTTGGTCACTTGAATGACATTAAACACACAAGCTCTGAGAAGAATACTTATGTGTTTAAACCCAAGGCAAGTCAGAATAAACATTATGTTGTAAAACAGAAGTTTAGACAAACCTACAAACCAACTAACCCTAAAGGACCCAAGAAGATCTGGGTACCTAAAAACAAAATAATTCCTGTTGCAGATGTTCTTAGCAGCAAGGTCAGGACACCAATCATGGTACTTGGACTCTGGATGCTCACGACACATGACAGGATAAAAGTCTATGTTCCAAAGCCTGGAACTTAGATCTGGTGGTGACGTGAAGTTTGGAGGGAACCAGAAGGGCAAGATCATTGGATCTGGCACTATTGGAAATGGTAAACTTCCCTCTATTACCAATGTTTTACTTGTTGAAGGGTTAAAGCATAACTTATTGTCCATAAGTCAATTAAGTGACAATGGTTATGATATTACCTTTAATAAAAAATGTTGTAAAGCTATTAGTCAGAAGGATGGCTCTATCCTATTTAGTGGTAAGAGGAAAAACAACATTTATAAAATAAATCTTTCAGAACTTAAAGTTCAAAATGTTAAATGCCTCTTGTCTGTTAATGAAGAGCAATGGATCTGGCACAGAAGATTGGGCCATATTAATATGAGACGTATATCTCAGATTAATAAACTTAATCTTGTCAGAGGACTCCCTAATCTGAAGTTCACTTCAGATGCTCTTTGTGAAGCATGCCAGAAAGGGAAGTTTTCAAAAACATCTTACAAATCAAAAAATGTTGTTTCTACTTCTAAACCACTAGAACTACTTCATATTGATCTGTTTGGACCAGTGAAAACTGCATCCATCAGAGGCAAGAAGTATGGATTAGTCATTGTTGATGACTTTAGAAGATGGACATGGGTAAAGTTCTTAAAACACAAGGATGAGTCACATTCTGTGTTCTTTGACTTCTGCAAGCAAGTCCAGAATGAAAAGAATTTTAAAATTACTAAAGTCAGAAGTGATCATGGTGGTGAATTTGAAAATAAATATTTTGAAAAATATTTTTCTGAAAATGGCATTGCACATGATTTTTCCTGTCCTAGAACTCCACAACAGAATGGGGTTGTAGAGAGGAAAAACAGAACTTTGCAAGAAATGGACAGAACCATGATCAATGAGACAAATCTGGCAAAACATTTTTGGGCAGAAGCAATCAATACAGCATGCTACATTCAGAACAGAGTGTCTGTTAGACCTCTTCTGAAGAAGACTCCTTATGAACTGTGGAAGAACAAAAAGCCTAACATTTCATATTTTCATCCTTTTGGATGTATTTGTTTTATGTTAAACACTAAGGAAAATCTGGGCAAGTTTGATTCCAAAGCACAGAAGTGTTTCATGCTTGGATATTCTGAACGCTCTAAAGGCTACAGAGTATACAACACAGAGACACAAATTGTGGAAGAATCCATTCATGTCAGATTTAATGATAAGCTTGGCTCTGAAAAGCCAAAGCAGGTTGATAACTCTGCAGATAGGGAAGTAGTCTTTATTGACTCTGAAGTTCCAGAAGCAGACAAAACTCAAGTGAAGGAACCAGAAGCAACTCCAGATGCTACTCCCTTAACTTCTCAGATGAATAATCTAAACATTTCTGAAGAGTCAACTATCAGAGGATCATCATCCAGAATTAAAGCTTCTCATCCAGAGGATGTCATTATTGGAAAGAAGGATGATCCCATCAGAACAAGATCCTTTCTAAGATCATCTGAAGCATCACTATTTGGACTAGTGTCAGAAATTGAACCATCTTCTGTAGAAGAAGCTCTGCAAGACAATGATTGGATCATTGCCATGCAAGAAGAGCTAAATCAATTTAGCAGAAATTATGTATGGGATCTAGTTCAAAGACCTCAAGGATTCAATATAATTGGTACAAAATGGGTCTTCAGAAATAAACTAAATGAGAAAGGAGAAGTTGAGAGGAATAAGGCAAGGCTGGTTGCTCAAGGGTACAGTCAGCAAGAGGGTATTGATTACACTGAGACATATGCTCCAGTGGCAAGGTTAGAATCTATACGCCTTCTTATTTCCTTTGCTGCACAAAATAACATCACTCTGTATCAGATGGATGTTAAAAGTGCCTTTCTTAATGGTATTATAGAAGAAGAAGTTTATGTCCACCAACCTCCTGGTTTTGAAAATGAAAAATTTCCAGATCATGTTTTTAAATTAAAGAAATCTCTATATGGATTAAAACAAGCTCCCAGAGCTTGGTATGAGAGATTGAGCAATTTTCTTCTGGAGAAGAATTTCATCAGAGGCAAAGTGGATACAACTCTATTCTGTAAAACAATTAAGAAAGATCTTCTAATTTGCCAAATTTATGTAGATGATATTATATTTGGATCAACAAATATTATGCTTCAAAAGGAGTTTGCTACATGTATGCAGGCAGAATTTGAAATGAGCATGATGGGAGAACTCAAATTCTTTCTAGGAATCCAAGTTAATCAAACTCCAGAGTGCACCTACATACATCAGACAAAGTATGTTAAAGAACTTCTGAAGAAATTCAACATGTCTGACAGCAAGCTGGCAAAGACTCCAATGCATCCTACTAGCTCACTTGGCAAAGAAGAGGTAAGTAAGAAAGTAGACCAGAAGCTCTACAGAGGTATGATTGGCTCTCTTCTTTATCTTACTGCTTCTAGACCTGACATATTGTTCAGTGTTTGTCTGTGTGCTAGATTCTAATCAGATCCTAGAGAATCACACTTGACAGCTGTCAAGAGGATTCTAAGGTATCTGAAAGGTACTTCTAATGTGGGTTTGTGTTACAGAAAATCTAATGATTTCAAATTAGTTGGATTCTATGATGCTGACTACGCTGGAGACAGAGTGGAAAGAAAAAGTACTTCTGGAAGTTGTCAATTTCTAGGAAGAAATTTAATCTCCTGGTACAGCAAGAAGCAACCCACAATTGCACTTTCAACCACAGAGGCTGAATACATTGCTGCTGCTGGATGTAGCATGCAGATGCTCTGAATGAGGAGTCAACTAGAAGATTATCAAATTTTTGAGAGTAACATTTCTATCTTTTGTGATAATACTTCTGCTATATGTTTGTCCAAGAATCCCATTTTACATTCTAAGGCAAAACATATAGAAATTAAGCATCATTTCATCAGAGACTATGTTCAGAAGGGAATCATAAATTTAGCCTTTGTTGATACAGATCATCAATGGGCAGATATTTTTACAAAACCCCTTGTTGAAGATAGATTCAATTTTATTCTGAAAAATATTGGTATGGATTTTTGTCCAGAATAATATTTATCAGAAGCAAATTGTTACAGATGCAAAAATTCTTAAATAATCTGAAGTATTTCTTCTGCTTATTCTATTCTGATCAATATTTCTGATGTGAAACTCTGAACTAATCATCTTTAGAAGATCTGAACGTTGGCTAACGTTTCATTTCTTAAGAGAATTCAGAACAGCATGCAAGCAAACACGTGTCACACAAAATCTGAAGAGGTGGCGTGTACATAACTGAAGAGACGTTTGAGGTGAAATTTGAATAGTAAGAATCTTGGTTTTCCCCCCAATTTGTCAGAAGCATTTAATGTTTTGAAATGATTTTTATTCTCTTCATTTAATGCTTGCTCAAACGTGCGTTTTTCTGACTTTTGATGTGCCTAAGTGTTTAGTATAAATACTTGTCTTGTATTCACTTTCACACTTTTCACTCTCAGAATTTACATGCGTTTTCATCTCCTATTTTCTCTGCATAAAAACCCAAAACCTAAGTGTTTGAAAAAGCATTCTTCAATGGCGTCTTCTTCATCAACAACTGCTCAGTTCCAATCCACTATGGCTGCTGTGACTTCAGAAAACTTGGGTGCTGCTCCATATTCTCCTCCCAAAAGAACACTTCTAACGCCTGTTGATAAACTAGAAGTTCTGTGTGAATCTATGGTTGAGTTTGATTCTCTGGCTGATAATGGGTTTGATTTTCGTTCCATTGTTAGAGCTCAAGGATGGGTTAAGTACTTTGATAGGTTGTTTGGACCAGTTTACCCTCTCCTTGTGAAAGAATTCTGGATTCATGCATCAGTTTATCCCAAGTTCATTTTATCATCTGTGCTGGGAAAAGAGATTATCATCACAGAGGATCTGATAAGAAAACTGATAGGTTATGAAGAAACAGATGGTGTTTCCCACTTGCCAACTGGGCGTGTGGACATGGAAGAGGTTTATGAGGAAGTTATGACAGCTGGTCAAGCTTCTAACAGATTCAAAGATCTGAAGCCTGATTACAAGATCTGGGCCAAGATCTTCATGGGATGCATCCATCACAGGAAATCAACCAATTCTCCTGATTATGTCAACAATGAACATATCTATTTTATGTACTGCTTTAGTCAGAGCAACAAGGTAGATCTTCCATACATTTTGTTCATGCATCTGTGGAATCATATCAATGCATCTAGAGAATCTGTGAAAGAGAAAGCCCAGAAGATCAGAACTTGGATCCCCTTTGGAAGGTTGCTCTCAGATCTTCTCACTGAAAATGGTTTAGTGACTGCTCTGTACGCTACTGGGGTTACTGAGGAATTAGAGTTTATTATGGGAAAGCCTCTGAACGCTAAAAGTCTTCTGAGACTAAAAATTGTTGATGAACTCACTACTGCTCCAAAGAGGCTAAATATGTCTGATTTGAATAAGAGGGTTCCTGTAGCTGACTTTCCTCTATTCTTTGCTGAAGAACCCAGACATATAGTGCTTATGTATATAGAGGAATGCAAGCAGGAAGGAATACCTGTTCCAGCTTGTCAAATAACCACTACCAGATGCAGGAGAAGAAGAAGAAGTACCACTTCAGAGGAAAAGGACTCAGCCTGTAGAAGAATCTGTACCTGTCCAATAGAAGGTCAAAATTGCTGAGAAGCCCAAGAAGCTCTTGAAGAGAAAGGATTCTGAAGAAGCTGCCTCTGTACCTGCCAAGAGGATTAAAGTAAAAGGTACTAAAACATCTGTAACTTCTGAAACTATTGTTATTAATGATTCAAATATTAAGTCTGTTCCAAAACCACCTGTTACTCAAACAACTTCTGTTACTGCCCCCAGTTCTGTCTCACCTCAAAAACAAACAACTGCCTCTGTATCAAAACCATCTCAACCCAAAATACACATCAAACACTTTGTTCCACGTCCATCACCATCAGAATCACAACCAACAGAACCACAACCATCAGAACAACAACCATCTGAAAAACAAAAATCTGATCAACCACAAACCTCTGATCATCCAGAAAACCAACCCAAAGAAGTTCAACCAGAAAAAGCCTCTGACAATCCACCATCAAATACTCCACCTTCTGAACCTATTGCACCTGTTACTTCTGAACCTACAAAAGTAACTTCTGCTCCTGTTTCATCAGAACCACCATCCAAACAATCTGACATTCCTTCAGAACCTACCAACACAGCTAAACCTCACATCCCTGAGACAGAAGTTCTTGATGTCACTCCTCTAAAAACAGTGTTTCAAGTATCTTCTACCTCTTGTACACCTACAACATCCTCCAACTCATCAGAATCAGAAATCCACCCAGATTTTCTTATTTCTCCATCTGACAAATACCCTGTACATGAACCTGAACCTGAATCAACCATACCTTCTAAAACTCCCATTCCAGATCCTATGCCTCCACCTGCACCATCATCTGAGATGATTGTTCCCAATTCCAATCCATCATCATCTGGTATATCTTGTGCCCAAGTTTCTTCTCTTTATCATAATCTATCTTATGGTTTCAAACTGAAAGATTTTTATGATAGAGTTGAACCTGCTGAACCCCTGAACCCTTTGAAACCAAAACTCAGACAGGCTCTTCCATCTGTGATCCTTTCATATATTCAATCAATGAACAATGTAGGATCCTTAGCAACAATATCTGGAACCTCTGGTAAAGCTGTTGTTTCAGCTCTGCAACCTGCATCTGATAACATAGTTGCATCTGTTGAACCACCAACATCTGCCTTCATACCATACTCTAATGAACCCTTTGATGATGTTTGCCCTCGCACAAGACCAAAACCTCATCGGCTTAATGCCTTAAACAGATCCTTACCCCAAAAACCAGAAATTCCTTTCTTTCCATATTGTCCCCCTCCTCTGATTTCCATCCAAAAATCACTTTTACCACCAACTCCCAAACCTAAACATATAACTCTGGAAACCTTGCTTAAACCACCGCCCAGACTTAATATTTATCATTTATTTCAAACGTTTTTGCAAGAAATACAGATGTCTTTAGGTACTGTTCAGAAGAGATGCTCTGAAACAATGGATGCAAATAAATCTGACATCATCTGGAAAGGATTCATCAATAGATTCAACACTGTAGCTTCTAATCTGAAGAACGTCTGTTCTGATGATGCAAAGCTCAGAGCTGAAAGGACTCTATTATGGACTGTCAACAAAATTGAACCTCTGCTTCGTTTAGATGCTCCTCCACCTCCAACAGAACCTACTGCCAATGCATTGACTATGACTCTGGTAGAACCCTCTTCAGGATCTACAGAACCTATGGCAATTGACTCTGTTCAGGCTGCAGAACCTCCACCTTCTTCATCTGAGATAAAGATAGAACATCCAGACTTTGAAGACAAGATTGCTGCTCTGGAGGCTGGTCAGTCAGAAATAAAATCCTGGATGGCTAAGCAAGATAAGAAGTCTGAGGATATGACAGAGTGGATGTCCAAACAAGATGAGAAGAATGAAACCATGACTAAGTGGATGTCAAAGCAAGAGCAATCATCATCTGAGATTACAAATCTATTGAAGATGCTTTTGTCAAAACACTCTTAGATGTTTTTTTTCATTCTAATGTCTTTGCATCTGTTGTTTGCATCTGAATTTTATTGTTATATCTTCTGATGTTTACCTATGTACTCTTGCTCTGTTATTTTGAATGAATCAGTTGTTCTCCATTGAATTATCTTATTTATTGTTCCTTTTATTTGTCTTTTTAAAAGTTGTTACTTTTTGCATATGACAAAAAAGGGGGAGAAAATAAAGATCTGAACTGTTTAATATAACTTCACTAGAATGAATCTTCAGACATTTCTATTTTATCTAATATTTAACTTGACTATTTCAGAACTTTTGATAAGAACACTGTTGCGGTGAAAATTGGATATCAAGCTATTAATTAACTTGAACCTTATTTCTTTTACAACCGATCTTTAATTTATCCAAAGGAAAGGTCTCAAGAAAGAAAAACCTTTTTCGCGATGTAACGACAACGCTTAAGAGATTCGGGGATCCGGGGTTGGTTATATCTAGGGAAGGTATTAGCACCCTAAATATCTGTAGTACTCTACAGGAACCTTTTGTTTAACTAATTGCTAAGTTTGTGAATTGTGCTATGATTTAAGGATTGTGAAATGAGATAAAATAAATAAAATCCTATGTGGTTTCCTAAGTTTGCTCGCAAAGGCATCGCACCTTCTGCCTACGTATCCTGACTAGGATAGAATCAGAGCAATCGTAGTTCACCTCACAAGGGAAAAGAACACTTGATGATGATCAAGGTTCAAAGGGGAACAAACATAACAATGTTTGTATGGAGTTTGACAAAACTCCCTAAGCTAAGTTGAAAGGGAAGTAAGAGATCATGACGATGATTCTTACACAGAGTTGACGAACTCTTTCCTAGGGTTCTAGTTGAAGAACGCTCCTAGTATGGGTAGGTTTCTTAGACTTTAAGCAAAGTCTAAAGGCTTCTGAATCAGGGTTAAGGTGACTTAACAAAGTCAAGGGATAGCAGAGGTTTTGGTCCAAGACATTGACAGTCAAGTGGACAGACCTTCCTTTGGAGGACAGCATTATCGGCAACTGGACGAAAGCTGACGAGCTTCGTCGCTTGGGGATAAAATAAAATACAAACATTAAACAAACATCATCATGGTGTCAACCAATGAAAAAAATATTTAAAGATGAAAAGCAATGATGACAATCAAAGCAGCTGTTTCGGTACGGGAACCGTGACGACAGTTCGTACCTGGAATACTGTTAACAGACAGATGAGATAAACATAAAAATAATTCGAGGTAAAAATTCTAACATGTTGAAAAACATATATAGACATGATAACAATCAAATTTCCTGAGAAAACACAAGAGGAACCCTTTTAATTTTCATCTACAACCAATTAGGGTTAGTACCGTTGACGCACGGATCGCGCGTAATCAAACATGGTGAAAAAATAATCAAACATGGGAAATAATTATATGGTATGAAAGTACATATAAAAACAAGCACAATGAAAAAAGAACGGGCGGAAAACGATAAAAAATGAGAGGGTTACGAATTTTTGAAGTTTTTATGTAAAAAATGAGAAAAAGTGGCAGCAAGGGTTATCACAAGGGATCGAACCCATGCCAAGACTGATACGCGCGCAAGTCTCTACCGCTGGGGCGGCTGTTACATCCATTAATACATGTGAAACAATAAATATACAAGGCATATCACATTCATGTTTGGGCAAAACACATAATCAACACAAATACGATTTGTACCGTAACTTTCTAACCGTTTATCGAAACGAGACAAAATTTATATGGAAATGGGGTAGAAAAATGAGAGGAAGAGGATGGTGGTGTTGGTTTTCTGAAATTATTTGCCTAGTGAAAAAAACGATAGATGGTGTGTTTGTGTGCTTTTGAATGCATTTTGATATGAATAGCTTGATACACTTATCCTCAATCTCAACTAATCATCCACACACAACACTTAGATGATATGTGAGCAAGTATGAACACTTTCAAGGCCAGGAGATGCAGATGCTAGAATATCACATACAAGTTGCAAAAAACACATAAAGATGACAATGCAAGACAAGGTGGTTTTTGATTTCAAGGCATTCAAGATTCATTCCAATCATCAAAGCATCTTTAATATGTGATATCAAGTGTGTGCAAGTGAAGAGATCAGATCTGGAACAAGTGTGTGAGATTCTAGTGTTCAATTTGCATTTTTTGGTGTGATAATGCATGAAATGGTGTAACTCAATGTACAGATCATTTTCAATGTTTTGATTCATTCAAACAGGTCACATATGATTATACAAAGCTGTAGAAATATCAAAATATCAAGAACAATCAAGTATTCTCAAACTGATATGTGAGGGTATGGCAATTTGCAAAAAGATGGACAATGATGCATGATGATGAACATATGTAATTCAAGACCAATTCAGGTTATTCTAATCATTTACACAACATATATGCATGATCATGAGATGGTCTAAGCATCAGAACTTCAAGGAAAATATCTGTTATGAAGGATGACATGTCATATGCAAATTGTACAAGAAAGGATGCATAATGATACTCAAATCTTATTTCAAACACAATCTGGTTTGTTTAAGTGTATGAACAACTCATATATGTGATGTTAGTCATGTTTGATCAAGTGAGACAGTTCAAAACAACTTGGTTCAAAATGTGGTATGTGTGATGCAAGTGTGATGTGTGAAAAATGTGAAAACTTGCAAATCTGCATTACATCTCAAATTAGACCAAACCAATCATTGATACATGTCATAAATGATTATATTGGTCTATCCTATCACAAAAATCTTGAAGAAAGACAATGGTTCACAAATTGGTGTAGCATGTGCAAGCTTGTCAACAAAAATGCAATTGGTGAGTGAAATCTTGATGCATTGCTTTCCTTCATCAAATCAATGCTCTAACATATTACATATGGACCATATAAGGTGTATGTGGTGTTTGTTCTGGTGAAAACAAGTGGAGGCAAAAAACCACATTTTGAGGCTTGGTGTATTTTGAAGCATTTGGTGTCAATATGTGAAATAATGATGCTATGCTCAAAACAGCAAGATGAACACACTAACATGTTATGAATGACCATAGAATCATGTTGGAAAGGAGAAAATAAGTTTATCATGCTCTATGCCAAAAGTGACAAAGTGAGTGGTTAGTGTGTTTTTGTGAAGAAATGCATTTGAAGAGGTGAATTTGAATACAATGATTTTCAGTGTAAGATAACCATACTAGCAGGTCAGGAATGATTGTTATGATGTGTACATGATGCTGTTTTGATGAAAACTAACTTGATGCAAAAAGTAGCCTTGTGTGTGCTTGAGTGGTTTTAAATGCAAGCCAATGAATGAAAATGAGTAATGAGCACAGAATTGGAGATGTAATGGTCTAGATGTCTTTCAAGCATATGTACAAATATGTATGAGGGATCAAAAGTTATCTTGCCAAACTTGAATCCAAAGAGGGGTATAGACAGTAAGTGGAAATGCAGCACAAGTTATATTTATCCAATTAGAGATGTTAAGCATTATGTACAAATCAACATGTCATAAATGAGTTGCAAGTTGTGGTAGGAGAATGATGACATATTGTTAAGGGTAAAAGACACATACACCTATTATCTCTAACATGTTGTTGGTGATTAATCCTATGCTCAGACAGAACATGGATGCTGTAATACATTGATGGACTTGTTCTCAACAAATCAACATGATGACACATATCTCAAATTGCCTATGAAGCTGAACATGTAGCAGTTATGGCCAAATGCATGAAAGGCTAAGTCAAGACATGATATGCAACAGAAAACAGAAATTAGCTAGCAGTAACAACTCAGGATTAAGCCAACAATTCAAAGGATCTGTTACTTAAAGCCTAACAGCATTCCAACCATTTTTTCAGAACAGGACATTTACAAAACAATGATAACAAACAGATCATAATGCCAATGCTGCACACCAAAACATAATTGTAATGCCAATTAAAAATTAGAAATGAAAGATGACAAATGGGAGCCATAGCAGGATGAACAAATTGGTCATGGCAGCAAAAAAATTGGATTATCCTATAAAAGCAAAATCAAACAAACAACATGAATGTTCATATGCCAATCCCAAAACTATGATACAAAACCTGTTATGGATATCTTCAAACATATTCCTCTCATGATTGCAAACATAGTGTTATATTTCAGCAGGACAAACAATGGTACATCAGTATTGAGTTCTTTGGTTTTTTTTTTTTTGAGTCATGACAGCATCATCACCATAAATCCAACAGCTTGTCAATTAAAACTAGTACATAGCAAACTTGGCACCAAACCCTTTATGATAGCCACTTTATGGTATTGGTATCAATCATTTAAATTCAACACACATGACATATAGTATATTGGTATGACAAAGACAAGATGCTTACCAAACACTAACAAACATCATGGAAATCAACACACATTCATAACTCAAAAATTCACAAAAAGCACTCAAAATGCATAAGTCATGGAAAGATAATGCAAGAGGTGATAGAGAGGCTACATACCTGTTGGAGATCCTATTTAGCAAGCCAAAAGATGTTGAGAAAACCAGAGGTGATTGAATCCAAGTTTTTGTGTTGTGCTTTACTTGAAACTTAAGGAACAAGCCACTTGTGATGCCAAAATGAGATTTATGAGTTTTTGATGATAGATGAAGGTTTGGACAGTTGAGGTATATGATATGTGAGGTGTATGAGTGGTCACAACCTCAAGAAAATGTTTAGAGATCAGTTTGGTGTTTTTTATGGACTTTGGTCAAAGTAAGCCAAGTGAAATGTTGACTTTTTTGATTTCTTGTGATTTTTGGTGGTTCAATGGTTTGTACACCTTCTATATGTTATTTAGAAGGTGTATGGATGATAGTTTGGGTGCTGGAACATGTAGAGCTTGATATGGTAGAGAAATTGCAAATGCTGAATTTTGGCTATTTTGGACACTTTGGTGGATTTTGCAAAATGCAAGTATGAGAGAGATGTGATGAGGGAGCTTGGTTTATCAGGTTTTTAGAATGAAGTTGATGTCTTGAATGAGGGGTATGAGGTCCCTATTTATAGCAAAAAGCAAGGAGGTGCTTGCTTGAGAACCTTACTTACAAATGAAGTTATCCTTGATATTTCCATCCATTTGCCAACTTGCCTTGCTTTTTCTGATCTTTGGCTATCTCCTTAACCCAATGGGTAAGTTTAAATGATGTTTCTACTGATAAATTGCAGCCTAGATGCTTGGTAGAGTGGCTGGAGCAGAATCACTTTCCACCTCATGCTTGGAAAAGTCAAAAATGGCAACTTAGGCAATGAACTTCCAATCTTTAATTATATGCTATCTCCATGCAATTTCTTTGCTTCAACCTGCTTGAGGTGTTCAATATATCAGATAGTATGAGTTTGACAAGTTAGAATTGGATCAATTGGATGGTAGAGATGATTTTGCAATTTTGATCAATGTGGGGCTAAAGTGACAAAATACCAACTTTGAACACATGTATCTCTCAGCTCATAAATCATCTTGAGGAGTTCTTGTACAATTTAGAAAGCCCTCACATAGTACTAAAACTTTCATGTTGGCCAGAAGTCTTGATTCTTCTTGAAACTAGGTGAAAAATCCCCTTGAAGTTGGCTGATTTTAGCTGTTAAAGTGAAAATAACTTAGAAATTTTCTAAGTTATTTTCCCTTCTAGGAATGTTTTTGCTTCTATCTCAAAAAGTATGCATTTTCTGGTTGTGGACTAGTATGGTACTTTTGTAGGACTTGTCAAGAGTTTTCAAATGAGACTAGAACCAACTCAATTGGATGTGTGGTTAAGGAGATACGGTTTAGCCCTTTTCAAAACCCTAATTTCCCGATTTCTCGATTACTCTCTCATCCTTGATCCAATGATCATGAAAATTGATATGCAAGTCCATTATTACATAAGGAACAACTTTGATTCACAACTTGGATTCCAATTCTCAAAATTTGAGGAGTTGACTTTTCGGTCAACCGTACGATCGATCGGTGCCGATTGAGTTGCCTGTTGACATTCTGGACATCCTGAGACTTTGATACTTCTTGAATAGTCTTTAATAGTCTATATGAACTTCATGGACCTCAATCCCAGCATTAAAACATCTTCCAACATCAAAGTCAAACCACAGTTGACTTTTCACTAGTTAAAAACCCTAATCGGGGCCTCCTGACTGCACTGTTCTTGATTCTGAAATGATTTCTTCAAATTGACTTCTCTTTTGACTTTGATATTATCTTTGATTTCATTCAATGATTGAGTTGGCCCAAATCATTGGTTAATCATTCCTTGGTTGTTTTGAATTTGTCGGTGCGAAAACCCTGGTTCGTCTGTAACTTGACAATAATAAACTTGCACTGATTTAGGGTTAGATAATGCATGATCATGCTTCTAAAAATGATAATGAGAATCTAAGGGGTCAAAATTTGGGGTACAACAGTTGCCTCTATTTAAATATCTTCACTAGATGGGGAACGAGAGATGAAAATCTTCGTTAAATCGCAGTGAAAGGTATTTAAATATAGATAACCGAAAATTTTGTCCCTTAGATCCGATGTCATGCTAAAGGACAAGTTATGATATGCCATGCACTCTAAATGATGCTTTATGATGCTTGAATGCAAACATCATAGACGCAACGATAATAATAAAAGAAACAGTAAAACAAATAATGACAAATACAAGGACTCGACACTGGGGACTCGTACTGAAAAACTAAATTAACAGTTCAGACATGACTGCTAGCGTAAGAAGGAAAACTTCACATGGGGAATAGGCAAATCCAATAAAGATGAAAATCTTTTTGGAACAGAGGTACTCCACCGGGGAGAAGAATAGGCTGCTACTGGGGAAAGGATATACTTTTACTGGGGAAATGGAAAATTAATTCCGTTGGGAAAAGAGAATCAGGATTCACCGGGGAATCGAAAGACTGGATACAAACTCACTGGGGATGATCACATGAGGAACTTCCTATAGCGAAGAGTTCAAACGGGATCTTCAGGAATGGACTAGAAACAAGACTAATCACACGCGGAGGACACTAGTGACGACTAGATCTCCGAGACTTGACTGGGAACATGGATCACTGGGGATACATCCTCAGTTTCTGCAAATAGTTCACACAGTGCTGGTAATCAATAGACTTCCTGGGGAATCGGTAACGACCAGAATTCCAAGCGATGCCAGTGACGACTGGTCTTTTAATGGTGATTGGTGACGACCAAATCAGGGTACCAATAACGATTGGTTTTAAACAATGCCAGTTACGACTGGATTTTTAATAAAGATGGTGACGACCATACTGGGGAATACCAATGACAATTGGTTATACAAAAATGCTAGGGATTACTAGATCTTCTAGCTGGAGATTGGTAACGACCAAACGAAGTAGACTCCAAGTAACGATTGGACTCTAGACAATGATACCAGTTACGACTGGGTTTCAAAGGGAAAAATTGGTTAAAACCTCAAGATACCAATGACGATTGGATTTAGTTAGTGCCAGTGACGACTGGACTTCATGGGGAGAGTTAGCAACAACTAACAAGATACCAATAATAATTGGAACAATACCAGTGACGACTGGATTTATACGTGGATTTGTTAGTGACTACTAACGAGATACCAATGACGATTGGATTTAGACAAAGCCAGTGACGACTGGGCTTTAAAAGGACATGGATGGTGACGACCAAATGAATATCAACAACAATTGGTTTGAACAAAATGCCAGTTACTACTGGCTTGTACTTGGAAACGAAGTGCGTAATAACTTAGACTTCGCGGGGATTGATAGATGTCACCGACTCGGGGGAACAAACGAATCACACTGATCCCATGATGAGGGGTGTACGTAGACTTGGGAAAATGAACCCGAAGACCTACTGAGGGATAGAGCCCGTAGGTAGATTTTGCTGAGGTGAATTCAGACGTCCAGAAATACTTTGCTGGGGAAAGAACCTTCATATCATCGTAAGGAATTTTGAGGGTTAATCTTCAATCTTGGTAACCATACATGGCCAAAGGACTCTTTGTCGCTCAACTTGCTAGCATTTCATTGGGGAATGTAAATTCTGACTGTGCATCAAGACTCCTGCTACCCTGAAGTTTCGGGAGATGTATGATTTTCCTTGAGTTTTTCCACAAGTTAAAACATTTTGTAAAATATTTCCAAGTTATTATTTTTTCAAAAATCTGGATTTTAATGCTTTCAAAAATAATTGTTGACTAACGAACGGTATTTTGCATAACAAAGAAAATAAGGAACTGATAATTTGCACAAGAAAGAGAGGCTCAAAAGGCTGATTTTATTTAAAGGATGAAATCTTGCCAATGACAGTATTCCATGGAAATTTTTACAAGTAAAATGGCAAAAGTGGATAAGGTTACATTGAATCCTGTGACCTAACTATCCCTAAAGACTAGAATTCTCCAAGATCCTTGCTTCTGACGAGAGCTGTTGAGATGAATCTTTGTTGAATCTGCAGTGTTGATGCCTTCATCTGATGCAGCGAAACGCCTTTGTCCCTAATTTTTGCCTGGATCGCCTTTTCGGGTTTTCAATCCACCGGGACGCTCATTTTTGCCTAAGCCGCCCTTTCGGGTTTTCAACTTAGCGAGATTTTTGATTTCTTTTCTCTTTTTTCCTTTTCTTCTCTTTTTTTCTTTTCTACCCTAACTTTTGCATAAACCGTTCTTTTGGATTTTCCGGTTTATCGGGTACTTTTTAGGCGTAATATTTCCGAACTGCGTCAGAGTTTATCGGGTGTGTGAGTTGTTCCCCGTCCATGGTAGTAAGGATCAGTGAACCTCCGGAGAATATTGTCTTCATAATAAAGGGGCCATCATAATTAGGCATCCACTTCCCTCTTGCGTCTTTGTGAACTGGTAAGATCTTCTTGAGCACAAGTTCTCCTTCGCGGAACTCTCTGATACGGACCTTTTTATCGAACGCCCTCTTGATTCTTTTTTGATACAACTGGCCGTGACACATCGCAGACATGCGCTTTTCATCGATGAGATTCAGCTGATCAAATCTTTCTTTAATCCATTCTGCCTCTTCTAACTTGGTTTCCATGATGACCCTGAGGGATGGTATCTCGACCTCTATGGGAAGAACTGCGTCCATTCCATATACCAGAGAAAAGGGAGTTGCCCCTGTGGAAGTGCGGACGGAGGTTCTGTATCCGTGCAGGGCAAACAGCAGCATTTCATGCCAATCTTTGTAGGTTTTAACCATTTTCTGCAAGATCTTCTTGATGTTTTTATTTGCAGCTTCCACAGCTCCATTCATCTTTGGACGGTAAGGGGAAGAGTTGTGATGTTCGATTTTGAAGTCATCACATAAATCTTTCGTAACTTTGTTGTTCAGATTGGTGCCGTTGTCTGTTATAATTCTGCTTGGGATCCCGTAACGACAGATGATCTCCTTTTTAATGAAACGAGCCACCACTTGACGCGTAACATTGGTGTAGGATGCAACTTCAACCCATTTTATGAAATAGTCGATGGCAACCAGAATGAAACAGTGTCCATTTGAAGCTTTTGGCTCAATTGCCCCAATCATGTCAATCCCCCACATAGAGAAGGGCCATGGTGACGACAGTACATTCAACAGTGTTGGAGGCACATGCATTTTGTCTGCGTAGATCTGACATTTGTGACACTTTCTGGCGTATTGAATACAGTCAGTTTCCAAGGTCAACCAGTAATAACCAGCTCTCAAGATCTTTTTGGACATGGCGTATCCGTTGGCGTGAGTACCAAACATTCCTTCATGAACATCTTTCATTAACAAGTCCGCTTCTCTTTTGTCAACACATCTGAGTAAGACCATATCATGATTTCTTTTGTAAAGTACACCATTGCTGAGGAAGAATTTGGATGCTAATCGTCTCAGTGTTTTCCTGTCAAGTGCTGTAGCATCTGCGGGATATTCTTGTTTCAACAGATAATTCTTTATATCATGATACCAGGGTTTGCCATCGGTTTCTTTTTCAATCATTTGACAGTAAGCAGGCTCTGTCTTGCGTTCAATTTTGATAAGTGTGCCATCCTTGACATCTCTAGTTTTCCACATTGAGGCTAGCATGGCTAAGGCGTCGGCGATGTGATTCTCTGCTCTTGGAACATGTTTAAAGGTGATTTCATCAAAATACTTGATCGTTTCAACGATATAAGCTCTGTAAGGAATCAGGTTTTCATGTCTTGTCTCCCATTCGCCCGTGACTTGGTAGATAACCAAAGCTGAGTCTCCACTGACTTCGAGATTTTTGATTTGGAGATCAATGGCTGCTTCGAGACCCAGGATACATGCTTCGTATTCAGCGATGTTGTTTGTACAATCAAAGTCTAATCTGGATGTAAACGGAGTGTAACCACCTTCAGGATTCATTAAAACTGCACCTACGCCATGTCCGCTATAATTGGAGGAACCGTCGAACATCATTTTCCACCAATTCTCTGTCTGTTGACCTTTGTCAGAACTTGTTTCTTCACAATCTTTTACTAACATGATATCTTCGTTCGGAAAATCAAACTTCAGAGGTTCATAATCTTCGACAGGTTGATCTGCGAGATATTCTGATAACACACTGCCTTTGATGGATTTCTGAGCCACATATTGAATATCATATTCTGATAGTAACATATGCCACCGGGCGAGTCTTCCGGTTTGTGCCGGCTTCTCGAAGATGTACTTTATTGGATCCATTTTCGAGATCAATAAAGTGGTGTGACAAATCATATACTGCCTCAAACGCTTAGCGGCCCATGCTAAAGCACAACAAGTCTTTTCTAGGAGTGAGTATCTGCTTTCACAATCAGTAAACTTCTTGCTCAGATAATAAATGGCATGTTCTTTCCGTCCGGATTCGTCTTGTTGGCCCAGAACACAACCCATTGAGTTTTCAAGCACTGTCAAATACATGAAGAGAGGCTTTCCCAGAACGGGTGGTATCAAAATTGGAGGTTCTTGGAGATAACCTTTGATTTTATCGAACGCTGTTTGACAATCAGAATTCCATACAATCGTTTGATCCTTTCGTAACAACTTGAAGATCGGTTCACAGGTAGGGGTCATATTGGAAATGAACCTGGATATGTAATTCAACCTTCCAAGGAAGCTTCTAACCTGATTTTCGGTCCGTGGAGCTGGCATGTCTTGGATGGCACGAACTTTGTCTGGATCCACTTCAATCCCCTTGTGGCTGACAATAAAACCGAGTAATTTTCCTGATCTGACTCCGAAAGTGCATTTTGCGGGATTTAATCTCAACTGATATTTCCGGAGTCTTTTGAATAACTTCAACAAATGTTCTAGACGGTCTTCTTCATTTTGAGACTTGGCGATCATGTCATCCACATATACTTCTATTTCTTTGTGCATCATGTCGTGGAACAAAGCCACCATAGCTCTTTGATAAGTTGCGCCTGCATTTATTAAACCGAATGGCATAACCTTATAACAATAAGTGCCCCATGGAGTGATGAAGGTTGTTTTTTCCATGTCGTCAGGATCCATTTTGATTTGATTGTAACCAGAGAAACCGTCCATAAAGGAAAACACTGCAAACTGAGCTGTATTATCTACCAAAGTATCAATATGTGGTAGAGGGAAGTCGTCCTTTGGACTGGCTTTGTTTAAATTTTGATAATCCACACACATCCTTACCTTTTCATCTTTCTTTGGTACAGGAACAATGTTGGCTACCCATTATGGATATTTGGCCACTGCAAGGAAGCCTGCATCAATCTGCTTTTTTACCTCATCTCTGATTTTAAGAGCCATGTCTGGTCTGGTTCTTCTGAGTTTCTGTTTAACCAGCGGGCATTCAGGTCGGAGTGGTAACTTGTGAACCACTATGTTTGTATCCAAACCAGGCATATCCTGATAAGACCAAGCAAACACATCTACATATTCTCTTAAGAGTTCCTTTAACTGCTGTTTTACTTCTGCCCCTAGGGCTGCCCCAATTTTGACTTCTTTTTTGTCTCCTTCTGTGCCAAGGTTGATAACTTCCACCTGTTCCTTATGGGGTTGAAGCTCTGCATCCTCTTTTTGGGCCAATATTACCAGTTCATCAGGAATTTCACAGTCCTCATCCTCGTCTTCAGCTTGGTAAATTGGTGAATCAAGGTCAGGAGGAGATGCATGGTCACAAGATTCAATGGGGTTATGGTCATTACTGCATGTTTGAAGGGTTTACTTTATTAAAACACACAATCAACAAATGCAACACACACAGAGAAAGAGAAAATTGTTTTTGTTTTGGTTTTTTGTATTGCCATTTTTCTTTCAAAGTAAAAGCAAAAAAGACGGTAAAGAAACAACACGAGGATTTTTAACAAAATAGTCCATTCTCATTGATATTTCTTTGAAAGCATGGGGCCCTTACAAAACATTCCTATAACCTTGGGCACGGCTATGGAGATTTTAAAATAACAAAGAAAGAAAACAACAAATTACTTTAACTCGGGAAAAACTACAGGAACTTCGATAGCCTCCCAGTTGTTCAGAGTAGCTTCGTCATGATACACTAGTGCTTCTATGTCTTCACTTTCAAGATTTCCTTCCACGGCGTTGATTTGAAAACTGCCACTGACGAATATCTCTTGAATAGCCTTTGGCCGGCTGTTGTCATGTGGTTCTTCACTTTGAGTTGGTCTGTAACCCAACCCCTGGCGATTCATCTTCGGTTTTACCTCAATGACTTCTCCCCATCCTGCGGGAGTACCTTCTTCCAGCGTAGCTTTGGCGCCTTGAGCAGATGCGAAAGTTGGACCACTTTTTGCCACCGTCTCCTCTATCATCACTGCGTTTGCTATTTCTAGTGCTTGGAATGATGTCTCTAGCGCATCCTCTTCTGCTTCGATGTACCGGAATGATGAAAGATTACTGACCATTAATTCTTCTTCACCATGAACAATCACCAGCTTATCATTTACCACAAACTTCATTCTTTGGTGCAGGGTAGAAGTTACCGCCCCTGCTTCATGGATCCAGGGACGTCCCAGTAGGCAGCTATAAGCTGGATTTATGTCCATCACCTGAAATACAATGTTAAACTCATGGGGTCCCACCAGGATCGGTAATTCTACTTCTCCGATGACCGTTCTCCTCGAACCATCAAAAGCCTTTACAATTAATGAGGTTGGTTTCATCTCTGCCCCGGCATAGGCTAGTCTGGACAGTGATCTTGCGGGTAGCACGTTTAACGAGGATCCTGTGTCGACCAGTACTCGTGCCAAAGTATCTTCCTGGCATTTGATGGATATGTGTAGTGCACGATTGTGATCACGTTTTTCCTTCGGTAACTCGGCATCGCTGAAACTTAAAGTATTGCATGCCGTGATGTTAGCCACTACTGAATCAAACTGCCCAAGTGAAATATCCTTGGTTACGTGTGCTTGTCTCAATACTTTCTGTAATGCTTCCCTGTGAGCTGGAGAATTCATCAAGAGTGACAAGATTGATATTTTTGATGGCGTCTGATGAAGCTGATCTATCACCTTGTAATCACTTCTTCGGATAATCCTCAAAAATTCATCATTTTCTTCTTGTGTGTTTGGAGCTTCTTTTTCTTTGATTACCACAGCAGGAATGACTTCCTTTGGAATAGCTACTGATTCTTTTGGCTGATAGATCCGACCGCTGCGGGTCATCTTGCTAGTGCCGGCAATATTGGTCACATCTTTCTGATTATCTGTCTGAACAACCTTTCTCGTTTCTTTATCTACCATAGTCACATCGTACTTCCATGGAACAGCTTTTGTATTGTCATAATGGAACGGTCTCGGTTTTTGAACTACGATTGGTCGCGGTTGACCAATAGCAGCTCTGTTGAAAACAGGCCTTGCACCCCTATTAAACACTGGAACTTTCTCTCTTTTCCTGGATAGGTCGAAAACTGGCTCTATTACATAAACCTCTTCTTTCCTTTCCTTACCACATACTTGTAACATCCCCTCACTTATCAATCTTTGTATATCTTCCTGCATCGCATTACATCTGCTGGAACCTACGGTACATTTTTCACATTTGCCATGAACATTTTCCAACAACCCTGCTTCTGTCAGCTTATCATGCAATGTCTTCAATGGCGTTCTGATTTTTGACACCTCATTAATTATCTCTTCATCTGACTTTTCAATGGCATTGACCCCTCCGTGGTTTGGCAGTGGGTTACTCTTGACGTTAGGTGGTACATCATCAAAGAACAGGATTTTCTTCTCCATCAACTCTATGACCAGATGTTTTAAGGCAAAGCATCCTTCTAAGTCGTGGCCGACAGCACCTTCATGGAAAGCACAATGGGCATTTGGGTTATAATGTGGAGACGTGGTATCCGGATTAAGTGGTATTGTCGTGATCAACCCCTGATGGACCAAAGATGGATATAACTCAGTATACGTCATTGGTATTTGTGGGAGTGGAGTTTTTGTGGTTGGCCTCCGGTTCTGGTATTGTTGCCTGGGCTGTGGTACCCTCTGCTGCTGATTTTGTTGAAAGGGCGGAGCGTTGGGTGCTTGTTGATGCCCTTGCTGGTTTTGCTGATACATGGGCGCTGGTCGCCCTGGTTGATAGTTTGAAGTGGAATGGTTGAATGCTGGGGTCACAGCTGCCACATATTGCTGAGGGGCATACTGTACCGGGTACACGGGTCTTTGTTGATGAAACTGTTGAACATAGTTAGGCTGGATTGGCTGGAAGAAACTTTGTTGAGGCGGCTGATATTGCTGATATGGAGGTCTCATGGTATGATTTCTTCTTCCCATTACGGCATTCGTTTCACCTTCTTTCTTCTTGTGAAACCCACTGCTGACTTTCTTAATACTGCTGTTGTTAGAACTGCTGGAGCTGCTGGCTACTTTTCCACTTTTCATTCCCAATTCTACTCTCACTCCCACGGCCACAATGTCTGAAAAACTTGCAGACACACTGCTGATCATTTTCTCATAGAATTCTGGTCTTACCGTGTCAACAAACCAGTCTGTCAGTTCCTTCTCACTTAGAGGTGGTTCTACCTGGGACGCTGTTTCTCTCCACCGCTGAGCATATTCTTTGAATGACTCTGTGCTTTTCTGGGACATGTTCAACAACTGCCTTCGGTCAGGTACCATATCCATATTATATTTGTAATGTTTCATGAATGCATCAGCCAAATCTTGGAAACTGTGGATTCTGGACTGATCTAGACTTAGATACCATTTTGCTGGAGCTCCTTTCAGACTGTCTTGGAAGCAATGGATCATTAACTTGTCATCTTCGACGTGTGCTGCCATTCTTCTATAGTACATGATTAAGTGAGTTCGTGGACAAGTAGCTCCTGAGTACTGATCGAAATTTGGGATTTTGAACTTTGGTGGTATTACTAGTCCAGATACCAAGCACATTTCTCTGGCGTCAGTGCCAAAGGTATCGTTTCCTTCCATCGCTCGGATCTTCCTCCCCATAGTTTCAACGCTTTCCCTTAACTTCTCATGTGATTCATTCTCCTCTTCATACCCTTCGGGTCCCTCGTATACTGGTGGTGGATTATGAAAGATGGGGCGTGCTTGAACCTGAACTGTAGCTGGAGTGTAGGTGGGAATAACTTGTGGAATCTCGCCTCCCAAGGGAATTGTCTGTTGAGTGACTCTCGGCGGTGGCACAAAGCCTGGGGGTAACCCATAGGTTGGTGCATTTGCAATAGTAACAGCCGTCGGGATTGGATCTGCAGTGATTTCAGAGACAACGGTGGCTTGAGTGTCCAACATTGCCCGGATGACTTGCAAGGCTTCTTTGATCTGTCCCATGCCTCCTCGGAGCTCTCCGAGTTCATTGTCGATTCTGTTTACATCCAAGTTCTGCTCTTCCATCCTTAAGCGAGCTTGGGCTCGGGTGTTGTACTGATGGCGAGGTCTCAGTGTGATTCTGTTGACAAGACAGAGGGATGAGACTCGACTCAGGAACATGCATATGCAATGCTTATGAAATGCAGACATGCAAAAATGCAGATTTTAAACATTCAAGGGAATAAAAGCTTCATTTGCAAATATTATAACAATAAAACAGACAAATCTTCATTGATAACATCTGGAGAGTTTACAACGTCAAATGGGAAATGAAAATACAAGCTTCTACAAAATACGAAAAGCAACAACAATAGATTCTAGATTCTTCTGCTGGATGACCCTTCATCTTCCGACTGATTCTTTCTTCCACCTTGACGTACTGATTCTTGAAGTTCTTCTTTCTCTTGCATAGCCTTGAAATACTTATCTCTCCACATTTTCCCTTCTTTCTCAGCTTTTGCCAAGGCGGTTTTCAACTCTTCTACGAGGGTAGGCTTGGGCGAGTCAGGCTCAAAGCGGGTATAGAACATCTTCATTGCCGCTTCTCTTACCCATGATAGGTAAGATTCTGAAACAGTAGCATTGTGGGGGCATAAGGCAGTTACTCCTCTTGTGTGGACATAACGCCAAGCGTACGCGATTCGAGCCCTATAAGCAGGATTCTTCCTTTCCTCCAAGTAAAATTTCCTTAAATAGTCTGGATCTGGTTCATCTTCCATGGGGTGCCCCAACTGTCGACGGGCCAGAATAGGGTTGTAGCTGATGCACCCATTGACGCTGATGAGCGGTACATTCGGGAAATCTCCACAGCTTTGGATCATGGAAATTCCTCCATACATAGGATCAAACCATTTAATGTCTGAGTGTTTGAGCAACAATAGCTTTTCCGTCCATGAGAGTCCATTTTGCTTATCCCAAATGGCTGGAATTTCTGACAAGTGTGAAATAAACCACTTGTGCAGGAGAACGGTGCAACATTCAATTCGTCCAACCCCATAGCGGTTCCTTCGGTGGAGGGTAAAATAAGTGTCGGCCAGCAAGGTGGGTACAGGATTTTTGATCAAGAAAAGATTGATCGCATCTGCGTCCACAAAATCACTAGCAGTTGGGAACAGGAATAGTCCGTAAATAAGTAACACCAGGATGGCTTCAAATGCTTCAGTATTTTGTGACAAGGCATAGCTCTGAGCTTTTTCATATAGGAACATGGCTGAAATTCCGTACAATCCTCCCTTAGCACCCATATGAGATCGCATTTCGTCCAATTCCAAATACGCGGCCTCTGCAATTGCTCTTTCATTAGGAGTCCCTTCCCTTCCAGAAAAGGGACTGGGGGTAACACCTACCCCCATTAGGGCGGAATACTCCTCCAAAGTTGGTAGCAACTGATAATCTGGAAACGTGAAACAATGATAGGTTGAATCATAGAATTGCACGAGCGCGGATAACATTTCTTCGTACACTTGAACTTCCAGCAATGACAACATATTCCCATGTCTTTCTCTGAACGCCTCGGGGTCTTCTACCAAACTCACCAGCTTCTTCAAGTTCTCTAATCTCGGTCTTCGAAACACAACCTCTTCTTTCTTTCCAGAATCCATCCTATAATATCTGCAAAATAATCTTTTAGTTCCTTGAATGTTTAAAATAACAAGAATGCAACCTTAAATGCAAAAGTTTTATGGAACTCAATTTTACCAAAATATCCTTTTATTTCATTGATTTTTCAAAAAGGGTATTACAAAAGATTTTAGTACATCTTACAAAAGCCCTAACATTATAACTCAATATGCTCTAAAAGAAAATCCTCTCTCTTCTTGATTCTTTTGAGCTCTTCTTCCACCTGCGCTTTCTCAAGGATGAGTTTGTCTACCATAGCTTTCCACGAAGTTGATTGATGGTTGGAATAAAATGCATCTTCCTGTGCCTTCCTCTTCTTAATTGCAACTGCTTCCTCTTCCTTCAACTGAATTTGTTTGCGGAGTTCCTCGTTCTCTTCCATAGCCACCTGATATTTGTATTTCCAGGATATCTCAGTCTGCTGTGACTTCCTCAGAGCAATCTTCAGCTTCTCTTCTTCGGACATGAAAATCAACGGTTGTTCTTCTATTAATACCATAGGCTTTTGTGGAGGATAAGGCATTTCAACTGAATGGCCCTCTTTCGTACCCATTGGAGATAAGGTTCAAAAGAGATGCAATTAGGTCTTCCCAAGTCCTCTTTTCCTTTTCTGTGTATATGTCCCCATGCTTTGAGAATTTCATCTTTTAATTCTGAAACTCCTATGAAGAAAATACCTTCTACGTGAGCGCTGCAAGGTTTGTCTTTCAGCGGATAACCAAATTGTCGACGAGCAAACACAGGGTTATAGCTGATCCCCCCATTTGTACCAAGGAGAGGTATATTCCCGAAGCTTCCACAACTATCAATGATTTTGATCCCATCATAACTACGGCTGTACCAGTCAATATCGGAGTGAGTAAGAGCCATAATCTTTTCAGACCACCATCCTTTGCTCCAAAAAGTAGGGGCTTTGGGTAGATGAGAAACGAACCATTTATACAACAACGGAACACAACAGACGATCATTCCTCCTTTGTGAAGATTTCTTTGATGAACAGAGTGGTAAGCGTCAGCTAGTAGAGTAGGTACTGGATTCTTCTTCAAGAATATTTTGATGGCATTGAGATCCACAAAGTTGTCAAAGCTTGGAAAAAGAAAGATCCCATAGATAAGCAAGGCTAGAATAGCCTCAAAAGCATCCATACTCAAGTGATCAGCATAATACTGAGCCTTCCCAATCAAGAATTTTGCAGTCAGCCCAAAGATACCTCCTTTAGTAACCATGTTCTTCTGAATGTCTACCAACCCGATACGGGTGGCTTTAGCAATTTCTTCCTCTTTAGGGTCCTTCTCCATGACGGGAAAAGGAGATGCATCAAGGATGGGTAACCCAATCAGACAGGAATACTCTTCAAGTGTCGGCACTAACTGATAATCCGGAAATGTGAAGCAGTGATAAAGTGGATCATAGAACTGGAGTAATGTGGAAAGGAGTCCCAAATCCATTTTCTTCCTTATTTTCAGTAGAGACAACAAATTCCCGTACCTGCTCTTGAATCCTTCTACATCTGTGATCAGAGTGCTCAACCTTTCAATCTCATCTATATTAGGGCTTTTGTAAGTGTACTTTATAGTTTTCTTTTTTCCGTTGTCCATGATTTTCCTGATATTTTATAAATAAACGACTCTGAGTTCCATAAAACTTTTATGACATGATGTTTATGGATGCATGAATGCACAAACACAGGTAATCATATATTCACAGATTTACACAAGTAAACAGACAAGGTTTCGGGTTTGGAGAATATGAGCAAGGAGTCAAGGTCTACCCACCCCAATGGTATGTACTAAGGTTCCCACAACTGCAGAACAAGGTTCTAAAAGAGTTCCTGGAGTCCTCGATCCATCTTTCGGATATTATTGATTTCCCAAATACTTGGTGGTCGATAATATTCTCAAGAGAGTCTCGTCCAAGTGTAGTATCGCGTATCAACTAATTCGGAATTACTTCCTTATAGTCACCGCACTACATCCTAATAAAGCCATAGTGGGGGAAAAGGTATCTAAAGGTTCTCAGTGTCATGGGCACCTATGTAGAAAGTAGCATTGTTTTCACGAATACTCGATCAACAATACTAACTCTCAAAAAGGCCTCCACTGAGCGGTGATTTTCTCAAGTTAGCTTGGTCGGGAATCTACTCCCTATAAGCCTTCTTGAATATATCACCTTCCTATCATAAGTACGCTTGAGCACAGGTGTAGTGTTGTCTCACCATTTCAAGTTCCCCAAACCATCAGAGCACAAATATATACAAGTATTCACAGATAGCAATTAGTTAAACAAAATAGGTTGAACCCTCAAAATAAAAGCAAAAGCATTCTATCATTCCCTAGTGAAGTCGCCATTTCTGTTGCGGTGAAAATTGGATATCAAGCTATTAATTAACTTGAACCTTATTTCTTTTACAACCGATCTTTAATTTATCCAAAGGAAAGGTCTCAAGAAAGAAAAACCTTTTTCGCGATGTAACGACAACGCTTAAGAGATTCGGGGATCCGGGGTTGGTTATATCTAGGGAAGGTATTAGCACCCTAAATATTTGTAGTACTCTACAGGAACCTTTTGTTTAACTAATTGCTAAGTTTGTGAATTGTGATATGATTTAAGGATTGGGAAATGAGATAAAATAAATAAAATCCTATGTGGTTTCCTAAGTTTGCTCGCAAAGGCATCGCACCTTCTGCCTACGTATCCTGACTAGGATAGAATCAGAGCAATCGTAGTTCACCTCACAAGGGAAAAGAACACTTGATGATGATCAAGGTTCGAAGGGGAACAAACATAACAATGTTTGTATGGAGTTTGACAAAACTCCCTAAGCTAAGTTGAAAGGGAAGTAAGAGATCATGACGATGATTCTTACACAGAGTTGACGAACTCTTTCCTAGGGTTCTAGTTGAAGAACGCTCCTAGTATGGGTAGGTTTCTTAGACTTCAAGCAAAGTCTAAAGGCTTCTGAATCAGGGTTAAGGTGACTTAACAAAGTCAAGGGATAGCATAGGTTTTGGTCCAAGACATTGACAGTCAAGTGGACAGACCTTCCTTTGGAGGACAGCATTATCGGCAACTGGACGAAAGCTGAAGAGCTTCGTCGCTTGGGGATAAAATAAAATACAAACATTAAACAAACATCATCATGGTGTCAACCAATGAAAAAAATATTTAATGATGAAAAGCAATGATGACAATCAAAGCAGCTGTTTCGGTACGGGAACCGTGACGACAGTTCGTACCTGGAATACTGTTAACAGACAGATGAGATAAACATAAAAATAATTCGAGGTAAAAATTCTAACATGTTGACAAACATATATAGACATGATAACAATCAAATTTCCTGAGAAAACACAAGAGGAACCCTTTTAATTTTCATCTGCAACCAATTAGGGTTAGTACCGTTGACGCGCGGATCGCGCGTAATCAAACGTGGTGAAAAAATAATCAAACATGGGAAATAGTTACATGGTATGAAAGTACATATAAAAACAAGCACAATGAAAAAAGAACGGGCGAAAAACGATAAAAAATGAGAGAGTTACGAATTTTTGAAGTTTTTATGTAAAAAATGAGAAAAAGTGGCAGCAAGGGTTATCACAAGGGATCGAACCCATGCCAAGACTGATACGCGCGCAAGTCTCTACCGCTGGGGCAGCTGTTACATCCATTAATACATGTGAAACGATAAATATACAAGGCATATCACATTCATGTTTGGGCAAAACACATAATCAACACAAATACGATTTGTACCGTAACTTTCTAACCGTTTATCGAAACGAGACAA
Source organism: Lathyrus sativus (assembly GCA_963859935.3). NCBI lineage: Eukaryota > Viridiplantae > Streptophyta > Magnoliopsida > Fabales > Fabaceae > Lathyrus > Lathyrus sativus. The sequence continues at coordinate 602,515,198 of OZ012738.1, forward strand.
AATTTATATGGAAATGGGGTAGAAAAATGAGAGGAAGAGGATGGTGGTGTTGTTTTCTGAAATTATTTGCCTAGTGAAAAAAACGATAGCTGGTGTGTTTGTATGCTTTTGAATGCATTTTGATATGAATAGCTTGATACACTTATCCTCAATCTCAACTAATCATCCACACACAACACTTAGATGATATGTGAGCAAGTATGAACACTTTCAAGGCCAGGAGATGCAGATGCTAGAATATCACATACAAGTTGCAAAAAACACATAAAGATAACAATGCAAGACAAGGTGGTTTTTGATTTCAAGGCATTCAAGAGTCATTCCAATCATCAAAGCATCTTTAATATGTGTTATCAAGTGTGTGCAAGTGAAGAGATCAGATCTGGAACAAGTGTGTGAGATTCTAGTGTTCAAATTGCATTTTTTGGTGTGATAATGCATGAAATGGTGTAACTCAATGTACAGATCATTTTCAATGTTTTGATTCATTCAAACAGGTCACATATGATTATACAAAGCTGTAGAAACATCAAAATATCAAGAACAATCAAGTATTCTCAAACTGATATGTGAGGGTATGGCAATTTGCAAAAAGATGGACAATGATGCATGATGATGAGCAGATGTAATTCAAGACCAATTCAGGTTATTCTAATCATTTACACAACATATATGCATGATCATGAGATGGTCTAAGCATCAGAACTTCAAGGAAAATACCTGTTATGAAGGATGACATGTCATATGCAAATTGTACAAGCAAGGATGCATAATGATACTCAAATCTTATTTCAAACACAATCTGGTTTGTTTAAGTGTGTGAACAGCTCATATATGTGATGTTAGTCATGTTTGATCAAGTGAGACAGTTCAAAACAACTTGGTTCAAAATGTGGTATGTGTGATGCAAGTGTGATGTGTGAAAAATGTGAAAACTTGCAAATCTGCATTACATCTCAAATTAGACCAAACCAATCATTGATACATGTCATAAATGATTATATTGGTCTATCCTATCACAAAAATCTTGAAGAAAGACAATGGTTCACAAATTGGTGTAGCATGTGCAAGCTTGTCAACAAAAATGCAATTGGTGAGTGAAATCTTGATGCATTGCTTTCCTTCATCAAATCAATGCTCTAACATATTACATATGGACCATATAAGGTGTATGTGGTGTTTGTTCTGGTGAAAATAAGTGGAGGCAAAAAACCACATTTTGAGGCTTGGTGTATTTTGAAGCATTTGGTGTCAATATGTGAAATAATGATGCTATGCTCAAAACAGCAAGATGAACACACTAACATGTTATGAATGACCATAGAATCATGTTGGAAAGGAGAAAATAAGTTTATCATGCTTTATGCCAAAAGTGACAAAGTGAGTGGTTAGTGTGTTTTTGTGAAGAAATGCATTTGAAGAGGTGAATTTGAATACAATGATTTTCAGTGTAAGATAACCATACTAGCAGGTCAGGAATGATTGTTATGATGTGTACATGATGCTGTTTTGATGAAAACTAACTTGATGCAAAAAGTAGCCTTGTGTGTGCTTGAGTGGTTTTAAATGCAAGCCAATGAATGAAAATGAGTAATGAGCACAGAATTGGAGATGTAATGGTCTAGATGTCTTTCAAGCATATGTACAAATATGTATGAGGGATCAAAAGTTATCTTGCCAAACTTGAATCCAAAGAGGGGTATAGACAGTAAGTGGAAATGCAGCACAAGTTATATTTATCCAATTAGAGATGTTAAGCATTATGTACAAATCAACATGTCATAAATGAGTTGCAAGTTGTGGTAGGAGAATGATGACATACTGTTAAGGGTAAAAGACACATACACCTATTATCTCTAACATGTTGTTGGTGATTAATCCTATGCTCAGACAGAACATGGATGCTGAAATACATTGATGGACTTGTTCTCAACAAATCAACATGATGACACATATCTCAAATTGCCTATGAAGCTGAACATGTAGCAGTTATGGCCAAATGCATGAAAGGCTAAGTCAAGACATGATATGCAACAGAAAACAGAAATTAGCTAGCAGTAACAACTCAGGATTAAGCCAACAATTCAAAGGATCTGTTACTTAAAGCCTAACAGCATTCCAACCATTTTTTCAGAACAGGACATTTAGAAAACAATGATAACAAACAGATCATAATGCCAATGCTGCACACCAAAACATAATTGTAATGCCAATTAAAAATTAGAAATGAAAGATGACAAATGGGAGCCATAGCAGGATGAACAAATTGGTCATGGCAGCAAAAAAATTGGATTATCCTATAAAAGCAAAATCAAACAAACAACATGAATGTTCATATGCCAATCCAAAAACTGTGATACAAAACCTGTTATGGATATCTTCAAACATATTCCTCTCATGATTGCAAACATAGTGTTATATTTCAGCAGGATAAACAATGGTACATCAGTATTGAGTTCTTTGGTTTTTTTTTTTGAGTCATGACAGCATCATCACCATAAATCCAACAGCTTGTCAATTAAAACTAGTACATAGCAAACTTGGCACCAAACCCTTTATGATAGCCACTTTATGGTATTGGTATCAATCATTTAAATTCAACACACATGACATATAGTATATTGGTATGACAAAGACAAGATGCTTACCAAACACTAACAAACATCATGGAAATCAACACACATTCATAACTCAAAAATTCATAAAAAGCACTCAAAATGCATAAGTCATGGAAAGATAATGCAAGAGGTGATAGAGAGGCTACATACCTGTTGGAGATCCTATTTAGCAAGCCAAAAGATGTTGAGAAAACCAGAGGTGATTGAATCCAAGTTTTTGTGTTGTGCTTTACTTGAAACTTAAGGAACAAGCCACTTGTGATGCCAAAATGAGATTTATGAGTTTTTGATGATAGATGAAGGTTTGGACAGTTGAGGTATATGATATGTGAGGTGTATGAGTGGTCACAACCTCAAGAAAATGTTTAGAGATCAGTTTGGTGTTTTTTATGGACTTTGGTCAAAGTAAGCCAAGTGAAATGTTGACTTTTTTGATTTCTTGTGATTTTTGGTGGTTAAATGGTTTGTACACCTTCTATATGTTATTTAGAAGGTGTATGGATGATAGTTTGGGTGCTGGAACATGTAGAGCTTGATATGGTAGAGAAATTGCAAATGCTGAATTTTGGCTATTTTGGATACTTTGGTGGATTTTGCAAAATGCAAGTATGAGAGAGATGTGATGAGGGAGATTGGTTTAGCAGGTTTTTAGAATGAAGTTGATGTCTTGAATGAGGGGTATGAGGTCCCTATTTATAGCAAAAAGCAAGGAGGTGCTTGCTTGAGAACCTTACTTACAAATGAAGTTATCCTTGATATTTCCATCCATTTGCCAACTTGCCTTGCTTTTTCTGATCTTTGGCTGTCTCCTTAACCCAATGGGCAAGTTTAAATGATGTTTCTACTGATAAATTGCAGCCTAGATGCTTGGTAGAGTGGCTGGAGCAGAATCACTTTCCACCTCATGCTTGGAAAAGTAAAAAATGGCAACTTAGGCAATGAACTTCCAATCTTTAATTCTATGCTATCTCCATGCAATTTCTTTGCTTCAACCTGCTTGAGGTGTTCAATATATCAGATAGTATGAGTTTGACAAGTTAGAATTGGCTCAATTGGATGGTAGAGATGATTTTGCAATTTTGATCAATGTGGGGCTAAAGTGACAAAATACCAACTTTGAACACATGTATCTCTCAGCTCATAAATCATCTTGAGGAGTTCTTGTACAATTTAGAAAGCCCTCACATAGTACTAAAACTTTCATGTTGGCCAGAAGTCTTGATTCTTCTTGAAACTAGGTGAGAAATCCCCTTGAAGTTGGCTGATTTTAGTTGTTAAAGTGAAAATAACTTAGAAATTTTCTAAGTTATTTTCCCTTCTAGGAATGTTTTTGCTTCTATCTCAAAAAGTATGCATTTTATGGTTGTGGACTAGTATGGTACTTTTGTAGGACTTGTCAAGAGTTTTCAAATGAGACTAGAACCAACTCAATTGGATGTGTGGTTAAGGAGATACGGTTTAGCCCTTTTCAAAACCCTAATTTCCCGATTTCTCGATTACTCTCTCATCCTTGATCCAATGATCATGAAAATTGATATGCAAGTCCATTATTACATAAGGAACAACTTTGATTCACAACTTGGATTCCAATTCTCAAAATTTGAGGAGTTGACTTTTCGGTCAACCGTACGATCGATCGGTGCCGATTGAGTTGCCTGTTGACATTCTGGACATCCTGAGACTTTGATACTTCTTGAATAGTCTTTAATAGTCTATATGAACTTCATGGACCTCAATCCCACCATTAAAACATCTTCCAATATCAAAGTCAAACCACAGTTGACTTTTCACTAGTTAAAAACCCTAATCGGGGCCTCCTGACTGCACTGTTCTTGATTCTGAAATGATTTCTTCAAATTGACTTCTCTTTTGACTTTGATATTATCTTTGATTTCATTCAATGATTGAGTTGGCCCAAATCATTGGTTAATCATTCCTTGGTTGTTTTGAATTTGTCGGTGCGAAAACCCTGGTTCGTCTGTAACTTGACAATAATAAACTTGCACTGATTTAGGGTTAGATAATGCATGATCATGCTTATAAAAATGATAATGAGAATCTAAGGGGTAAAAATTTGGGGTACAACAAACACTCTATAAAAGAATCTCGGAGTTTCTCAGATCATTTGTCTTTTATCAAACTCTGAATCATATATCTGCAAGACATTCTGACCCTAAATTGTTATAAGAATAAACAATATCTAACTCTGAAGATTACTCAAGATAAAAAGGGAAGTTTCTATTCCTTTTTCATATTTAACTCAGGGGGAGATTCATCATCTCAGGGGGAGTTATAATTCTTTATGTTCAGTTAAATAAAATTTCTGATACTTTTTGTCATCATCAAAAAGGGGGAGATTGTTAGAACACAGATTGGTTCTTAATAACAACTCTTTGTTTTGATGATAACTGTTAGGAAATTTATATTTAAGAATTATATACTCTAAAATTTGTTTGAGAGTTTTACTGCAGATTGAAATGAAATTAACTCTCTAGAAGCAAATTTGTTTTGGATACAAGAAGTTATCCTGACTTTGAAGCGCCAGATGCATCTTACAGAAGAATCTGATTGCTCTTTATAGAAGATCCTGAGCGTAGTCTCCAGAAAGATCTGAAGCAAAAAGCTCCAGAACATTCTGAGTCAGAAGCATCTGAAGATAGTCAGAAGCATCTGAAGCAAAGAACAATATTGATTGAAGAGTTTCTCAAAGCATAATTCTACAGAAGTTTCTGAAAGTATCAACGCTGCCAAGTACAGAAGTTCTGTGTCAAATATGCTCTGATGATCAACACACTGAAAGCACACATGCTGCAGAAGACTCTGATACAGCAAAGTTCTGAATATCATTAGAAGACTCTGATCCATTCAGACTCTGAAGAACTTGCTGAAAACTGAAGAAGAAATATTCAAGAATATATCCGTTGGAGTTATTCAACGTCTCTTTCCTCATTTGTGCTAGACACACTTACACAGACAAAAAGGATTTTTCTGTGCCATCTACTTCTAGGAAAGGTCACTTGATGTGAAGACAAAAAGGCTCAGACCTTTTTGGGACTCTCTTTTCAACGCTCAGCATCATTGGATCAGCTGCCTATAAAAGGAGAACTTCACCACATTCTTCAGTTACACAATTTGCTGAAAAGAAATCATATTATTTTAAGCTCTCATTCTTTCATATTCTTCTTAGAATTTATTGTACTTAAACTTAAGAGAAAAATCACTGTTGTGATAAAAGCTTTATAGAAGCATTAATACTCTTGTATTTAATTTACATTGATTGTAAAGGCTTTTCCTTAAGAGGATTCAGTTGGAATCAGTAGCTCTTGAGAAGACTAAGAACAATTGTTCTTAGGTGTGACTATTGTAATCAGTTTGATTTAATAGTGGATTAAGTCCTTGTTGAGAAAGGCAAATCACTCTAGGAAGGGTGGACTGGAGTAGTTATTTAAACGAACCAGGATAAAAATAATTGTGTGATTATTTTTTAAGTCTTAATCTTTCATACTTATTCAACCCCCCCCCCCTTCTAAGTATTATCTCACCTTCATGTCCATCTGCTAAAGTCATCAACAATGACTAATCCATACTTCTTGCCTCTGATGGATGCAGTTTTCACTGGTCCAAACAGATCAATATGAAGTAGTTCTAGTGGTTTAGAAGTAGAGACAACATTTTTTGATTTGAAAGATGTTTTTGAAAACTTCCCTTTCTGGCATGCTTCACAAAGAGCATCTGAAGTGAACTTCAGATTAGGGAGTCCTCTGACAAGATTAAGTTTATTAATCTGAGATATACGTCTCATATTAATATGGCCCAATCTTCTGTGCCAGACCCATTGCTCTTCATTAACAAACAAGAGGCATTTAACCTTTTGAACTTTAAGTTCTGAAAGATTTATTTTATAAATGTTGTTTTTCCTCTTACCACTAAATAGGATAGAGCCATCCTTTTGACTAATAGCTTTACAACATTTTTGATTAAAGGTAATATCATAACCATTGTCACTTAATTGACTTATGGACAATAAGTTATGCTTTAACCCTTCAACAAGTAAAACATTAGTAATAGAGGAAAGTTTACCATTTCCAATAGTGCCAGATCCAATGATCTTGCCCTTCTGGTTCCCTCCAAACTTCACGTCACCTCCAGATCTAAGTTCCAGGCTTTGGAACATAGACTTTTCTCCTGTCATGTGTCGTGAGCATCCAGAGTTCAGGTACCATGATTGGTGTCCTGACCTTGCTGCTAAGAACATCTGCAACAGGAATTATTTTGTTTTTAGGTACCCAGATCTTCTTGGGTCCTTTAGGGTTAGTTGGTTTGTAGGTTTGTCTAAACTTCTGTTTTTCAACATAATGTTTATTCTGACTTGCCTTGGGTTTAAACACATAAGTATTCTTCTCAGAGCTTGTGTGTTTAATGTCATTCAAGTGACCAAATTTAAATTGAGAATACAGAGGTGTCTTCTTGATGAAAAGTTTGTCAACATGTTTTGGATTGCTTCCAGATGAAGATTCATATCCAATACCTCTTCTGTTGTTTCCACTAACACCATAGATCATAGAAGCCATCTTGCTTCTGTCTATGCTCTTAGTAAGAAATCTCTGAAAGCTAGAGTCATATTTTTCTAAAATATTTTCACATGACTTAGTCTCAGATTCAGATTCTTGTTGAGTTATTTCAAAGTCATTTTTGATTTTCAGATTTATTTCTTTTTGCTCAACAAGTTCTGTTTTCAGAAGATCAATCTTAGATTCAAGATTGCTTTTCAGCTTCTTGTATTTGAGTTTGATATTGTTATAACTTTTAAGAACTTCTGTTAAAACTTTTATGAGTTCTTCTTTGGTAAGTTTAGCCATTACCTCTTCTGCGTCATCATCAGATTCAGAATTTGATTCATATCCTGAGGTACCTTCCTCTTGATCCTCTGTGCTGACCATCAGTGCAACATTGGCACATTCTTCTTCTGATTCAGAAGATGATTCACATTCATCTGAGTCATCCCATGTTTCCATCAGAACCTTCTTCCTTTTGTTAAACTTCTTCTTGGGTTTTTCTTTCTGAAGTTTGGGGCAATCATTCTTGTAGTGCCCAGGTTCTTTGCACTCATAGCACACAACTTCTTTCTTGGCAGATCTTCTATGTCCAGAAGATTCCTTTCTATTATCAGATCTTCTGAAGTTGTTGAACTTCTTTCCCTTGTGCTTCCAGAGTCTGTTGATCCTTCTGGACAGCATGGATAACTCATCTTCTTCTTCAGAAGAAGATTCTTCAGAGCTTTCTTGAATGACCTGCAAAGCTTTAGCAGTTTTGTTAGATTTTAATGCAACAGATTTACCTTTTTCTTTCTTCTGAGGTTCATCTTCCTCAAGCTCAATCTCATGGCTCCTTAGTGAGCTGATGAGTTCTTCTAGAGAGATCTTGTTCAGATCTTTAGCCATCTTCAAGGCAGTCACCATTGGTCTCCATCTGGTAGGCAGACTTCTGATGATTTTCTTTACGTGATCTGATGTAGAGTATCCATTGTCCAGAACTTTCAGCCCAGCAGTGAGTATCTGAAATCTGGAGAACATGGCTTCAACAGATTCAGAGTCTTCCATTTTGAAGGCCTCATACTTCTGGATCAGGGCCAGAGCTTTTGTCTCCTTAACTTGAGAATTTCCCTCATGAGTCCTTTTTAGGGATTCAAACATATCAAAAGCAGTCTCCTTGTTTGTAATTTTCTCATACTCTGTATGTGAAATTGCATTCAATAATATAGTCCTGGCTTTATGGTGATTTCTGAAATCTTTCTTCTGAGCATCTGTCATCGATTTTCTGTCAATCTTTTTGCCATTCCCATCTGTGGGATGGACATATCCATCTATGACTAGATCCCATAGATCAGCATCATATCCTAGGAAAAAACTCTCAATTCTGTCTTTCCAGTAGTCAAATTTCTCCCCATCAAACATTGGGGGTTTGGTGCTGATCCTATCCCTTTCTTCATATTTATTGTTAATATTGGACATTGAATTATCAGCCATGGTAACAAATAAATATATATCAAAGTATTTCTCTCTGGATCTTTACTGACACTGTTAAGTGGTAGCACACTCAGAACCGGAGCTCTGATGCCAACTGAAGGTGAGATAATACTTAGAAGGGGGGTTGAATAAGTATGAAAGATTAAGACTTAAAAAATAATCACACAATTATTTTTATCCTGGTTCGTTTAAACAACTACTCCAGTCCACCCTTCCTAGAGTGATTTGCCTTTCTCAACAAGGACTTAATCCACTATTAAATCAAACTGATTACAATAGTAACACCTAAGAACAATTGTTCTTAGTCTTCTCAAGAGCTACTGATTCCAACTGAATCCTCTTAAGGAAAAACCTTTACAATCAATGTAAATTAAATACAAGAGTATTAATGCTTCTATAAAGCTTTTATCACAACATTGATTTTTCTCTTAAGTTTAAGTACAAGAAATTCTAAGAAGAATATGAAATAATGAGAGCTTAGAATAATATGATTTCTTTTCAGCAAATTGTGTGACTGAAGAATGTGGTGGAGTTCTCCTTTTATAGGCAACTGATCCAAGGATGCTGAGCGTTGAAAAGAGAGTCCCAAAAAGGTCTGAGCCTTTTTGTCTTCACATCAAGTGACCTTTCCTTGAAATAGATAACACAGAAAAATCCTTTTTGTCTGTGTAATTGTGTCTAGCACAAAAGAGGAAAGAGACGTTGATTTACTCCAACGGATATATTCTTGAATATTTCTTCTTCAGTTTTCAGCAAGTTCATCAGAGTCTGAATGGATCAGAGTCTTCTAATCATATTCAGAACTTGGCTGTATCAGAGTCTTCTGCAGCATGTGTGCTTTCAGCGTGTTGATCATCAGAGCATATTTGATACAGAACTTCAATACTTGGCAGCGTTGGTACTTTCAGAAACTTTTGTAGAATTATGCTTTGAGAAACTCTTCAATCAATATTCTTCTTTGCTTCAGATGCTTCAGCTTCAGATGCTTCTGACTAGCTTCAGATGCTTCTGACTTAGAATGTTCTGGAGCTTCTTGCTTCAGATCCTTCTGGAGACTACGCTCAGGATCTTCTGTAAAGAGCAATCAGATTCTTTTGTAAGATGCATCTGGCGCTTCAGAGTCAGGATAACTTCTTGTATACAACAGATTTGCTTCTAGAGAGTTAATTTCATTTCAATCTGCAGTAAAACTCTCAAACAAATTTTAGAGTATATAATTCTTAAATATAAAATTTCCTAACAGTTATCATCAAAACAAAGAGTTATTATTAAGAACCAATTTGTGTTCTAACAAAGGGGCACACTCAAATCAGGACTCCTATCACGGTACCGGACAATCCCCCTAATTGGTTCAAAGCTAATCAATCTTTCCCTTATCATCAGGGAGGACTGGGGCATAACATTGAGAACTACCTCAACTTCAAAAATGCTTGTCAAAAGTGGAGTTTTATCTTTCAAATATAAGAATCCAAATTTCCAAACAAACCCGTTTCTGCAATATGAAAAAGCTTCAGTCAACCTGATAGATGAAGGACCAGGCAACAGTGATCAAATTCATGACGTACGCCAACTAGGAACAAACTTGGTAAAAATGCATTGCAGGATAAGTGGATATGGCCATGTGCCATCTCACAACTATCATCAATGTGACGTTTGTTCCAAGAATAATCAGGGGCGCATCATCATACAAGAAGCTCTTAAAGAGTAGATGGATTTAGGCTGGATCCAAGATCACCAGATTCCTGAAGTAAATATGTCCCACGAACATCTAGGAAATATTCAAAATCATGACATCCGTGCGATGAATGTTAATCTAGTTCTAATGCATTCAAGACAAAGTCAGTACCACAATCTGTCGTTGCACGACTATAAAGCTTGTTCAATTTGCTCAAAAGACAATCAAAGACGTGCTTTTGTACAAGAAGCCCTCCAGCGTTAAATGGATTTAAGATGGATCCAAGACTACCATGGAAGGAATGATCATCAGGTCAACATGTTTCAGATTTTCGACATTCTTTTAATGAATACCGGCTTGATAGAATTACATGCCAAGCAAGTTAGACTCATTTTTCTGTCCTTGCATAATTATCAAGACTGGGAAGGATTGCTCTAAAAACAATTAAGGTTGTGTGCTTGTGCAAAGAACTATTCAACATATGCTGGACCATTGGTGGCTTCCAAACTACCAAGATGAAAGCACATATCAAGTCAGCATAACCAATGGAAATCCAGACAAATACCAAAGTTGTGACATCCGCTTGTTGGAAACAGATCTGGTCAAGATGCACTGCATACAGAGCGGGTACGATCGTATACCGCCTCACAAATATGAATGCTGCCGAGTATGTTCAGAGTGCAGCCAAAGGTGCTACCTTACGTGAGTAGCTCTCCAGGATCAAATGGACCAAGGGGAAACCCAGTTATGCCTAAATTCTCACTCAGTTAACATGGTGCAAGATTGCCCTGGACAATATGTAGTTTATGACATTAAGAACATTGAAACATCATTGGTCAAATTTCATAAATGCTTGTGCGAACTTGACTACTTTGATCCGAACCACCATGATCACTCATCTTGTAGAGAATGCTGCAGAAGCCGGCAGGGTTTCCTCCTTATTCGCAGTGAGATTCAAGAACTGTTGGATAATAGAACCATCACAGTTCTCAATGAAAGAGAGCTTTTTAATTATTGAATTCACGAGGATGTTTTCACCATAATTCCTCTGCTCAATAAGCCAAAACGCTTGGAGATCCCGTTCGACAGTGGGAAAATTTCCAACATCCCCAAGATGGAATCAATTGAGGTTACTTATGACAGTCGAAAGACCCAGATAACCCCTTTGGTCATCTAGTTGCCAGGCCCAATGCCATACGAGTCAGAGAAAGCTATTCCATACAAATATGGTGCAACCATAATAGAAGATGGAAAAGAAGTTCCACTGTCATCCGTTGTTAACATTGCTGATATCAGTCGAGTCACCTGAAGTGGCCGAATTTTCAATATAGGAGTTGGAGAACCTACAAAAGAAAAGGAACCTCAAGCTGAAGTTCCTAATCAAACTATTGGTCAATCCAACAGCACGAAGCCTGTGAAAAATAACTATGAAATGTTGAAACTCATCAAGAGAAGTGAATACAATATTGTGGATCAACTATTACAAACTCCTTCTTGATTATAAGTGTTATCTCTTCCGCTCAGTTCAGAAGCTCACAGAGAAGCTTTACAGAAAGTATTGGAACAAGCCTATGTAGAACAAGATGTGACAGTAGGTCAGTTTGACATCATTATTTCCAGCACCACTTCCTGCAACAATTTGGGTTTCAGTGATGAAGAATTTTCAGAGGAAGGCAAGAATCATAACATGGCACTCAATATCACAGTCAACTGCGGAGGCGATGCTATAGCCAGCGTACTCGTAGACACAGGTTCATCCTTGAACATCATGCCAAAACAAACTCTGGCACGATTATCTTTCTAAGGCGCCCCCATGAGAGATAGTGAGATCATAGTCAAAACTTTTGACGGATCTAGGAAGACAGTTATTGGCGAAGTCGACCTTCCCATAACCATTGGTCCTTACATTTTCCAAATCACCTTCCAAGTCATGGACATCCGAGCGGCGTACAACTGTTTACAGGGACGACCTTGGATACATGAAGCCAAGGAAATCACTTTGACACTTCACTAAAAGCTGAAGTTTGTCAAGAATGACAAGTTGATCACAGTATGCAGAGAACAAGCTCTAATTGTGAGCAAACCATCATCATTCTCATATTTAGAACCATAGGAGGTCATTGGAACTCAATTTTAAGCACTCTCTATGAGCAATGAGAATCATCAAGAAGAAGGAACATCAATTTCCTCGTACAAAGATGCTCTCCAAGTATTAAGTAGCAGTAACAAAAAAGGATGGGGACAAGTTGTGATTCCTATTGATAACAAGACAAGAAAAGGTCTCAGCTTTTCTCCAGCACTTACCAAGGTTACAAAGAAGAATGAAGGCACCGGCCTATTCAAGATTTCTTCCACAATGGAGGCTTCCTCCACCTAATATCTCAAGAAGTCCACACCATCGAGGAAAATGATCCATTTGATACAGATGAATAATGGAAATCTTATTTAAACAACGAAGGATATATATCTCAGGAAGAAACATACATGTCATTTGATCCCATGGATAATTTTCTCATTTGGGAACCTTACATGGAAGACCCAAGGTATAAGAGTCAGCCAGAGAATGCATATCTGCTAAACGAACTTGAGGGAAATCTACCTGCTCTCCCAAAATAATGGAATCCTTATCAGAAAAATTTGGAAAATGTCAAACATCATGTTGACGAAGTTGCAAGAATTGCTAGACAAGAATTCATCAACTTTGCATTTCATGAAGTCAATGTCATCAAAGAAGATGATTCATCTATCCCTTCAGAAACTTGGGATACTTTGGGACAACTGAGTAGAAAATATGACTTTCTAGTGAAGTACACTGCTCCTGAAAGCTCTCGTATCAGAATTGAAGACATCCAGCCAACAGGATGGGGAGATTTCCATGAAAATAAAAGTACTGTTGAAGATATAATAGAAGAGTCCTCTTATGATAACTCTGCATGAGAAGAAGACTCTAGTGATTCAACTCCACCAAAAATCAGTACCTTTACTGAAGAAAATCCTAGAAGAAAAATATCGGACTTTGTGATCCATAAAGGAGTTCGTCGCAATTGGGTCGCAGTTGATGTCCCGAATATTGTTCATAAATCAAAGCAATTGCCTCGTCTATGTTTTGACCTTTCACTTTACCCAAGTGAAAATGATGTTTTATAGGGCTTGCTTTTCTGTAAATGTCCCTCGTCGCTTTGCCTAGAGCAAAAGAGTTTTGTTCATAGGGTTTGTGTTTAAAGAATTGACAAATCATAAATAAGAATGTCATTCTGAATTCCTGGATTCATTGCTATTTTCACTTTTTGCTTTCTCAGAAAATTGTAATTCTAAAACAACTCAAAATAAAATAGCATTTTTCAAAATACCACTGCACACACCTTTTGCATCTTATCTGTCTTTTATAAAAAAGGAATCATCACGTTATGCATATTATTTTTTTAAACCCCATTGAAACGTATGATCCAATGCATTCTCCCAACTTTGAGTTCCCGATATTCGCAGCTGAAGAAGAAGAGGACGGAGAAATTCCAGATGAGATCTCTCGACTACTCAGACATGAGGAAGAATCCATTCAACCTTATAAAGAACCATTGGAAATAGTCAATTTTGGTTCAGAAGAGGAGAGAAAAGAATTTAAAATTGGAGCACTGCTCAGTGTAATTGTCAGAAAGAGTCTGATAAAGCTGCTCAAAGAATTTCTAGATGTGTTTGCTTGGTCCTACCAAGACATGCCAGGGTTGGATACCAACATCGTTGAACATCACTTAACGCTGAAGCCATAGTGTCCTCCGGTAAAATAAAAATTGAGAAGGACTCATCCAGATATGGTCATCAAAATTAAGGAAGAGTTACAAAAACAGATTGACGCAGGTTTCCTTGCGACCTCAGAATATCCTCAATGGTTAGCCAACATAGTGCCAGTTCCCAAGAAAGACAAAAAGTCAAAATGTGCATAGAATACAAAGATTTAAACAAAGCAAGTCCAAAGGATGACTTCCCTCTACCATACATATGCTAGTTGACAACACAACAAAATTCAGAGTATTGTCCTTCATGGATGGGTTCTCGGGCTATAACCAAATCAAAATTGCACCTAAAGATATGGAGAAAACTTCATTCATCACCCCATAGGGTACCTTTTGTTACAAAATAATGTCGCTCAGTCTGAAGAACGCAGGAGCCACTTATCAAAGGGCTATGACAACTCTGTTTCACGACATGATGCACAAAGAAATTGAAGTGTACATCGACGACATGATTGCCAAATCTAAAACAGAAGAAGAACATGTAGAATACCTATCAAAGTTATTTCAGCGGCTGAGAAAATACAAATCCACTTGAATCCCAACAAATATACATTCAATGTTCATTTAGGAAAGCTTTTAGGATTCATTGTCAGCCAAAAAGGAATTGAGGTTGATCCTAACAAGGTCAAGGCCATTCGAGAAATGCCTTCTCCGAAGACTGAAAAGCAAGTAAGAGGATTTTTAGGATGTCTGAATTACATCTCAAGATTCATATTCCTCACCGCGACATGCGCGCCGATCTTCAAAATACTCAGAAAAACCAAAGCTGTGTAGGGACAGAGGATTACGAAAAAGATTTTGACAGCATCAAAGAGTATCTGCTAAATCCACCTATTATGTCCCTTCTAGTGGAAAGAAGACCACTAACCATCTACTTAATAGTCTTGGAAGACTCCATGGGCTGTGTGTTTGGCCAACCAGACGAAACTAAAAGAAAAGAGTCTGCCATTTATTACTTAAGCATGAATTTCACGGATTGTGAAACTCGATACGCTATGCTCGAGAAAACTTGATGTGCTCTAGCTTGGGCAGCTAAACGTCTTTGTCAATACATGATTTGTCACACTACTTGGTTAATCTCTAAAATGGATCCGATCAAGTACGTCTTTGAAAAGCCTACTTTAACAGGGAGGATTGCCAGTTGGCATATGATGTTATAAGAATACGACATAGAGTATCATGCTCAGAAAGCCGCCAAAGGAAGTATTCTAGCCGATCATTTAGCTCATCAACCAATTGACGATCAGGAATTAATCAAATTTGACTTCCCAGATGAAGATGTAATGTACCTAAAGATGAAAGACTGTGATGAACCGCTACCACGCGAAGGGCCAAAGCCAGGATCCTAATGGGGATTAATATTCGACGGAGCTGTCAACGCTTATGGAAACGGAATTGGGACAATCATTGTTACACCTCAAGGTACCCATATTGCTTTCACCGCCTGATTGGCATTCAAACGTACCAACAATGAGGCTGAATATGAAGCTTGTATCATGGGTCTCGAATAAGCTATTGACTTAAGGATAAAGAACTTGGATGTGTATGGAGACTCAACTCTGGTTATAAATTAGATCAAAGGGGAGTGAGACACATGTCAACTTGGACTAATGTCCTACAAATACTACACAAGAAGGTTGTTACCTTTATTCAACAAGATTGAGTTTCATCACATACCCCATGAAGAAAACCACACGGCTGATACACTGGCTACTCTATACTCTATGATTAATGTGAATCAATGGAATGATGTGTCCAAGATTGACATAATTTGCCTCGATAGGCCCGCTTACATATTCACAATAGAGGCAGTCATCATTGACAAACATTAGTATCATGACATCAAGTGCTTCCTTCAAAGACAGAAGTACCCACCTAGGGCATCAAGAAAATATAGGAAGACTCTCAGAAGACTGGTTGGCAACTTCTTCCTGAATAATGATATACTCTACAAAAGAAACTTAGACATGGTTTTGCTAAGATGCATGGACAGACACGAAGCAAACGTGCTAATGGAAGAGATTCATGAAGGATCCTTTGGCACTCATGCCAATGGGCATACAATGGCAAGAAAAATTCTAAGAGCAGGATATTATTAGCTGACAATGGAATCTGATTGTTACAAATATATGAGGAACTGTCACAAGTGCAAGATACACGTAGACATGATTCATATACCGCCAACGCATCTCAAAGCTCTCTATTCTCCATGGCCTTTTTCTATATGGGGAATCGATATGATTGGAATGATTGAATCCAGAGCCTCAAACGGACATCGGTTCATCCTGGTAGCCATTGATTACTTCACCAAATGGGTCGAAGCAGCATCATATACCAATGTGACTAGACAAGTGGTTGTCTGATTTATCAAAAGCAATCTAATATGTCGTTATGGTGTTCCAAGCCAGATCATTACTGATAATGGAACTAACTTGAATAACAAGATGATGAAAGAATTATGTGCTGAACTCAAAATTGAACACCATAACTCGTTTCACTACCGATCTAAGATGAACGGAGCGGTAGAGGCAGCTAACAAAAATATAAAGAAGATCATTCAGAAGATGGTTGTAACCTACAAAGATTGACACGAGATGCTACCATTTGCTCTTCATGTTTATCGCACATCTGTTTGTACTTCAACTGGGGCAACCCCTTTCTCTTTAGTAAATGGCATGGGAGTAGTGCTCCCCATAGAGGTTGAGATCCCGTCAATAAGAATATTGATGAAATCCAAGCTAATAGAAGCTTAATGGTGTCAAAGCAGTCACGATGAACTGAATCTGATTAAAGGAAAAAGAATGATGACTTTATGTCATGGTTAGTTATATCAACAAAGAATGAAGAAAAAGTTTGACAAAAAGGTTCGACCTCGTGTAGCACCCCAAAATTTGCCTTTCATTTTGGCAGCATCTGGCTTTGGTGTCTTTGCATTTTTGCTTTTCTGCATTTGCATAGCATTCTTTCTTGAGACAGGGGATCGATTTTTCCCGTTGCTCAGTTTTCATCTCAGTGCATGAACCTGAACATCGAGCATAAGAGGCTCTGGCATTTATTTTGCCCAGCGGTCGGACGACCGATTTCATTTTATTTTGTAGGGTATTTTCAGCTCAGAAAGCAGCATTTAGGCTATCTCAAGCATCTTCATGGTTATGATATTCAAAATCAAGTTTCGGAAGTTGAACAGAGCTCAAAACGGCAAGAAACAGGCAGATTTCCCTGCAAAAGGTGCCAAAATTCAAATTTTTAAGGTGTTAACCGATTAACCAATATGGTTTATCGATTAACCAAGTCAAAAGCAGGTCAAATATGAATTTTTGAAGGTGCTAACCGATTAACCTATATAGTTAATCGATTAACTAGTGCAGATTTTGCCTCTGCACGTGAGTTTTCAATGCAAACCATTTTAGGGTCCAATTTTGGTCATGTGCAAATATGATTTTCACTTTGGGAAGGATCTAGAACATATTTGAAATTTGGTTAATTTCATTTTCCCTCCAAATGCTCATTCCTCATTCCAACCCAAATTTTTCAAACCATTTTCCAAACCTTTGATTTGGATCCAAGCCTAAGTGATATTTAAGTGATCCAATCCAAACCAAAGGGGCTAATCTCACATAATTCACTCTCATTTTCAGAATTGATCTCATTCTCTCTCAATTCTTCCAAATCCAAAACCCTCACCAAAAGCTCTTCTCATTGAGATCATTGATTTT
This sequence comes from Lathyrus sativus, assembly GCA_963859935.3. NCBI lineage: Eukaryota > Viridiplantae > Streptophyta > Magnoliopsida > Fabales > Fabaceae > Lathyrus > Lathyrus sativus. Next base: position 602,533,024 of record OZ012738.1, read on the forward strand.
TCATTGGAATCCTTGATTTCTAAGAGCTAAACCTTCATCCATTCTCTCCATTGAATCAATTTCTTCATCCAATTTTCGTGCAAAATTGGATCTGAACCTGGAAGTGATTTTGGAAGTGATTATTTGGCATTTTTTGGATTGATCTTGGTGAATCCTCACTCCTACAACAAGAACATACTTGGATCTCAAAGAATCTATGGTTTTCTTGCTCCAATCTGCTTATTTCCAGCGAATCAACACTAACCGGAGCAAATCTCCGCTTCGTAGGTTGGAAATTCTTGATCCGAATCTGTTTTTAGCTTATTTGCATAATCATGTAAATTTTCATCTTTGATTGACTTTTGGTTAATTTGATCCGTTTGATTCATGATTTGGTTGTGTTAATCTATTCATATTCTGTTTGAATCCTAATTTGCTGGTTTAATTTCGTGATTAAGTGATTATGCGATCATCCGGTTGATCGGATTAGTGCTTATTTGCTGAACATGCTGCTCTGTTGCTGTTTTTCTGCTGTTGGCACAGTGTTAATCGTTTAACACATTTGGTTAACCGATTAACCATCTCAGATATTCAAAATTTTCAAAGTTTTCAAGGTGTTAATCATTAACGCCTGGTGTTAACCGATTAACATATACAAATTTCATAATTTTCAAACATTTTTCACAGGTTAACCGATTAACCTCCATTGTTAACCGATTAACGTTGTGCCAGTGGGCCTGTTTTGCTGTTTTTCTTGTTTGTTTGAGTACCGTTTCACATAGGATCATCGTATATCAATATGTGCATCAGGGGTGAAATGTTTTGGACATTTTGTCGCTGTTTCGATTGTTTAATCGGGATTTCGTCGACACGCTTTTTGTTTTCCGCTTGGATACACATTGTATATGTTCTTCAAGGTGATGATGTGCTTGCATGTTCATGTTTTTCTTACTCTTATTGCATGTTCTTGCTTTTCATATGCATGCTTGAGGTCGATACGCACTTGTGAACGCTGCTTCCCCACACTATTTTCCTCCATCACTTCATTCTACTTATGCATTACGTGCATTTTCGTTTGCTCTTCTCTTCTCTTTCTTTGCCATGCTCTCCCCATAGGATCTCTAATCTCTTTTGAGGTTATGATAGACTTTAGGTTGGAAGTCATGCATGCTAACATCAGGTAGCATTCCCTAACCTCAATCATAGGACCATTTTGCATGATAACTACTAGGTTTGAGTTAGTCTCCCTTTAGTTTGTCCTCTCTCCTTCTCATCTTCAAATCATGTCAAAACACGTAATAAAGGTTAACGAATGTTGTGCGTTACGAGCCTTAAGTACTTGGGAAATGATGATTGGGTGGTTGCCTCTCAATTGTCTAGAATGTTAGTGTATGTCCTTTGGACGATATGCGACACATTCGCTCCTAGGTCATAGTCTTTAGTGCAACATGAGTTACAAATTAAACTCAAAACACTTCTTCTCTAAAAGACACAAAAACAACTTCAAACTTCTTTTTGTCCTTTGGGACCCTTAATAATGGAGAACCTTTTTCATAAAAAAGAGTGTTGTTAAGCTTTGGTTCTACTGCAAACAGGCATTGTCCCTAACTGCTAGAACAAAGGTTTATCCCTACTCGGGTAAAACATTTTTGAACCAACCGGTGTTCTCGTTGCCCGAACTACGTTTGCTCTGATTTCTCATACCAGATGAGAATACATAGGCACAAGACGGCGATGTCTTGGTGAGAAACCTTCCCCACATTTCGCCCGTAGTTAGCGAAACTACGTTGACTCTGACTTTCCCATTGCACAAGGGAATATGTAGGCACAGAGCGGTGATGCTCTGCCGAGTCTTTTTTCTTTTCTCTTTGTCCTGTGAGCCTTTAGCGTAGATAGTTTAAACACACCCTTAGATAGACAACAAGCATGGATCCCGTCGAGTACGACGGACGTGAGGGATGCTCATACCTTCCCCTTGCGTAAACGACTCCTGAACCCAGGACTTGGTTGCGATGACCTTGTATTTTCCTTTTTCGTTAGGTTTTTCCGATCGTTTCCTTTCCCTCTCTTTGGGATAAATAACGAAAGGTGGCGACTCCTCTGTTTTCCACCAGGTGTTTTTCGCAGTTGCAACAACTGGCGACTCTGTTGGGGAAAGCGATGGTTCCCCATGCGAGTCAATCCTAGCGCTTGGTTGTTTATATTTTGGGTGTATGTATATATGTGTTGTACTTTATTTATCTTTCTGCATTTACTTTCAGCATTGTATATATCATTATTGTTGTGATGTGGGAAGGGAATGTTCCATTGAGAGATAAGCCGGACCTGGGTTTGAGTACAAACATAGTATTAGAAGTGGAAAGTAGTGATGAACATGTATGTTAGGCATGCACTAGTTCCCACGAAATTCGTACTCAGACGAGATTCTCTTTGATGACTTTCTTTCCAGCCTAGTGGCCATTGAGAGGATTTCAGATCTAAGGGTTGTCGACTCTGGGGACCGATCATTTGTGATTCAGCTAAGTGAGGCCTCTTCGGGGAATTATGATGCCAAACTAGAAATGGTGAACGTATCATCGTTTCTTGAAAGTCTGTGATGCTGATGAACGCATAGGATGCCGAACCTTATCAGTGGATAGGTCCATACCTATGAGAGGGATTGGGTTGTGCAGGAAACCTTGACTTTTAGACTACCCGGTTTTCTTTGCAGTGTGAATCTGTGTTCCTTATATCAGAGGTTCCTATTATCAGAGTAATGCTATGTTCTTACCAAAGCGGAGCACTGGTTCTTCTCGATCAACAACACAACAATCTTGATCCCCTATTGCATCTTTGCATTTGCATTTGCATCATCATATGTCATTTCATTAACATGTATTTATGTTGCAGGTGCATATTTCCCTTTGATTCTAGTGTTCTTTCATTTGACGTGGAGCCCTTAAGGAGGACATTGGCCTACAAATTTCCAACACCCGATATTGGAGCTTTGCGGAGTTTAATTTCTTTAGCCGACAAGAAAGTAATGGAATATTTCAGACAGTCCTATGGGACGCTTCTGAGCGTTGTATGCAAGCCTTCTTTGAATGAGTTGAATGGTCTTCAGACTTTGTTACAGTTCTACGATCCTCAGTTGAGAGGCTTTACTTTTCAGAGTTATGTGCTGGCACCTACATTAGAGGAATTCTCTGCAATGCTAGGAGTGCCTATTCTTAACCAGATACCATTTTATCATACTGAGGATGAGCCAAATCTGGCTGAGCTTGCTGCAACATTACATTTAGACGCCTCTGAGTTGACAGGGAAAATAGCTAAGAGATATGGAATACCTGGGTTTTCGTTACCTTTTCTGGTAGATAAAGCTCGACATTTTGCTAAGGAAGGTTGTTGGGTGGTGTTCAGTGCTATCTTGGCCTTATGTGTCTATAGTATTATGTTATTCCTTAATATTCCGGACTTCGTAGATGTGGATGCGCTCCGTATCTTTGCTTCGAGGAATCCTATACCTACGCTGCTAGGTGACGTTTATCATTCCGTACACTATAAAAATGAGAACAGAAGAGGGAAGAGTGTATCTTGTTGTGCACCCTTTTTCTATCTATGGTTTGTAAGCCATCTTCCCAAGACTGGTCTGTTCTCTGATACTGCAGGTACATCAGATTGGTCTGAATGTTTGATGAGTTTGTCTGCTGAGGATATTGTTTGGTTTGACAGGGATATGCTGGGTATCGAGATCATTTATAGTTGTGGAAGCTTTCCTAACGTCCTGCTAGTCGGAAGGAAAGGTTGCATAAACTATAACCCATCCATTGCAATCAGGAAATTTGGGTATGCATTGAGAAGTCCTCCGAAAGATGAAGAGATACATGAATCTCTGTATCTTACCGGATTATTGGAGGGGGATACTTTAGCCAGAGTTGAGTATGCTTGGAGTAATGTCCACAAGAGAGGGAAGGTTTCCTTAGGGAAGAGTAATAGTCGATCCTATGACCCCTATTTAGCTTGGATTCAGAGTAGAGTCGAGAAGTTGATGATGCCTTACCCATCTGCTAAGCCTGCGTATCCTCTTGTGATTGAAGAACCCACAACGGTTGACATCCAGAAGTATAATTAGGTGTGGGCTGAAAAAGAAGAGTTGAAGAAGGCTAATGAGAAGTTGGAAGAAGAGATTACTCAGCTTCGGGGCGAGAAGAATGAAGCAACTTATTCTTTGAAGAGGAAGATTGAGCTGGTGAATAGATTGGGTATGGATTTGACCAAGCAAACTAGTTCTCAAGAGTGTTTGGGTTTGGATCTCAAAGCTGTTAGTGATGTTCTCGCTTCCAAGAAGAAAGAATTAGACAAAGCTTATCTAGAGATTTCGAAGTTCAACGAGCAGTGGAATGCAACTCTCACCAATAACAAAACAGGTGAAGATGGGTTGAAACAACATATCAACAAGCTGAAGGCTCAGGTCCGAGCAAAAGATTAGAGGATTTCAGATGAAGCCTCGCTCAGACGACATAGTGATTGTAAGCTACCCGAAGCACTTGCGACCTTGAAGGACTACGAGCCGAGGGATGATTCGAAGAAGCGCAAGCTGGAAGTAGTCTTTGGTGAAGGTGCTTGGGAAGACCATATTGAGAATCTACAGCGCACTATTAGCCAGCGAGAGCTACTCATCCAGGGGTTGCTCACTAGACCGGATCATCCTGAGACGCAGGAGTTGTTAGAGGAGTTTCGGGCTTGGTGTTGCACTTGATGTTTTTTATTTCCTTGTAGCTTGTTGTTGCTATTGTATTGACCATCACCAGGCTTGTTGGTTGAGGTCATTCTGTTTGTACTCAGTGTTGTGCCTGTACGATGCCTGTTTGGCTGTTCATCTTTATATATGAGGATCTTTCTCTATGCTTGTCTGTGGGTTCTCCATTGTCTGCATGTTATTCTCGAAACTAGAATCGGTGGGAAATTTCCCTGTTGCATATATACATGTTTGCATCTTGCATTTTCATTTTCATTGCAGGTGTTCTCAGTGGCCTTTGTTCCTAACTCTGCTTGGTTTTATTCATAGTAACAGGATTGAGGAGTTCAGTTTCCACAAGTATTCAACTCGAGGGAATCAGCAAAGATTAATGGATCAAGTTCAAGCCGAGTTGCAGGAGGTCAGGGCTCGCATGGCTCAATTCATGGAGTTGATGCAGACTGTTGCTAGTGGGCAGGAACAGTTAAGAACTTTGGTCCAACCGTTGATAGCACAGGTTGATGAAGAGGGCGTTTTGCATGGAGGAACTGGTGTTATTCCTCCACTGATCGATGGATCTATCCCACAGGGTATCCCTACTGTTGCCATACCTCCGGGCGGAGAAGCTGCGAATGAGAACGGTAACGTTGCTGGTAATGGAAGTGTGTGCGCTGTGCACGGGGCTGCTGGCCCTCATTGGGAAGATAATCAGGATGATGTGTTTTCCATGAGAGATATGGAGGGTGGTTTACAGACTGAAGTTGGCCGAAGGTTTAAACTGATCGAGGAGAAGATGAAATATTTTGAGAATCAGAACTCTTTGGGTCATGATATGTCAGATCTTGGTCTAGTTCCTAGAGTCAGGATTCCTCCCAAATTCAAGGTGCCCGATTTTGACAAATATAAAGGAACGACCTGTCCAAGAGTGCATATTCAGGCGTACTTCAGGAAGATGTCTGCTTACTCCAACGATGAAAAGCTGCTGATGCATTTTTTCCAAGACAGTCTGGCAGGGGCATCTTTAGAGTGGTATATAGGACTTGAGAGAGCTCATATCCGCAGCTGGAGAGAATTGGCCAAAGCTTTTGTGCGTCACTATCAGTATAATATTGATTTGGCCCCAAACAGGGTACAATTACAGAGCTTGTCGTAGAAAAGTACTGAGAGCTTCAAGGAATACGCCTAGAGGTGGCGGGATCTAGCTGCAAGGGTACAACCCCCTATGGTCGAAAGGGAGATGATCGACCTGTTCATGGCCTCGCTGCTTGGTGTGTACTTTGAAAACCTGATAGGCTGCATGTCTGCAGGGTTTTTGGATTTGGTAATTGCTGGTGAGAGAGTCGAAAGTGGAATTAAGTCTGGAAAGATTCGAAAGTGGAATTAAGTCTGGAAAGATTCCAAATGGTGGTGGATCCTCTTCGGGAGGAACAAAGAAACCATATTCAGCGAACCCTAAGAGAAGGGAAGGGGATGCAAATGCTATTTCTCACAAGGGTAAAGGTAGAGCTCAGTCCCATCATCATCAACAAGTTGCTATAGAAAATATCCTGGCCGCAGCTCCGCAACAAGTGAATGCTCCACGACCTTATGCTGCTAGGCGCAGAATGCCTGATAGACAGTTCGTGAATCCTTCAGTGCCGTATTCTCAGTTGTTACAACATCTGCTGCAGTTACAATTGTTTCAGAAGAGGACTTTGGCTCCTCTCACTGGTACACCACCTCCTGGCTACGATGCGAATGCTCATTGCGATTTTCACTCAGGCGCCTCGGGCCATGATCAACTTGATTTTAAAGCTATCAACTTAACCAACAATGGGCCCAATATGAATCAAAACTCGATGCCGAATCATGGGGTGGCAGGAGCCAATGCCATTATTGAGGGGGAGAAGCTGAATCTGGTAACGGATGTTAGGGATTTGAAGACTCCGCTGGGGTTTGTGAAGGCTAGTTTGTTGAAGAAGGGGGTGTTTCCATGATGTTCTCTTGACTGCTCAGAGTGTGAAGTGCAACCTGAGGGGTGAGATCTTTTGAGAGAGGGTATTCAGAGAATGATCGATGAGGGCTGTTTGCAATTTGATAGAGTTTTGAAAGAAGATGCTGAGAATAAATTGAGTAATGATGGAAGCGAAGTCGCTACGATCTCCATTCCATACCGGACGATCAATATTTGAACGCCTGTAAGGCCAGCTCCGGTTATCATTACTGTACCTGGACCGGTGCCATACAAGAGCACTAGAGCTATCCCATGGAATTATGGGGGAGAGGTGTTCTGTAATGGGCAAAAACAGGAATGGACAGCGGATACAGATGGAAATTCGTCAATTGAAAATATAGTTGGGGCCGGAGGTATCACTAGAAGTGGTAGGGTCTTTTCACCACCGGAGGTTAATACTGATAAGAATGACAAAGGGAAAAGAAAGGCCGTGATTGAAGAGAATATCCAACCATAGGTCGGTGCTGATGATCTTTCAAAGATGCAGAGGAATTTATGAGACTTATTCGAAAAACTGACTACAAGATTGTGGATCACTTAAATCAGACCCCTTCGAAGATTTCTATCCAGTCATTATTGTTGTGTTCGGAGGCACACTGCAATGCATTATTGAAGATATTGAATGCAGCGTACGTACCCCAGGAGATTTCTGTTAACCAGTTGGAGGGGGTAGTAGCTCATGTAAACGCCGATAATGGTCTCAGTTTTACTGATTTGGATCTGACTCCTGCCCAGAGGAACCATAACCGTGCTTTGCATATATCTTTGGAATGTAGAGGTTATCTGATGTCGCATGTCCTGGTTGATACAGGATCATCCCTCAATGTGCTTCCAAAGAAGGCGTTAATGAAGTTGGACATTGAAGGTTTGATATGCACGCCAAGTGATTTGGTCGTGAGGGCTTTCGATGGATCTAAGAGATCAGTGTTTGGGGAGATCACGTTGCCTATTCAGATAGGACCAGAGATCTTTGATGCAACTTTCTACATTATAGATATCCAGCCAGCGTACAGCTGTTTGTTTGGTCGACCTTGGATACACGCTGCAGGGGCAGTCACCTCAACGTTGCATCAAAAGTTAAAGTATATGGTGGAAAGGAACATAGTCACGGTATGCGGTGAAGAGGATATTATGGTTAGCCATTTGTCATCCTTCAAGTACTTGGAAGTGGATGGGGAGATCCATGAAACACTTTGTCAGGCGTTCGAAACAGTTCAAATTTAGGGGAAGTCTCCTGTAAAAGCCAAGAGCCTAGAGGTCTCGATGCCATCGCTCAAGGAAGCTTGTGCTATCGTAGAATCCGGTTCATCGCAGAAGTGGGGCCAAGTTCTTAATGTTCCCGTCAAGCAGGACAAGTTTGGCATGGGATACAAACCCTTCAGTTCTTCTCAGAGCACTCTGAGATACAGGGGACCTATGCAATTCACCAGCAGCAGCGTGATATTTGATAGAATTAATGCCGTTGGAGATGATGAAGGTGACAGTGACTGCGATATGGATGCTTGGATTCGTCCATGCACTCCTGGCCGAAAGCTGTGCAATTGGACTACCGAAGAAGTCATTCATGTTACTACTGCAGAGTAATGTTCATTGTTTTGATTATGTTCAGTCCTACGTTCTGCCCAAGATGTAGTGACCCAATTTGTGGGGCCTTTTGTTATTCACACTTTATCATTAAATAAAGGACATTTTCGCATTCAAATATTGTGATCCATGTTTATCTTGTTTTTGTTTTGCATTTATATTAAACAGAAAAATGTCAATGTGTTTTGTTTGTTGCATCGCATAATAAACATAACATCATCATGCAGGTCTTTTCTAGCAGATGCCATCGATTCAGGTTCGGCTATGACTTCTTATAACTTTGATAATCCCATTTATCAAGCTGAAGAAGAGACTGACGAAGACTGTGAACTACCCGAAGAGTTAGCCAGGCTTCTCAAGCAGGAGGAAAGGGTTATTGTACCTCATCAGGAGGATATTGAGATTATCAATCTAGGCACCAAGGATGATAAGAAAGAGGTTAAAGTAAGGGCTGCATTGGAAGACAGTGTCAAGAGAAGATTGGTTGAAATGCTCCGTGAGTATAAGGATATCTTCGCTTGGTCTTACCAAGACATGCCTGGGCTAGATACAGATATTGTGGTACACCGGTTACCTCTCAGAGAAGAATGTCCGCCAATCAAGCAGAAGTTGAGACGAACAAGGCCTGACATGGCAGTCAAGATCAAAGAAGAGGTTCAAAAGCAGTTGAATGTTGGGTTTCTTGGTGTCACGAATTACCCTCCGTGGGTCGCTAATATCGTTCCTGCTCCTAAGAAAGATGGAAAGGTCCAGATGTGCGTCGATTACTGAGATCTGAATAAAGCGAACCCGAAAGAAGATTTCCCGCTCCCCCATATCGATGTGTTGGTTGACAATACCGCTCAGTATTCTGTGTTTTCGTTCATAGATGGCCTCTCTGGGTATAACCAAATCAGGATGGCCCCAAAAGACATGGAGAAAACTACTTTCATCACAACATGGGGGACTTTTTGCTACAAGGTGATGCCCTTTGGATTGAAAAATGCAGGGACAACTTACCAGCGGGCGATGGTCACTTAGTTTCATGATATAATTCATCATGAGGTTGATGTCTATGTTGATGACATGATTGCAAAGTCACAGACGGAGGAAGGACATCTGGTCGATCTTCTGAAATTGTTCGAAAGGTTGAGGAAGTTCAAACTGAGGTTGAATCCTAACAAGTGCACCTTCGGGGTGAGATCTCAAAAGTTACTAGGTTTCATTGTCAGTGAAAAGGGTATTGAGGTAGATCCTGCCAAAATAAAAGCTATACAAGATATGCCTGAGCCGAGAACGGAAAAAGAGGTTCGTGGTTTTCTGGGGAGATTGAACTACATTGCAATGTTTATATCTCATCTTACAGCCACTTGTGAACCAATATTCAAATTGTTAAGAAAAGATCAAACGGTCAGGTGGAGCAAAAATTTCCATAAAGCATTTGAAAGAATAAAAGAATATTTGCAGGAACCTCCAATACTCATGCCTCCAGTTGCAGGGAGACAACTGATCATGTATCTCACGGTTCTTGAGAATTCAATGGGATGTGTGCTCGGTCAACAAGACGAGTCGGGTAGAAAAGAGCATGTCATCTACTACCTGAGTAAGAAGTTCACTGATTGTGAATCAAGATACTCGATGCTGGAAAAAACATGTTGTGCACTCGCTTGGGCCGCTAAGAGTTTGAGACAGTACATGTTAAACCATACAACCCTGTTGATTTCGAAGATGGATCCGATCAAGTACGTCTTTGAAAAACAAGCACTCTCCGGAAGGATTGCCCAATGGCAAATGGTTTTAACAGAGTACGATATTCAGTATCTTTCCCAGAAAGCCATTAAGGGAAGCATTCTGTTGGAATATCTCGCGGAACAACCAGTTGAGGATTATCAGCCAATGAAGTTTGACTTTCCAGATGAAGACGTCATGTTTTTGAAGATGAAAGACTGTGATAAGTCTTTACCTGACGAGGGTCCTGAGAGTGGATCTCAGTGGAAACTGGTTTTTGACGGAGCGGTTAATTCATATGGCAATGGGGTCGGGGCTATTATTACTACTCCTCACGGTTCTCATATACCGTTCACTGCCCGATTGACTTTCGCCTGCACCAATAATGAGGCCGAGTACGAAGCGTGCATATTGGGTTTAGAAGAGGCCGTTAATATGAGGATTAAGAATCTGGATGTATACGGTGACTCTGCGTTAGTCGTTAATCAAATCAAAGGAGAGTGGGAAACTCGTTAGGTCAATCTGGTGCCTTACAGGGATTATGCGAGGAGATTGTTGCCGTTCTTTGAAAGAATCGAGTTCCATCATGTGCCAAGAGGAGAGAATCAGATGGCAGATGCCTTGGCCACGCTATCTTCGATGTACAAAATGAATTTATGGAATGAAACTCCAGCCATCACCATTATGCGTCTTGATAGACCTGCTTTCGTGTTTGCAATTGAGAAAGCATCGGATGAAAAGCCTTGGTATTTTGATATCAAGCATTTTCGCAAGACTCAAGAATACCCGTCTGGGGCATCCAACAGAGATAAGAGGACCTTGAGGAGGTTAGCCAGTAACTTTTATCTAAACAAAGACGATGTGCTCTACAGGAGAAATTTCAACATGGTCTTGCTGCGTTGTGTTGATGAACTTGAAGCAAACCTATTGATGGAGGAAGTACACGAGGGTTTTTTCGATACTCATGCTAATGGACATGCAATGGCTAGAAAATTGTTGAGAGTTGGGTATTATTGGATGAGTATGGAATCCGATTGTTTCAAATACGCCAGAAAATGCCATAAATTCCAGATTTATATGGATAAGGTGTATGTGCCACTGGCTCCTCCGAATGTGTTAACGTCTCCTTGGCCTTTTTCTATGTGGGGAATCGATGTGATCGGAAAGATTGAGCCGACTGCTTCTAATGGACATCGCTTCATTCTGGTTGCGATTGATTACTTTACGAAGTGAGTGGAAGCAGCATCTTACGCTAATGTCACGAAACAGGTGGTCACCCGATTCATAAAGAAGCACATCATTTGTCGTTATGGAATTCTTGAGAGAATCATTACCGATAATGGTTCGAATTTGAATAACAAAATGATGAAGGAACTGTGTCAGAGTTTCAAGATTGAGCATCACAATTCTTCTCCATATCGTCCGAAGATGAATGGCGCTGTTGAGGCAGCTAACAAGAATATAAAGAAGATTGTGCAGAAGATGGTAGTAACTTATAAGGACGAGCACGAGATGTTTCCCTTTGCTCTTCACGGCTATCGTACTTCGATGCGTACATCAACCGGGGCAACTCCTTTCTCACTGGTGTATGGCACGGAAGCGGTCCTTCCATTAGAAGTTGAGATTCCTTCTTTAAGGGTATTGTCAGATGTAAAGCTTGACGAAGCTGAGTGGGTGAGAACCAGGTTGAATCAGCTCAGCTTGATTGACGAGAAGAGATTGGCGGCTATTGCTCATGGCCGGGTGTACCAGAGTAGGATGAAGAAAGCCTTTGATCAGAAAGTGCGTCCTCGGTGCTTCTAGACGGGTAATTTGGTGTTGAAAAGGATCCTGCCCTCCTCAGACAGATCACAGGGGAAAATGGACTCCTAACTATGAAGGGCCGTATGTGGTAAGAAAGGTTTTCTCTAGAGGAGCCTTATTGCTATCTACCATGGATGGTGAAGATTTTTCGTCCCCTGTGAACACAAACGTGGTTAAAAAATACTTTGCTTAAGGAGACCCACTGGACAGAAAAAGGAAAGTTCATGCAAAAATGGGGCATCCCGACGAACCATAAAAAGTGAAGGTTCTGGAAAAAAAATTAGGGAAAAGAAAAAGGAAAGATGTAAACCCGCAAAGTTGAAAACCTGAAAAGGCGACTTTGGCAAAAATGGGTATCCCGGTGGATTGAAAATCTGAAAGGGCGATCCAGGCAAAAGTTAGGGATTTGGAAGCAAACAACTGCGGTCTGTGTTCGATCTGTGAGCTTAAGAGCAGTTATCCCGAAGGAAAGGAATCAGTCCAGTCATTCTTTTCAGAAGGCAAAATACGGGGCATATCGGAGACATACAGGTCATAGCCGAATCGACACATAGTGGTTGTCTGTTTCCACGTTGCCGACATTTGTATATATTCTTTTGCTTTTTCGCAATTGCCTCTTTTCAGGAATTGCATCCAAATTGTAATTTGCCTATTTACAAGCCTTTTATCAATAAAAGTATTCACTTCAGTCAAAGAGCTTTCCCTTTCTTGTTTTACTTTTATTGTTTTGTTTGCAAAAACGTCTGATATTTTGATAAACATTGCAGGAGAAAACATGAGGCTTTACATAGCGTAACGAAAGAAAATTACTTTACTCGCGTGGTAAGTATCATGAATGGTAACTGAGGTAACCATTTCGCATGTGCGCATTCTTTTGTTTTATTGCAGGGTGGCAGCTTTCGCCAGCAGAGGTGTTCCTCCACGGCATTGAAATTATATTACAGATTCATTTCTCCCCTAGCAAAGATTTTGTCTTACCCGCAGAGTCTCACTAACAAGTCAGGTATCACCCGCAGAAGTGTGTAGTTATTCTCCAACGGAGGCAACGTTTTCGACGCCCTCTCCCCAACGAAGTCGACTTTCTGGTGTTTTCCCGGTAGTATCGATATTCGGGGTTTCCTCCCCAAGCATAGTTCAGTGCTGATTCCCTCGATGTGACAGATGTTTAGGCGAAGCATGATCTATTTCTCAGTAGAGTGGAGCGCTCAATAGAAGTATTTGATATTCTCCAGCAGGGTGAAATTTCTTTCCAAGTAGAGTAGAGTTATTTCCCAACAGTACTTTACTTCTCGGTAAGGTAGTATTCTGAACGGTTCCCCCTGGTTGAGTGTGTTTATTCCCTAGAGTGTTGGAAGGCTGTTCCGGGTGTTTCCCCAGCCTATGCATTTTATCCCCATAAGAGTTGTTTCCTGGGAAGCCATCCAGGGCACTTTCATCAGCAGAGTGTTGATTCCCAGCGGGGTGATTTGTTGTTCTCTTTAGAACATTTGTATCCGACAAGGTGCTTTACAAGGAGGTCATCCAGGGCTTGTTTGTTCCTCAGTATGACTCCGATCGTACGCGGCACGTCCTATTTCTCCCTGACAGAATTGGTCGCTTCTCTCCGGCATTTATGTTGCATGGGTGGTTCCTTTGCATTTGCATTTTCGCATAGCATCCTTCCAAATGCGTAGCATTTCCATTTCGTATGGAGCATTACGCCATTTTCAAACATATGCATCTGAAGCATAAGCCAGGTTTGGTATCTTTAAGACCGTTTGTATTTTCAGCAGAGACTGTCTGATTCAAGGGGTTTTCGTGTTATCCTTGTCAGGATGGATCTTTTGGTTTATTCATGTTGTTGGATTATCCCCAGTCATTCATTTGGTCAGACGTCTTCTTCTTTAACTAGTTCGTTTGGTTAAACGTCGCCATTCTCCCCAGGTGAGTCACTTGCGAGTGTTGTCTTCCCCGGTCGAGCCTTTTGTTCAGAGGTATCTTTTCCCCAACGGAGTTGTTTGGTGAACTGATGTTCCTTGACAGAGTCAGATGTTTGAACCTCTCTTTGTATGTCGTGAGTCGGTTGATTCTGTTGCCTACCTGTTTTGGGTGCGTTATCCAACTTTTGGTTGGTACTCCCTAGAGTAGTCCAATTATTGTGTTTGGATCTCCAACTTTTGGTTGGTAATCTTCGATTTCCTCTGCAGAGTCCTTATTGCAACTCTTGGTTGGTTTCTTTATTCTAACTCTTGGTTGGTGACCCAGTGGCATTTGGACGTTATTCCAACTTTTAGTGGTTAATTCTTATTTTCCTCAGCAATTCTAACCTTTTATTGGTACTCCCCCAGCGTAGTTCAAATTTGTGTTTGGTATTCCAACTTTTGGTTGGCCTAGAAGGTGATCCCAACTGTTGGTTGGTAATCTCTGGTTTCCCCTTGCAGAGTCTTTGTTCCAACTCTTGGTTAGCAATCTTTGTATTCTAACTCTTGGTTAGTAGCTTCTATTCTAACTCTTGGTTAGTAGCTTCTATTCTAACTCTTGGTTTGTAGATCTTGTTCCGACTTTTGGTTGATGAGGATTTTTCCTGGCATTTTAACTCTTGGTTAGTAGCTTTTATCCTAACTCTTGGTTAGTAGCTCTTGTTCCGACTTTTGGTTGATGAGGATTTTTCCTGGCATTCTACCTCTTGGTTAGTAGCTTTTATCCTAACTCTTGGTTAGTAGCTCTTGTTCCGACTTTTGGTTAATGAGGATTTTTCCTGGCATCCTAACTCTCGGTTAGTAGCTTTGTTTACCAACTCTTGGTTGGATGTTATCCCCCGCAGTTGTTATCCCAACTTTTGGTTGATGGTCTGTTGCTTGATGGGTTTTTGTTCCAACTTTTGGTTGGTAGTCCTCCTCCATTCCTCAACGGATTCATTATCCCAACTCTTGGTTGGTAAGGTTTGGTTGACGTTTTCCAACTTTTGGTTGGTAGTCTTTGATTCTCCAGTAAGGTCGTAATATCTGATTTGGTCGTCTTGTTGATGTTATTCTGACTCTTGATTGGAAACCTTTGTTCTCTGGTCGTTGATTCCGACTTTTGGTCAGTATACCTTCTCATCGAAGTCGCCTCGCCATTTAAATCTCGGTTAGTGTTGTGGTGATTCCAACTCTTGGTTGGTAGCGTGTGGTTTTTTCCCCGGAAAATAACCTTTATCCCATCTTTTGGATGGTATTGTTTGATCATTGTCCACTGATAGACGTTTATCCCGTGCAGCATTGTCCGGTAAGTCTACTCTTTTCCCAATGAAGTCGCCACAAGGGTGTTGGGTTAATTTTCTCTTTTGGTCCCCCAGCAGGTTTGTATCCCTACTTTTGGTTGGTATTTTGTGGGAGGGTTATTCCAACTCTTGGTTGGTATTCCTTGGTTTGTTATCCCAACTTTTGGTTGGTATCCAGAGTTCGTTATCCCGACTCTTGGTTGGTATCTTTGGTTGTTTCCCAACTTTTGGTTGGTATCCAGAGTTTTTTCATCTCAACTCTTGGTTAGTATATCTTTGGTTGTATCCTAACTCTTGGTTGGCATCCTCTGGGGTTTAGTATCCCAACTCTTGGTTGATATCCTCTATTTGTTATTCCAACTCTTGGTTGGCATATGTTGGATGAAGTTCAGATCGTATTGAATCGTTATCCCCAGCGTGTCGTATTCCAACTCTTGGTTGGTATTCGCTGTTTTGCATCCCCGCAAGGTGCAAATTTCCGGGTTCTTTTGTATTCAATCACCTTGTACCTTGGATGTTTGAAAACAGATGCTTTTCTTCCCTTCAGGTCCAAGTTGTTTGAATAGGGGCAGCTGTAGCACCCCAAAATTTGCCTTTTCGTTTTGGCAGCATCTTGCTTTTGTGTCTTTGCATTTTTGCTTTTCTGCATTTTCATAGCATTCGTTCTTGAGACAGGGGATCGAGGTTTTCCCGTGGCTCAATTTTCATCACAGTGCATGAACCTGAACAGTGAGCATCAAAGACTCTGGCATTTATTTTGCCCAGCGGTCGAACGACCGATTTCCTTTTATTTTGTAGGGTATTTTCAGCTCAAAAAGAAGCATTCAGGCTATCTCAAGCATCTTCATGGTTATGATATTCAAAAGCAAGTTTCGGAAGTTGAACAGAGCACAAAACAGCAAGAAACGGGCAAACAGGCAGATTTCCCTGCAAAAGGTGCCAAAATTCAAATTTTTAAGGTGTTAACCTGTCGCTTCCGCGAAAATAAGGTGCCGGCAAAATAGAAGAGTCGCCACCTCTCGTTATTTATCCCTCAGAGCGGGAAAGGAAACGATCGGAAAAACCTGACGAAAAGGTATAAGACAAGGTCGTCGCAACCGTTGTCTGGGTTCGGGAGTCGGTTACGCAAGGGGAAGGTATTAGCACCCCTCACGTCCGTCTTACTCGACGGGATCCACGCTTGTTGTGTTTACTGGACGAGTTGGTTTATCTATCTACCTATCAAGGCTGGCTTAAATAGAAAAGAAAATGACTCGGCAAAGCGTCGCACTTTATGCCTACGTATTCTCATCAGAGAATGAGAAATCAGAGTCAACGTAGTTCGACTACGAGGGGTTACGGGGAAGGTGGCTCGCCAATACATCAGTATTGTGCCTACATACTCTCAACAGGTATGAGAGATCAGAGCTTACGTAGTTCGGGATAATACGGATTACGGGACTTCAGATTCATCTGTTTTATCGAGTAGGGTTAAACAACAGTTCCAGCAGTTAGGGACAAAGCCTGTTTGCGGTAGCGCTGAAGTTTAACGACACTCTTTTCTTCAGAAAAGCTTTCCTTTGAATTATGGGACCACGGGGCAAAAGGTTTTGAAGTTTGTTTTCTGTCTTTTACGAAAGAAGTGTTTTTTATTGTGTTTGCAATTTCAATCGCACTAAAGACTATGATCTGAGAGTGAATGCGTCGCATGTCACCCAAAGGGTGTCGTACTAAACATCCAGACTGTTGAAAAGAAGCTCTCCAACAATCCTTTCTTAGATAGCTTAAGGCTCGTAACGTACGAAAGAAATCATTCATGATTACTGTGTCTTAAGCTGTTTTGAGATGAGAAGAGAACAGGCTCAACTAAGGGAGACTATCAAGTCCTACTGTTGTCATGCCAAGGATTCATCCTATGGTTGAAGTTTGAAACAGGGAACTCCTAGAAGTTATCATGTATAGGTTTCAACCTAAAGTTCTATCATCACTTCCTTATCAAAGGAAATGAGAGTCCTAAGGGATCATGTCAATGATACACAGAAACAGATAAAGCATCAGCTTAAACAGTAAAAAATTATACAGTAAACGACTATAAAATGCATGCAATGCAAGTGACGGAGGAAATGTGTGTGGGACAGCAGCCTCCACAAGCTCATCTCAACCTCAAGCCAGATATGAATAACAGCAATCATACAGAAGAGATAAGACATGCTATCAAGCAAAATACAGTAAACTGCAATCATACAGAAGAAAATGAAATGCTATCAAGCAAAATAAACCACATGGGCAAGGGAGCTGGGCTCTACCGAATACCCGCAAGCAAAGCCATACAGTAACAATACAAGCAGAGGGAGCAACTCAACCTCTAGTGCAATCATGCTCCTAGCTTAAAGTTAGTCTAGTCATGGACTTATTCTAATGCATCAAGCAAGTCACACAAGGCCACATCAATACAGAAAAGAAAACAAAAAAGAAAGCAGATAAACTCCTCTCTCAATTCCAAGCTTCAGCTCTTCTGACAGCAATTCACTCTTCAGACTTCAACCACCCTTCAAGGCTATCATCTCTCATGACAAATATCAATTTGCTTATCCAGGTTTCAACCCTTCAACATAAGTTTCAACTTATCCTCACTTCTCCAAGCTTCAGCTTTCCAGTCAACTCCAACCTCAGGCTTCACTCTTAACTACAAGTATCAACTTGATTCCTTCAGGTCCTCAATGTATCAATGCACAAGTATCAACTTGTCTTTTATTCCTCAGCTTCAGCTTTACACTCAATCTCAATTGAATCTTCTTCATAAGTATCAACTTAGTCTTCAAGCTTCAGCTCTCTTTGCTTTACCAGTATCAACCTGGTCTTCTCTCTTTATCTGCAAGCTTCAGCTTCTCAGAGTAATCTTCAATCATCTGGGAGTGTCAACTTCATCCTTCAATTCTTTCTCAAGCCTCAGCTCTTCATTCAATCTCCATTGGGTCTTCAAGTATCAACTTGCTCTTCTTGCTCTTCAAGCTTCAGCTGCAATGACAATGCTCAAGGAATCATCCTCTTCCACACTCTTCAATGAAGTCTTCATCTTCAAACTCAAGTCTAACATCTCTCAAGATACTCAAACCAGAAGATAATTGATTGAACATGATGAGTGGAAATGATAAACAGCTTACTAACAACCAAAGGAAACCTGTAAGGGTTCATCATTATGAGAGACTGGTTCCCTCAAAGTTCTACTTCCCAGATAAAGCCACTCATCCCTCTAAAGGAGGGATGTGAATATCTGAGAAGGACTTTTAGTCATTGGGAGGAATGGAAGCACAAGATGCTTTCCATGTTTGTGAAAGAAATCATTCTAACTACAAGGCTCTCCCTATGTCCTATCTCCTAATCTTCATCAGACACCTTCAGGCACCAACAAATCCAAAGCTCCAAGCAACCTCAAGCAACTTCAAGCATCCTCATCTTGTCTTCAACTTGTCTTCAATCTCAATCAAAGGCAAACCAAGCACAAACCCTAATCTAAGGGGACTAAATGAGTTAAACTAGTTGAATTAGTAAATTAGGGTCACCTAAAACCTAGTACTAAAGTTAGTCCTAACTAAAATACTAAAATCAATTGTAAAATCTTACAAAAATTACTATGGGAACCTAGGTCAATCATGACTCTACCACATTAGTTTCAAAGATCAAACCATCAAATTGGACCTAGAACTAAATTTTACATTCTAAGGCATCAAACCTATAACCCTAAAAGGAACCCTCTAAACATCAATCTAGAAAGCACACCTATTTTCATCACAAAACTATGAGAAAAATTATATGGGATCATACATGTCTAACCTAATCATACACAAAAAATTAGGCTCAAAATCATCACCATGAGATCAAACAAAATTCCACAAAAATATGCATCAAACATGAACATTTTAATATCAATTAAAATACAAAATTCCAATTAAATCAGAAATTACATGAAATGAAAATATTTTTTCTCTAAAAAATAATAGACTCAATCATGATTAATATGCAAAAAGAATGGGTATGATTGGATTAATATTCAATTAGTTATGATTGTTACAAGAATCATGAATTAAATGGAAATTAAATGAAAATCCAATTAAAATAACCAAACACACGGTGCAAGAAGTAATCATTTTCAGTTAAAAACATGGATTGGGCTCGCTGGGGGGTGTGGATAACATTCAGATTATTAAGCCCAAACGCCTGAATAAATGAAACTCATCGTTTCATCAGAATTCCTTCACAAATCAGAATTAAAACGTGGCCCTTGGATCTTCTCCCAGTCAATGGTCAATCCCTCATCCAATGGTGAGAACTTCATCTCCTACCTTTCAAACCTCTGAGCTTCGCGCCCAGCTCCGGCCATCGCCGGTGGAGCTTCGATCGTCCCCTTCAACCCTAGTTCTCCCTAGAGGCCTCCAATCCAAGAGGTCAAAACATGAAACTCATTCCAAACCTTTCCACGAGTTCAACCATACCATTAGTTTCCTCTGAAACCCCAAGAATCATCATCTCCCAATCTCAACCGAAAATGGTGATCTTCCTATTTTGTCTCTAATTCAACAATTAACCATCTGAAATCCATCCTAGGCCATTCTACAACTAATCTAGCACCCTAATTCAACCTAATTCTACCTAAATCATGCTATAGGAAGAAGGTTACATACCTGGAAATTCTTGAATAACAGATGCACGAAATCTTCACTGCAAGCTCTCAAATCTTCTATACACGATCACTGAACCTCCTCCTTGCTTCTGTATGCAAAAGATTCAATGGAAAGTGCTTCAATCTTGAAACACGATGCTGAGTTGCAGGTGCTGAAAACCACTTGCTCCCACACGATCTAGCCACCAATTCTTCTTGAAAATGATCTGAAATCACTCCTTGGCACTCATGGAAGGAGTATCAATCAAGAAAATGAATGGAAGTTGAGGAATTTGAGGAAACCGATTTCAATTGCAATCCAAGAAAATTCACTCTCAAACTATGCTCAATCCTTCAATGATCACCAACCTCTGCCATGGATCCATTCTACTCAATATATAGATGAAGTTTGGATGATCTAGAACCCTCTAGATCCTTCCAATGAGATTTTACAATTCTCATGTCATGAGATTTTGAGTCACTTATCATGACATGTAAAACCCTTGCCAACAGCTTGGAATTCATCCCATTCACTCTTAATTTCTCCCCTAGTGAGATATTAGGGGTGTTTAGCTTGCAAAAACCCTTACCCATGCCTTGATTTTGAGTTTTGCAAATGATGCTTAATATGCAAGTAAGTGCTTTTCAAAGCAAGTCCACAATTTAGACCTCAAATAAAAAATGTGGCTAAACCATTGTTTCTAAAATTTTTTCTAGAGTCAAAATGATATATTACATGCCATGGTTTGGATGTGTAGGTTGAAAATATCAATTTCCAACTTTGGTTTATTTAACTTATGCCCTTATTTTAGGTCATTTTTGTGACTTTGAGCTACAAGCCTTTTCAACATCTCATGCCCTCCTTAATAGCCTTAAAACATCATTTTAAGCAAGTTTGATGTTGAAGAGTTTTCCATTTGAAGCTTGGAAATAGGAGTTATGGCCTTATGGTTGAAATGACCTGTAGTCTCCAAATGACCAAAATGCCCTTGACTTGTCAAAGCCATAACTTGAGTTCTACAAATCCTATCAAGGACTTCTAGTACTCTATAGAAAGCTAAGAATATAAGGAACAACATTCATGTTGACCAAAAGTTCATAGGAATCATCGGTCTTGGGCAAAAGTTTGATGCAAGTTGGGTAACTTTCAAGGCCCCAGGTTCACATACCTCAGATGACCTGTAACTTGTCAAGGTCATAACTTGAGTTCTATAAATCCTATCAAGGACTTCTAGTACTCAAATTAAATCTATGAACAAGCTATACAACATTCATGTTGGGGGAAATATGAGATGACAATCACATCTTGAGCTAAACTGCCTTGAAGATAGGGGTCAAACTAGGGGATTTTACACTGTCAAGCCCTAGAAACCCTAGCTTGAAACTTCTCAAACTCTTCAATCATGATGAGTTAACCTTGGAATCATCCTTATAGCATCTCAATGCATCAATCCATGATCACATGGCTCTTGGTTTAGGTCTCAACCCTCTCCAAATCATCAGTTGACCTAGGGTTGACCTAGGGTTGACCCAGTCAAACCCTAATCACACCAATCATGGCTGAGGCTTCTTAATCTTGCACAATGACCTGTCTGGGCTTCATGATGGCTTTCAAGAAATCTCATAAGCTCTCTCAAAGCTTCAAGTCCATCCTCATGGCTTCAGAATCATCTGAGGAGCTCCCACAACTCTCAAGTTAGGAGGCACACCACCTTGGTTTCAACCACTATCTCTGAGGATATTTTGACTTTTCTGACTAAGATATCCACCCTTGAACACTTGAATAACCTTCTTGGCTAGCTTCAAAGTATTGTGTAGCTCTTAATTGGTAATCATACCTCTTGATCTCCTGCATACATGTCAATGAAATGCAAATGATAATGCTAATGTGAATGAAATGAAACACAAGCTAGTAAAAGAAATGTTGGTCAAATTTTGGGGTGCAACAGCTGCCCCTATTCAAACGGCTTGAACCTGACTGGGTGAGAAGCGAACGGCTCTCAACCAATCAATGTGCAAGACGGTTGAATACCGACAAACCCAGAAATTTGCCAACTACACAAGTACACGGTACTCTGATGGGAACAAATCTTCGAAAATTGAAATATTAGCTGCACGACAACTAGCTGGGGAATTGGTCGCACGGTAACTGGTAATACATGATTGATCATGCCGTCAGGCATCAAGATTCCTCGGGACTCATTAGGTCAACAGTCAAGTTAATCATGCCATCGGGCGTTCAAAGAATTTTTCGGGCATCAGCCGGACTTCATCAGTAAGTCGGGAACAGAATTCTCAGTCAATCATGAACCAATTGGGGGTATCCAACTTCTGCCATCAGGCACTCCGCATCAGCTAAGAGAACTGCTTCGTTAACACGGTTGGACTTCAATCATCAAGTCTTCGGGGGAAGTTTCAACTTCGCTGTTCAGAAACCTGCTGGGGATTTCGCATCTCCGTTGGGAATTCTGGAGAACTATCAAGTAATTCTGTTTCGGGGATCCAGAAATCATTCTGGGTGAATCATCTCTGTTGAGGAAATCAAGAATCATCTCGGACAAATAACTCCGTGGGGACTTCAAGAATCGTCTTGAACCGATAACTCTGCTGGAGATTTCAGGAATTATCCTGAGCACACACTCTGCCGGGAACTCTAAGCATCAACTTGAGCAACCAACTCTGGCGACTGCACTGGGGATTTTAAGAATCATCTTAAGCAAACGACTTTGCTGGGGAGAATTCAAGAATCATCTTGAGCAAGCGGCTCCGTTGGGGAGAATTTAAGAATCATCTTGAGCAAGCGATTCTGCGGCGGAACACCTGCAACACCAGAACGGTAACAACCTAGATCATGCTTATTATGCTTATGCCGCAATGCTCCACACGGTGGAAATGCTTCGCGTTTATGATAAGTGCTATGTAATCATGCAAAATGCTGCGATCCCGTCAGCAAAATAAATGCTGAAGGGAGAATCCTCCTGTCAAGGAGAGGGAACCACTCTGGTGGAGAGGAGGGGTCATCCTGCCGAGGAGAGGAAGTCGCGCCAATCTCAATCGGACTCCACATGGGGAAGCAAACTTCAGTTGACTGCTGCAGGGGAACGAAGCTCTACGAGAACCCATACCTGCTGAGGAAAGCGATGTCAATCGCGGAAATAAACTGCACGACCTTCACGGCTAGCCCTCCTTGGAGATAACGACTCCGGCGGGGAAACACAACATCAACTATTCAACACTCTACCGGGGAAAAACCAATCATGGCCCGAACGGCTTCCAAGGACTCGGCTTTCTTGGGGATCTGCAAACTCGGCTAGGGAAGAAGAAATCATCCTGCTTCGGGGGAGAGTACGACTCTGTGGGGAATCTCAATTCCATTGGAGACTTCTGTTTGGAACTACCAATTGCTACACACTTCAGTATATGACTCAGCTGAGGAGATGACGTTCCTTTAGGATGCATCTGATTGGGGGGAGAATCCTCTCTGCCTGGGGAGACATATCAACGCCTTACGATCTCACGTTCGGACTCTGCAGGGAGAGGCTGCTGAACTTTGCTGGAGAAGGAGGAATCATCCTGCTCGGGGACGCATACGGCGTACTACCTGGTATATGCTACACCTGTAACAACACAAACAAACAGGCAAGACACCCTTCTCAAAGGGACCTATCAGGGTTATCATCTTGTGACAATGTTCAAGTAATTCATTGTTTCAACAATCAGTGGCCTAGGCCAGTAAGTTTATGTATGCGCATTTTATCGAAAACATCGGCGTTCTTTTTCGCAAACAAAACAGAGAAATGCTGAACAGACAAACAAAAATGCTGAATAGTATACATTTTATTGATAACGAACCCCTGAATGGGTAAAAAACGTTTTACAACAGATGCAAGCTCCTGGAGTGAGGAAGCTGCGCAAAAATCATAAATATACATCAGTATATACAAATGTCGGCAACGAGGCGTAGACGAACACCATGAGTTGATCCCTCTATAACCCCCTCGACTTCGATACTTCTCCGACGCTTCAGCTTCAGAAGAGATTGATTCAGATAAACGGCCCTCAGGTCTTCCAAAACACTAAACAATGAAAGTCCACACGCGGAACACAGTCATTTGCTTTTTCAAATCCCTAACTTTTGCGTGAACCGCCCTTTGCGGGTTTTCAGTTCACCGGGATACCCTTTTTTGCCAAAGTCGCCCATCCGGGTTTTCGACTTTGCGGGTGTACGTTCTTTTCTTATTTATATCCCTAATTTTTGCCCGAACCTTTTTTCCTTTTTTATGGTTCGCCGGGATGCCCCATTTTTGCCTGGACTCTCTTTTTACTGTCCAGCGGGTCGTTTTTTAAGCAAAGTATTTTTTAACTGCGTCCGCGTTCACCGGGGATGCAAAATCTTTACCATCCATCGTGGATAACAACAAAGCTCCCCCCGAGAAGACATTGCTGACGACATACGGACCTTCGTAATTAGGAGTCCACTTGCCCCAGTGATCGGAGTGTGGAGGAAGAATCTTCTTCAGGACGAGATCACCCGTCTGAAAGCTTCTAGGATCCACCTTCTTATCATAAACTTTCTTCATTCGGCTTTGGTACAGACGACCATGCACAATCAATGCTAACCTCTTCTCGTCCATCAGGCTGAGTTGGTTTAGTCTGTTCTTAATCCATTCTGCCTCATCGAATTTCACATCAACCAAAACTCGTAAAGAAGGGATCTCAACTTCTAGCGGTAGGACAACTTCCATATCGTACACTAAGGAGAAGGGAGTTGCCCTGGTTGATGTACGTACCGTCGTACGATAACCGTGCAATGCAAACGGCAGCGTCTCGTGCCAATCCTTGTAGGTCACAACCATCTTCTGAACAATCTTCTTGATGTTCTTATTGGCCGCTTCAACGGAGCCATTCATATTCGGCCGGTAAGGAGATGAGTTGTGGCGTTCAATCTTGAAACTCTGGCACAACTCCTTCATCATCTTGTTATTCAGATTCGAACCATTATCAGTAATGATCCGCTCGGGAATTCCGTAACGATAGATGATATCCCTCTTTATGAATTTAGCCACCACCTGCTTGGTCACATTAGCATATGAGGTTGCCTCCACCCACTTGGTGAAGTAGTCGATAGCTACTAGAATGAAGCGATGACCGTTAGATGCAGTGGGCTCGATCTTGCCTATCATGTCGATGCCCCACATGGAGAACGACCACGGGGAGGACATGACATTTAACGGGCACGGCGGCACATGAACTTTATCAGCATAAATCTGGCATTTATGACATCTCTTCGCGAATTTAAAGCAATCTGATTCCATCGTCAGCCAGTAGTATCCTACTCTCAAGATCTTTCTTGTCATGGCATGCCCACCGGCGTGCGTACCAAATGTGCCTTCATGGACTTCTTCCATGAGCATACTCGCCTCTTTCTCATCTACACATCTGAGTAGCACGAGATCGTGGTTTCTTTTATACAAAACTCCATCAGGATTGAGATAAAAATTTCCAGACAGCCTCCTCAGAGTCTTCTTATCCTGGGTTGACGCTCCCGCAGGATACTCCTTAGTCATAAGGAAAGTCTGAATATCATGGAACCATGGCTTGCCGTCGGCGGCTTCCTCGATCGCAAAGACGAATGCAGGTCTATCAAGACGAGATAGTACAATTCTTGGAGCTTCATTCCAAAAATTGAATTTATACATCGAAGCCAACGTGGCTAAGGCATCAGCCATCTGGTTCTCGGCCCTGGGCACATGATGGAGTTCCACTCGATCAAAGAACGGAAGCAGCCTTCTGGCATAGTTCATGTACGGCACCAAATTCGATTGACGAGTCTCCCACTCCCCTTTAATCTGGTTGATCACAAGCGCCGAGTCACCATATACGTCTAGGTTCTTGATTCTCAAATCATTTGCCTCTTCTAGACCCATGATGCATGCTTCGTACTCCGCTTCGTTATTGGTGACCGGAAAAGTCAGTCTCGCAGTGAATGGGATATGGGATCCGTGGGTGTCATGATGATCGCCCCAATGCCACTTCCATAGGAATTAACTGCCCCATCAAATATCAATTTCCATTGGGATTTCCTGTCTGGCCCCTCGTCGGGCAACGGCTCATCGCAATCCTTCACTTTAAGAAACATGATATCCTCATCAGGGAATTCAAATTTCATCGGCTGGTAATCTTCGATCGGCTGTTCGACGAGGTATTCAGACAATACGCTTCCCTTGATGGCCTTCTGGGAAACGTACTGAATGTCATATTCCATTAACACCATTTTCCATCTGGCAATCCTGCCCGAAAGCGCTTGTTTCTCGAAGACGTACTTGATCGGATCCATCTTCGAAATTAGCATAGTGGTGTGATTGAGCATGTACTGTCGTAAACGTTTGGCAGCCCAGGCTAGTGCACAACACGTCTTCTCCAGCATCGAGTAACGAGATTCACAATCAGTGAACTTTTTACTCAAGTAATAAATGGCATGCTCCTTTCTGCCCGTCTCGTCGTGCTGACCGAGAACACACCCCATACTATTCTCAAGAACTGTCAAGTACATGATTAATGGTCGTCCAGCCACTTGGGGTATCAAGATTGGAGGTTCTTGTAGATACTGCTTTATCTTATCGAATGCCTTCTGGCAATCCTCGTTCCAGGTAATCGCCCGATCTTTCTTTAAAAGTTTGAACATCAGTTCACACGTGGCCGTGAGCTGAGAAATAAACCTTGCAATGTAGTTTATTCTGCCCAGGAAACCACGAACTTCTTTTTCTGTTTTTGGCACTGGCATTTCTTGTATCACTTTAATCTTCGCAGGATCAACCTCGATGCCTCTTTCTCTCACGATAAACCCCAGTAACTTTCCGGACCGTACTCCGAAAGTACATTTGTTAGGATTCAGCCTCAACCTGAACTTCCTAAGCCTCTCAAAAAGCTTCAGCAAATTGACCAGATGTCCCTCCTCCATTTGGGACTTCGCAATCATGTCATCAACATAGACTTCAATCTCATGATGAATCATGTCATGAAACAAAGTTACCATTGCTCGTTGGTAAATGGCCCCTGCATTCTTCAGACCGAAAGGCATTACCTTATAGCAAAATGTTCCCCAAGGAGTGATAAACGTCGTTTTCTCCATGTCCTCCGGTGCCATCTTGATCTGGTTGTAACCGGAGAAGCCATCCATGAACGAAAACACGGAGAACTGGGCGGTGTTGTCGACCAACACATCGATATGAGGCAGCAGGAAATCATCCTTAGGGCTCGCCCTATTCAAATCCCGATAATCGACGCACATTCGTACCTTACCGTCCTTCTTCGGCACAGGTACTATGTTGGCGACCCACGGAGGGTAAGTAGTGACCGCTAAGAAGCCAGCATCAAGCTGTTTATGCACTTCTTCTTTGATTTTAACGGCCATATCTGGTCGCGTCCTCCTAAGCTTCTGCTTGACGGGAGGACAATCTTCTCGCAGCGGCAAGTGGTGGACCACGATGTCAGTGTCAAGTCCGGGCATATCTTCGTATGACCAAGCAAAGACGTCACTATACTCTCTCAGCATCTCGACCAATCTCTGCTTGACATCACTCTGCAATGCGGCCCCTATCCTGACGTTCCTGACGAGTTCTTCAGAACCCAGATTCACAATCTCAATTTCCTTTTCATGAGGCAGAATAACTTTCTCCTCTTGTTTCAACAAGCGGGCCAACTCTTCAGGAAGGTCTTCGTCTTCATCAATCTCTTCTTCCGCTTGATAGATCGGGCAATCGAAGTCGAAGTGAGCCGTAGAAGGTCCAGAGTCGATGTCATCTGTTATGTGGATCCTGCAATAACAAGGGTTAAGCTTAAAACAAGGATATGCAGGTTAGCACAAACCCCATTGCTATTTTATTGTTTTTCAAAACAAATATAAAGCAGGAATAACAGAGATCACAATATTTGAATACGAAGAAAACGCCTTTGATTTATTAACAAAATGCATGTACATAATCCAACAAGGCCCTGACAATAAAACCACTACGCCCCGGGTAGGACATAGGGTTGTACAATGATTGGAAAAAGTAAATCATTACTCTTCGCTTATCATCTGGATGATATCCTTAACGGACCAGTTGGTAAGGCCCTCGCCTGACTTGCTTGGCTGGATCCAAGAGTCTAGGTCACAGTCGCTATCTCCGCTGTCTTCAGACACCGCGTTGACGCTTTCAAAAATCACTCCGCCACTGGTAAACTGGATCGGCCCTTTACCTCGAAACGCACTGCTAGAAGAAGAAGCTTCAGCTCCAGGAGAATATCCCAACCCAAACTTATCTTGCTTGTTAGGTATCTCCAAAATTCGCCCCCAGCCTGGGGTAGATCCGGCTTGGACAACGGCCCGAGCTTCATTGAATGAGGAGAGAGTCATCTCTGGCTTTTCGGTGACTACAGGAGCTACGTCCTTCACTTTGACAGCTTCGAATGCTTAGCATAGAGTTTCGTGGATTTCCCCATCCATCTCAACATACTTGAAGGACGACAAATGGCTCACCATTATGTCTTCCTCGCCACAAACGGTCACGATGCTACCTCCGACAACATACTTGAGTTTCTGGTGCAACGTGGAGGTCACGGCTCCAACAGCATGGATCCACGGCCGGCCCAAGAGACAGTTGTAGGCAGGCATGATGTCCATAATGTAAAAGATTGCGTCGAACGTTTCCGGCCCGACTTGGATTGGCAGGTCACCTCCCCGAAAACATGGCGTTTGGTTCCATCGAACGCCTTCACAACCAGATCATTGGGCGTGCAAATCACTCCACGAGTATCCAACTTCATTAATGCTTTCTTCGGAAGAACATTGAGTGACGACCCCGTGTCCACCAACACGTGAGACATAATCGTTCCTCTACACTCTATCGAGATGTGCAGGGCAGTATTGTGGTTCCTTCCCTTCGGCGTCAGCTCTAGGTCAGTGAACCCTAAACCATTTCCAGCATTCACATGGGCTACGACCTCTTCTAGCTGGTTTACCGATATTTCCTGCGGTACGCATGCGGCGTTCAACACCTTCAGCAGCGCATTGCGGTGTGCTTCAGAACACAGCAACAAGTTCAGAATGGAAATATTCGAGGGCGTATGATGGAGATGATCCACAATCTTGTAGTCACTCTTTTTAATCAACCGCATAAACTCCTCGGCATCTTTAACAAGTAAGTCTTTTTCTGCCCCACGCGGGATCTCTTCAACGACTTTACTTTTACCTTTATCGGCTGCATCAGCTCTGTCCGCTTTGTCCGCCACGACCTCAGGTGGTGCAAACACTCTTCCACTGCGAGTAATACCATTGATTCCCGCAAGGTTCTCCACAGACGACCCAAACGGTTCTAGCTCCAACTTCTGGCCGTTGCAGTAGACTTCAGCCCCATAATGCCATGGGACAACATTAGTGCTTTCGAACGGTATTGGCCCAACCTTGGTGATAGTAATCGTGGGCGGCCTGGGCGCAGAAATAGTTATCGTCTGGCGAGGGATGGTGATGGTGGTGACCTCATCATCTTGCTTCAACACTACCTCTCCTGATCCACATTCGGCCCTCCGGCTAAACTGTAAAATCCCTTCAGTCATCAGACTTTGAATTCCTTCTACCAACTATTCACATCCATCAGGACTCGTGGCACAGTCCATACACAGCTCTCCACAACCTGGAAAGAAACCTCTTTTCATCAGCTTAGCTTTAACGAAGCTAAGCGGCATCTTCAGATCTCTGACGTCAGTCAACAAATCCAAACTCTCGTCTTCGATAATGGCATTCACTCCACCTCCCCTATGATTCGGCATAGGATTCTTCGTGACATTTGGCACATTATCGGAGAAATTGATGATCTTGGCATCCACCATGTCCTGCACCTTATGCTTGAAGGCTTTGCAGTTCTCTATTGTGTGGCCCGGTGCCCTTGAGTGAAACTCACAAGTTGCATTCACGTCATAACCTGGCGGAGGTGCCCCTATCAAGGGAGCCAAGGTTCTCTTCTGGATCAACTGTAGCTGAAGCAAAGTCTGCAATAGTTGCGCGTACGACATGGGCGGTGTCTCGAGGTGACGACTCAACAGAGGTGCCCTATTCTGATACTTTCTGTACCCTTGTTGATTCGGTTGCTGCTGCTGCTGCTGTGGCTGTTGAACTGCCGGGATAGTTATGTTGGCCACCTGTTGGTGAAGGCCTTTACCCTTCCTTCGAGTGTTGGTCACAGCGCTCGTTTCTCCTTCTCGTCTTTTGCCACTATAAGGTTTCTTTCCGCCTCCTCCAGCTGAGGACGCCTCACCTTGAATTTTCCTGAGTTTGATCCCATTTTCGATGTGCTCACCCGTGATAATGAGATCTGAGAACGTTCCAGACATACTGCTGACCAACTTCTCATAGTAAACCCCTGGGAGGGTGGCTACGAACATCTGCATAAGCTCACGTTCAACCATCGGCGGATGAACCCTGGCTGCCAATTCACGCCACCGCTGGGCGTATTCTTTAAACCCTTCATTGTTCCTCTGCGACAGATTCTGCAGTTGGACTCGGTTCGGGGCCAAGTCGATATTGTATTGGTAATGGTGCACAAATGCTTCAGCAAGGTCCTTCCACGTGTGCACACTGGTAGGCTCCAGACTCATGTACCATTCGAGGGATGGCCCGGACAGACTGTCTTGAAAGAAGTGCATCAGCAACTTCTCGTCCTCAGAATGAGCGGACATTTTCCTGTAATACGATCTCAGGTGGACGCGAGGGCAAGTGGTGCCCTTATACTTTTCAAAGTCAGGTACCTTGAACTTGGGAGGTACCTTAAAATAAGCAATCAGTCCCAACTTGGACATATCAACGCCCAGGGTGTTCTGGTTCTCGATGTTTCTCATCTTATCCTCAAGTGCCTTGAACCTTAGACGTGCTTCAGCAGTCAGCTCCCCTTCAGCACCTCTCTGAGATAACACATCGTCCTGACGGTCTTCTAACCACGGCTGAGGCCCAAACAGATTCCCGACACCTGCATTGCCGTTGCCCAACCCAACGTTGACATTAGCTTCAAGACTCCCATTACCGATGCCCGTCGTATTGCCCTTGAGTCCCATGTTAGCCATCACATTGCCGTTGGCACTGCCGTTCCCCCCGGTCACGGGGACACCATTATGCGGAGTTTCAACTGGTGGAGGAGTAGGAACAGTCCCCCCATGGAGTACGCCGTTGCTATCGACCCTTGAAATCAGAGGCTGAACCAAGGTTCTGAGCTGATCCTGGCCATTGGCGACCGCTTGCATGAGTTCCATGAAGCGATCCATTCTTTCGCGGAGTTCCTGAACATCAGTTTGCACTTGCTCCATGATCCTGGTTTGATTAGCTCTGGTCGGATAGCGGTGGATAGGTCTCTGATCAATCCTGGAACAACCTGAAACAACCTGGAAACACAAAAGGGTTAGGAAAAAACGACAAAGTGCTCATTATGCAAATGCTTCATGCAAATACGAACGTGTGTCTATGCGTTAGGGAGATCTCCCCCGATCCTAGTGCCTGAGTGCCAGTGCTGACAATAAGAAGTCTGAGTCCAATCATGGAAATAACAATCTCATATATAAAGAAAGCCCATCAAGGCAGTACACAACATCAGCGAGTACAAGATGAATCAATAGCGTGACCTTAACCAACAAGCCTGGTGATGGTCCGCATACAACAATGATCAAAACAAAAGGAATACAAATAATCAAGCACGGCCACGGGCGCGATACTCTTTTAACAACTCCTTCGTTTCTGGGTGATCAGGCAGAGTGAGTAACCCTTCGACGAGTAATTCCCTCTGCACAACGGTGTATTGAAGACCTTCGACCGAATCTTCCCATGCTCCTTCTCCGAAGAAATCTTCTAGCTTCCGTTTCTTGGATTCAAACGTCAGTTTGCGCTCCTTCAGGTTAGCGAGAGCTCTGTTGAGCTGGCCTTCAGTGGCATATCTGCGAGCGGTTTCTTCATCAAACCTCTTCTCACTAGCCTTTACCTGGGCTTCCAGCTTGGAAATCTGTAGCATCAGCTTATCCTCCCGCTCTTTCCTGGTGGCTAGGGAGGCCTTCCAGTGCTGGTTGAACTTGGATATCCTCCGATATGCTTCGTCCAAGTGCTGCTTCTTCGTAGCCAGTACGTCGTTGACAGCTTTGAAGTCTTGACCCATGCGTTCACGCTCGACTATCTGCTTAGTCAGGTCTGTCCCCAGCCGGTTCACCAGCTCTGTCCGCCTCTTGAAGGAATAAACGACTTCGTTTCTCTCGCTTTGGAGCTGAGCCAATTCTTTCTCCAGTTCTTCATTTGCCCTCTTCAATTCATCTCGCTCAGCTAACACCTGATTATGCTGCTGAATAGGCACGGTGGTAGGCTCTTCAATCATTGGAGGGCTCTCTGGCTTGGCAGGAGGAAACGACATTCCTATAGCATCCGCTCTGGCTCTGATCCAAGTCACATACGGAGGGTAGGCTTGATTATTGCTTCTTCCCAGCAATGGCTTTCCCTTCTTACTGATGCCATTCCAGGCGCGCTGAAGCTTAGATAACAGATCCCCCTCTAGAAGACCGGTGAGGTACAGAGATTCCTGCACCTCTTCATCCTTCGGCGGAGCTCTCAAAGCGTATGCGAACTGTCGGACCAGCAAAGACGGATTATAGTTTATACAGCCTTTCTTGCCTATCAAAGGCACGTTCGGAAACCCGCTGCAGCTGAAGATAATCTCGGTACCCAACCTATCTCTGTCAAACCAGTCAATATCTGTTGCAGATAGACTCATCAAACGCTCGGACCACTCAGCTGTGGCTGCAGACGAAACAAAGGGACCCCTCTTGGGCAGATGACTATCAAGCCATTTATAAAGTAGGGGCACACAGCACGAGACATTCTTGCCCCTTCTGTTCTCGTTTTTGTAGTGGATGGAATGGTAGACATCTCCTATCAAGGTAGGGACTAGATTTCCTGAAGCAAAGATGCGAAACGCGTCGAAGTCTACAAAATCGGGCATATTGGGGAACAAAATGATGCCATATATGCACAGAGCGAGAATGGCGTTGAATACGACCCAACATCCGTCTTTGGTGCACTGCTGAGCTTTTCCCACTAAGAACTGCAAGGAGAAACCAGGAACCTTGTTCCAACTAGACAATACCAACTCGAAGGCATCCAGATGAAGTGAGGGAGCTAGACTAGCCAGATCAGGCTCAACATCCATATGAACAAAGGGCATCTGCCTCTTGATAGGCACACCTAACAAATCAGCATATTCCTCTAGGGTGGGCGCGAGAACAAAATCCTGGAAAGTGAAGCATCTCAACGGAGGATCGTAGAACTGTAGCAGAGCGTGCAACCCATTCAACTCGAACGCAGAAGGTTTACGAACCAAACCGAGCAACTTGTCGTAAGACTTTCTGAACTCATCTCTCACAGAATCATCTGCTAAAGCAACCAAACCAGTTAGCTGAACCACATCAGGGGCAGGGAACTTGTAAGCCACGGTCTTCCTCAGAGAACCCATAACAATACAATAGGAGGCAAGAAATCCTGGATCGGGGAAAACGGTACCTGCAACACAGACACACGTTAATGAAATGCAAATGAATATGCAAAGCAATGTAAAATGCAATCATGCAGCGGGAGATCAAGGCAACTGTGCTGTGGAGATTCTGCATCAACAAAACCATAATCCTGCTCTATCAAGAACAACCACTTTCTCTGATAAGAAGAAAACCCTGGTATCGGACCATAAATTTGCTCTGTCAAGAACACACACACATAGGACCATAAATCTGCTCTGTCAAGAACAAACGTCTGATAATAAGGACCTCTGATACAGGACCAAAACTCTGCTTTATCAAGAACAACCATACATCTGCTGATGAGATCCTCAGATACCAATCAAAACCCTGCTTTATCAAGAACCAATGCCCATCTTTGAATATAAGGTCCTCTGATACAGGACCAAAACTCTGCTCTGTCAAGAACAACCATATATCTGATGATGAGAACCTCCGGTACCAACAAAACTGATTCACTATCAAGAAAACCAGGTAGTCTGAAGGTCAAAGTTTCCTGCAACAAACCCAACCCTGCTCACAGGTATGGACCTAAACTGACTCAAGTTCGGCATCCTATGCGTTCATCAGTGTCACAGACATTCAAGAGGGGTGATACGATACCCAGAAGGTGTGGCATCACCAGCTCATGAAGCGGCCTCACTCGGCTGAATCACAAATGATCGGTCCCCAGAGTCGACAATCCTCCAAACCAACAACTCCCTCAACCCAAAGGGTTGAAAAAGAAGCCAACCGGGAGAACCTCGTCTGAGCGTGGATTTCATGAGACACTAGTGCCTGCCAAGCAAGCACGCGCCCACTAATTTCCACAACTAATGCTATGTTCACTCAAGCCTGGGTCTGGCTTCTCACTCATCAGAATGCCCCTCCCACAACAGCACAAATAATCATATCATACTAAAAATAAAATGCGGGAAATAAAATGCGATAAATAAACACAACCCAACAAGTAATCATACAAGCGCTAGGATTGACTCTCGCAGGGGACGTCGGATCCCCAAACTGACTCGCATTTGGGACGTTGGATCCCAGGAAACTATCAAGTCCCCAGCAGAGTCGCCAGTTGTCGCTTCCGCGAAAATAAGGTGCCGGCAAAACAGAAGAGTCGCCACCTCTCGTTATTTATCCCTCAGAGCGGGAAAGGAAACGATCGGAAAAACCAGACGAAAAGGTATAAGACAAGGTCGTCGCAACCGTTGTCTGGGTTCGGGAGTCGGTTACGCAAGGGGAAGGTATTAGCACCCCTCACGTCCATCGTACTCGACGGGATCCATGCTTGTTGTGTTTACTGGACGAGTTGGTTTATCTATCTACCTATCAAGGCTGGCTTAAACAGAAAAGAAAATGACTCGGCAAAGCGTCGCACTTTATGCCTACGTATTCTCATCAGAGAATGAGAAATCAGAGTCAACGTAGTTCGACTACGAGGGGTTACGGGGAAGGTGGCTCGCCAATACATCAGTATTGTGCCTACGTACTCTCAACAGGTATGAGAGATCATAGCTTACGTAGTTTGGGATAATACGGATTACGGGACTTCAGATTCATCTGTTTTATCGAGTAGGGTTAAACAACAGTTCCAGCAGTTAGGGACAAAGCCTGTTTGCGGTGGCGCTGAAGTTTAACGACACTCTTTTCTTCAGAAAAGCTTTCCTTTGAATTATGGGCCCACGGGGCAAAAGGTTTTGAAGTTTGTTTTCTGTCTTTTACGAAAGAAGTGTTTTTTATTGTGTTTGCAATTTCAATCGCACTAAAGACTATGATCTGAGAGTGAATGCGTCGCATGTCACCCAAAGGGTGTCGTACTAAACATCCAGACTGTTGAAAAGAAGCTCTCCAACAATCCTTTCTCAGATAGCTTAAGGCTCGTAACGTACGAAAGAAATCATTCATGATTACTGTGTCTTAAGCTGTTTTGAGATGAGAAGAGAACAGACTCAACTAAGGGAGACTATCAAGTCCTACTGTTGTCATGCCAAGGATTCATCCTATGGTTGAAGTTTGAAACAGGGAACTCCTAGAAGTTATCATGCATAGGTTTCAACCTAAAGTTCTATCATCACTTCCTTATCAAAGGAAATGAGACTCCTAAGGGATCATGTCAATGATACACAGAAACAGATAAAGCATCAGCTTAAATAGTAAACAATTATACAGTAAACGACTGTAAAATGCATGCAATGCAAGTGAGGGAGGAAATGTGTGTGGGGCAGCAGCCTCCACAAGCTCATCTCAACCTCAAGCCAGATATGAATAATAGTAATCATACAGAAGAGATAAGACATGCTATCAAGCAAAATACAGTAAACTGCAATCATACAGAAGAAAATGAAATGCTATCAAGCAAAATAAACCACATCGGCAAGGGAGCTGGGCTCTACCGAATACCCGCAAGCAAAGCCATACAGTAACAATACAAGCAGAGGGAGCAACTCAACCTCTAGTGCAATCATGCTCCTAGCTTAAAGTTAGTCTAGTCATGGACTTATTCTAATGCATCAAGCAAGTCACACAAGGCCACATCAATACAGAAAAGAAAACAGACAAGAAAGCAGATCAACTCCTCTCTCAATTCCAAGCTTCAGCTCTTCTGACAGCAATTCAGTCTTCAGACTTCAACCACCCTTCAAGGCTATCATCTCTCATGACAAATATCAATTTGCTTCTCCAGGTTTCAACCCTTCAACATAAGTTTCAACTTATCCTCACTTCTCCAAGCTTCAACTTTCCAGTCAACTCCAGCCTCAGGCTTCACTCTTAACTACAAGTATCAACTTGATTCCTTCAGGTCCTCAATGTATCAATGCACAAGTATCAACTTGTCTTTTATTCCTCAGCTTCAGCTTTTCACTCAATCTCAATTGAATCTTCTTCATAAGTATCAACTTAGTCTTCAAGCTTCAGCTCTCTTTGCTTTACCAGTATCAACCTGGTCCTCTCTCTTCATCTGCAAGCTTCAGCTTCTCAGAGTAATCTTCAATCATCTGGGAGTGTCAACTTCATCCTTCAATTCTTTCTCAAGCCTCAGCTCTTCATTCAATCTCCATTGGGTCTTCAAGTATCAACTTGCTCTTCTTGCTCTTCAAGCTTCAGCTGCAATGACAATGCTCAAGGAATCATCCTCTTCCACACTCTTCAATGAAGTCTTCATCTTCAAACTCAAGTCTAACATCTCTCAAGATACTCAAACCAGAAGATAATTGATTGAACATGATGAGTGGAAATGATAAACAGCTTACTGACAACCAAAGGAAGCCTGTAAGGGTTCATCATTATGAGAGACTGGTTCCCTCAAAGTTCTACTTCCCAGATAAAGCCACCCATCCCTCTAAAGGAGGGATGTGAATATCTGAGAAGGACTTTTAGTCATTGGGAGGAATGGAAGCACAAGATGCTTTCCATGTTTGTGAAAGAAATCATTCTAACTACAAGGCTCTCCCTATGTCCTATCTCCTAATCTTCATCAGACACCTTCAGGCACCAACAAATCCAAAGCTCCAAGCAACCTCAAGCAACTTCAAGCATCCTCATCTTGTCTTCAACTTGTCTTCAATATCAATCAAAGGCAAACCAAGCACAAACCCTAATCTAAGGGGACTAAATGAGTTAAACTAGTTGAATTAGTAAATTAGGGTCACCTAAAACCTAGTACTAAAGTTAGTCCTAACTAAAATACTAAAATCAATTGTAAAATCTTACAAAAATTACTATGGGAACCTAGGTCAATCATGACTCTACCACATTAGTTTCAAAGATCAAACCATCAAATTGGACCTAGAACTAAATTCTACATTCTAAGGCATCAAACCTAAAACCCTAAAAGGAACCCTCTAAACATCAATCTAGAAAGCACACCTATTTTCATCACAAAAATGTGAGAAAAATTCTATGGGATCATACATGTCTAACCTAATCATACACAAAAAATTAGGCTCAAAATCATCACCATGAGATCAAACAAAATTCCACAAAAATATGCATCAAACATGAACATTTTAATATCAATTAAAATACAAAATTCCAATTAAATCAGAAATTACATGAAATGAAAATATTTTTTCTCTAAAAAATAATAGACTCAATCATGATTAATATGCAAAAAGAATGGGTGTGATCGGATTAATATACAATTAGTTATGATTTTTACAAGAATCATGAATTAAATGGAAATTAAATGAAAATCCAATTAAAATAACCAAACACACGGTGCAAGAAGTAATCATTTTCAGTTAAAAACATGGATTGGGCTCGCTGGGGGGTGTGGATAACATTCAGATTATTAAGCCCAAATGCCTGAATAAATGAAATGCATCGTTTCATCAGAAATCCTTCACAAATCAGAATTAAAACGTGGCCCTTGGATCTTCTCCCAGTCAATGGTCAATCCCTCATCCAATGGTGAGAACTTCATCTCCTACCTTTCAAACCTCTGAGCTTCGCGCCCAGCTCCGGCCACCGCCGGTGGAGCTCCGATCGTCCCCTTCAACCCTAGTTCTCCCTAGAGGCCTCCAATCCAAGAGGTCAAAACATGAAACTCATTCCAAACCTTGCCACGAGTTAAACCATACCATTAGTTTCCTCTGAAACCCCAAGAATCATCATCTCCCAATCTCAACCGAAAATGGTGATCTTCCTATTTTGTCTCTAATTCAACAATTAACCATCTGAAATCCATCCTAGGCCATTCTACAACTAATCTAGCACCCTAATTCAACCTAATTCTACCTAAATCATGCTATAGGAAGAAGGTTACATACCTGGAAATTCTTGAATAACAGATGCACGAAATCTTCACTGCAAGCTCTCAAATCTTCTATACAAGATCACTGAGCCTCCTCCTTGCTTCTGTATGCAAAAGATTCAATGGAAAGTGCTTCAATCTTGAAACGCGATGCTGAGTTGCAGGTGCTGAAAACCACTTGCTCCCACACGATCTAGCCACCAATTCTTCTTGAAAATGATCTGAAATCACTCCTTGGCACTCATGGAAGGAGTATCAATCAATAAAATGAATGAAAGTTGAGGAATTTGAGGAAACCGATTTCAATTGCAATCCAAGAAAATTCACTCTCAAACTATGCTCAATCCTTCGATGATCACCAACCTCTACCATGGATCCATTCTACTCAATATATAGATGAAGTTTGGATGATCTAGAACCCTCTAGATCCTTCCAATGAGATTTTACAATTCTCATGTCATGAGATTTTGAATCACTTATCATGACACGTACAACCCTTTCCAACAGCTTGGAATTCATCCCATTCACTCTTAATTTCTCCCCTAGTGAGATATTAGGGGTGTTTAGCTTGCAAAAACCCTTGCCCATGCCTTGATTTTGAGTTTTGCAAATGATGCTTAATATGCAAGTAAGTGCTTTTCAAAGCAAGTCCACAATTTAGACCTCAAATCAAAAATGTGGCTAAACCATTGTTTCTAAAATGTTTTATAGAGTCAAAATGATATATTACATGCCATGGTTTGGATGTGTAGGTTGAAAATATCAATTTCCAACTTTGGTTTATTTAACTTATGCCATGTCATTTTTGTAACTTTGAGCTACAAGCCTTTTCAACATCTCATGACCTCCTTACTAGCCTTAAAACATCATTTTAAGCAAGTTTGATGTTGAAGATTTTTACATTTGAAGCTTGGAAATAGGAGTTATGGCCTTATGGTTGAAATGACCTGTAATCTCCAAATGACCAAAATGCCCTTGACTTGTCAAAGCCATAACTTGAGTTCTACAGATCCTATCAAGTACTTCTAGTACTCTCTAGAAAGCTAAGAAGATAAGGAACAACATTCATGTTGACCAAAAGTTCATAGGAATCATTCTTCTTGGGAAAAAGTTTGATGCAAGTTGGGTAACTTTCAAGGCCCCAGGTTCACATACCTCAGATGACCTGTAACTTGTCAAGGTCATAACTTGAGTTCTATAAATCCTATCAAGGACTTCTAGTACTCAAATTAAATCTAAGAACAATCTCTACAACATTCATGTTGGGGGAAAGATGAGATGACAATCACATCTTGAGCTAAACTGCCTTGAAGATAGGGGTCAAACTAGGGGATTTTACACTGTCAAGCCCTAGAAACCCTAGCTTGAAACTTCTCAAACTCTTCAATCATGATGAGTTAACCTTGGAATCATCCTTATAGAATCTCAATGCATCAATCCATGATCACATGGCTCTTGGTTTAGGTCTCAACCCTCTCCAAATCATCAGTTGACCTAGGGTTGACCCAGTCAAACCCTAATCACACCAATCATGGCTGAGGCTTCTTAATCTTGCACAATGACCTATCTAGGCTTCATGATGGCTTTCAAGACATCTCATAAGCTCTCTCAAAGCTTCAAGTCCATCCTCATGGCTTCAGAATCATCTGAGGAGCTCCCACAACTCTCAAGTTAGGAGGCACACCACCTTGGTTTCAACCACTCTCTCTGAGGATCTTTTGACTTTTCTGACAAAGATATCCACCCTTGAACACTTGAATAACCTTCTTGGATAGCTTCAAAGTATTGTGTAGCTCTTAATTGGTACTCATACCTCTTGATCTCCTGCATACATGTCAATGAAATGCAAATGATAATGCTAATGTGAATGAAATGAAACACAAGCTAGTAAAAGAAATGTTGGTCAAATTTTGGGGTGCAACATAACCGATTAACCAATATGGTTTATCGATTAACCAAGTCAAAAGCAGGTCAAATATGAAGTTT
Organism: Lathyrus sativus; assembly: GCA_963859935.3. Lineage (NCBI taxonomy): Eukaryota > Viridiplantae > Streptophyta > Magnoliopsida > Fabales > Fabaceae > Lathyrus > Lathyrus sativus. The sequence goes on from OZ012738.1 coordinate 602,572,989, forward strand.
TGAAGGTGCTAACCGATTAACCTATATAGTTAATCGATTAACCAGTGCAGATTTTGCCTCTGCACGTGAGTTTTCAATGCAAACCATTTTAGGGTCCAATTTTGGTCATGTGCAAATATGATTTTCACTTTGGGAAGGATCTAGAACATATCTGAAATTTGGTTAATTTCATTTTCCCTCCAAATGCTCGTTCCTCATTCCAACCCAAATTTTTCAAACCATATTCCAAACCTTTGATTTGGATCCAAGCCTAAGTGATATTTAAGTGATCCAATCCAAACCAAAGGGGCTAATCTCACATAATTCACTCTCATTTTCAGAATTGATGTCATTCTCTCTCAATTCTTCCAAATCCAAAACCCTCACCAAAAGCTCTTCTCATTGAGATCATTGATTTTTCATTGGAATCCTTGATTTCTAAGAGATAAACCTTCATCCATTCTCTCCATTGAATCAATTTCTTCATCCAATTTCCGTGCAAAATTGGATCTGAACCTGGAAGTGATTTTGGAAGTGATTATTTGGCTTATTTTGGATTTATCTTGGTGAATCCTCACTCCTACAACAAGAACATACTTGGATCTCAAAGAATCTATGGTTTTCTTGCTTCAATCTGCTTATTTCCAGCGAATCAACACTAACCGGAGCAAATCTCCGCTTCGTAGGTTGGAAATTCTTGATCCGAATCTGTTTTTAGCTTATTTGCATAATCATGTAGATTTTCATCTTTGATTGACTTTTGGTTAATTTGATCCGTTTGATTCATGATTTGGTTGTGTTAATCTATTCATATGTTGTTTGAGTCCTGATTTGCTGGTTTAATTTCGTGATTAAGTGATTATGCGATCATCCGGTTGATCGAATTAGTGCTTATTTGCTGAACATGCTGCTCTGTTGCTGTTTTTTTGCTGTTGGCACAGTGTTAATCGTTTAACACATTTGGTTAACCGATTAACCATCTCAGATATTCAAAATTTTCAAAGTTTTCAAGGTGTTAATCATTAACGCCTGGTGTTAACCGATTAACATATACAAATTTCATAATTTTCAAACATTTTTCACAGGTTAACCGATTAACCTCCAGTGTTAACCGATTAACGTTGTGCCAGTGGGCCTGTTTTGCTGTTTTTCTTGTTTGTTTGAGTACCATTTCACATCGGATCATCGTATATCAATATGTGCATCAAGGGTGAAATGTTTTGGACATTTTGTCGCTGTTTCGATTGTTTAATCGGGATTTCGTCGACACGCTTTTTGTTTTCCGCTTGGATACACATTGTATATGTTCTTCAAGGTGATGATGTGCTTGCATGTTCATGTTTTTCTTGCTCTTATTGCATGTTCTTAATTTTCATATGCATGCTTGAGGTCGAGACGCACTTGTGGCGGCTGCTGCCCCACACTGTTTTCCTCTCTCACTTCATTCTACTTGTGCATTACGTGTTCGCATTACGTGCATTTTCGTTTTCTCTTCTCTTCTCTTTCTTTGCCATGCTCTCCCCATAGGATCTCTAATCTCTTTTGAGGTTATGATAGACTTTAGGTTAGAAGCCATGCATTCTAACATTACGTAGCATTCCCTAACCTCAATCATAGGACCATTTTGCATGATAACTACTAGGTTTGAGTTAGTCTCCCTTTAGTTTGTCCTCTCTCCTTCTCATCTTCAAATCATGTCAAAACACGTAATAAAGGTTAACGAATATTGTGTGTTACGAGCCTTAAGTACTTGGGAAATGATGATTGGGTGGTTGCCTCTCAATTGTCTAAAATGTTAGCGTATGTCCTTTGGATGATATGTGACGCATTCGCTCCTAGGTCATAGTCTTTAGTGCAACATGAGTTATAAATTAAACTCAAAACACTTCTTCTCTAAAAGACACAAAAACAACTTCAAACTTCTTTTTTTCCTTTGGGACCCTTAATAATGGAGAACCTTTTTCATAAAAAATAGTGTTGTTAAGCTTTGGTTCTACCGCAAACAGACATTGTCCCTAACTGCTAAAATGAAGGTTTAACCCTACTCGGGTAAAACATTTTTGAACCAACCGGTGTTCTCGTTGTCCGAACTATGTTTGCTCTGATTTCTCATACCAATGAGAATACGTAGGCACAAGACGGTGATGTCTTGGCGAGTAACCTTCCCCACTTTTCGCCTGTAGTTAGCCGAACTACGTTGACTCTGACTTTCCTATTGCACGAGGGAATACGTAGGCACAGAGCGGCGATGCTCTGCCGAGTCTCTTTTCTTTTCTTTTTGTCCTATGAGCCTTTAGCATAGATAGTTTAAACAAACCCTTAGATATACAAAAAGCGTGGATCCTTTCGAGTACGAAGGACGTGAGGGGTGCTCATACCTTCCCCTTGTGTAACCGACTCCCGAACCCAGGACTTGGTTGCGATGACCTTGTCTTTTCCTTTTTCGTTAGGTTTTTCCGATCGTTTCCTTTCCCTCTCTTTGGGATAAATAACAAAAGATGGCGACTCTTCTGTTTTCCGCAGTTGCGACACCTCAGTGTTGTACCTCAAAAAATACGATCCTCGCGATGGACGCGGAAAAATTGTTTGAACAGAGCCGCCACCGAACTTTAGTCATTCCAAGGAAGGAATAGGAAAATATCGATAAAACCTTCAAAGAGATAAGAACATGCTCATCGCAACCAAATTCTAGGTTTGGGATTCGATTACTTAAAAGGGAAGGTATTAGCACCATCTACGTCCGTTGTACTCAACGAGAACCTCTTAATTCGATTCGAGAGTGTCGCAACTACGAAAAACCACTGGCGGAAAAACAGAAGAGTCACCACTTTGGTTATTTATCCCAAAGAGAGGGAAAGGAAACGATCGGAAAAACCTCAAGAAAAAGGGAAACACAAGGTCATCGCAACCATGTCTGGATTCGGGAGTCGGTTACGCAAGGGGAAGGTATTAGCACCCCTCACGTCCGTCGTACTCGACGGGATCCACACATTGTTGTCTATCTAAAAGGGTGTGTTGAAACTATCTAGCTAAAGGCTTAAGGACTAAAGAAAAAGAAAAGAGAAATGACTCGGCAGAGCATCGCCGGTCTGTGCCTATGTACTCCCTCGTGCAATGGGAAAGTCAGAGTCAACGTAGTTCGACTAACTACGGCTAAAGAAAGGGGGAAGGTTGCTCGCCAAGATATCGCGTCTCGTGCCTACGTACTTTCATTTGGTATGAAAGATCAGAGCAAACGTAGTTCGGGATAAAAGGACCATAGGTTGGTTTGAAAGTTTTTTTTAGGCCCAAGTAGGGTTAACAGATAGTTCTAGTAGTTGGTGTATGCAGCTCGACCATTGGAGACTTAGGCGTTACCGTTTGCGGTAGAACTGGGAGTTAACGACACTCTTTTGTGAAAAGATTTTCCTTGATTAAGAACCCCAAAGGGTGAAAAAGGTTTGAAGTGTTTTTTGTTTTTTTTAGAGAAGAAGTGTTTTGAATTAGAGTGTTTATAATGTATGTTGTAACAAAGTCTAAAACCTAGGATCGAATGCGTCGCATATCGTCCTAAGGACGTATACTAAACACTCTAGGCAATTGAGAGGTGGCCCCTAAATCACCATTTCCCAAGTATAAGGCTCATGGCACAACATTCGTTATCCTTATTAAGTATGTTAAACTTGTTTGAAGATGAGAAGAGAAGAAGGCACACTAATGGGAGACTAATCAATCCTAAAAATTATCATGCAAAATGGACCTAAAGTTGAGTTTGAAAAGGGAACTACCTAATGTTATCATGCATGTGTAGAACCTTAATGTCTATCATAACCTCAAGAGGTTAGAGGACTTATGGGGAGCATGGCAAGGAAAGGCAAAAGAAGAAGAAGAAGAAGAAGAAGAATGCATATGCAAATGAAAGGATGCACACATAGAATGCACAAGTAGAATGATAGTGCGAGGAAAATAGTGTGGGGGCAGTAACCACCACAAGCTCATCTCAACCAAGCATGCATGTGGAAATGCAAGAAAGGAAAAGAAGAAAGATGCATCAAAGGCAAACAAACAAATGAAAAAAACATAAAGAACAAGTCCTCATGGATTCATCACTTTAGGCAAGCTTCAAGTTCCTCCTAAGGAGGGACCAAGCTACCTTAAATGACACTCCAAGGTCATTAGACAGAAGGGAGATGAATAGAAGAAAGCTCAAAAGCAATAGCAAAGCACAACAAGAAGAAATGTAAGCAAGAGCCAAAGGAAGCAAGCACACACCACTTAGGAGTTCAAGTTGAAAGCTCAAAAAGAAAAGCATCAATCAACAAGTAATGAACATAATTTTGACCTAAAAATGAACATACATCAAGCTCAACATGTCTAAAATGTTAAACAAGAAGAGTTGAGAGCTTATTGGATCCACAAAGGTCATTTCCAATTCAAACTAGGTCATGCACTTGTGTGAGCTGTCGTATGAGATGACCTAACTTGCAAGTCACCTCAAAAATAGGAAAAGGGCTAAAAAAACCCAAATAAAATACACAAAGAAGCTAAACATGTTGGAAACCAGAGGCCAAAAGATCAAGACAAATATCCCCTCAAAGCACCATCAAAAGAAACAATTCATTTATATGTACCACTTTGAAATGGGAGAAACGAAGGCAAGAAGAAAAGCCACAAAAGTCAACCCAAAAGTCAACAACCAGGGGCATAATGGTCCTCAAAAATTGATCAACTCATCATTGAGATGAGGATCAATTTTCAATCATTGGATCAAAAAGGAATGAGAGAAATAAATGCAAGAGTAAACGAAGTTACAATTTAAACCATTTAAAACCACTCCAATATTTAATTCTTTTTTTTAATTGAAAATAAAACTGAAAAATAAAATAAAAATGTCCAAAAAATATTAGACATCTCAAAGTTTATAAAAAATATTTTTGGTGAATTTTAAAAGTATTGGAGTTATTTTATTTGAATTAAATTGAAAACAGAAAATAAAATAAAAATCAAAGGGAAAATACAAGAAAATAACAAACACGTGTGGAAAATAGCAAGAAAATGCAATTAAAAAAAAGAACTGGGCCCAGTAGGGGGTGTGGATAGCGCGCGTATCCCAGGCCCAGCAGAAAAAATTTAAAATAAAACAAAAAAACTAGCAATCAGGTGTGGTGAGTCAAACGAGGACTATCATGGAAACTCAATCAGATACGCATGATTAAAAAGTAAGCAATCAAGTGGTTGTAAACCTGCCAACTCAATTAATGAGAATTTAAAAGGGATTGCATGCATCAAGTCAACTAAAGACTACCACGAGTCTTAATCATGGACGTTGGAATCAAAAGTAATCAAAATGTGCGCTCTAGAACATGACACATAATCATCTTCTTCGTTGAACATGGGAGAAAACCAGAGGTGGCCGGAAATGCTTCGGTCATCTTCCTCATGAGCTCCAGCCACCGTGAAATAACAACAACAAGCAGCCAGATCAAAACTCAACCAAAATGGACGAATCTTATACCAAAGTTCATCTAGAGATCATGAGGATCTCAAATACAACCTCAAAAATCAATAATCATGCATCATAAACTAAAACCGAAGCCATTAAGTTTGTGCATCAAAATCTCAAGTTCACCAAAACTTATCCAATTTGGTTTAAACATCATCTAGAGGTTGTGTAGGCTACAGATCAAGCAACAAACAAGCCAAAACACGCAAGAATAAGCCAAAACAGATCCAAACATTTTTGAGCATCCACCAACAGTCATCACAAATGCCTGTTCGTTTTATATATTAATGATCTACATTGTTTCTACGTCTCAAATATGCAAAAAAGGCAATGAATCATGGCATAATGAGAGTGTAAGGTTGATTTGCAATTACCTAGTGGAGAACTTCCACTGAGCCTTCAATTAGAGCTTAAGCTTGCAGAAAAATGTCCAGAATCGTTCAACAAACTTCAATAGAGCTTTTGCAATTCACAATTTGGCTTGAAACTTGCTAATTCTACAAATTCAAATTTTGAGTTTCCACCACTTTTTGAAAGTTGTTCTTGATCAATTTGCCTCCAATTCTCAGTTCTGATGATTTGTGAATGATCAAAATCTTATATGTGATGGATCTTGATAAGAATTGAGCCCAATCTCAGCCTCTAACAGCCCAATTGAAAATCCAAGGAATTGAATTTGGAGCTCTCTCATGTACACGAAAATCTCACCATTTTGGCTCCAAATTGCTTCAAAATGCTTGCTGGGAGTGTATGGAATGTGAATGGCTAGGATTAAAGCCTTGTTTAATCTCAATGGTTGATGTTTGTTGTGTAACTTCATAATGAAGTAACCTTGAAAATGGCTCATTAAAACACCTCAAATTAAAAATATAAAATTGCCAATGTGTTTAAAACCTGATTTGCACTCAAAAATGCATTCATTTGCACAAAATTGATCAAAAATGAATTAATTCCCATTTTGCCCTTTTAAGCTTTCTTCCATGAAAATTCCCACATCAATTCCTCAAACCAAGCCAAATCCATGACTTCTCAATGGTTGGTCAAACAAATAACACCATTTGGAGCATGTTTTATGTTGGAAAGATCTTCATTTGAAGTGTGCAAGTTGGTGAAATAGACCTATAATTTTATGACCTGTAATCTCACTTTCCCAAAACACCCCTGGATTGCAACCACCATAACTTGAGTTCTACAAATCAGATGAAATACTTCTAGTACGTTTTGGAAAGATAAGACCAAGACCTACAACTTTCAAGTTGGCCAAAAGTTGAGGAGAAACATCCTTCTAGGTGAAAAATGGCTTGGAAGTTGGTTGACTTTTGTTGACCAAAATCACATTCATCTGATGACCTGTAACTTGTCTGGATTATAACTTGAGTTCTATAAATCCAATCAAGGACTTATAGTACTCAAAAGAAAGCTAAGAACATGCTCTATAAGTTCCATGTTGGTAAAAAGTTGAGATGAAACTTGTATCTTGAGATAGGTGGTTTTGAAGTTAGGCACTAAATAAGGGATTTTACCCTAAGAACCCTAATTTAGTAACTTCTCACACACTTGATTCTTGATGAATTGAACTTGAAATGATATCTCATATATCCTAACACAACATCCCATGACCATAGAGACTTAGAATTGAGTTTTAATCTCCTCCCATTTCACAATTTACTGAGGATTAGCCAGACGAAAACCCTAATTGCAACACCTTCAACTGTAACCTTTCACACTTATTACAAACACTTGGATGAGCTCCACAATGACCCTCAAGGTACTCAATGAGCTCTCTCAACATCTTATATCCATACTCATGAATTCACAATCCTTTAATGATCTTCAATTGGCCTCCAAGTTAGGAGCTGACCCACATACATCCATCCTTTCTTTCACTATACCAATGCCCACTTCCTGATGACTTGATGGCCATTCAAACTTGAGTAACACACCTTGCTTAGGCTCAAACCTTTGAGTAGACTCCTCTTGATATGCATAATTTCTTGATCCCTTGTTCAATAAAAAATGCTATGCAATGCAAATGCTAGAAAGAAATGAAACGAAACATAAACCAAGTTAAGAAAAGGTTGGGAAAATTTTAGGGTGCAAAAGAGAGAAAAGTTAGCTAGGTTGTTTGTTTTCTTCTAAGGTATTACTTATAAGGGGAGAATATGTGGTTTTTATATTAGGGTGTTCGCCAAGGATTGGGGCCCTTGTGCCTACGTACTCCCTCGTGAAATGGGAATGTCAGAGCATCGTTGGATCTCGAAATCCTATGCCTACGTATCCTCATGGTGCAATGAGGAAGTCAAAACAATCGTAGTTCGAAGGACTATGGTTGGTTGGTGTCTTTTACGAACAAGTGTTTAGGTCACATTCTAACTACTAAACATTGGCTTGTCTGCTTGCTAGGGGAGGCTGAAGCACTAGTTTATACGCGCAGAAGAAAGGACTAAACAATGTTCTCTATGAAAAGTTGTTTGAATAGATTAAAGTGTATTAGGGCTTTAATTCTAGTAAAGAGTTTTGATTTGCGTAGGTTTTAGGGTTTCGGTCGCATGAGAGCGAGGAAATGAGATTGAATATGTTAAGTATTTGGAGGAAGAATGATGACTATTCGATAAATGAGACGTCATCCTCGCAACTAATTAATTGGGGCATTATTGGAATGCTAGATCCCAACGACACCTTTTTCATTTGATTAATTATGAAATGTGTTTGTTGGACAATGAACATCTTTGTTTAAATAATTAGGGAGAGTATTTTAGGAACGAAAGGTCGAGCAACCCATAACCCAAGGTGTGCGCCCCAAGAGCGGTCACTTAAGAATTCGAGGAATGCGAGACTCCAAGAACTCAATTTTTTCACAATTTAATTAGGAAACTGATTTGAATTTGATTAGGGTATTTTGATTAGACGTGTTAGGTATCTTAAATGAATTGAGTATTTAGAAATGAACGATCGAAATAATCACAACCCAAGGTGTGCCCCCAAGAGCGATCTTTCAAGAAAATAAGAAGTGCTAGACCTCAAGAATTCGATATCTCCATTATTAATTGAGAAAAGAAAAGTTGCTTAGCCAACTTTGAGGAGTGAGTTAAGGAAATTAAAAGTTTTGATCGAATTAGGGTTTTTGTGAATTAAATTTTTTAGAAATGAAAGACAGAATGGACACAATCCAAGGCGCGCGCCTCAAGAGCATTCGTTCAAGGATCCTAGGAGTGTTAGACCCTAAAAATCCACTGCTTTCATTAAATTAATTAAGGAAATATTTTAAATAAACTGCATTGGGAATATTTAAACATTTAAATGAGGATTACTTAGTGCCACGCCACAGGTACTATCCTACTTCAAGGAAAAAAAGTGTTCGCATCTAATCTAACAATCTTGATCGCCATACAAGGATGTTTTACGCAAATTTAATCAAGACGTACAATTAACGAATAACCACATGTCAAGCAAAGGCATGCAAGCAATCTTGTTTTGTAGGTTTTTTCTTTGGATAAAAAAACAAATTAGTCTAACCCTTTTTAAAATTAAACTAATTAAGAAAACTTACATGGCTTTATTGAATTTAATTTTTTTTTAAAACTCATGGGCTAGGGCAGCACTTAACGTGCGAGGCCCTGAAGCCCAATCGCCTCTTGCAGGCCCATTCATTGCAGCGCATGATGTTAGAAGAAAATAATATGCAGAATCCTAGTCTAAGAGTCACATGAATCATTGGGCAAAGTGCCACTCGTCACTAGCCCCGCCAGGGTCCATCAATGCTTAGTAAATGAAATGATCAATCTCATTTAAAGTTGATACAAGTACCCAGGCAGAATCAGAGGATCTGAATGGAATATCTTCTTTCAGCAACCATTCCTCCTCTTTTAAACACCCATTTTCCCTTTTTTTTAAACAGACACAACCGCATACTGAAACAAAATAGAGAAGAATAGACCCTTCAACTCTCGAAATCCCTCTCTCTTTCCTCTCTACCACCAAGCTTCTGCCAAACTCCACAAACTCACACGAGTCCTTCTCCTCTCATCCCTCTTGCTTTTCATCATGAAAACGAATTCAAGCACGAAGAGAAAACTCTTACACATAACAAACAATTTGGAAGAAAGGGCAAACAAACAAACCCTAATCCTAAACGTGGTCTAAATTCGCTTCAAACGCGAACTGAGCAAACAACATTACACAATGGATATATATATATATATATATATATATATATATATATATATATATATATATATATATATATATATATATATATATATATATATATATATATATATATATATATATATATATATATATATATAGTCATAAAACAAGCAATCATCTACTGCAAGAAACCCTAATCCCGATGCAACCCTCAAACCCCTATTTTAACACACAATGATAATACATATGCAAGATGAATTGGAGTAAAGAGCAATAAGGATTACCGAGTCAGGACACTTCCAAGATCAATCAACAGGTATTCCACTTTTTCCTTCATTTGATGCTTACTTAGATCCTCTTCTTCCTCTGTTTCTTTTTTCGGCGAGTAGTACTCCGAGTGTGAGTGGCTTAGCTTAGGATTATTGAACTTCAAAGTGAAGATTCAATGACCCCAGTAGTGAAATAGAGCTTTAGATGGTATGTTCAGATATCGTTTCAGCAGAGTAACGTTAGGATTTTTTCTCTCTTTTTCAGGTCCTTATATGAATGTATTTATATGGAGGATTTGGGGATTTTGGTACGTGTGAGGTTTTGAGAGAATTTAGAGAAAAACGTGCGAGATTATGAGCTATAAATCCCAATTCCGTTAGAGAAGATTTCTTCATAGGGTTTGGTGGGGACCAGGGTGATGGTGACACCCTGAGTTTGTCTGTAGTTCCTTTATAGAACGTGTATTTTTTGTTTGATTTTTTTACTGCGTGTAAATGTGGCTTTCACTGCTTTGGTTCATGCAATTGTGGTATTTTTTGCTGACTTGTATCACCTCTGACTATTTAAATACTTTTGAAAAAACTTTGAGTTTTGTTGTGAACTTTGCTGTTAAAACTGTAAATGCATTCCTTGATGATTTTTCTTAGCTTAGTTCTGTGATTATCATATTGTCCTGTTCATTCTGTTAAGAATCTTATCATTGATGCATTACTTTATTGTTGTTTGAAGGTACTAAGCTCTTTACTGCACAAGAAGTTTTCTATTGATACAATATTGGCTTCTTGAAGAAATCTCGGTTAAGAAGTCATGGCATGATGAGGATTGGATCATGAGCAATATTTGATGGCTTGGAGGTTTAAAGTTAACAGGACCTACTAGTTTCACACTTACTTCAATTGAATAACAGAACACTCAATTCCTTCCATTCTCCAATAAACCTTCAAGTAAACAGTCAGTTTTTTTGTAACAATGGCAAGTGTATTCAATCTCGCTCAGTTAATGATTTACGATGTTCTAACATACTCACCAATGGTTGATCTTGCAAGGAAACACGATGTTACACATAGCTCGTTGCAGGGGATGCTTACCTATGGTATAGGCTCTATTAGGTATGTCCTTCTTGTCAGCGTTGTTGTCCAACCATCATTGAAACACTTTGTTGCATTTGTTACTTTTAGTTGTGCATATTTAGTGTGATAGCTCATGTGTACTTTGATTGTCTTTGTGCAGGTATCAAAATTGTGAAATGGTACAAATTGTTGTGAATTGTTGAAGACTGTTAAAGAGAATCTGTGGTGATTTTGAAGAACTACAGGTTTTGGTTACAATTTGAAGAAAATGAAGGTTTGAATGTGGTGTAAAGATTTATGGAGGGTTTGAGGAATTGGCAAGGAGATCTGAAATTCTGGCAACAATACAGTGGATGTTATCACGGATGTTATGACCTCCACTGTAACACAGACTACTAGCCTTAATAACAAGCTGTAAATGGAAAGCAGTAAATAACACAAATAATTGTTCACCCAGTTCAGTGTCAACCACACCTACATCTGGGGGCTACCAAGCCATAGAGTAAGTTTACTATTAGTAGAATTAATTCAGAGTCAAACAACCAGTTTGCACTCTTCACTTAAGACCTACCCAATGCCACTTCAGCCTAGAAACCACTAGACCAGAGTTTCCCACTTACTCCCCCTCAATCACCACAGTGATATCAATACACAATTACAATTGAGATATGAAGACACTCTTCAAACACACCTTGATCTTGCTTCACAACTTTGATTAAGTGACACAATGAACACAACAATTCACTAACACTAAACCAGAGTAATCATACAACAGACAATTACTTGGCCTACAAGGAATCCTAAGACTCCTAAACACACGTGAAGAAAAAAGCTCTTCACTCACAAAATACACTCTCCAATCTCTCTTCAGAAGCTCTTCTCTATTAGGAATGATCCTTCTGTTATTTATAACAGCAGACTTGCTTTGGGCCTTGATTGAGAAATTAGGTTTACCCAAGATAAACCTCTCTTCATGAAGCTGCGCCTTTCCAATTGAGTCAGGGGCATTCCATGTTATCCTTAGCAGTGCCTGTTATGTCGCCTAAGATAACTAGGCTTCCTAAAATGTTTCCTGAAGTATAGCCTGAGCTAATAACAGAAAACTAATACCTGCGCGCCTTGATGTCATACGCTCGATGTCATAACATTCAGTCATGACATTCAACTTCACTTACTCTTAGCTCTCCCTGCAGAACACTCTTCATGTATGTCATAACATCAGTTATGACATTCATACATACTCCAATGTTTTTCCATAAAATGCAGCCAATCAAAAGCATCTACAAACTCCCCCTTTGGCAAATTTTTGGCTAAAACACTCTGTTACAGTATCAGAGATTACAAGCAGCAGAAGTCATATACTCTATCATGCAGGAAAGCTAGCTAAAACACACTCACACTATTAGCTCTCAGCTTCTCAGGGTCAACCTGTTCACATATAATCATCTGTTAGTCAGCACTACAGATGTCACAATGTTTTGAGTAACATTCTGAGTTACTCCCCCTCCACTGATGCATACCACATCAGCTGTACACAACCTGCATTCACACACAAGCTATCTAGGCTTTTCTGGATGTCAAGACATTCAGGATGACATCCTGAAGAACACAATCACCTGTTACATCCTATGCTACTCCCCCTGAAACGATGCATAGCAACACACACATTCTGCAGACACCCTGCAGATACACACACAACTAGCAGCTATCCTACTATTAGGTTCATATCAAGGAACACACACATATCCTAACATCTTTAGTAAACCAACACACACTTCTAACATACATTCCTACACTCATTAGGAACTCACACGTGCAAGCATGCACACTAGCAGCAACAAACAATCAAGCCTTACACCTGCTTTACACCTGTGAGAAGCACAAATCTAAATCATATCTAGCCCATCTAGCCCTGTTGTTGCTACCACTCTTCTCCCCCTTTTTAGCCACAAATTAAGATCAAACTAATTAAATAGTATAGATCATTATGGAAGCACATATGTTAGGGGTTATTACAACAAACTGCTCATGAAGAGCATCACAAATCCAAATAATAACAAAAACAAAATTCTAATCAAAGAACAAAAAAAACTAGTTAAATCAGTAGCACATCATCATCAACTCAGACTCCTACATCCTGAGCCACACAGCAGGCCATCAGCACACTAGTCTTCCTCAGCAGAACTGGAACTAGCTTCTTCAGCATCCCTATCACTGGTAATTTCCTCATACCTGTCATCAGCTTCTTCTGATGCAGCATCTTGGTCATCATCCTCTCTTGAACCATCATCCTTTTTCTCTTCATCAGTGTCAGTGAATTCAGGATCCTCATCCTGCTCAAGAGACTTGATTAAATTTTCAAGATTTTTATTCCTTGTGTCCAACTCATTGCAGGTTTCTTTGAGCATTGCAATCACCTCAGCTTTTCTTGTCTTGGCACTCCTCTTGGATGTTTCAGTTGATGTCACGATAATGTTAGGGACATTTGTCCCTTGAAATAGCTTGTGATGAAAGGACAAAGGGCTTTCTCTCTTGGATGTTGTGTCACTCTCTTTGAGAATATTAGGATACTGATGCAAGATTATTCCACTGATGAGGGAAGGAAATCCAATGGGGCCTTTGACACTATAGCTTCTAGCTTACTTCATGGTCTGATAAAAAATGTAGGTTCCATAGCTAGCTTTGGCTTTGGTCCCCGCAGCATAGATAAATTTCCCCAGGACAGTTGCCACAGTTGACTTACGATTCGTGGGCACCCAATTGGCAGCTCCAATCCTGTGTAGCATCGCATATTTTACACTCAGCTTGCTGGCAACTAACTTTCCTCTTGATGGCCAGCTCTTAACCTGGTTGGCTGTTATCACTTGACACACCTTGTTATCAGACACAGCTATATCAGGGTGAACTCCACCTGATCTTCCCAGATATTTGTTGATGGTTGCTGAAGAAAAACTGACACATTTCCCTCGCACATAAACTTTGCCAAATTCATCTGATTTTCTATCTGCACATGCTCCTGATAGGTTGACTACAAATTCTTTGACAAGTATCTGATAGCACTGAGAGAACTAAGTGACAGTCTTCATCAAGCCAGCATCATGGGTAAGGGCCATGATCTCTTTACTATCAAGGGCATTCTGAGTAGCTCTCTCTCTAATGCCAGCCTCTTCTGAAATACATATTTCCATCTATTGACACATGAGGGATAATGAAATGATATGTTGTCAATAGGAACATCAGGGACACTAGCAGCAAGTTTGCTAGTGGTGGGTTTCTTCTTTTATGGAATGTCAGATACATCATCAACATCATCTGAGATACATTCAGATTCAGTGCTTGATTGAGCCTTCCTCTTCTTTGGATACACCTTGCTCCATACTTTGGTAGGCCCATTAGGGGTACTTTTTGTCACAGCCTTCTTCTCAGGAGGACTCTGATCAACAATCTTCTTCCCCTTCCTAGTCATGAGCCTTTTGGCTATGCTAGGATTGATCTTGGCTATCAGATCATTATCTGAGTACTCATCAAGATCTACTATGTCAGTCTCATCATCCTTTTTGTCACCTTGCATGTTAAGATCCATATTATCAGAACCTTGACCCTTGTTATTATTCTCTTATGAGGCGGTTTCTAATGTTTCAGCATTGTGGGCGACATCACCTTGTTCCTCCAGTTGAGGTGCATGATCCTTGGTGTTAGAGGGAAAGGATATTCTTGGCGCATTATTTGGTTCATTCAATACCTTGGCTACCAAATTGACAATGGTATTGTGGATTTTCCTAGCTTCTTCTTCATTAGATTCCTCATGAGGGATAGTTGTTGAACCGTGAGAAGCTTTCCCTGATACTAGTTCTTTAGGTTTTCTTGCATGGGTGGTTCAAGGTTTCTTCACCATCTGACCTTCTAGGGTTAGCATTCTCAAGGGTTATATCTCAAGAATCTGGTTAGGGTTGCTAGACTCAGTTCTATCACCAGAATCGCTAGTGGACATCTTCTTCGAAGGAATTGATTTTGAATGTTGAGACATTGTTGGAGACTTTGGTAGTGAGAGAAGGGGTTTTCTGTGTTCGCTGGAAGAGGTATGGAAGATGAAAAGTTTGTATGAGCACCAAATGAAGTAAGTATCTTGTATGTAGGTGCTCAAGGGGTAAAATTGCAAAAGAGGAGGGAATTTAAACTTTTTACCAATCAGTAGATGATGAGCTTTCAAAATGTAATTCCCTATTACCATTAATTGCTATAATTTATCATTAAGCCAGGTCCTCAACTTGCGTTGCATATTGTCAAATTGAGTAGCCTTGAGACCTCTGGTAACCATGTCAGCATTATAAATATCAGTGTTTCCAACCTTGACACGAACCTTTCTCAATTGATGCTTGTTATCCCTATGTCTGACTCTTTTAGATTGACCTGAGCTTGTTTTGATGTTACTCTTGATGTCACAGTACAAAGTCATGACATCCTGAGTGGCATTGCTTCCTTTATGATCATTTGTCATTGACTCTATCAAATTCCAGTATAGAAATCTAGGTGACCATTCTTTGGATGTCCTTCCTTGGCTTGCCTACCAATCTCATATTTACCATAGCCAGTTCTTCCATCTAGAGGAGACTTAGGAGTTCCTCTTACTGATTCCTTGGTTATGGTCTTCTTCATCCTTTGAAGATGTCTACCTTTCTCCAACCATATTTGGTCATTCTTTTCTTCATTGATCAAGGCAGTTAGGTTACTTTTGGGCTCCAATAAGTAACAGTTGTTCTTGGCTCTAGTTCCCCTCATGATTTCCTCACCTTCTTCATTGGTGACAACACATTTACCCTTAGTAAATTTGACACTGAGACCTTGGTCACAGAGTTGACTGGTACTAATAAGATTAACAGTCAGTCCTTTAACCAACATGACATCATTCAGTCTTGGAACACCAGGACAATCTAGTTTTCCAACACCTTTGATTTCTCCTCTAGCTCCATCACCAAATGTTACATGACTTGAGGAATGAGGTTTGAGGGTTACCACAAGATTCTCTATTCCATTCATATATATAGAGCAGCCACTGTCAAAATACCAATCTTCTTTGGTTGGCATCCTTAGAGAAGTGTGAGCTACTAAAGCCACATTCTTAGCAGCCCATTGTCTTTTCTTAATAGTGGCTTCTCTTTTGGCTTTGTCTTGATTCTGTTTTTTGACATAGCCACCCTGTTTGGTTTTGCCTTGATAAGAATGTCTAGGAAAACCATGTAACCTGAAGCAGAGGGGTTTAATGTGTCCAAGTTTTCTATAATAGTAACACCTATACCTTTGGAATTTGTTCTTGGTCTGGTTCCAACTTCTGTTCCTTTGATGTTGTGACACTGGTTGTGACATCCATTTTGACCTCTGATTTTCAGGCTTTGGTCTTTTAAGCTCCAAGATGGGTTTCTGTTCACCAACAAATCCCATTCCAAACCTATTTCCTAATGTCTGACCAATCTGTAGGATTTCTTCTAGAGTGTCAGTCCCAAGGTTTAGCATCCTTATGGATTTTGACATTTGCTCCATATTAGATTCCATCATGCTGACTTTACTTTTGAGAGAGTCTATTGTTCCAAGATGCTCTATCTTCTCAGCCTCTAATTCCATTATGAGTTTCTTCTGATGCTCTCCTTGTTGATATATTTCTGTACTTCTGATGTATAGCTTGAGTTATCATCAAAAGTCAGCTCATCTTCACTTGAGTTATCATCAGATATGCATACACTGGTCAGAACATTGACATGTTTGGCAGATTCTTCTTCTGATCCACTTTCAGAATCTCCATCAGACCAAGTGACTGCTAGTCCCTTCTTTTTCTTCTTGAGATAGGTGGGACACTCAGTTTTAATGTGACCATAACCTTCACATTCATAACACTGAACTCCTTTGCCTTGGTTAGATCTATCTTCAGATTTTTCCCTTCTGTTGGTGTCAGAAGAATTGTTCTTTGCATAAGGTCTAGACTTATGGTCTATTCTATTGATTAATTTGTTAAATTGTCTTCCAAGCAAGGCTATTGCTTCAGACAAATTCTCCTCACTTTCACCATTGTCTTCATCAGAAACTTCTTCAGCCTTTGACACAAAAGCTATGCTTTTCTTATTTTCAGCCTGATTACACATTCTCATCTCAAAGGTTTGTAGTGAGCCAATGAGTTCCTCCACCTTCATATTGCATATGTCTTGAGCTTCTTCAATGGCAGTGACTTTCATGGCAAACCTCTTAGGAAAAGATCTTAGAATCTTCCTCACCAGCTTTTCTTCAGACATCTTTTCTCCTAAAGCACCTGAGGTGTTGGCAATCTCAAGAATATTCATGTAGAATTCATGAATAGTCTCATCCTCTTTGATTCTCAGATTTTCAAATTTGGTGGTTAGCATTTGTAATCTTGGCATCTTGACTTTAGAGGTTCCCTTATGAGTTGTTTTGAGAGTATCCCAAACCTCTTTCGCCAGTTCACAATGATGCACTAGTCTGAAAATGTTCTTGTCTATACCATTAAATAAGGCATTCAGAGCCTTAGAATTTCCAAGAGCCAAGACTTCTTGCTCTTTGGTCCATTCTTATTCAGGTATAAGCACAAATACTCCATCTTTAATAGTCTTCACTGGATGTTCCCATCCTGAGTTTGCAGCTCTCCATGCCTTGCTGTCTAAAGACTTTAAGAAGGCTATCATCCTAGATTTCCAGTAGTCATAATTAGAGCCATCCAGAATTGGTGGTCTATTTGTGAATCCTATATCTTTATCCATAGTACCAGAATTTATCTTCCCTAGATCTCACCCAGAAAATAACAGGCAGGGTGCCTGCTCTGATGCCAATTGAAATTCTGGCAACCACACAGTGGATGTTATCACGGATGTTATGACATCCACTGTAACACAGACTACTGGCCTTAATAACAAGCTGTAAATGGAAATAAGTAAATAACACAAATAATTGTTCACCCAGTTCAGTGTCAACCACACCTACATCTGGGGGCTACCAAGCCAGGGAGGAAATTCACTATTAGTAGAATTAATTCAGAGTCAAACAACCAGTTTGCACTCTTCATTTAAGACTTACCCAATGATACTTCAACCTAGAAACCACTAGACCAGAGTTTCCCACTCACTCCCCCTCAATCACCACAGTGATATCAATACACAATTACAATTGAGATATGAAGACACTCTTCAAACACAACTTGATCTTGCTTCACAACTTTGATCAAGTGACACAATGAACACAACAGTTCACTAACACTAAACCAGAGCAATCATACAACAGACAATTGTTTGGCGTACAAGGAATCCTAAGACTCCTAAACACACATGAAGAACAAAGTTCCTCACTCACAAAATACACTCTCCAAGCTCTCTTCAGAAGATCTACTCTATTAGGAATGATCATTCTGTTATTTATAGCAACAGACTTTCTTTGGGCCTTGATGGAGAAATTAGGTTTACTCAAGATAAACCTCTCTTCATGAAGCCGCGCCTTTCCAATTGAGTCAGGGGCATTCCAGGTTATCCTTAGCAGTGTCTGTTATGTCGCCTAAGATAACTAGGCTTCCTAAAATGTTTCCTGAAGTATTGCCTGAGCTAATAATAGAAAAATAATACCTGCGTGCCCTGATGTCATACGCTCGATTTCATAACATTCAGTCATGACATTCAACTTCACTTACTCTTAGCTCTCCCTGCAGAATACTCTTCATGTATTTCATAACATCAGTTATGACATTCATACATACTCCAAAGTTTTCCCATAAAATGCAGCCAATCAAAAGCATCTACAAGATCCTCTTGTGAGATGGCTTTAAAAAGCTTGAAGAGGAGAGTGATGAAATTGCTTATTAATAGAATAAATGAGAATTGAGCTGAATTGAAAATTGGAATTCCTTTTGAATTTGAAAATGTGTTGTAGCTTATTCTAAGAGTTGTTTTGCTCTCTTACTGCATTTTATGCATTTGGCAACTTGGTTAAACTTATGAGCATCAAGTATGATTTGGAACAAAACATTCATGTTATGTATACTTGACTGAATTTGGCTTGGACTTTGTAGATTTAGATTTGTAATCCCTTTCTTTATGACATTTCAGTTTCTCTTTAGGCTTTTGTAACATTGCAAGAATGAATTGTTTGTGTACTGTCCTTTAAAACTTGGTTCATGGGAGTTCCCTGCATAACATGACATGTATTTAAAATAAATGAAGTTGGTTCGTAATCTTCACCTCATAATAGGAAAAAGTTTGCATGTCTCATCAAATTTGATTTGTAAAAGGCTTATACGTACCTTGGTTCATGATAATGCTAGAATTTTGGTATCAACAACTTGCTTTTATTTGAAATGTAGTAGTTTTATAACCTTTGAACTCATGTGAACAAATTATTCTTGGAATACCATTAATCTTGGTAGTTCTTACTTTTGCATCTCTTTAGAACCAAGTGGAATTTGCAACTTACAGCTTGAGACCAGTCTTGCACCCCAAGTTTATATCTTGCCACTTTGAAAGGTATAATAGTTTATTACCACAAATAATCCATTTGTTACTTTAACTTTAATACTTGAATGGTTGAAAAACCTTTGGAAAAGCATAGTAATACATGTGAACTTAATGATTCATAATTCTTGATATATTCTTTTATGAATAATGCCATGGTTGTTAGAACACAGATTGGTGTTTCTTATATCACTATGTTTTGATGATAACTCTTATGGAATTTTGTATTAAGAAAATATATACTCTAAATTTGTTCAATTATTATTGTTTCAGGTATTAAATTGAATACTCTTAAAGAAGCAAAATACATAAGTACAAGCAACTATGCAAGGCTCTGAAGCATCAGATGCAAGACAATCAGAAGACTCTGAAGCGCTGCCAGAAGAATCTATAGTAGAAGCTGCAGAATGATCTGAAGCGTTTCTGAAAGAATTGTATAAAGAGTTGAAAGCTTTGATCAAATCAGACTCTGGCGTTCATTTCACTGCAAGAATAGAAGCTCAGATAATCAGACTCTAATCAAATTATATACACGCTCAAGCATATACTGCTGCATACTGTGATCAAGATTGAGACTCTGATATATCAAGTTCTGATCATCTATCAATGCTCTGATCATCTCAAACATTTAGCTCTGATCATCTCAAGTATTTGATTCCTTTTAAGCTTGTTACAAGTTTTGAAGTGCAGATTATGAAGACTTCATCATGAAGGAAGCTTGTTGAAGAAGCTGTAAACTTGATTGGACGTGGTGCTACTTCCAAAGTAACCAACGGCTATTTTGTCCAATGAAGAGACGTGGTGCTAATCCCAAAGCTTCTATAACCATACTTTTCCTGCAAAAAGCATGTCTCTACCCATACCTTTTGGTGATAAAAAGTCTTATATTTCAATATAATACTGAGCTGCACATTATTCAAAGCACTTGGAAAAAGCTATAAAAGGAGAACTTATACAACATTTAGAAGTTGCTCAATCAGAAAGAAATATTTGATACACACGTTTGAAACATCAAAGTGAAAATCTCTCAAAGCTATTATACATTTTTTCTTTCATAAAACTGTATAGTTTTATTTGTACTTAATCTTAAGTGTAAATATCACAATTGTGATACATCTTATTAGAAGCATTTTAAACACTTGTTTAGTTTACATTTATTTGTAAGAAGTTCCTTGAGAAGACCAAGGTGTGGTCAGTAGTTCTTGAGAAGACTAAGACAGTTGTTCTTAGTGCTTGCTATTGTAATCAGTTGATTAATAGTGGATTAAGTCCTTGTGGGGAAAGGAAAATCATCTTTGATAAGGTGGACTGGAGTAGTTGAGTTCAACGAACCAGGATAAAAATCTTGAGTTGTTTTTATTGCCATATTATTTAAAACTCTTATTCAACGCCCCCTTCTAAGTGTTTTTCTCACCTTCAATGGTTTTTTCTTTGCAACAATAACTTATAGAAATTCTCTCTTGTCTTGAAAATGATCCAAATATTGCACTAAATGAACATTTGGTTTGACCAAAAATTGGTTATGCTTTGAAAATGAATGATCATAGCTTGAAATCACTTATAATCATGGTTGAAAACAAACTTGAAACAAATAAAGACAAGGTTTGAAACAAATTTTCCAACCATGGCTTGTAAATATGCTTGAACCACTTGAAACATGACTTGAATATGGCCTAAAATCTCTTTGAGATAAACCATAGAATCATCTTGAAAACACTTGAATTATCTTGAAAAAATTGAAATATCTTGAACAACTTGAATCATAACTTGGCTACTTTGATCTCCACTTTGAATCAACTTGAAACAAATTAAGCCAAATCTTGTCACAATGATCTCGAAGCTTGAAACAACCTAAAATATGAATTATAATCATGGCCTCAGATCACCTTGAAATATGACCTAGAGTCTTTTGGAATATGCCTTAAAATCAACTTGAAGTCAATTGATCATGAATACATATCTTCCTTTTATCTACACACGAGTTTCACACGCATGCAAGATCCTATAATCACAATAAGCGCAAACAAAACCTCAATGCCCTAAATTTTATAGGAACATGGCCAAAGGCCACCTAATCATCTTGAGAAAGGTCATGAAGCAACAAAACTCTTAGTATAAGAAAATGAGAGAGTAGGACAAATTTGGGGTATGACACTCGGGTATTCAGAGAAGGTGGCCTCGTGCTCAAAAAGACCCAATCATTTCTCACTGATTCTAGGGGAAAATGGACTCCAAATTATAATGGCCCCTATGTTGTTAAGAAATCACTCTCAGGTGGTGCCTTAATACTCACAACCATGGATGGAGAAGAGTTTACTTATCTCACAAATGGTGATGCAGTCACAAAATACTTCCCATAAAAAAAACAGCTCGCTAAGTTGAAAATCCAAAAGTGTGACTTAGGAAAAAAGAGCGTCTTAGTGGATTTAAAACCCAGAAGGGCGGTCCATGAAAAAATTAGAGACATAAACAGAAAATAATCATCCTGATATATTGAAAACCTAAAAAGGTGATCGAGGTAAAAGTTAGGGATTTATGGCAAGTAATTGTATCCAAAAAGATTAGATCTTCAAAACCAACGTCATCTGGAAAGGAATCCTCAATCAAGGTCACCTTTCAATAGGAGCTCAAGAATGTCTGGAATTCAAAGTTGATAAAAGGATAAGTGGTCATTATGTTTCAATTTAGCCCTTTTCCCTTTAAATTACCATTTTCTAAACTTTTTAATGCTCTAGGGAATCACGCATTAGGTTGATCACCATTCTATTAATGAAATCATGAGCCCTTGTGCCTTTTGTTCGCAATTATCATTTATTCTGCTTTGCAAAATGACATGTTTATTTGATTAATATTCTTGAAACACAAAAATGAATTTACCTTTTGTTTTCAAAAGAGAAATTCTAAAATATTTACGTCGGCTTTTAAAAAAATGATGGAAAATTCCTTTTGATTAATGAACACAAAGAAGAACATCAACAACTTCTCCAAAAGCATTCCAACTTCAAAATGCATAATCAAACTATTTCTTGTAATTGGTATATCCCGAGTGAAAGGTCAGTTAGTTCATATTGATAGGATAAAGCATCTCGTATATCGAGGATCGAGTTTCATATCTCTTCAACTAAATGCTTATATCCCCGATAGATTATTATCACCAGGAATAAAGGTAGGAACAGGATTCCCTTCCTCCAACATGATGCTACCTTCAAGAACAACCGGTAAAATTTTCCACTCCTCAAGAGTCGCATCTTGTTACTGCCAAGAATAGGTGAAGTTCAGCAACAGGACTTTGTTTCCCTCAATAATACTCATCACCAATAATACTTTTTATCCACCAATGAAATTCTGGTATGCAGATTTTAGATGTCCCAAGAACATTGATCTCTGCTTAAACAAGGACGAGGACAGATCATGAACAATTTAAATTTCTTTAAATTGTGCCAATGTCATGACCAACGTCATGACCTCTGTTGTGACATCTGCATACTGACAGACTATTTATCTAAACATTTAAATTGGGCACAATTATAAATGCAGAAAGATAAATAACACAATAATTGTTAACCCAGTTCGGTGCAACATCACCTACATCTGGGGGCTACCAATCCAGGGAGGAAATTCACTATCAGCAGAATTAATTCAGAGTTAAACCTCCTGTTTACACTCCTCACTTAAAACCTACCCAATGACACTTCAATCTAGAGACACTCTAGACCTGAGTATTCCCACTCACTCCCCCTTAATTACACCACAATGATATCAATACACAATTACAAAACAGTTGTGGAGATACACTCTAAACACACACCATGATCTTGCTTCACAACTTTGATCAAGTGAGACACACTCTTGCACGATGAACACAACAGTTCATAACTAAAGCAATTATATAACCTACAATTGCTTGGCACACAAGGAATCCTAAGACTCCTAGACACACGTGAAGAGCAAACCTCTTCACTCACAAATATGTCATCCACAATGTATCAAACGATACAAAGGGTGACTTACACACAAGGGACTCTCAAACCCTAGACCTTTATTTTACACTCTGGTTTTTCTTGATGTGAGTGCTTAATTTCTTCTGCTTCTGCTCTTCCTTTTATAGCAATGCTGACTGGGCCTGGGCTAGTCACAAGTAACAAACTTTAGGTTAAACTTGGTTAAACCAATTTCCATAATTCAAGGTGTTGTCCAATTAGGTCACAACAGCTTCATGTTATGTCCAGCGCTGACTAGAATCTCGCCTAAGATAACTAAGAAGCCATAACAGGTTTCCTAAAATTTAGCCTGAGATATATCAGGCATCATAACTGAAAAACAAACTATGTACGCTTGATGTCATACGATCAATGTCATAACATTGGTCATGACATTCAGCTTCATTTAAACTTGCTTTCCAGCTTGCACTGCTGAACACTTATGCAGAATTTTTTTCATGACAGTAGAAACAAGTGTTTTATAGTTCCCTAAAAAGTCTCAAAGATCCTTTTTATGAACACTAATTAAATCTGCACTTTGTTCCTAATGAATCTCTTTGGCATGTACATACTGATGAGGAATATCCAACATGACCAAAAAATTTCTGTCAAGAGATATAACATAGCGGCCCCTGCTGTACCAGACATTGAAGTCATGTCATTCAGTATGACATCCATGACAACAATTCTGTCATCAGCTCTTGCTAGCTCCTTCTGCATCCATGACAACAGTTCTATCACTTGCTCTTGTTAGCTCCTGCTGCACCAAATGTCATGATATTGGTAATGACATCCTGTTTACAACACATGGCAACAATTCTGTTATCAGCTCCTGCTAGCTTCTACTGCACCACTACCCTTAGTGTTTCTCACACATGACAGTAGTCCTGTCATGACAGCAGATGGATGTCACGACATTCAGCATGACATTCACATTAAAACACTCCACAACAGTTCTGTCACCACAGCAGATAGAGATGTTATAACATCCTGCTTAACATCAGTGCAGGATCATGTTTTACCAAAATTTTGCCAATCATAGAACCATGGACAATTCTATATCATAGAACCATGGAACTAACAATCTCCCCCTTTGGCAAATTTTGGCTAAAACAACTTATTAGGGTAACAAAATTAGTTTTTTCAGCCTCACAAACTATCATGCTCCCCCTTGATAGTTGCAACAAATAACAACAGTTTACTCCCCCTTGGTTTAGTAAAAAATTGACAAAAATTGGAGTAAGTGTACATTCTGCACATGGTGTCCAAGTCTGCCATTTCTTGATCTCTAAAGGCTACACTGACATTCATGGACAATGACTTAAACTTGCTAAACTCACTCAACCAGTGTAAAATCAGCCCTGAACCATAGCTCCTTGAGAGTACACCTTGAATCAGTCTTGAATCTTGGGTTCTTGTCTTGCCTGAAGCTGCACCTTCAGGAATGACACTTTTGACATCACCAATTAAAGGATAATCAATTAACTACTTGCCACAAGTAATAATTGATCTTAAATCCCTAATTTGAGACACACAAATATTCTGCAGAGAAAAATAAATTCTCCCAGATAGTAACCCATAAACATATTGCCAAGGCACAACAATACACCAGCCAACACAATATCAAGACATCTTGTCTGACATTACTACCTCATTAGTGGTTCAAGAACATAAGTTTGCCTGAGAATCATCACCCTTTGCATACAACTCCATATTAGCACATGTACACAACTCCCCCTGTCATGCATGCTCATTACTCCCCCTGAAAGAGAGAATCCAAACATATGAAGACTTTCTTCAACATCTTCATACTGTAGCTTTACATTCCTACAAATCATACTGGAGCAGATAGCAGAAGAGTTGCAGAATAACTATCTGGAAGATCTCCAAGATGTCAGGGTAAAGGTCCTTCCATCTGCACAGGATCAGAGCTGATGATGTCTTGATCTTTATCTTCACCAGACACACTAGGATAGAGGCCTGCAAACTTGATTGTATCCATGGACATCCTAAGGACATAACCAAAAGGAAGACACTTGTCATGTTCACCATGAGCTTGGAGCAGTAACCCAATGTCAAAACATCTTGTCTGACATTCTATCTTCATAGAATCCCAAACTGTTTGAAACCACAAACAATCTTGGTACATAACTGCACTTTTGCAGCAATACATCCTAGATAGAAGTATAGCTCCCCATATCAAGGGTAACCAGTGCACATGAGTGGAAAACATAAGACATATCTTCATGTCTTCAAGAACTCATTCTCTGTTCAACACACATGTTGAACGCATTCACCATAGGCAAATAGTACACCCATCAACCAAAAGCTCTCCCCCTATCTTTGACAAAAGATGCTCCAAGATCACCACATTATCTCTCATGACCAATTCCATGCTCATACAGTGAAAGGGCATCAAACTGATCCACCTCTTCCTAGAGTTACTTGTAGCAGAAGAGACTACTTCTCCACAAGTATTCTGACCTTAGGCTGAGTACAAGATAGACACCCCATAATACAAGACATTCTTTCCTCATCATTCTCCCATATGATAAGTTAGAACACTTCTGATTCAGGTAGGGGCTTTATCACATCAGAATGCAATCAACCAATGACCCACTCAAGTCTTGTACAATACCTTCACATCATACTCCAAGACAGTCCTTTTACCTTATCATTCTCCCGTATGACAAGATAAAGTACTTCTTATCCAAGATGTGAACCACAAGTTCTGTACCAGATCTTCAAGTCCTTTGCCAAGGGAAACCAAACCATATCCACTGGTTCTTTATTTGCCCACAACTGGACTTACTTCTGCCTAGTAGTCCAATTGAAGATCTTTAGAGAGCACAACTCTACCAGCTTGATCAATTACATCTCCAAAGGAAGGTAACTTTCCATAAGCAACTTAGGGCTTCTACCATAAGCTCCAAAAGTCATAGCCTTCTTTGGTCTTCAAACAACTACCCTTCTGCACAAGAGTAATTAGTTCCAAGCATGAACAGTCCCAGAACCTTCTGTGGTCTTCAAATGACTACCCTTTTGTACAAGAATAGTTTTCTAAAGGCACACTGCTTAAATAAACAAATGCTACTGTTTGGTTATTCAACACCTTTCAAAGCTCTAGAAAATCTGCTACTCCACTAGGCCACTTTGATCTTCAAGTCACAAATTCTACTTGCTCCAAAGCAAGGCATCTACTCCTTCACACAGGTCCCGCAAACTGCATGAGGTGAAGCATTAATTCCATTCATACCTGAGAAGATCAACTCATCTTTCATCAATGAAGGCCTTGAAGTTACTGCTTGATGTCACAACTTCGGTTAAGACATCCAGCTAGAGAGTTCAGGAATTCATTCTGCCACTTAGAGTAACCTCATCACTCAATCAGAAGGAGCACATAGACTTGAGTTTGAGAAGACAACCTCCATCTTGCTTTATTGGACCGTAACACATTGCTTGAAATGCATTTTCTTCATGAAATCCTCTTAAGAGAAACCAAACATGCCAAGGCTTGATTCTTTAATGAGGAAGGGTCACAAAAGAAATCTATACACAAGGATTCCCACTTTCCTTAAGTAGAGACTTCTTTAGAAAGTTAGAGACAACTGCCACTTATCCTTGACCTCCAAGTTGAGCAAGATCTCATGCTCCTGTGCACTTAGATCAGAAATAAACTGACCCAAGCAGAGCTACCAGTACTATCTTCTAGACCAGTTTCTTGCCAGGAAACTTTCTAGATATGCTTCTAGTAGAGACTAGAGCACACCTGCTGCACTCTAATAAGCTGATTCAAGAGAACTGTCTTCATCTGCACTTCCAACAACACTACATTCTAGTCTTAGTTTCTTGTCAGGAAACATACTAGAATAAAGTCAGATCCTACCACACATGCGTATGGAACCTGTGATTCACTCCTTGAATCACCAAAATTCTGCACAATCTCTGCTGATGGAATGTCTTAACATCTGGTTGAACATCAGATCCTTGAAGCAGACAAAGCAGGTCTGGGGCCTGATGCTTGAGTAACAACTGATGCGACAACTTGATCATCCACTAAGGATAATCCATTAAATATTTTCAAATAGCAATGAATCTTAAATCCTTGTAACAGATCCTTCTCTGAACTTCATGGATAATCAATTAAATACATGTGTAGACCACAAATAGCAATTGATCTTAATTCCACACAACTTCAGAAATACCAAGGCTAAAACATCAAGGTTGACACCCTTGACTCAACCTGCCTATGACTTCCTCTGTTGAAAGAGCCTTTGCAAGTCATGAGTGGTGAAAATAAATCACCTCCCACTATCCTTTCTAAAACATCCTTTGTAATACACAGCAGAACAGCCCAAGCACACCATCTACCAATCATCTACCCAACTGCCACAGCCATGCATCAAACTGTATATAGGCCAATCTTCTCTCAGGGCTACCAGAGTTCTTTCATCAGAAAAATATGCAGCGGAACCACCAAAAGAACATTTTCAACATGCCCTAAATAAGATGTCGTAATATCTTATAGGTCATCATACAGAAGTAACCACTCCTCCTTTGGCAAACCCTTTAGCAGATCATAGAAGCTCCTATATCAGAGGGCACAACAGCAGATACACAAAATCCTTCAGCAACCCAAACATTTAGCAAGATCAGCATGGCAGCTATAACTTCTCCTTGTTTAAAACCACCAGAAAGTATCTCCCAAGATCTCATCCAGAACAGACAGGATGCCTGCTCTGATACCAATTGAAATTCTGGTATGCAGATTTCAGATGTCCCAAGAACATTGATCTCTACTTAAACAAGGACGAGGACAGATCATGAACAATTTAAATTTCTTTAAATTGTGCCAATGTTATGACCAGCGTCATGACCTCTATTGTGACATCTGCATACTGACAAATTATTTATCTAAACATTTAAATTGTGCAGAATTATAAATGCAGAAAGATAAATAACACAGTAATTGTTAACCCAGTTCGGTGCAACATCACCTACATCTGGGGGCTACCAAGCCAAGGAGGAAATTCATTATCAGCAGAATTAATTCAGAGTTAAACCTCCTGTTTACACTCTTCACTTAAAACCTACCCAATGACACTTCAACCTAGAGACACTCTAGACTTGAGTATTCCTACTCACTCCCCCTTAATCACACCACAGTGATATCAATACACAATTACAAAACAGTTGTTGAGATACACACCAAACACACACCATGATCTTTCTTCACAACTTTGATCAAGTGAGACACACTCTTGCATAATAAACACATCAGTTCATAACCAAAGCAATTATATAATCTACAATTTCTTGGCACACAAGGAATCCTAAGACTCCTAAACACACGTGAAGAGAAAACCTCTTCACTCACAAATATGTCTACCAAAATGTATCAAACGATACAAAGGGTACTTACACACAAGGGACTCTCAAACCCTAGACCTTTATTGTACACTCCGGTTTTTCTTGATGTGAGTGCTTAATTTCTTCTACTTCTTCTCTTCCTTTTATAGCAATGCAGACTAAGCTTGGGTTGGTCACAAGTAACAAACTTTAGGTTAAACTTGGTTAAACCACTTTCCATAACTCAAGGTGTTGCCCAATTAGGTCACAGCAGCTTCATGTTATGTCTAACCCTGACTAGAATCTCGCCTGAGATAACTAAGAAGCCATAACAGGTTTCTTGAAATTTAGCTTGAGATATATCAAGTATCATAACAGAAAAACAAACTCTGCACCCTTGATGTCATACGATCAATGTCATAATATTGGTCATGACGTTCAGCTTCATTTAACCTTGCTTTCCAGCTTGCCCTGCTGAACACTTCTGCAGAAATTTCTTCATGATAGTAGAAATAAATGTTTTATAGTTCCTTAAAAAGTCTCAAAGATCCTTTTTATGAACACTAATTAAATATGCACTTTGTTCCTAATGAATCTCTTTGGCTTGTACATACTGATGAGGAATATCCAACAGGACCAAAACATTTCTGTCAAGAGATATAACATAGCAGCCCCTGTTGTACCAGACATTAAAGTCATGACATTCAGTATGACATCCATGACAACAGTTCAGTCATCAACTCCTGCTAGCTCCTTCGGCATCCATGACAGTAGTTCTGTCATCTGCTCTTGTTAGCTCCTGCTGCACCAGATGTCATGATATTCGTAATGACATTCTGTTTACAACACATGACATCAGTTCTGTTATCAACTCCTACTAGCTCCTGCTGCACCACTACTTCTGCTGTTTCTCACACATGACAGTAGTTCTGTCATGACAGCAGATGGATGTCGTGATGGATGTCATGACATTCAGCATGACATTCACATTAAAACATTTCACATCAGTTCTGTCACCACAGTAGATGGAGATGTTATAACATCCTGCTTAACATCAGTGCAGGATCATGTTTTACCAAAATTTAGCCAATCATAGAACCATGGACAATTCTATATCATAGAACCCTGGAACTAACAACCAAGAAACATCTACCAATCGGCAAGCAAAGAGCCATCTCTTAAGAAACCTATTTTGTCCCATAAATGCCTAGTAGGTCGACAAACCGCAGTCTCTCCCCAAGAAGTTTTTCCTGCTTCCAAGGAAGTCATTGTCGCCACTGCGAAAATCGAGATCGACAATGACAGAAGAGTCGGCACCGTGTTTTATTTATCCCAAGAGAGGGAAAGGAAACGCTCAGAGAAAACCTGACAAAAAGAGGCATAAGATCGGTCATCGCAACCAAATCTCAGGTTCGGGAGTCGGTTACACAAGGGGAAGGTATTAGCACCCCTCACGTTCGTCGTACTCGACGGGATCCATGCTTGTTGTCTAGTCTAAAAGGGTGTAAATCTATCTAACTACAGGCTTGAGGACAAAAGAAAAAAAGAAGTGACTCGGAAAAGCAACGACGCTTTGTGCCTACGTATCTCACCTGAAATGAGAAGTCAGAGTCAACGTAGTTCAGCTAACTACGGGTGAAAAAAGGGGGGAAGGTTGCTCGCCAAGACATCACGTCTTATGCCTACGTATCCTCGTCTGGTACGAGAAATCAGAGCAAACGTAATTCGGCCTAACACGACCACAGATTGGTTCAAGCGTTTTAAATCGAGTAGGGTTAAATAGTGATTCCAGCAGTTAGGGACGATGCCTGTTTGCGGTAGAATCAAAGTTTAACAAAACTCTTTCTGAAAATGGTTTTCCAATTAAGATCCCAAAGGATAAAAAAGATTTGATGTTTTTGTTTTGTGTTTTTTAAGACAAGAAGTGGATTAAGTTATGGTTTGAAACTCATGTCGCACTAAGGACTATGACTCGAGAGCGAATGCGTCGCATATCTCCCAAAGGGCATATGCTAAACACTTTAGACAATTGAGAGGAGGCCCCCCAACCATCATTCCTCGAGTACTTAAGGCTCGTAGCGTACGACACAAATCTTTCTTTATTAGGTGTTTTGAAATATTTAGGAGATGAAAAGAGAAAGACTCAAGCTAAGGGGAAACTGGACCCTAAAGTTATCATGCACAATGCTCCTAAAGTCGAGATGAAAGGGAATGAAACTATCCTATTGTTGTCATGCAAAGGATTGAAAACCTAATGTCTCTCCTACTCCCATCCTAAATAGAGGGACTAGGAATCCTAGGGGGATCATGGCACAAGGCCAAGTAAACACTAAATAAATCAATCACAGATGAAATGAGAAAGAAAATAAATGAAGATTCAAAATAAAAAATGATAAAATAAAATGGAAGAGAAAACACATTAATTTGTAAATTAAAAATAAAATGATAACTAAAATAAAAAATAAAATAAGGAAAGAAAAAAAAGCTAACACAATAAAACAAGAGAAAATGATTTTTTTTTGTTGGGATTTTGTATATATTTAAAATAAAGATAAAACATGAGGAGATTAAATTAAAATAAAAAGAAAAAGAAATGAAACAAATAAGTGATGAAAAATAGAAATGAAACAAAGAAGAAAAATAATTTAACACACTAAAATACTAAGAAATGAATTTTGAGATTTTAAAAATATTTTTCTAATTTTAATCAAAAAAAAGAAAAGAAATAAAATAGATTAAACAAATAAAAACTAACCATAAAAAAGAAGTGTTTACACTAGGTGTTGAACACATGACCTTGGGGTACGAGGCTGAAAATCAAACCATCTCAACCACTCATCAACGTGTGAAAAACAATGGAAAAGGGAGAAGAAAAGATAAAACGTGGAAAAAACATGAAAACAAATAAAAACGTCTCCGCTGGGGATCGAACAGAGGGCATGATAGTGAAAGGGCAAGACAATTAACCACTGGGGTGGGGATACATCCGTGTATTTATGCCACCCCATAAATACAAAAGCCAAACAAGTGTGAATTTCTGGGCAATTCTCAAGGCAAGTAAAGCTAAGCAACCAAATACGTTTTCAACACAACTTCCTCAAATCTCAACCGATTTTGACAAACTTTTAGTCTAACTTGACTAACTTTTCACGAGGAACACAATGGCATTATTAGTTTCCAAAAGATGAGCCCAAAAAAAAACACGAATGGAAATGCAAAGATGAACTTTGAAAAGCATTTTGAATTCCATGGATTGAAACAGGTGCAGTTACAGGTGAGCAAAGATCTGAGCAAGTTCAAAATGTAGTATAGAGTAGGTTCTGACAGGGAATTCTCTTAAAAGAAACAACATCTCCACAAACTATGCTAATGACAGTCACTAATTAAACCTAACATGATGTTCAAGGTTTAACAGCCAGCAGTCAACCAGTATAGACATGCTCATGGCAAAAGGCATTCATGCAAAAATTGAACAGACCTGAACATATGGCTTAAACATCAACACAAAGGCAAGCTAGAAGTAAAGGCGACAGAAATTGCAAGAGCAAAAGAGCTGAACATCTTAGCTGGTTAGTCATATCAATAACAAAGTCAACCCAGTGTTTTGAAAGTTAACAACTTCATGGGTGAAAACTGAACTGAAACAATTAACAAGTTTGGGCCATTAGCCTCAAACAAGTCATGGATGAGTTCCATCCAACAAGAGAGTCAACAGACTCGGCATGTAAAAAAAAAAGAAATGACAGGTTCACCTACACACAGCTAACAGCAAGTTTCAAGCCAAGAAGAAATCTGAAGACAGTCACAAAATACACATTACACAACAAAGATAAGCTTGACATAACAATGTCAACTCTAACTCTCATCATCTGTCTCAACAACAGCCGTGTGATTCACCAATAATCAACAATTCCAAAAGCCTCTAGTATAAACAAAGGTAGCAGGCACAACAGCAGTGCAATGAGTCCATTAATCGAAAATGAGTTTGTTCTAATAAATCCAACAGTGACAACCCTCAACCATCAAAATCCAAGTTACATACTAAAATGGAAGCCACTAATCTAAAAGTAAACACAAGCGTGTGATGAAATGCAGGATCACATCCTAGTTGTATGAGTAGTAGAGATAAGCTCACATGAGTTAGTGCACTTAAAGTCCAAAAACAACCTATGGTAGGATCAAAACAGAACTATCCTAAGAGAGGGAACTGAATACAAAAGCCAGTAAAAAAACATGACAGTGCTAAATGGCCAATATCACACCAAACTCAAACATGAATCACTCACTACCACCAAACACCAAAAGACCAATCAGATCAACTCCAGTGTGTGCAAAGAATCTGAACAGCCAGTAGTAAGTTAACAAATTCAACCCTCTAAAACAGATCCTGATAACCAAAGGTGATCTTAACATGACGAAGCCTATATCCCCTAGCTGTGCTTGCACACTCTAACTAGATCAAAGTAGCATGTAGTAAAATCTTGGTTCAAGCTGCAGTTCATTGATAGTTACAACCCCCACAATAAACCACATACATACTAAAAACATGGTCTTCCCTCAACCAAATTCAGAACAGTCCACAATGAAACCAAAAGTTCATGGACCAAAAATTAACAATGACAATCAAAATGTTGAACCTAAAACCCAACCAAATCCTATCAGGTCCAAACCTGATCCCACTCTTCAACAAGGTATACCAATAAAAAGTCCACTGAACTTACCATCCTCAACCAGCCTGCTAATGATAAGCCTAACAGCCTTGATGTAAACCAAAAAAATTAACTCAAACAGGAAGTTGACTGCACTAAACAGCTCCAAGACCCTCATGATAGGCATCAACTCAAATGTCCACTTAAACCTCTGTTTCCCTTGAAAATCGGAAAACAATCACTGATCTTCCAAATCTAACTTTGGTGACTCACAGGATCGATCAGATTGATCCTAGGACATGTGCTAAAAGATTTATTTTTGGTTTTAAGAGTTTACTCAAGTTCCACACCTGAACAATATTGGAATAAAAGAATCCTAAAAGAACATCTATTCGACTACGGGTTAATTTAAAGGTAAAGTAAGGCTTCTAATAAAAGAGGAGAAGGTTTGTTGGTAAGGGTGAAGTTAGATTGAGGACGAAGAGAAAAGAATTGCATAGGAAGGAGAGAAATAAGGTAAGGAGGAAAAGGGGTAAAGACAATAAAGGCAATAAAAGACTTTGTAAAACTTAAAGTAAAAACAAGTAAATTGCATTAAGTTAAAAGATGGTGTGTTTACATCACGTACATTCTCTTACAATACTCGCTTTCTCTACACTCGGATACTTGGAGTAATTTCAAGAGTAATTTGTACAATAATAAATTACAACACCCTTTAGATATTGTTGCGGTGAAAATTGGCTATCAAGCTATTAAATTAACTTGAACCTTAATTCTTTTACAACCGAACTTTATTTTATCCAAAGGAAAGGTCTAAAGAAATAAAAACTTTTTTCGCGATGTAACGACAACGCTTAAGAGATTCGGGGATCGGGGGTTAGTTATACCTAGGGAAGGTGTTAGCACCCTAAGCATCTGTAGTACTCTACATGAACCTTTTGTTTGATTGCTTGCTAAGTTTGTGATATGTACTATGGATTTGGGATAAGATATGAGTTGAAACCTAAAGTTATATACACTAAGTTTGCTCGCAAAGACATCGCGTCTTCTGCCTACATATCCTAACTAGGATAGAATCAGAGCAGTCGTAGTTCACCTCACATGGGAAGAAGAACACTTGATTGTGATCAAGGTTCAAGGGGGAACAAACATGACAATGTTTGTGTGGAGTTTGACAAAACTCCCTAATCTAAGTTGTAATATTCAAAAGGGGAAGTAAGTAATCATGACAATGATTCTTACACAGAGTTGACAAACTCTTTCCTAGGGTTCTAGTTGAAGAACACTCCTAGTACAGGTGGGTTTCTTAGACTTGAAGCAAAGTCTAATGGCTTCTAATCTAGGGTTAAAGTGACTTAACAAAGTCAAGAGAGGGATGAGGGAGGTATCCATGACATGAGGGTCAAATGGACAGAATTTTCCTTTGGAAGTAGACATGAGAGGCAACTGGATGAGAGCTGACAAGCTTCATCACTTGGGGAAAGAAAACAAAAAGAAAATTAAAAACATAATAAAGATGCATTCATGGTGACAACCATTAAATAAACATATGGAACGATAGAGATGAAGGTGCATTGATGACAATCAAAGCAGATGAATTAACAGGAACTGTGACGACAGATCGAGTTCAATTACATTCAATAGAGGGAACGTGGTAACAACCAAAAATAAAATCCTAGCATGTTAACTAACATGTAAGGATATGAATACAAGCAAGTATCACAAACAAATTCAAGTGTAACCAAGGAAAAATTCATCTGCACATGCGTAAACGAACGTAAAATGTACTTAACTTGCACGAAGTCAAAAGAGATAAAAATTTAGGGAAACATGAAAATAAAAAATATGGCATGAAATTATACATCAAGATGAACATAATGAAAAAAGAACGGGTGAAAAACGATTAAAATTGAAGGAGATACGAATTTTTGAAAATGGAGTGAAAATGACAAAAAATAATAAAAGAGTTGCCCTCCTCAGGGGTCGAACTCAGGCTTGCAAGGTCAAAGGCATGTTTTGGCATATGGTCTTACCACTGGGGTGGATATACATCCGTTTGTAAATGCCGCCCCATAAATATATATGGGATACTCAAAAACTAGGTTGGGCAAATAAAGAACACTTCAAACATGATTTACGTTTTGATGCATAACTTTTTCAATTCTCAACCTTTTGAGATGAAATTTTAATGTAACTTGACCAGAAAAATACAAGGAACATGATGGTGCAATCAGTTTTTCAAGATTCCTCTCCTAACTCAAAACCCGATGGTGTGTGCTCTTGTGGAAGTTTGATGTGCATTTTGAATCTCAAAACTTGTTTTAGCTATTTTAAATTTAAAACAAAGATACACACAGACCAAGTATGTGATAATGAATGATCTTAGCACATAAATCAAGCTCAAGGCCAACTGTTATGAAAAAGACATGTCAAGTTGCAAGTTATTTGAAAGATGCATTTTGAAGAACACAAGTTGAGGCATTGGGAATTAAAGCCAAAGAATCATGCAAGCAGCTCATAAATGATTAATGCAAGATTTTTCAACATGAATTTGATGCATAACAGATTTACATTGAAAATTAACATGTGAGTTGCTAGTGATGTTTTGAAGATGCATTTATCAAATTTATGTAAAGTC
The DNA here is from genome assembly GCA_963859935.3 of Lathyrus sativus. Lineage (NCBI taxonomy): Eukaryota > Viridiplantae > Streptophyta > Magnoliopsida > Fabales > Fabaceae > Lathyrus > Lathyrus sativus. Next base: position 602,609,053 of record OZ012738.1, read on the forward strand.
AAGCCAACAAAGATAAATGACTACTATATTAGCATAAAAAATGGACAATCAACCAAACATAGATGAGTTGTTCAGAGCAGGCCTCAAACTCATTCTCCAAATGGTATCACTGATACAAATAGGTCCTGACAACCACATGTTTTGACAGCAGTGGAATACCCCTCATACCAAGCAGCCAACATACTCTTAATAATTTCCCCCTTCACAAAAAGAATAGCAATTGTATCCTGAACTTACAACTATCTGCTAATGAAAAGAAGGCTCAATCACAAACTCTTGCAGCCATCCCTAATGCCAAATACAACCAGTCTGTCTCATACAAGAGGCAAGTCCCAAACAGCTTTGAGATGAAACTGATAATAACTAGAAAGCTAGGGAGAAACCAATTCAAACAATGCACATGGTTTCATAATTCAAAAAAACAAATAAACACACAAAGCCCTCTTGGGTAGCACTACTGTTTTGGTAAGAATCAAAGGCTGAGACCTTGCCATATTCAATTTTAGCAGCCTTCTTTAAAACAGAAATTAGTAGTAGGACCACTATCCTACATATGTTTAACAATTGTTGCTTCTTTATAACAGGCCTACCTAAAACTGGTGTGATGTCTATGAATTGGCAATCATGAATTAACATTGTAAGTGTAAGCATGGAATTCAAACAGTTCTGGTGTACTTTAGTCCTACACATACATCACTCACTACTCAACAAGAGATTTGCATCTCAAATTTGGGGCATAAACCAGCTAGGGGCAAAACTGAGGTGACAGCTGCAAAATATGGGAATTGAGGTGCAGTTTGGGGTTATGTATCTTAAATCCATCCAGTTATACATTGTGTCAATTACATACCATAAGATGCTTTTGAATGATGTCTACACTACAACCATGGGTCAAAAACAGTCTATAGTGAAAAGTGATGAGCAGATTACAAGGACTGTGAGCATACTGCATTTTTGAAGCTAGTGACCAATTCAAGCATGTTACAATCAGACACATGGTCCATACACAATTCAGACATCATGTATATGACAATCATACATCTAAAAGTTTGTTTATGCAGTACAGCATCAACTAATACATGGAGTTAACAGTGAGAATCATGAAAGTTTGAAACATACTTTTTTGAAAGGGAAGGCAAACAGACCATACATACATGTTACAAATGTATAACAGATGTCAATGAACTCAATTTTTGAACACTTTCTGTCCTAAAACTACAAGTGGCACATTTATGGCAATGATGTACAACACATAGCATTCATGAGTGAAAACACAAACCAGATGCCATTAACTCAAACCAATCACACATACCTACCATGATTATGGTTTTAAATATAATTCAAGTTAACAAGGAACTATTCTTCAAATGTGACAGGAATTTGGCACGAAACATACACATGACCCGTTTTTTCACATAATGACCTCAAAGTGCAAAATCATGAAACTATGATGTAAAGCAAAAATGAAGTGTTTACATACCTCTAGTAGACTGTATTGAGTAGATTAGGACACCAAGAAACCCAGAGGAACTCCCAAATAACACTAGCTTTGAAACTTTCTTCTTTTTGAAGCAAGAATCCAATCCTTGTGACAGTTGGAGAAATAAACTCCACCAATGATCTTTAACACTTTAGACAGTTGAGGAATGGTATATGAGAGGTGTTAGGATGATTAGAACACCAAGGAAATGTATGGAACAAGATATGGCTGATTTTGTGGCTTTTGGTCAAAGTAACTTGGTGATGAAGTTGACTTTTTGAATGGTGATGTTTTTGAGTGGTCTAAGGTCTTGTACACCTTCTATATCATATTTAGGGATTGTGTGGATGATTGTTGGGGTGTTTGAATGGGGAGAAAGGAATTTGGCAGCCTTGGTAGCAAGACAAATTTTTGGTGTTTTTTGTGAAAATGAGATTTTGTGATTTTTGAAGCAAGGAGTGGAAATAGTGAAAGCTTTCAATTGCTCTGATTTTTAGAATTGATATTGTGTTGAGAATGAAGTGGTGAGGGCTCTATTTATAGGAAAGGAAGTGTTTTGGGGCAGATTTGAAGATTTCTTCACTTTGAAGAAAGGTTTTGGATTTTTTGGTTAAACCTCCACAAGAGGGTTTCTTTGGCTGATAGGTAAGCCTCATTAGTCAAGCAAATGATGCGTTTTAGAGGGATAAATGCAGGCTAGAGGTATAGGCTTGTGGCTGGTTTAGAATTAGCTTTTACACCTCATGCTTGTTTTTCACTTTTTGAATGCAAGTTGCAAAGCAACTTGCAAGCCACTTGCTTTGGCTTTGGAGATTTCAAATTTCTGCATAATCCTTGGTTCTTTCATGCTACAAACACCTCACATATCAGATACAATATGTTTCACAAGCTGAGATTGGCCAACTTTGATGAAAGAATGAATTCTTGAATTTTGACAATGTGGGACTAAAGTGAAAAACCACCAACTTGCCATGACAATAACTTTCAGCTCACAAATTCTTTTGAGATGTGCTAGTACTTTTTAGAAAGCCCTCAAATAGATATAAAACATTCATGTTTTCATGAGTTTCAATTTTCCAAAGGAACTTGGCCAAAAAGCCTTCCAAAGTTGCTAAAAAATGAACTTAAAAGTGAAATTTCTCCAAGTCTTTTCCCCCTCTAGAAATGAATTTGATCATAACTCCAAATCTATGCATTTTTTGATCATGGACCACTTATGGACTTTTGTAGGACTTGTCAAGAGCTTCCAAATGAGATTTGAACCAACTCAATTTGATGTGTGGTTAAGGAGTTATGGTTTAGCCCCTTTCAAAACCCTAATTTCCCGATTTCTCGATTACTCCTTCATCCTTGATCCAATGGTCATGAAAATTGATATGCAAGTCCAATATGACATAAGTAAGAATTTTGTTTCACAACTTGAAGTCCAATTCCTAAAATTTGGAGAGTAGACTTTTTGGTCAACCGTACGACCGATCGGTGACTACCGAGTCGCCTGTTGACATTCTGGACCTCCTGAGACTTTGAAACTTCTTGAATGAATTTTATTAAGCTATATGAACTTCATGGATCATAATCTCACCATTAAAACACCTTCCAATATCAAAGTCAAACTACAGTTGACTTTACTGGTCAGAAACCCTAATCGGGTGCCCTGAAATACACTGCTGTGGATTCTGGGGTAACAACCTCAAATTGGATTCTCAATTGTCATTATATGATACCCTTGACCTTGCTTCATAATTGAATGAGCCCAAAACATTGACTAATCACATCCTTGAAGTTTTGATTTTGTCTGCACGAAACCCTGATTCATCTCTGGTTTGACAAAGACAAACTTGCACTGGGTTAAGGTTAGATAATTCATGAGTATGCTCCTAAAATGATAATGGAAATCTAAGGGGCCAAAATTTGGGGTCCAACAGATATGTCTAAGACACCCTATTTATAGTAAAAAGAAATAACCTTTCATAACCTTTCATAACCTCTCATAACCTCTCATAACCTCTACCATAATCTCCTTTCACCATTTGTCACAAATGCATGGATCTATTACTCATAAGGTGACACATGTCTCTCTCAATTTTCAACAAGCAAAACCGTTCCCTCCAATATTTTAAATTTCAAATCCTTCGACAAACCATTCTTTTCATCAGGCGGTCAAACTCTTGGCTTCTGGGTGAGTCCTTCGACTTAGCTATTTTGCTTCTTTTGACCATTTTCTTGTATTCAACTTATTTTCCACCCATTTGTCTTAAATATCTTCTTTCTAACTGAGGCGTCGAATTTAGGAGCTAACAAATTGCCCCCCAAAAATGTCTTTTCAACTTCGATTGTGGAAAAGCACATTTTTTGACAGAGTATGACCTTCGACGCCGCTTTGCCCCCATGAGTGTCGTCTGATACTCTTTTCCACCAATGCAAGTCTGAGAAGTTGAAAGGGAATGAAAGAGAAAAAGAAAGATAGCTATGAACACGCAAGCTACTGTTCCGCCACCTTGATGCACGTTTATGACGTCACTATCATCATCGCTATTTTCTCAGGATTGAACAAAATCGTGGGCCATCATCACCCTTCCAACCTCGGGGACGTGAATTGCAACTACTGCCTCTGCCATCCCACATCCAAGCATACACGTGGCCCACTAACTCTAGCCCCTTAATGATGGAAACTTTCAGTCTTCCATTCACTATATAAGTAATTTCCCTTTGATGTTTTCATTTTTTACAACTTCTCTAACTCTTCACGACTTTCCTTGCTTTTTCTCTAATTTTCTACTTCCAACCAACAAACTCTTACTTCCTTCAACAATGGCCGATCATCAAAAGAAGAAAATGCAACCCAAAGGACAAAATTTTGCATCAACACTTCCTCCATTTGCCAGCTTGAGTGGTCCCCAGGCGGTAAAGAATCAACAGTTCATCCGTGAACCCCTGACGGAGGAGAAACGCCACATTTACGAATCTCAGGTAATCATTCATGTTACTGTTGCAGGGAGACCTTTAGCCATGTCTGGGCCTTTACCCCCTCCAGGTCTTGACCACTCCGCCATTAAAGATTTCTTCCCTTCTTACATAATCATTAAACCCCTAGGGCAGACTCTAACAAAATTTCCACTGACGGTCCTAATAGCCAGAGCCTTTTCGACGTAGACTTTAGGTATCTTCATGATGGGGCCAGATTATTTAGGGTTACTCCCTACTTCAAAGATTCCGAACTTTATCTCAACTGGCTGACGAAAATAGAGAAACTAAAAGCCCAGGAATGGAAGGACACTGGGATTTAGGATCTGATTATGATGTCGAAGGTAGGTCCTTCGTACTGCCCCCTTATGCTGGCTTCTTGCTTATTCTTCTGGGATAGGACTCACAACGCCTTTCACCTTCCTTGTGGGATGATGACACCCACTTTACTCGACGTAGCTGCCATTGTAGGTTTAAAACCCTACGGCCTTGTTTATGATCCCGAGATCGATAGTCATGATAGCATTGGTTTTGCCAATACTAAACATACTTATACAACTTTTGTCCAACATTACCACAATAAAACTAGTACCCCTGTTGACGATGAAGAACACATAGCCTTTTTGGCCATGTGGTTATCCCGCTGTGTCTTTTGTACCAAATCTTTGCAGGTGGCGCGAAAGTATCTGGTCCTGGCCAACCAACTACATGTGAAGAGAGGCGTTTGCCTTAGTGAAATGATCCTGGCCAGTCTTTATGAGGCCTTAGGCGAAGGTGCGAGTAAATTGAAAGATCCTGACAGCCATGGCAACTTACTATTTTCGGGCCCCTTTTGGCTTCTTCAGCTGTGGCTTAATGCCACTTTTGAGCACAGTCTCCCCAACAAAGGTGAAGTTGATGAACGTTCGCCTGTAGTTGCTGAGAGAAGAGTCGAATTGCCTCGCCTGGATCAACTTACTCCTAGCGAGGAAGGCCATTCCCTTCGATCCAATTTATCCAGCTTTGTTCATATGTTTGCAAAATGGTATGAGTTTACCGCGAAGATGGCTGCCTTCGCAGAACGAAAATGTGGCCCAAAATGGTTTACTAGACCCTTCCCTGCTCCCTTAAAGAAACAAGAAGAGGAGTCAAAGCTGATTTGGGAGAGATTCCTCATTCCCCGCCTACTGATTCACAAACTAAACCTTGTAAAAGGTCACTCCAGCTTGCTAGCCTATCAACCGAACTTGGTGTCCAGGCAATTCGGGTTAATACAAACCTTGCCCAAATGCCTGTATGACAAGAAATCACATATCATTCATCTTTTTACTGTGTTATCTCCTCTGGATTGTTCGACACAACTGGCGCGCCATGCTCACAAGTCCTACCTCACACCTGTTCACTTTGAACCTTCTTATTTTTGCTCCCAAAACTTCTATGACTGGTGGTTGAAACATTACGCCTCAGAATTTCTTGACGCTTCTAGTTTTACTCGCTTGATTGACCAAGCTTTCATTGATGTGCAGGAAAAGATCAAGAAAGGTACGTCTACTCATATCAAAGAGATCCAAGCCTTCCAGAAGTATTTCGAAACTTCCTATCGACAATATGATGTTAGTCGAACCATCCGCGAGGCTGCTGTCACTTTGAAAGAAAAATTTTCCAAAAAACTGGATAGTTTAAAGATTCCCTCTTCTGTTCCTCGCGAGAAACGATACGAGGTTGCCTTTAAACTTTTCCCCCCGAAAGTCCCTCGACTACCAACCACTGGTTTTGGCTTGGCTCTTGCCCCTCCATTTCCAGATTAGTTTATTTGTGGAGACGCTATAAAAATTCTTCGACAGCAGTCTAAGCCCAAAGCACAGCGGGTGGTTCCGACTAAACATACACTCGATACGTTTAAAGGGCACCTTCATGTCAGTATCGAAGATGTTCGCATCGAATCCGACATTCTTGAAGGTTCATCCCCCTTCGATTTGGACTTTCCTCTCTGAGCTTTATTGTTGCTAACTGTTTTTAGTATCATCTATTTTTTTCAGTTGCTCCGAAACGTGCTGCCCCAACAGCCAGAACTGAAGTCAAGGACGAAAGTCAAAAGGTAACTTTCCGCAGCTTTTTACTATCTCGATCTCCTTAATCACTCTCACCGTTTCATGTTGCTTTCAGGCTATTAAAAAAACACCTACCCCTCAAAGAAGATTAAAAAGGGCTTCTCCCCAAGTTATTATTGATTCTGATGACGAAGATGAGTCTCCTCGTGAGAGTCTTCAAATGAAAAGGAAAAGAAAGATTATCCGTGATGTGGATGCTCCTGATGCTCCATCCGCTCCTATTGTAACCTACACACCTCAACCTACCAATCCTCCTCAAGAACCTACTCTAACTCCCATAGGGGATGCTTCGATCCAAGCTGCTTTCCCCATGGAAAGTGATAATTCGAGTCCTGCTGACGAAACTGTCAAGGTATGTTGCGCATCTACCTTTCCTTGGGCCTTTTGCATTGATTCTTTAATCTTTATTCTTCCTAATATCCACCTTTTCTAGGATGATGCTGGAACTTCACGATCTAATCCCACCGCGGTTCCTCTGTCGCTCTACCCCTTGAATAACCATGGTGAGCCTACCTATCATCCCACTTTTGATTTGGGTTCTGGTGTGAGTTCACTTAGTGAAATTAATAAACCTGATTCTTTCATAGCCCCTCCATCTCCTGCAAATACCACTACCCAGCAGTCTCAGACTGACGGTTCTGATCATGAAGACGACAATCCTCAGGTTGATCCCATTACGGTGGATGATGAAGTTGATGCTTCGGAGAGGAAAACAACTTTGGCTGATACGACCAAATCCCCTTTGGGTCAGACAGTAGCTGCGAATGAAAAGGTTGTCGAGGGTGATCAAGCCATTAAGGATCAGGCTAAGCTCCAGCCTGAATTGCATGAATCCAGTGACAAAGGCACTAGGGATGACATAGAGGAGGATGGCGACAAGGCAAAGGACAGCCAAGATAAAGAATTGAAAATTGTGGACACCTCCGTCAAAGAACCTGAAACTGCTGAAACAACAAAGACTCCTGTTCCTTCTACCCCAAAGGATATTCCAACAAACTTCTTCCCAGGAAAAACTCAACTTACTCCCGCCGAAATGGACGCATTGAAGGTTTCCAACCCTCGACAATACATCAGGCTTTTGTTGAGTAGGAGAAGTCATTCTTCTAGCCGTACTCCCAATACTTCGACTTCCGAAGGGCAAACCTCAAAGCCACCGACTGACAGTGTCCTCGACAAGGTCAAGCAAAAGATCTTCAAAGGGGGTCTTTTTACCCTCCTGCAGATGGGCCCTGCCAGCCATCTTCCCCTCAAAGCTCTTCTTCAAAAAGTGGACATTAAATCCCTTACTCCTGAGGCTGCAAATGTTATTCAAGAAGTTGGTACCCTAATCGACCAGGTTTATAAAGACTATCGATTGTTGCCCCAGATTGAGGGTGAGATTGAGACGAAGGCTGGCAGCGAACTGCCGCTTGGAGCGCTGTTGTCGACTCTGAGGAGAAGATTGCTGAGTTAGAAGAAACAAAGGAGAAAAATAAACAAGAGGTCCTGACTAACGAGGCGAACATCGCCTGCTGGGAACAGAAGATTAAAAAGCTCTGTGGTAAGATACCAAAGGCTAAGAAAAAGAACGCTGAATTATCTAGCTTCGACGACTCCTCCTTAACAGCTGAGCTTGAGCATGCCATCACCTACGCTGAGGAAGCCCGTCGTTTGGAATCTGAAGTTGCCCAGCTGAGGACAGATAAGGCTCAATTCCAAAGTCGTCTCGAACTTCAAAAATCGACTTACCTTAAGATGAAGGCAAATCTTGCTTTTTGATTTGTTAGGTTTTGTAATAGAGCAGAGATTATACTGGCCTTTGTGAGCCATTTTTATTTTGTTTGTAAGACATTGGGCTATTTTGGCATATTTTAAATTACCATTTATGGCTTCGCTTTATCTTTGACAATTATTCTGTTGATATTTTCACCTCTTGAAGTGCAGGCTTATACTTCTTTAAATATTTGCCATTTACTTTTAATACCCTCTCATCCTTACTCAGCTCTGTCACTTCATATGCCCCGTTGAAGGATACCTTCGATACCTGGAATGGTCCTTCCCACTTTAGGGACCACTTACCTAGGGACCTCACCTTTCGATCCATAGGCAGGATTACCCTCCATACCAAATCTCCAACAAGGAAAGTCTTCGCTTTGACCTTCTTGTTATATGATTTCTCCACTCTTTTCTTTTGTCTTCTCAAGAGTTCTAGAGCTTTTAATCTCTCTTCGTCTAAGTCGACTAACTCATCAAGCATCATGTCCCAATAAATCTCTCGAGGGATTTCATGATGTCTTTGAATTCTTACTGACTGTATGTGTATCTCAACTGGCAACACTACGTCATGGCCGAAAGTGAGTCGATAAGGGGAAGTGTTGGTTGCTTCCTTCAGGGATGTTCGACATGCCCATATGACTTGATCCAACGTCTTATGCCAATTCCTAGGCTTGCTTCCAATCTTCTTCTTTATCATGCCAATTATCACTTTGTTTGCCGCTTCGACTTGGCCATTGGCCTGGGCATAGTAAGGTGTCGAGGTAAGGAGTTTCAATCCCATTTCTTTAGCAAACTCCTGCATCTTCCTACCCGTAAATACTGACCCTTGGTCTGTCGTTATTGTCTCTGGTAGCCCAAATCTGTAGATGATATACTTCTGAATGAATTCGATGACATCTTCTTGGTCTACCTTCGGTAGAGGTATAGCCTCGATCCACTTGGTAAAATAGTCTATCCCTACCAAAATGTACTTCTGGTTTTTGGAAGACGCAGGTCGAATCTCTCCTATAAGGTCTAAAGCCCAGCCTCTAAATGGCCACGACTTAACTATAGAGTGCAACTCACTTGCTGGGATATGCTGTATGCCAGCGTGAATTTGGCATTCCTGACAACCTTTGGCGAACTCGATGCATTCTTTCAGCATCGTAGGCCAGTACATCCCCTGGCGAAACAGCAACCATTTCATCTTATGGCCTACTTGGTGTGCTCCGCATGTCCCACCATGGACTGAGGACAATGCCAAGTATGCTTCAGATTCACTGAGGCATTAATTTAAGTAAAACTCCCTCAGAAGTTTTCTTGAATAACTCATTCCCCAACAGGACGTAGCTTAGTGCTTGGTATTTTATCTTTCGATCTATAGTCGCTGAAGGGTTCTGAAGGTAATTGACGACGAGGTCAGATTATGAAGAGAATTGACGACGAGGTCAGATTATGAAGAGAATTGACGATGAGGTCAGATTATGAAGAGAATTGACGACGAGGTCAGATTATGGAGAGAATTGACGACGAGGTCAGATCATGAAGAAAATTGACGACGAGGTCAGATTATGAAGAAAATTGACGACGAAGTCAGATTATGAAGAGAATTGACGACGAGGTCAGATTATGAAGAAAATTGACGACGAGGTCAGATCATGAAGAGAGTTGATGGCGAAGTCAGATCATGAAGAGAGTTGATGGCGAAGTCAGGTTATGTTGAGAGTTGATGGCGAAGTCAGGTTATGTTGAGAGTTGACGGCGAGGTCGGATTATGTAAAGAATTGACGACGAAGTCAAATTATGGAGGGGTGACGGTGAAGTCAGGTGTCCTACCAATTTGATGTTAAGGACTGACAGCGAAGTCAGGTGTTTTGCCAAATTTTATGTGGAGAATTGATGGCGAAGTCAGATCATGTAGAGGGTTGACGACAACGTCAGAATGGTTTGAGAAATAACGGCGAAGTCAGATGATTTTAATTGACGACGAAGTCAGATTATGTTGTAAGTTGATGGCGAAATTAGAGGATATGGAGGACTGGTGGCGAGATCAGATGCTCTACCAATCAGATGTTTTACAGATTATGTTGAATATTGACGGTGAGGTCAGATTTCACAGATTTGATGTTAAGTTCTGACGGTGAAGTTAGATGCTATTAAGAGCTGACGGCAAGGTTAGTTGTTTGTATTTGATCGACGACTGATGGCGAAGTCAGATGTTCTACCTGATATAGGTGCCTGACGGCGATGTTAGAGGTTTCATTCTGCGGTTGACAAATTTTTGGGTTCTTTTGTATTCAATCACCTTTTACCTCGAATGTTTGAAAGCGTTTGCTTTTCATCCCTTCAGGTCCAAGTCGCTTGAATAGGGGCAGCTGTTGCACCCCAAAATTTGCCCTCTTTCAATACTTGACTCATTTCTTCATTTCTTTTAAATTCAATGACATAAGGGAGGCCCATCATTCCAAATTCAAGGTTCATGAATTCAAGGCTAGATTCAAGAATATTACAAAGAAAAATTTCATGACATTTGCAAGAATGTCACATTTGTTACAAAATCCAAACTCTTGGTAATGCTTAGGAAATTAAGCTATTCCTAGTCTTAATTCAAGATTCTAAATAACTTCATGTCATGGTATCCCCCATACTCCATCAAGTCCACATTGTCCTCTTTGTGTTTACAAACATGAAAGGAAATTATTTAAGAGTTAATTCAATGTTGGAATATCTCAAGATCAATACCATGCATGTTCAACCATGAGCAATTTGAATATGGTCCAAAACAGTCCCATGCAAGAAGTGGCAATGCGTATCATATTACAAAATCATTTTATGTCACAAAACCAAGGCTATAAGATTATGTTGATACATCTACACATCAAAAATCAGAATTTGAAAATGATGTCCAAAAGGTAGTGTTATTGGTTACATGTGTGTGTCCAAGCATAAGCCAACCAATGGATACAAGGATGAAGAGAAAGGTAGAGTGCTGCAGAAAAATACAGCAAAACAGGCCTAGAAATGGAAACATGTGGGGCTGCACCAAGAAAGAGGTGATAAGTACTCCCAAAAATGGAAACTTTGAAGATTTAAAGTTGTGCAAGAGCTATGCTTTTGGTACAGCGGAAAATGCAGCAAAAAACATACTAGAAATGGAAGGAAAGTGGGGCTGCACCAAAAGGTGGTAAAAGATATTGCCTAGAATGGAAATTCTGAAAATGGAGAAGTGTGCAAGAGCTGTGGTTTTGGTACAGCAGGAAAAGGCAGCAGAAAAAGGGAGATAAGGAGGCTTGGAGGCTGCACAAAACTATCATTCACTATCATACACAACACATTGAGATAGAGAGATTGAGAAAAAAGAGTAAGAGAGAAAAACCAGAAAAATAGAGAGAGCAAAAACCAGCAAGAAGTGAAGAGAGTAAAAGAGAAACACAAGGGAGCCATTGAGGAGAGCCATCAAAGCATAAAGTGAAGAGAAGTGAACACCTAGCCAAAATCAGTGGAGGCTTTGCAAGGAGGGAAACAACTCTTGGGTATCCATTTCTTAAAACTCTTTCTCTTCTTTCATATTGTGCATTTGTCATTTATTCCCTTGGGTTTGAGTGTTGTGTATTGATTATAACATGTAAGATCCCAAGGGGGACCAAGAAGCCTTTTGAAAAAACCCAAAAAGAAGCAAAAAAACAAGAGAAAAGTTTGGATTTTTCTTCTGGTAGCCCAACACGGGCCGTGTTGCATCTCTGTGTGACTTTTCAAAGTACAAAATGCCCAGAACACATGACACGGGCCGTGTCACACAACACAGCCACCCGTGTCACACAACACGGCCACCCGTGTCACACTTCTGTTTGCCCTAAAAAATCATTTTTCTCCCAGACCTTGTGACACGGGCCGTGTCACACAACACGGCCACCCGTGTCACACTTCTGTTTGCCTCAAAAACCCTACGTTTCCTGGAACTGTGACACGGGCCGTGTCACACAACACGGCCACCCGTGTCAGACCCCTGTTTTTCACGTTTTTTCGACTTTTTTTTTCTGTGTTTCGTTTTTTTTAGCCATTAACCCGTTGTGTTTGGTATGGTTTTTGTGCATATTTATTGTCGGTCATTATTTTTACCTTTGGTTCTAAAAAAACTATTTTTAAGAAAACAAACTCTCGATTCTCATCGAGCCATTTTTGACCTTGTAAGCCGATTGCCTTGCGCGTCTCCATCGACCTTGTTCGCTTCACCTCAAGCCTTTTTAAGCAATTAAGCCCTTGACCCAACGTCAAGCGGATTTTCTCAAATAATGGTTAAACCAACTCACCATATTTAACAAAAGGATAAAGTTCACTTTGTATTGAACTAAAGAGAGGGGATTGAGTATAGACTTCTTCCTCTCCGAGTGTCGAGATGCTCACTGTAGTGTGGGTTGTTTTGACACTCGTCTTTCAATACGAAGATGTTTTCATCTACACCTTTTTTTCTCCTAAAAAAAACCTCGGCCCCGTACCGAGTGCATTTTCAAAACACTTACAATAAATAAATCGATTCTCTTTGTATTGAACTAAAGAGAGAGGATTGAGCGTAGACTTCTTCCTCTCCGAGTGTTGGGATATTCACTGTAGTGTGGGTGGTCTCGATACTCGTCTTTCAATACAAAGACGTGACTTTATCCGCCACCTATCTCCCTCTACAACTTCTTTCCGCAACCTTTGTCACCTAAAAACCTCAGTCCCGTACCGAGCGCATTTTTAAACTCTTTTCATAACAAAAATTTGAATGGTCGTGGAGTGGTTAGGCGTAGGCCTTCTCCTATCCCGAGTGCTGACGTTTACCGTAGGGTTCTCTGTCGCAAAAGCACTTACCATTCAAAACCAAAAACACTTTAATAAGAGAATGAAGCTCTCTTTGTATTGAACTAAAAAGAGAGGATTGAGTGTAGACTTCTTCCTCTCTGAGTGTCGAGATACTCACTGTAGTGTGTGTGGTTTTGATACTCGTCTTTCAATACTAAGACGCTATGTTCGCCACACCCTTTCATAACAAAAACTTTGAGATAAAGAATTGGGTACTACCCGTAGGGGTTACTATTCAAGGACCTATCTCGCCCCTAAACAACAATTCAACAAATCAAATGTGACATCTTGCCTCGCATGGCGAAAACTAATATTTCAAAAAGGATATGATACGACCGTTCTACCGCAAACAGGTAATGCCTAAGTCTCCAATGAGCGAGCAGCAATACACCTAACTGCTAGAATGCGTACGATAGCATCATCCATAAAAACATCAACAAATCATAGGCCGAACTACGGATGCTCTGATTCTTTACTTCGTTCAAGTAAAGATACGTAGGCACAAGGGCCACAATCCTTGCCGAGCACAATCCCTCATACCCGTAGTTTCCCGAACTACGTCGACTCTGACTTTCTCATGTCCGTTGAGAATACGTAGGCCTAGGACCGCGAAGTCCTAACGAGTCCGTTCTTTCCCTTCTTCCTCGCGTTACCTTTCTTTCCCCATTTCTAAACCCTTTTCTGTATCCTTTGGAACACTCTTTTATAGCATAATTTTTAAGCAAATAAATCACACACGACAAACAAATGGTTCCCATCGATTACGATGGATGTGAGGGGTGCTAATACCTTCCCCTCGCATAACCGGCTTCCGAACCCAATCTTGGTTGCGAGACCATCTTGTCCGTTCTTTTCTTAAGGTTTTCTCGATATTTTCCTTTCCCCTCATGGGATAAATAAAATTCGGTGGCGACTCTTCTGTCCTTTTCCTTTTCGCCTTCCCCATCGTTGCGTGTATTTTTCGAGTAGCGACACTCTGGCCTCAATTGCCTCTTGCAAGTTCTCCTTCGAGACCCTGTATCCTGAGGCAACCTGCGCCAGGTCGTTAGCTATCTGATTATGCATTCGTGGTATGTGTCAAATAATGCAGACTTCAAATTTTTTGAGTAATCTGTTAGCTATTACGAAATACATGATGAGATTTTCTTTAACGCATTTATACTCCTTTGTTAGCTGTTTTACAACCAACTCTGAATCTCCCATTATTTCGACTTGGATTGCCCCCAATTCTAACAAAATTTCAAGTCCGGCGATCAAAGCTTCATATTCAGCTTCGTTATTAGAACATAGGCCCTCGACTCTATACTTGAATTTTGTTGGAATTTTGTCAGGCGAAATGATCAATAGACCTATGCCTATCCCATTCTTGTGACTAGACCCATCAAAGTATAGCTTCCAAGGCTCTAGTTCAACAAAGTTTAGGGTACTTTCGTTTATGAAGTGGTCGACAATAAAGTCTGCCACTATTTGCCCTTTGGCCGCTTTCAGCGGTCTATAAGTCAATGAATACTCAGTTAATGCTAATGCCCATTTACCAATTCGACTATGCAAAATAGGTTTGGACAACATGTGCTTAATAACATCAAAATGTGACGAAACGTAAACATCAACTGGTTTTATATATTGCTTCAACTTCATACATGAGAAATACAAACATAAGCATAATTTCTCTATCTCACTATACCTAGTTTCTGCATCATTTAAAACTCTACTAAGGTAGTAAATGGCTCTTTCGACGCCACTTTCATCCTCTTGAGCAAGCATGCTCCCTAGAGTTTTGTCTAACGCTGCTATGTACAGTCTCATGCTTTTGTTTCGACATGGAGATGCAAGGACTGGAGGATGAGTCAAGTAGTCTTTGATCTTGTCGAAAGCCTCTTGCTGATCTTTCGTCCATTCGAACTTCTCCTCAGTGGCTCGAAGCAATGGCGAGAAGGCTTGTGTTTTTCCGCTGAGATTCGATATGAACCTTCTTAGGAAATTTATTTTGCCCAGCAAGGATTGAAGTTCCTTCTTGTTGGATGGCGCTTTCGCTTCCATGATGGCCTTCGTTTTGTTTTTGGTTGATTTTGATCCCCTTCTTATGGACTACGAAACCCAGAAAATCTCCTGCTTGCACACAAAATACACACTTGAGGGGATTCATCTTGAGGCTAAATTTCCTCATTCTCATGAAGGATTTGCGCAGGTGTTCCACATGAGCCTTTCCTGACACAGATTTTATCACAATGTCATCAATGTATATTTGCATAAAGGACTCAATGTAGTAATGGAAAATCGAATTCATCGCCCGTTGGTACGTTGCCCAGCATATTTTAGGCCAAAAGGCATCACTACCCATTCGTAAGTGCCTAAGGCCTTTGGGAAACGGAACGCCGTTTTTGGAACGTCGTCCTCAGCGATGAAAATCTGGTTGTAACTAGAATATCCATCCAATATGCTAAGGTATTCGTGGCCAGCGGCTGAATCGACTAGCATTTCTGCCACCGGCATCGAATACTCATCTTTAGGGGTTGCTGAGTTTAAATCCCTAAAGTTTATACAGACTCTTAAAGATACGTTTTTCTTAATGACTGGTACAATATTTGCTAGCCATTCGACATACCTGGTCGTACAAATGAGCTTGCATCGGAGGAGTCTTTCGATTTCCTCCTTTATTTTTGAAAGGATCTCAGGGGCGAAACGTCTTGGATTCTATTTGACTGGTTTTTTGCCAGGCTTGATTGGTAGCCTATGCTCGAATAGATCTCTCTTTAGACCTGGCATTTCGTCGTAGTCCCAAGCAAAACAATCCCTGTACTCTCGTAGCAACTGAATGGTTTCGACCCTAAGTTGTGGGTCGAGGCTGGCATTGATATAAGTTGGCCTTTTGATTACTCCATCTCCCAGGTCAACTTCCTCCAGTGGATCTTGCGCCAACATTTTGACATCGCTGGCCAAAGGATCCTTTTCAAAACCCAAAGGCTCATCGTCATATATGGCGTCGAGTCTCTGCCTCTCAAATTGAATCTTAGGGTCGAAATACCCAACTGGACCTGCTTGTTTGGATTTTTCATTGGCTTCCTCATCCATTTCATTATTAGCGGCCTCCAAGGCCGTTTGTAGTTTAGTTTCGGCCACGTAGGCCGAAATACTTTGAAGCGTTGCGGCTTCAGTCATCATCATCGAACTCACTTCCCCAACCAGTGGGGTCTACGGGAAGTTCGCCAAGGTATGGTAACCTTTTGCTTGGAACTTCCTTGTCCCATCGGAAACCTTCGACGGGATGCAGATATAACGAGCAATACACTTCGTTATTAGGTGTAAAGTCGAAGTCTGCAGGTTCACATGGCCCTATACCGGACAAATGTTTGTCAATTTGTCCTCTATCAATATGGCTTATAGGTGCTTTAAAGTTCCCCTGATCTGCTTCGATGTTTTCGACAATACCATCTGGTCTCCAGATGGCGATCCTCTAATGCATCGACGATGGTACTGCCCCCACTCCAAGGATCCATTCTCTTCTAAGTAATAGATTATAATTGGCAGTGGTCTCCACCACCATGAAGACAGTCGGGCGGGTGATGGTTCCGGCCGTGACATTCACCTGAATGACCCCCATGGTCGAACCCACTTTTCCTTCATAGTTTGATAGCACTATGTTGTGTGGCTTGGTGTCTGTCTCACTTTTCCCAATTTTGTTCAACAGAAAATGCGGCATTAAGTTTACCGTAGCGCCGCAATCCACCAGTATTTTGTTAACTGGGACCTTCTCTATTTGTGCCGTAATATAAAGAGGCTTCAGATGGTTTTTCATCGCCTCTGTTGGCCGTTCAAAGAAAGCATTTTTCTCCTCGACGCATCCGTTGTTCATTACATAGTAGCATACCGACTTATGAGTCGTTATTTCCCAGTCCGTATATGTGTCTGAGTTCTCAACTACGGAAACCCTGTCGAATTCCCTGGGCATTACTGATACCACGTTGACCAAAATATCCAACGTATTATCAGAGTCTTCATCAAAATTATCAGTCATTTCATCGTCGGCCGATTTTCTTTGTTCTTCGACCTGTGTTGGAAACAACATTCTTCCTACAGGTGTCTTCCCGAAAGCCTTTGTTCGACCCTCCTGTTCAATGGAAATATTGGTGATGGATTGTGGTTGGTCTTTATTGGCACCTTCTCTATGTGCTTTTCTCCTTCTCTGCTCGCGCCTCCATTAGGATCGAGACATGGGATTCTTCCCTTTATAATTTTCTGACACATGAGCAGCCTTCGAAGACTGAAATTCTTTTCGATAACTTAACGAAGATCCTCGTTGTACTTCGAAGTTTTTCCATCACTTCTGCCCTTGTTGCTTGTTCTCATTGGGCTTCGTCCATTTTCCATCAGTGGCCTCAGCATTGGGCTTAAAGCTAGTGGGCTTGTTCATTTGAGGCCTTATGCGAGGGTCAGATCTCTACTGAAGGCCTCTTCGAGGGTCGAATCATAGCCTTTCATTTTCTTGCCTCAGCCTTTGTGTCCCTTCCAGCTTTTGTGCAGCCTTCTTGTCGAATATGGCGCTGCGTCGGGGATAAAGCATCACACTAGAACCTTTCTCCTGGCAGCGGTGAAGAAAAGAAATGACGGATTCCTCCTGCTCTGGGTAGGCTTCCCTTGTGTGTGTTTCCTGGTAGTTCAACTCACTATCCGCTACCTCCTCATGTTGAGTGATTTGTACCATGTTAATTTCAATTTCTTTGGCTAGATTAAGCTTCTTCAAGCTTGACTCCACGCCTTTGGTGGCTTCATCAACCTTAACGAAGTCAACAGCCGTTTCCTTGGTCACTATCTCCCAACCCCGATTGTTCCTGTTGTTTGGGCCTTTGGTTTCATCCCTTTGGTCACAGCTATCAAATTCCATTCCGACATAGCTCTCTGATCCGAAGCTGATGGTAACTTTTGCCATTACAGCTTCGTCTATGGGATTGCCAGCAGCCTCTGTTACTTCGATTGAAAAGTCATAACCGTCGACAACTTCGAGCATATTAGCCTCGACTGGCTCTGTGTAATTTGCGTCTGTCGTTTGTAGAGGATCTGAGTCGACCATCATTTGGCCACCAGCTTTCTCTCCGAACTTTAGACGTCCTTCTTGGATCGTATTCTGAACAAGGTCCCTGAAAAGAAAACATTGAGATGTTTTATGACCCAAGAAGTTATGATATTTACAAAACCCTCTTTTCTTCCTTTGTTCTATGGACGGTATTTTGGTGCCAGGAGGCACTATCATTTGTCCGTCTTTAACTAACAAATCGAAGATTTCATCACATTTTGTGATGTTGAAAGTATATGTTTTCTTTGGGAATCTATCATTCTTTTCAGATTTGACATAACTCTTCCCTTGTGGGGGAGCCAATACTTTGCACAAGTAAGGTGGTCCTTGCTTGAGTTCAGCAAGGTCCACTTCTCCATCGTCGAAACTCACAGACTCATCACACAGACCTTCGACGTTATCATTATATTCGAAAAAAGCTACCTTTTGATTTTTATTAAACTTAGCCTTCTCGTCTTTGAGTATTTCGAGTTCTCGAACTCGATCGGCTAATTGGGCCATGTCCCTTAGGTACTAGGTATCCAACTTTTTCCTAATAGAGTAGTCGAGACCACCAGCGGCCATTTCGACCAACTCATGTTCAGGGACCTGCGTGAAGCATCTGGCCTTAAGCAAACAAAACCTATTAAGGTACTCCTCTATTGGTTCAGAAAACTTACGCTTCACACTAGCGAGTTCCTTTAGGCTAATTTTCGTCTGACCCATATAGAACTGTTCGTGGAACAAACGCTCTAACTGGGTCTAGTTACATACCGTGTTAGGGGGAAGCGTTGTGAACTAGGTAAAGGTGTTCTTAGTGAGAGAACTTGGGAAGTATTTTATCCTAAGGCTTTCATTGTTCGCTATCGCTCCAGCCTCGATTAGGTAACGAGCCACATGTTCGACGGTGGATTCCGTCGTATCCCCTGAAAACTTAGTGAATTTAGGTACTTTTATCCTAGGAGGTAACTCCGCCTGAAGGATATAGTGTACTATAGGTGAAGTGTAGTTTGGCCTGGTGAAACCACTATTTAACCCATTTCTGGCCATAATTCTCTCGACCATGGCCGCCAGATTATTGTCTACGACTATGTTGTTTCGAAGAGCATGCTGGACTACATTATCTGCGTCTTGGTTTCGATTCACAACCACTACTCCTAGATTTCTTTCTCCCAAGCAACGAGGTTGGTTTTGTAAAGGCTCTTCCCTAAGCCCTTCGACTACCGGAGAGACTATCCTTCCTTGGTTTCCTACGTCGACTTCTACCATATTCGCCAAGTTGTCTCGTGGGACATCCACTACTGCGGCTTGGTTTCTGGTTAAGGGAGGTACCCCCATGAATTCAGCCAATCTTGTTTATTGTACCGCCAATTGTTGATTGGTATGGGTTGTATTTTGGATTAATGGTTGAAATATTTCACCCATGGTTTGTGACAAAGTCTAAACCATCTGTAGGTTACTTTCATCCATCTGCTGTCTCAAACAAGCAACTGAGGTGTTGGTCAAATTGGGGCCTTGTGTCGAATACCCTAATCTCTGGGGGTTTCGACCCATGTTCACACCTGACCATGACCCTTGTAGCGGCAAAGTCATCGCCTGATCCGAGAATATGGGGGGTGCACTTTGGAGCCCTTGCATCATAGTAGTGGGCATCCCATATGGGGGATTTCTTGGTGATTGTGTGAAACCAGGGGGACCAAACTGCCTGGACGTCGAACTTCCTCCTAACAAAATCTGAGGGTTCGATGTTTGATGTCCAATATATTCTAATACTGGTTGAGTATAAGGTCTTATCACTGTCGATCCAACCCCAAGTACGGAAGGTGTCGGCACTGGCCTCACAGGAAGCACCGTTTGTTCTCTAGTCGACGGTATCAGAGGGGGAACTCCCTCGTCTCTTATTCCTTCGATGGAACCGTCTCCTTGATGGTCGGGGTTACCTGGCTGGTTTGTATCCGTAGCCATGTTCCTACTGTTTCGTCTTGGTTGCGTCTCTTTGTTTACAGCGGCAATTCTACCACTTCTTAGTAACATAAAAATATACCTTTCACGAAAAGGACCAGTATGACTACAAACTTTATACAAATTTAGTTTTATAAAACAGATTTTCTAGCACTGTCCCACTGGGCGTGCCATTTTGTTTCCCTTGAAAATCGGAAAACAACCGTTGGTCTTCCAAATCTAACTTTGGTGACTCACAGGATCGATCAGATTGATCCTAGGACATGTGCTAAAAGATTTATTTTTGGTTTTAAGAGTTTATTCAAGTTCCACACTCGAACAATATTGGGATAAAAGAATCCTAAAAGAACATCTATTCGACTACGGGTTAATTTAAAGGTAAAGTAAGGCTTCTAATAAAAGAGGAGAAAGTTTGTTGGTAAGGGTGAAGTTAGATTGAGGACGAAGAGAAAAGAATTGCATAGGAAGGAGAGAAATAAGGTAAGGAGGAAAAGGGGCAAATACAATAAAGGCAATAAAAGACTTTGTAAAACTTAAAGTAAAAACAAGTAAATTGCATTAAGTTAAAAGATGGTGTGTTTACATCACGTACATTCTCTTACAATACTCGCTTTCTCTACACTTGGATACTTGGAGTAATTTCAAGAGTAATTTGTACAATAGTAAATTACAACACCCTTTGGATATGTCTAAGACACCCTATTTATAGTAAAAAGAAATAACCTCTCATAACCTCTACCATAATCTCCTTTCGCCATTTGTCACAAATGCATGGATCTATTACTCACAAGGTGACACGTGTCTCTCTCAATTTTCAACAAGCAAAATCGTTCCCTCTAATATTTTGAATTTCAAATCCTTCGACAAACCATTCTTCTCAGCAGGCGGTCAAACTCTTGGCTTCTGGGTGAGTCCTCCGACTTAGCTATTTTGCTTCTTTCGACCATTTTCTTGTATTCAACTTATTTTCCACCCTTTTGTCTTAAATAGCTTCTTTCTAATTGAGGCGTCGAACTTAGGAGCTAACAACCTCTCAACAAAAATGGACAGTCCCAACATAATTTCCAATAGCACCAATATTCTTGAACTTGAATTCCAACAAAGTACACACTCAAACAAACAAGGCTCTTAAGATTCAACTGAGAGGTTAACAAACTTTGAACAATAAGTGGTGTCAACAATACTTGGATTTGAAGATCAACAAGGCAAAGTTCAAGATGCAAACCTATACATTAGTTGATCTACCACAAATAACAATCTAATTTGCCATGAATTCTAGTAGACTTAGGGTAACAGTTTCCTCCTATCCCACGAAAGCACTGTTAGTTTTAGACAACAACCTCACACACTAGTTCCAAAGCCAGAACACAAAAAAAGGGGTAGTTACTGCTTCATATGCAAACTCTAACTGTGAGAGACAAATTCACAGCAATGGAATATGAGCTGACAGAATCCAACTTGAGACAGTTTTATACAAACATAATTATGTCATCCATAGTAACCCTTGTGAACCATCTAAAAACAGTCACCAATGTAAACCATAATGTTGGACAGATCCATATTTGCCTTATGACAGTTACCTCACAAACCAGTTTTCACATCAAAGAAACTTGGATAGCAAAAAGACAGTACTCAATGTACCAATGTCTCAACAGTAGCAAATTTGCAAGACTTAGCACCATATTCTTAAAAAAAAGTCCTAGTGACAGTCTAGCAGCAAACACACATATTTGACAGCAAAACAAACACACCAAACATAATTCACATGGACAGAGGAAAACTTGCCATAATAATGTTAAGCTAAAAACAAAACTCAGTATCTTCCTTTATGGCTGCAACCTCACAAATATTCAACAGAAAAAAGTTGCACACAAATAAAACAGTCTTGTCATGATAAAATAAACATCAACATTTCAAGTGAAAAATTAACCAATCCCAAGAACACAAATACACTCAGACATGTTTAGTGATTTCTATGCATATGAACCAGGGGGTTTGGAAATAACTTACCTCTTGCTGCCCCCAAAATAAGCTAGCAGCAGAAAGCACAAACTTGAAGCTCATTCCCTTTGCAAACAACCAACTGGTTTTAGAACAGCCTGAGAGAAAAAAAAGAAACCACCACTCCTCCTTTTGCAAATAGCTTCCAAGTAGTATTGGGATGATAAATTTGTGATGAAAGGTTTAAGAAATGGTGAGGAAATGAGTGATTTTCGTGGGAATTTTCTCAGAGAAGAGCAAAATGCAAATTGGTATTTTCTTCAAAATGGAGGCTAGGGTTTGATTCAACTGTTCTTCTGCTTATATAGGATGTGGAAAAGGGGTTTTGGGGAATTTTACTGAGGTGAAAGATCAATGGACCAGATGCTACATGTTCATGGTTGTTGGGATCAAATGGTGAAGAGAAGCACAGTACATGAGCATGCTGGCATTTGTGTGGTTTTTAGGAGTAGAGGGAGCAAAACAGGTGGTTTGTATGATGGTCAGAGCATGGCTGCTTATCCCTTTCCTTCTTTGAGCAAAAATTCAAAATGGTGTATGGGTTGGTACAAGCTTTGTTCCTCTTGTTTGGGTAAAGTTTTGTACACAAAGAATATTCCAAGAACACATATCATACGTGTGGTTTTATGGGATTCAAGAAGTAAAGGTCCAAATGCTTCATGGATGGAACTTTGCAACAGCTCCAAGAGGCTCACTTCAAACCACCATAAATGAATAAATACTCAAGCAAATGATATGATGTTTAAACAAGAAATGAAGATTGCATATCCATGAACAACTTTCATGTTGATGAAAATCCCATTTGATCATTGGAAGGGCACTAAAATTGAGGTTGAAAATCATGCCACGAAATCTGTCCACAAATAACTTAGAAAAATTCTAAGTTAAGAATTTTGTCTTATATTTTCTCAACTTTGCACATCCATAACTTGAGCTTCTCAAATCCAATGGAGGACTTCTTGTACTCTTTGGAAAGCTTGGAACACACTCTACAACTTTAATTTGGGACAAAGTTTCATTTGACATCAAGAAGGTGATGAAAATTGGCTTGCAAAGTGGTGCAAAAATCTGTTCAAACTTAACAGTTTTGAAATCATTGAAATCCCTAACTTTGATTGATCATAACTTGAGCTCCAAGTATCACATGACTATTAATTGGTACTCAAAAGAAAGCTTGAGATACAAGGAACAACTTTGATGTTGGCCAAAAGTTCATTTGAAAATTTTATCATGAATAAAAACGGCCTTGAAGATGGTTGTTCCAAACATAGAACTTTCCAAAAATGGCATGTTTCTAAAACCCTAATTCCCAAAATGGCAACTTTCAACAACCTTTGATATTTCATGATTTCCTTGACTTTTCTTGATCAAATTCCACCCATTGGTCATATTGAACTTAAGGATCATGATCTTGACCTCAAAAAGTCAGGAGTTGACTTTTTCGCTACATAGTTGACTTTTCTCCAAATTTCCCGATTTTCAATCAACTGATCAATTGGAGCTCTTCTGATTAAAATTTATGATCGATTTCTCATCCTCAAACATCTTAGGACATATGGAGGGCCATGGAATCAAGTTTGCTCCAAGAAACAAATTTTATCCTAATTAAAATTGAAACCCTAATTCCAACCCTTTTGGCCTGGGCATTGTGCAAATGAACTGAGTAACCATTCCACTCCTCCATGACCTCTGAGGTATTCAACAAACTTCTACCTCATGTTCACACTAGTGATAAGACCTTATGGATCCTTTGACAGTCTTCTGATGGTTTAAACCAGTGCCTTTGCTTGAGCTCGAAACCAATAAAGACTTTCTTCTTGGGTGGTACACAGACAAACACTTGATCCCCTGTAAATGCAAAATGTTATGCAATGCAATATACTAAAATGCAATGAAACATAAGCCAAAGATTAAGAAAAGAGGTTGGTCAAATTTTGGGGTGCAACAGTCATCAGCACCTCAAATTAAATTACATCACCTGGCATCTCTTTGGAGAAGTCTCGAAGGGAAGAATGATGTAATCTCTCCAAGAAAACGACATCTCCAACAGAGAATTTTTCATCTCTTTGCAGTTCAGGCAAATGTTACACCCAGCAAGTCTAATATTAAAACTTTACTCATCCTATGGCATCTCTCTGAAGAAGGCTCAAAGAGAAGTATGATGAAAGGTATTTCTCCATCAAATGGATATCTCCCCGATTAACCTCGAATAAAAGTTTAGTGAAAATCCTCACAAATGACTTTCCTTGTCAAGAGAAAGACTTGATAAGAAGATACTAAGACCAAATCCATGGCTGAAGACCAGGATCGAGAGGAAGTTTATTTCAAACTAAGACCAGTTCCATGGCTGAAGACCAGGATCGAGGGGAAGTTTATTTGAAATTGAGACCAGTTCCGTGGCTGAAGACCAAGACCGAGGGGAAGTTTATTTCAAACTAAGACTAGTTTCGTGGCTAAAGACCAGGATCAATGGGAGGTTTATTTTAAGAATCTGAGACCTGTTTTGTGGCTGAAAACCAGGATCAAGGGGAAGCTTTACCTTTTCTAAGTAAAATTACTTAGTAAAAGAAGATCGATGAGAAAAATAGGGAATTTTATACCATTCACATCCACAATCAAAATTTCGGGTATTCTAATATTTAATCCTCTTTTACCTTGAATGTCCGAATGTCTTCGTCATTCATACCTTCAGGTCCAAGAAGATTAAATAGAGGCATCTGTCATACCTTAAATTTTGACCATAAGACATCACACCATTGTGCAAATCATCACCATAATATGGATGTATTTTCATACCTCACCAATCTTCTAAGAGATTTTTTAGTATTCACCTTAACCAAGGATTAGGGTTTTGAGCCCTCTCGGAGCATTCAAGCAAGGGATCAATCTAGAATTTACACGATATTAAATTTGTCAAGCCTCTCAAACATCTATGAAGGATCAAGAGATCCTCCCCATCAAGAATTTAACACAAGATTGCACCATTCCAAGTTAATCAAGTCTCAAGACCATCAGCGTCACGAAATTATGGTTTTGATCGACCAAGGCTTCTAAAGAAAAAATTTCATCTCGGCATGAGACAATACTTTAATACATGATTCAAGAAGCTCAAAAGAACCTCATGAGTCCATTCATAAGTTCAAAATAGCCTCAGGGGTTGGCATATATCAAAAATTAGGAATTAGGGTTTTGACCTAATTTTACCCATAGGTTGACTTTTAAAGTAAGGCATGATCCAAGACCTCATCATATGTTTCAAGGACCTCAAATAAATCGTTTTGATCTATTCACAAGATCTGATTGATTCAAAGAACTTGATTCATAAGCAATACAAGGATTGAATTTCATCTGGACCACACACTAGGGTTCCTAAGAAAAAGTCAACCATACCTTTGACGTTTGCCCAAGACATGATCTCAAATCTTGGAAAATGATTCAAGACCCTAAAAAACACCTTTGGAATCCATCCATTAGGTTCAATTTATACCAAGGAATTGATTTCCTAAAGCATGACAAAGTTCAAGTTACATCTAATGTAAAAAGTTAACTGTGATCAAAACCAAGCTTGACTTTTGGGATTTTTTTTGTGTGTGGAAAATATGGCCTTTTTAAGTCAATAACAATGTTAACTTATGATTTTTGTCATGATAAATCAAGAAAAATCAAGAAAAGTGAGGTTACTTGCAAAAAGGGCAACCTTGAGAAACTTGAAATTTCACTTAGTTATGGAAGGAACTTAATTTTTACCCAACTTTGCAAGGCCATAACTTGTTATCCAAGCAACCATTTTCTCCCATCCAAAGCTCAAATGATAGATCTTCTTACATACAACAAGATTGCAAAGTAGAAGTACCCCCGAAAATCCCTATATTTTGAAACATGTACCATTAAAGTTAGGGTTTCATGAGATTTTGAACTTTGACACTTATAAATTTTTAGGCAGAATCTACCTCACGTTTTGCCCAACTTTAGAGGCATTTCTCATTATGATCAGAGATGAATCAAGACCAAATGTAAACATCAAAGTTGAAGTATGATATACAAGCTTTCCAAAGAGTACAAGAACATTCATTGATTCAAATTGAGCAATAAGTTATGAACCTCACAACATGCCTTGATACAACCTGTGTTTTGACAGCATTTGGCACATAACTTGCATCTCACAATTTTCCAGTCAATTTTGGACACTTGCATCATTGGAATTCTGTCAAATATTGAGGCTAGCGAGATTATACCTGAGTGAATCCAACACGCAAAGATACAACAGAGTCGCCACTGAACTTTATTTAGTCCCAAAGGACAGGGAAAATATCGATAAAACCCAAGGAAAAAGAAACAGGAAAGGTGGTCGGTTATGCGAAAGGAAGGTACTAGCACCTTAAGCATCTACCGTACCCGATGGAAACCATTTCACTTGCTTCTAGACTTGGATGGGTTATCTATCTAAAGGCTTCTAGCTAAAAGAGAGAGAGAAAAGAAAGAAAAGAAAGTGCTCGCGGAGGATTGGGGCCCACGTACCTACGTACCCTCATAGTGCAATGAGGAAGTCAGAGCTCCATAGTTCAAGGAATCTTGTGCCTACGTATCCTCATAGTGCAATGACGAAATCAGAGCCTACGTAGTTCGGGGAACTAACGCTGAAAAAGAAAAAGGGAAAGAGACGGCATCAAAGCCAAGAGCCAAAAGAGAAAGAAAAACCCAACTGGGGAATGCAAAAGGAATGGTGTCAAAACCAAGAAAAAGGCAAAGGAAAACTCTTCCGAGGAAAGGAGAAGTAAGGTAAAAATTATGCCAGGGAATGTAGAGGAAAAGAGATGAATCCACTGGGAGAAGACGAAAGAATGACGACGTGGCCGGGGGAAAAAAAGAGTAAAGGACAAGAATGAAAATAAAGGTAAGGTCCATGGGGGACTCGGTGCATTAACTGGTAAGCAGTAATTAACCGAAGAAAGATAAGAGTAAAACTTTGTGGGGAGAGCAAAAAGGTTGGTGTCAATAGGCGGACTGTGACGAACCAAGAGAAAGAGAGTTTTGAACCAAAGGGAGGTGTTTGATTCTGAGGGGAAATTGGTCTATTAACTGATAAACAATGGTTAACCAGAAGGAGAAAGGAACTGGTTTTAACCAATAAATGGTGACTAACCAACAGACGGGTATGGAGCCAAGCAAAGGTTGTGACACAAAGAACGGGTGTGGAACTGAGCGAATGTTGTGACCCAAAGAATGGTACACTGACTGAACAAACAACATTTGACCAAAGAAAAGGGTATTCAAACCGAATAAAGGTTACTAACCCAAAACTGAGAGTATTTGAACTAAAGAAAGATTTCTAACTGGAAGGGGTTCGGTTCTAACAGACGAACTATGATTAACCGAAAAGAATGAGTAATTAACCAAGAAAAGGTGATTAACTTAAAAGAAAACTCAATATCTTAACAGACGGACTGTGGTTAATTGAGAAAAAGGGTGATTAGTTCAAACAGGCGGACTGTGATTGACCAAAAGGTGGGTGATTAACTAAGAGAAGGTGATTAACCCAAAGAAAAGTTGGTTTTAACGGGAGGACCATGATCAACCAAAGATAAAGATCGGATGATTAGTTGGAAGAAGGCGTTTAACCCAAAGAAAATTTCGTATTAACAGACAGACTGTGATTAACTGAGGAAAGAACGACTGGTGCTTAACTGTCTGGCAGTGATTAACCAAAAAAGAAGGAGAGAGAACCAAGAAAAGGTTGCGAACTCTGATAGGGACTAGGTTTTAACATGAAGACTGTGTAAAATTGGAGAAGAAAGATTGATTTCCCTTAGGAAGAAGAGAATTTGGTTTTAACCGAAGAATGGTTGGTCAATCAAGGAAATGAGTGACTGCAAGACTCTATGGAACCAAGAATGGATTGACCTCAAGAGGAAAGAGTGTTGAATTGAAAGGAGGAAGTTACTTCCAAATAGGAGATAAGGGTGCAAGTGATCAAGGATCGACTCGACTGTTGAAAGCAGGGATACCACAGTAAAGAGATAGAGGTGACTATTCCAGGCACAGGGCCATTCGAACCCTACCCAAAATAGTCAGAATGAGTGTAGGAGTTCTCCACTCTCATTCCTTCTCTAACACTAAAGTGCGGTGCAAGAAACAAATGAACAGCACAACGGCGCCAAGTTTGTACAGTGCTCCAGTGCATTGCGAATTTTCAACTCCATGGGGGAAAAGAGAAAACAAAACTCTAGACGGTCTAAAGGAGAAGAAAAAAAAGGAAGGATCGACTAATAGAAACAAAGTTTCGATTAATCAATCAAAAGGGGAAGATGCTAACAATTTTCCAAAGGGATGAAAAATCGTTGAAGGAAAGGATGAATTAATGATTGTACAAGATTAAGTTCATTCCAATGAGGAACAAACTTAATGCTAACATGAATGAAATTGCAAAACTGTACCAAAAAAATTAGTATGCATCGTAAATCATGTAGTATGTGATCAAAGAATGTGCAAGAAAGACCATGATCATACAATGTCAAAAATGCAAATAGTCGAGAATCGACAAATCGAACATTTAAAGTTGGCATACATGCTTCAAACAAAAGGTGAACCGCTCATAAAACATCCACAAATACCAAGCATATCAAACCATGGAAGTTACATGAGGAAAGAATAGCAAACAATTTTGAAAATAGACAAAAATGGCATTATGTCACTGTGGTGACCGATTACCACATGCAAGTAATTGGTTACCTGCTTAAAAATGGAAAAATTACGTGAAAATTATGCAGTGTAGCCGATTACCACATATTGGTAACCGGTTACCATTCTAGCAGTGGAAGAAAAGCTTTTGAAAAAATACTTTCAGCAGCCAAAACACATCCAATCATCCACATGCCATTATTAACATTTGATCATGAAAAATAAAGGTCAAAATCACTTAGGCATTAATTAAACATCAATTGGAAGCATTAAACATGAAGATCAAAAATCAAACAATGACATGATCAATCAACACCGCAAAATGAATGAACTGGACCGTAAATGCGCGAAAGTGATAAAAATAGTAATTCAAGTGCGAGTTACCAACCTGCAAGGCGGAGGAGTGCCTTAGTAATTGTTGCTATTGATATGTGATGAGAAGTAAGCAAGGAAAACCAAATAATTCCAAGCTTGAGAACAAATCATAGCGAAACCGATAGAAACACGATAAATGTTTCGAATACCGATTTGCACCGAGGAAGCTTGAGATGATTACTTGAATTGGAGAAGAATCTACTCTAAATATATAAATCCAAGTAGAAATATGGTGGAATGAAGTTTAGCTCAAGAGAATAACAATTTTGATGTGAAGATTGTTACACTCTAATGGTGGAAATTGAGCTTTTATGAGGGTTTGGGAGAGGATGAAGGTGAATGTGAAAATATTGTAGAAAATTCAGAGAGAATGTGAGAGAATTGAGAGTGAAGAATGTAGAAATTGAGAAAATGATTGAACCCCCTTGTGAAATGGTGGCTATTTACATATATAGACTTTTGCTTCGGAGTCGCTAGGTTCAGAGTGAGCTTTGGATGTAGCCTTGGAACTAGCCTTGGAGTTAGTTAGCCTCAACTCACTGAGTTGGAGGTTAACTCAGTTAATTAGATAGTTGACTCAGTAACCATCCCAATGCAAACTTGAATCTAAGGGATCACATGCTTGGGAATGAGGCAACACGGTGGTCTTAATCCCAATTTATGTATTAGAGCAAATGCCTTGAAGTGTTTAGAAAGGTCTTGAAGTTTCTAGAGATGTCTAGAATGTTCCACACAATGCTAGAACAATGTAGGCCCCAAAATGGTAGAGCAAAAGTGGCACACACAAAATGCAGTAAAAACTGCATTTTTGCACAGGGTGGTTACCCTAAAGCGGTAACCGATTACCACATGCAAAATTTGCATATTTGCTTGCAAAATGGTGTTGTGGCCACGGTTCCGATTTTTGACCTTTTGCTTTGATTAATGGGCATATAAACCTTCATTTTGTGCTTGTTTTAGTGATGTGATATCTTTGAGAGGATGTGATTAATCGGGCTTGCAAAACCTGAATGTTCCTGCAACAAAAATCACAGAGAAAAAGCGCGAATGCGTATGTCAGCGATGCGAATGCTTGTTCTTATACAAAAGGCAAAAGGGAGGTCAAATTTCGGGTTACAACAATTGCTCTTATTTAATCTTCTTGGACCTTGTGCTAGCTTTTCGATTATTCGAAGTGGAAGGAAATTAAATAAAAAGAGTAGCTCGAAAGATTTGGCCGAGGGCGACTGATGGGGAAAAAAGGTAAAGATTTGCTCAAGAGCAAGGTTTGGCTGAGATTCACTGGGGAGATAAATCAGTCAAAGGGAAGTATGATATGATGCATATGCTATGATATTCAACATGATGCTTGATATCATGCTATGTAGCAGCTAAGGTTGAGATGCGGTTTCTCCGACGAACAGAGATTGTAGCAAAACGAACTCGACATCCTCAGCTGGGAACTCGACGATGTTGCTGGGGAAAGAGCTTAGAAATCTCATACTTCCAAACTATTACCAACACTGTTGCTGGAGAGAAAGGAACTTTTTAACCATAGCTGACCCCGACTGGAGAATGAAGGAATCATGGTTGATCTTCAACTAACCAACTCTTCCTAGGGAAGAATAAAGTCAAGATGATCAAAATGAAACGAAGCACAATCACCGCTGGGGAATGACAGCCTCGATCTGTTGGGGTGTTATGAGAAATTTTGCTTGTACTAGGGAAAAGAAAATAAGTCTCTGCTTGGGGAATACGACTCTCCTGAGGAAATGAAGGATAAATCCTTGCTCAGAACAAAACTGATGCCTGTTGGGGAGAAGAGTGGTAAGCAAACCATCCAAAGAATTAAACCAGCACTTGCTGGGGAAAAGGAATGCAGCTAACATTCCTAACCTATCATGATATTGTTCATAAGGAATCAATTTTAAAAAGGAAAACTACCAATCTTCCTACGATAATTTCCAGTAAAGCATGCAATGCATAATTTTCTCCTGGTTGATTTTAGCTTTTATGCTTCTCAATGCTTTATATCATTATGTGATCACAAATAATTGTTCAATTTGCAAACAAAATACTGAAAAGAGACAAATGAGAAATCAAAGGATGAAAATTTTATTGAATGTAAAAGCTTTTTTACATAAGATGTGTACGAGGATGTAAAAATCCTTGATGAGGAAATTTACAATAAAAGTTGAAAAAAAGTAAAAAGCAATGGGAAATTAGATTTTGCGTTGATTACAACATTGGGCGCCATCCCCTGCAAGTCTGGGTTCCAACACTGTGCGTCAGTTGATGATGATTTGACTCATCATTTCCCGTATGAGTTCTAGCCATGATGAAGATAGGCTTAAGTGCTCACCGTCAAATGCCTTTATCCCTAATTTTTTCCTAGACATTTTTATTTTTTTCGTCCACGGGATACCCATTTTCGCATAAGTCGCCCTTTCGGGTTTTCAACTTAGAAGGCTATTATTTTTTTTTGGTCCCTAACTTTTGCATGGACATTTCTTTTTTTTTGGTCCATCAGGACGCCCAATGTTTCCTAGATTGCCCTTGCGGATGTCAATCTAGTGGGCTTTTTATTCGTTATTTTTTTTCTAGTCATAATATTTTTTGACTGTATCGAAGTTCACTGGATGTGGCAACTCCTTCGTATCCATGGTGGTGAGGATTAGGGCTCCGCCTGAGAAGGCTTTCTTGATAATGAAAGGTCCTTTGTAATTTGGACTCCACTTTCCGCGTGGATCCGAATGAATAAAAGAATACCTCTTGAGCATGAGTTCACCTGCTTGGAATGCTCGAGGAAGAACTTTGTTGTCAAAAGCTCGCTTGAGACATCTCTGATACAATTAACCATGGAAAACGACTGTCAGGCGCTTCTCTTCGATGAGATTCAGCTGATTGTATCTGGATTGAACCCATTCAGCTTCATCAAGATCTGCTTCCATGATGACTCTGAGCGAAGGAATTTTGACTTCGACGAGTAGAACAACCTCCATACCATATACAAGCGAATACGGAGTTGCCCCAGTGGAAGTACAAACTGAAGTTCTGTAGCCATGTAGTAAAAAAGGAAGCATTTCATGCGAATCCTTGTAAGTCTTGACCATCTTCTAGACAATCCTCTTGATGTTTTTGTTTGCTGCTTCAACGGTGCCATTCATCTTGGGCCGATATGGTGAAGAGTTGTGGTGCTCGATCTTAAATTCTTGACACAACTCTTGCATCATCTTGTTGTTCAGATTGCTTGCATTATTAGTGATAATGTTGCTAGGAACTACATAGCGACAAATTATCTCTTTCTTGATAAATTTGGCAACCACTTGGCGTGTAACATTTGCATAAGAAGCAGCTTCAACCCACTTGGTGAAATAATCGATAGCAACTAGAATGAAACGATGACCGTTGGAAGCCTTCGGCTCGATCATTCCAATCATGTCAATACCCTACATAGAGAAGGGCCAAGGAGAAGTCATAACATTCAATGGAGTTGGTGGCACATGGATCTTGTCACCGTAGATTTGGCACTTGTGACATCTTTTGGCAAAGTTGTAACAATCCACCTCAATTGTTGTCCAATAATACCCAGCTCGAAGGATCTTTTTAGACATAGCAGGACCTTTGGCATGTACACCCTCACAACCTTCATGTATGGAACTTATGATTGTGTCTGCTTCGTGTTTATCCATGCATCTGAGCAACACAGAAACATTATTCCTCTTTTACAGTACATCACCACTCAAGAAGAACTTGGCGCATAACCGTCTGAGAGCTTTCTTATCAGTGATAGTGATACCGTCGTGATATTCCTGTTTTATCGGATATCTTTTTATGTCGTAGAACCAAGGCTTATCATCAAACTCGTCCTCGATTGCTAAATAGTGTGTTGGTTCGCTCAAATGATCAATGTAAATAGAAGGAGCTTTGTTCTTCCACTTGACTTTTGAAGGTGAGAAAATACTTAGAAGGGGGGTTGAATAAGTATGACAAATAATCAAAGATTCAAACACAGTTATTTTTATCCTGGTTCGTTGAACTCAACTACTCCAGTCCACCCTCTCAAGAGTGATTTGCCTTTCTCAGTCAAGGACTTAATCCACTATTTAATCAAACAGATTACAATAGTAACACCTAAGAACAACTGTTCTTAGTCTTCTCAAGAGCTACTGATCCCAACTGGATCCTCTTAAGGAAACCTTTTACAATCAATGTAAAACTAATACAAGAGTAAGAATGCTTCTAAAAAGCTATTATCACAACTGCGATATTTCTCTTAAGTTTAAGAACAATGTTACAGCAAATAGAATATAAGAGCTTTTGAGAGATTGGCTTTGATAAGTGATTTTTGCTAGAAATTCATCACATGAAGAAGATGGAGTGGACTTTTTTATATAGGCACTTAGATCCATGAAGTCTTCTCAACGTGGGAGGCTGTGCTGAAAAAGCCTGGTGCCTTTTGTCTTTACGTTGGAGGCTGTGCTGAAAAAGCCTGGTGCCTTTTGTCTTCACATTGCAGAAACTTTCCTTAGAATGGAATGCACAGATAAAACCTTTTTGTCTGTGTTCTTGTGTCTAGCATAAAATAGGAAAGAGCTGTTGAGATATGCCAACGGACATATTCAAATCTTCTTCACTAAGTAAGTTCAGCTATCAACATCAGAGTCTGGATCTTCAGAATCTCCAGAGTAGAGATCTTCTGGATCTTCAGAGTCTTGGGATGTTCTTCAGATTATGCTGAATCAGAGTATATGCAGCTTGTGTGCTTGAGCGTGTAGTTCTGTCAGAGCAGAGTCTTATATATCAGATTTTCAATACTATGTAGCGCAGTATCTTCAGAGTCTTCTGATGACTAAGCTTCTGAACTCTCAGAGTCTTCTATTCTTTAGAGGCTTCTGCTTCAGAATCTTCAGTAGACATCGTTCAGATCTTCATTTAAGATGCTCTTGAACCTTTGAAGCCTTTCATAATATCATTGTTCAGATCCAAATTTGCTCTTTAAGAATATTTTCTTTAGTACCTGTAGCAAACACTCTAGAATAAATTTAGAGTATATAATTCTTGAATACAAAATTCATAAGTGTTATCATCAAAACATAGAGATATTACTAAGAAACAATATGTGTTCTTACAACTTTGAACATGGATGCCAGGGTGGCAAGAGCATTCGCTAGTTGATTTTCTTCCCTATGAATATGATGCAAAGAGATTTCATCAAAGTAGGAAATCGATTTTGCGATGTGTTTCAAGTAGGGAACCAACTTGGAATCCCGAGTTACATGGTTCCCTCTGACTTGGCCAATCACCAGGGCAGAATCTCCGTAGACCTCAAGAATCTTGATTCTCATGTCAATTGTTGCTTCAATACCGTAGATACACGCTTCGTACTCATCCATATTGTTGGTGCATTCAAAGTATAATCTGGCGGGAAAGGGAGATGAAAACCTATCGAAGAGATGAGGATAGCACCAAATTCCACGACCTTTAGCATTAGCAGTATCGTCGAGCACGAGCGTCCATCGTGCCCCTGGTTCTTGTACTATATCAGGGTCTGGAGTCTCATAATATCTGATAAACAGAACATCCTCATTGAGAAAGTCAAACTTTATCTGTTGATATCCTTCCACAGGCTGATGAGCAAGGTAGTCAGACAAGACGCTCCCTTTTATTGCTTTCTGGGTAACATGTTGGATGTCATACTCAGTCAACAACATTTTCCACCGATCAATTTTTTTAGAGATAACAGGATTTTCGAAAATATACTTTATTGGATCCATCTTGGATATCAATAAATTGGTATGGAAAATCATGTATAGTCTCAGGCGTCGAGTAGCTCAAGCCAGAGCACAACAAGTTTTCTCTAATAGTGAGTATCTGGTCTCACAATCATTGAACTTCTTGCTCAGATAGTAAATTGCATGTTCTTTTCTGCCAGTGTCATCATGCTGACCTAACATACATCCCATTGATTCATCGAGAACAGTGAGATACATGATTAAAGACCTACCTGGAATCGGAGGTACTAAGATCGATGGTTCTTGCAAATATTTTTTGTATCTTGTCAAAAGCTTCTTAACAATCATTGTTCCATTCAACCGATTGATTTTTTCTTAGTAATTTGAAAATTGGCCCGCAGGTAGCCGTCATATGAGAAATGAATATGGAAATGTAATTAAGTCGGCCCAAAAAGCCACAGACTTTGTTTTCTGTTTTGGGAGGCGGTATGTTCTGAATTGCCCGAACTTTGTCAAGATCAACTTCGATGCCCTTCTGACATAGAATAAAGCCCAACAATTTTCCAGATCGAACCTTAAAAGTGCACTTTTCCGGATTTAACCGTAGTCTAAACTTTCGGAGTCTGTCAAACAACTTCTTCAGATGGTCCAGATGATCATCTTGAGTTCTGGATTTGGCAATCATATCGTCCACGTAAACCTCAATTTCTTTATGGATCATGTCGTGAAAGAGGGTTTTCATGGCACATTGGTATGTTGCCCTTGTGTTCTTCAGACCAAATGGCATGACTTTGTAGAAATATGTACCCCAAGGCGTGATGAAAGTAGTCTTCTCCATATCAACTGGGGACATCTTGATTTGATTATATTATGAGAAACCGTCCGTGAACGAAAAGACAGAGAACTGCACCCTGTTGTCTACCAAAACATCAATATGAGGCAGAGAAAAATCATCTTTTGGGCTCGCCTTATTGAGATCTCTATATTTCACACTCGTTCGAACCTTCCCATCTTTCTTTGGAACTGGGACAATGTTGGAAATCCATTCAGGATACTCGAAAGTGGCTAGGAACCCAGCATCAAACTGCTTCTTCACCTATTCTCTGATTTTATGTGCCATGTCGGGTTTGGTCCTTCTAAGTTTCTGCTTGATAGGAGGACAATTAGGCCTGAGTGGCAAGTGATGTTCAACGATGTTGGTATCTAACCCAAGCATATCTTGATAATACCAGGAAAAAGTATCAACATACTCTTTCAATAACTTGACCAACTCGGAGTGTACATGCTTAGCGAGGGATGCCCCAATCTTGACTTCTCTCCTGACTTTATCAGTACCAAGATTGATAACTTCCATCGGCTCTTTGTGTGGCTGAATATCTTTATGCTCGTGCTCAAGGAGCCTTGCTAGTTCAGCCGGTAATATTCAATCTTCCTTACCATCTTCTTCAGCTTGGTTAATTGGAATCCCAGAATTACAACGGATGTTTGCCAAGTTGTTATCAATGCAATTATTTATTCTGAATGTTTATGAATTATGTTTTAGAATGAAGCTATTTGAAAAGGTGAAAAATAAAAGAAACTTTGCCATTTATTTATTTGTGAAAAACAAAATAAAGAAAGAAAAGAGAGCATGATTTGAATGCAAAAAAAAAACTTTTATTTATTGATCACATAATGTTTCAAAAGTACGAGGCCCTTACAAGCTATCCACTCGTCTTGGGAGAAGACGAGGAAACAGGAAAATAAAATGCATTACATGTTTGTGGGAAAAACCACAGGAATCACAGTAAATGTCCAGCTGTTGAGCTTGAAACTCGGCAGATGCATACAAAGCTTGTACTTTGGCTGCTAGGACTTTCATTGTCAATGGCTGAGACAACATCCTTCTCTTGGAATCCATCGCTTATGAACTTGATCAAGTTGCATTTTTGACGACTGCTCGAGCTAACTTGCTGATCAGGATGGTAGCCTAGTCCAAAGCGATCATGATTTTCAACCACATCCAGGATTTTCCCCCAGCCAGGAAAGAAACCTTTCTCAATGGTCTCTTTAGCACTCTTGACAGATGACATGGCCATTTTTGGTAGTCTACCAGAATTGACAGAAGCAGAGCTAACATCTTCAAATTTGAGATATTGCAATGACACTCCAGCTATTCCTTCATCAGTCTCTACATATCTGAAGGATGATAACTTTCTTACTAGCAAATCTTCTTCATCATAGTTAATGACTATCTGATCTTCAAACATGAATTTTAGCTTCTGATGTAACGTGGATATAACTGCCCCTGCAGCATGGATCTATGGTCTATCCAATAAACAACTGTATGTAGGATTGATATCCATCACTTGGAAAGTAATCGTCAACAAATGTGGCCCAACTTTAATGGGTAAATCCACTTTGCCAATGACTTGCCTTCAAGAACCGTCAAAATCTCTAACGATCAAAGCGCTTGGTCTCATTTTGCTCGCCTCTACCAATAGCTGACTCAATGTCCCCTTAGGCATCACATTGAGAGAAGAATCGGTATCCACAAGAACATGAGATAGCAAAGAGTCCATACATGTCACTGAGATATGCAAGGCTCTATTCTGGGCAGTACCTTCAGGAGGTAACTCTGATTCGTTGAAACCCAAGTACAGACTAGCAGTTATGTTCACGATGACATCGTCAAATTGTTCTACTGGAATGTCGTGCATCACGTGAGGTTATTCAAAACTTTCAAAAAAGCTGATATGTGCGCTGGTGAGCTCACGAGCAAAGATAAGATAGAAATCCTCGACGGAGTTTGCCCTAGCTTATCCACAATCTTAAAGTCATTCTTCTTGATCAAATTGAGGAACTCTTGATCATCCATGACTTCTTTGCTTTTGGTGACATCTGTAGACAGAGTGACTGGAACTGATGATGCAGTTGATGCCCCTTGTGGTACAACAGGGGTTGTTGAAGTATATTTCTCTTTAGAAGGAACAACAGTTGGAATTTGCACTGGCTTAGATACGACCTTCGGAGCAAACACTCGCTCGCTGCGAGTCATCCCTCTAGTGGCGGTTACATTGACAATTTCAGATTTTGAGAATTGGGTTTCCCGACCCCTAGAGAACACGGTTGGACCATACTTCCAAGGAGCCTCTTTCGAATTTTGATACGGGCATGGCTTAGGAACACAGACAGTGATAGGCTGTATTTTCTTTTTAGGAGTTTCCACAAGAACCTTCCTATATACGATCGTGAACGACTCGATAGTAGCTACCTCTTCCATAGACTTGGCTCTAGAAAATTGAACTACACCTTGGTTCAATAAGGGTTATTAAAAGGTCTTCACAGGAAATGCCATATCTCGTGAAGACCTTTTCATAACCCTTGTTCTTTCAACTTCTTGATCACAACAATCATCGGAGTTTTCACTTTGTCAACATCTATGATCAACTTAACCCATTGATCATCCTCAATCATATTAACTACAGGCCCACCATGGGTAGGCAAGGGATTAGTTTTTATATTGGGGATCTCCTTAGAAAATGTCAAGATTTTTTTATCAATAAGCTCTTGAACTTTGGCCTTAAGAATAATACAATCTTTGATAGCATGTCCTATGTACCCAACATGGTAAGCACAGGATGCATTCATATTATGCTTCAGACCAAAAGGAGGAACTATACGTGCAATCTCTCTAGGGACTATTGCCCCTTGATGAATCAAATAAGGAAACAACTCTGTATAAGGCACATGAATTCGGTCAAAATTAATCCGTTTACGGTTGTTCTGATTGTTGTTATTCTGTTTATTTTGATGCTGGTTTATGTTGTTTTGCTGAGATTGTTGATGTTAACGTTGATTTTGATTCTGAGAATTCAAACTTGAGGATGATACTAATACGGCGGTTGTTGATACTGAGCAGCAACAACATAAGGATAGGGATAATACGACATATGAGCCATGAGAACATGATACTGAGGAGAGGCCTTCGCCATCACAACATTTGCTTCACCTTCCTTATTCTTTGAATGACTGCTCTGAGGTTTCTTGGTTGGTTGTTGAACAGCGGAACCAGCAATCCTACCAATCTTCAACCCGTTCTCAATTCTTTCACCAATAGTCACAATATCAGCAAACTTTGTCGAAGAACTGCCCACTATTTTATCATAATACAACCCCTGCAAAATGCCCATGAAAATGTCAACCAATTCATTGTCAGAAAGAGCAGGTCACACCCGAGAAGCCATCTCTTGCCATCTTTGTGCATATTCCTTGAATGTTTCAGTTGAACACTGAGACTGATTCTGCAACTACAATCTGGTAGGAGTCAAATCAAGATTATATTTGTACTGCTTCAAGAATTATTCTGATAGGTCTCTCCACGAGCAAATGTTACTACATTTTAAACCCATATACCAATCTAGAGAAGCTTCGGATAAGCTATCTTGAAAACAATGCACCAACAGTTCATCGTTGTTGATATAGGACGCCATCTTCCTAGAGTACTTGGTTACTCTGGAATCTTAAATTTCTGCGGCAGTACGACATTGGGAACCAAACACAAGTCTTTAGCTTCCATGCCAAAAGCAGAATATCCTTCAATCGCAAGGATTCTCTCATCCAACAACTTATACTCAGCATGTCTGTTATGATTAGCGTGTCTGATAAGAGCCTGAGGATTTGGAAGTTGTGATGCGGCAGGAGCAGGTATCTGTGGGGAAGCAAACTGAGACGGATACACCAACCTAGGATTTACCATT
The DNA here is from genome assembly GCA_963859935.3 of Lathyrus sativus. NCBI lineage: Eukaryota > Viridiplantae > Streptophyta > Magnoliopsida > Fabales > Fabaceae > Lathyrus > Lathyrus sativus. The sequence goes on from OZ012738.1 coordinate 602,648,682, forward strand.
TGACCAGTATTCTGACCCATCTGAAAACCATTAGGATAACTAGTAAGAAGTACCGCAGTGTTGTACCCCAAAATTTGCCCAACCTTTTTTCTTTACTTGGCTTGTGTTTCATTTCATTTCTTTAGCATTTGCATCTGCATAGCATTGTCTTTTGTAGGGGATCAAGGAAGGTGTGCTATTAAAGAGGATATTCTCAAGGGTTTCAAGCTCAATCAAGAGTGGTCACTCAGCTTATCAAATGCTTACACTCATCAATAAGTGGTCAAAGTTCTCTGAGGGAGAAGATTGACAAGTGTAGCTTACCTCCTACCATGGAGGTCAACTGAATATCATCAGGGGTTCTTAAAGCCATGGTTATGGATAGGAGATGTTGGAGAAGCTCATTGAGTGCTTTGAAGTCATTGAGGAGCTTATCCAAGTGTTCATTTCACTTGCAAGAGGTTGCAGTCAAAGTTTGTGCATCTAAGGTTTCACCTGCTTAGTGCAAAGTCACCTGAGGACTTGAAAGAGTTGGAGACTTGGTTCCAATTCATTAGAGTCATGGGAAGTCATGTTGAGGAATATAGTATGTCATTTCAAGTTCAAATCAAGAAGAATCAAGAGTGTGAGAAGTTACTAAATTAGGGTTTTAGAAGGTTGTGAGTGTAAAATCACCTGTTTAGTGCCTAACTTCAAGACCACATATCTAAAGATACAAGTTGAATCTCATTTTCTTATAAAGATGAGACTTGTAGGGCATGTTATTAGCTTTATTTTGAGCAGTAGAACTCATCCATTCGGTTTGTGGAACTCAAGTTATGATGCCATCAAGTTATGGGTCTCAGATGAACATACTTTCCAGTCAACAAAAGTCAACTCACTTCCAAGGCACTGTTGACCTAGAATCATGTTTCTTCTCAACTTTTGATGAACATGAAGGTTTTTCCTTATGATCTTAGCTTTCCAAAAAGTCTTAGAAGTCCTTCATATCATTTGTGGAACTCAAATTATGGAGCTTGCAAGGCAGAGGTATTTTGGGAAACTTTGATTATAGGTCATTTTGGTTAGGGGTCATTTACATACACTTGTGCACTTCAAATGGAACTTTTACTAACATGAAAGTTGCTCTAAATGACTTCAATTTCATCATGAAACTCAAGATTAGCATGAATTATGAGTGGTTATAGACATTGGTGAAGAAATTTCAAGTAAAAATGAGCTTTAAATTATGAATTCAATTGATTAAGTTTTAAGACTTTTTCATACCATGTTTGTACTCATTTTTGTTCACAATACTCCAACAAACAAAATGCACAAATTTATTTTGGTGTATGAAGTGAAAAACACGTGGAATTGAAGCTTGCTTCATGAAAAAGTTTCACACCAAAACTCCATAATTGGACCACAATCAAGCCCAATTTCAATCCACATGTAAAATCCAAGTTGCCAGCTGCAAATTCAAATAAAATTTGAGTGTGTATGAGCTGAATATCACGTGTGCATGGATCACTTGCCAAATTGGGCATTTTAAAAATTCCCTTCAACCAAGCCTCATGGGCCTCAAATTCACTCACATATCCATAATATAAAAGTTCAAAATAAAATTTGAGAGCTCACTTTGGCATTTTCGTGTAGGAAAGAGCAGAACCAATTTTGAAATTCAAGAGAGCAACTCAAAATCGTGAACTCAGACCTAGAACAATTCAAGACAAATTGAAGTGATATTCTTCTTCCTCAAGTTCATTGGAGTGGATATGCACAGTTTGGAGCAAGCTAAGCATCAATTGAAGCACTAACAGAGTGTCTCTATTAGGTAATCTTCAATTCCATATTTCTCTCATGTTAGGCACTGAATCTAGGTCATTGTTGGTGCATCTGAAGTCCTACATCTTGTAGGCAATGTTTGACGTCTTAATTGCTATGTTTAATGAGATTCCAGTTGTGCACTCAAATTTTCAACCGTCCGATTCTCTTTTGTTATGATTATTTCAGATAATTGGAGCTTGGATTTGGATTGTGCATAACTTCAGCTTTAATTTGATATAAAGTTTGCTAGGTTTGGTGAAGGTTGAGGTCACCTGATCTGTGGCCAGTTCGCCAGAGAAGACAACCGGAGCTAGGGCTCCGGCGTCTAGTTTTGAACCTCAGGCCTGATGTGGAATCCCTCTGGCCTTTTGACCTGGCTCGGTGTCTCTTTTCCATTCGCTTGACCTTGCTTGCATGTTATTTTACCAGCCACGTCAATTAGTGAAACGGAGCGTTTCACTTGTTGAGCTGAGTTCAATTGTTTTGGGCCAAACGTGCTAATGGCACCCCCTCCTGATCTGGCCCAATTGATTCAATGTGATTTTCTTGCTATTCACACAACTGTCCATTTATTTGTTTATTTTATTTCTTTTTTAATTCTGTTTTCATTTTAAATTGTTAAAAATATCTCCAAGTGTCATAAAATTCCCTAAAAAATATTTTCTAACACCTTAGGGTGTTAATCAATTTTTGATTTTTTTAAATTTCATTTTCCTTTTATTTTTCAATTAAATTGGAGTTTTACAAGTGGAGGTATTTTTAATGGTTTATTTTGTTGTTCATATTTGTTCTTGCTTGATTCTTGACCAATGGATACCTCCAATAAGTGAGACTTTTTCCTCATTTGAATGATGAGTTGAGGGGTTTTAGAGGATGGTTTTGGCCCTAGTTTGATTTATTTTTGGTTGAATTTCAAGTCCTTTTGTTTGACCCTCGACAACCCTCCTTCAAAATGGGGCACCCAAGTGGATCAATTCCTTTGGTGATATTTTTAATGGACTTTGGTTGTGGTGTGTTGGCCTCTGGTTTCCAACATCTTTAAGAGCTTTGTGTATTTTATTTGGATTTATTTGAATCATTTTCCTATTTTTGGTGTGCCTTGCAAGTCAAGCTACTCCTAAGGATGGTTCACACACACACACACTTGACCTAGTTTTGATGGGAAATGACCCTTGTGGATCCCATATGCTTCCAACTCTTTTTTATTCACATTCCTAACATGTTGAAGTGATTGGTTGCCAATTTTTAGGTCATACACTTGTTTGGTTCATGTTGTGAGTTGCTTTCTTTTTAGGCCTTCCATTTGGTTTCAAATGTTGAAAGTGTTTAGGACCTAGGTCCTTTACCATGCCTAATCTTGCAATGTGCTTAGTTGTGATTCCTTATTTTATTTATGCAATCTTCTTCTCATGTTCTCACCTCTGTCTTAGGGCATGTGAGTCCCATTTAAGTTGATTTGGTCCCTCCTTTGGAGGTACTTTGAGCTTGTCTTGAATGGTGATTCACTTTGAGAACTTTTGGTGTGTTTCTTTTACATGATCGTTGTGATGCCTATGGTTGAGTTCTCTTTGTGTTGCTTGCTTCCCAAGCCTTATCTCCCATCCTCACCTTGATCATGTCTTCCCTTTTTTCTTGTTTGCTTTGCCTTGGTTAGTGATTGATGTGCAAGTGGTTGTAGGAATTCTATTTCTCCCACTTCATCTCACTTTTGGCTTGAACTTGTTTAAGTTCTTTGGTTTGCATTTCTTTTTTGTCTTTCATCTCTAATTTGCATGCTTGAGGTTGAGATGTGCTTGTGGTGGCTACTGCCCCACACTTTGTTCCTCCCTCTTTCTTCATTTTTGTTTTGCATTGCATGTTTGCATCTTCTTGCTTGTTTCACTTATGCTTTCTTCTTCTCTCCTTTGCCATGTTCCCTTAAGACCTCTGATCTTTATTGTTCAAGATTGATTATGATAGACATTAGGTTTGAACCATGCATGATAACATTAGGGTAGCTTTCCCTTTTCATCCCAATCATAAGTGCGCTTTGCATGAGAACATTAGGTTGAGTTTAGTCTCCCTTTAGTGTGCCTTTCTCTTCTCATCTTCAAACATCTTCAAGATACTTAATAATGGATAATGAATGTTATATTCTATGAGCCTTAAGCATTTGGGAAATGATGATTGGGGGGCCTCCTCTCAATTTTCTGGAGTGTTTAGCGTATGTCCTTTGGACGATATGCGACGCATTCACTCCTAAGTCATAGTCTTTAGTGCAACATGAATTACAAACCAAGTTCAATTCACTTCTTTCTTAAAAGATTCAAAAACAAACAACAAATCTTTTTTATCCTTCGGGATTAATTTGGAAAATCTTTTTCATAAAGAGAGTTTTGTTAACTCTTGGTTCTACCGCAAACAGGTAACGCCTAAGTCTCCAATGGTCGAGCTGCATACACCTAACTGCTAGAACTAAGTTTTAACCCTACTCGGGTAAAACACTTGAACCAACCTGTGGTCTTGTTAGCCCGAACTACGTTTTCTCTGATTTCTCATACTAGATGAGGATACATAGGCACAAGACGGCAATGTCTTAGCGAGCAACCTTCCCCACCATCACCCGTAGTTTTCTGAAATACGTTGACTCTGACTTTCCCATTGCACGAGGGAGTACGTAGGCATAGAGCGGTGATGCTCTATCGAGTCTCTTTTCTTTTGTTTTTTCCTGTGGCCTGTAGCTTAGATAGATTAACACCCTTTAGATAAACAACAAGCACGGATCCCATTGAGTACAACGGACGTGAGAGGTGCTCATACCTTCCCATTGCGTAACCGACTCCCGAACCCGAGATATGGTTGCGATGACCTGTCTTTTCCCTTTTTCGTAGGTTTTCTCTGATCGTTTCCTTTTCCTCTCTTTGGAATAAATAACGAATGATGGTGAATCTTCTGTCCTTGTCGGCCCCTCTTCACAGAGATACGACACGCAGCAGCAGGAGATGCCTCAGGGTAGGACATATAATGAACATTTTGAACCATAGTTTGAGCAGGTTGAGCCAAAACCGGAACATGAATAGGAGAGCCCCTGTACACATGCTTATCTTCGTCAGGAATCTCAACATCAAGAGATGCAGGAGTCTGGAGAACCTTCGTTTGAGGAATCTCGTGATCATCATGGTTCACCACAGGGGGTGGAATCGGAGTAGGCATGCCCCAAGGATAAGCAACAGAATTACCATTGGGCAAGGGTGCAACAAAAGGTTGATACAGAACAAAAGTACTACCACTAGTAATCTGAGGTGTGAAATTCAGAGGCATTCCCCACGGGAAGGCAGCAGGCATTCTATTCAAACTAGGATGAACAGAAGGTAGATTGATAGAAGGTTGAACAACAGTCTCAACTGGCGCTTCGACAATAGTTGGAGAAAAAGCAACGACAGGAGTAGGGATCACCATAGGAGTGACAATAGTAGCATCAGTAGCAGTTGCAACAACAGAAGTAGAAGTAATAGCGTCCTTCTGAGCATGAAGGAAGTCCATAATAACGTCCATGTTAGTCTAGAACCGATCCATCCAACCTTGAAACTGAGCCAAAGTCTTCTTGTAGGAAGCGTTCTCTTGTTCAATATCAGCCATGATTCTGGTCTTATTCGAGCGAGTGAAATAGCGATGTCAAGTCGTCGTTTTGCTACAAGGCATGATGGACAGTGTGAGGATGTGGTTTCCGGATGAAGGACATGCATATGAGTATGATTGGATGCAATGTATGCAAAAATAAAGTTTTTAAATTCCCGAAATTTGTGAGCATTATCTTGGTTTAGCAATGATCATAAAGCATATAAGTAAAGGCACAAAGATAAATTGGCAAGAGAAAAAATTCATTCAAATCAATGTGATAAAGAAGTACAAGCTCCAATACAACTCAAATATCTGCCTTTTGGGCTACAACAAGATCAGTCTGAATCCTATCATATACAACCCTAGAAACAAACAAGAAATGGAAAACAGCCCAAGGAGTCTGGTGTGGCAGCACATCAGCATAAGCATCTCTCAGCAATCTTGGTAAGTCCTCCAACGCGTGCTCGTCAAATCTGGCTAGACGACCATGCCTCTCACTCCAATACTTTGCATCCTTCATGAGGCTGCGCAATAAAGAATGATTAGGTACCTGAAGAAGATCCTGCAAAAATACCTCCTTTTAATCCAAGAGGACTTGTAGATGACAACTCCGACGCTCCCAATAAGTACTCTCCAAGTGAGGCTAACTGATCTCTTCTCGACTCTGATGTACCTAATCCTGCAGCTCTTGAACATCACTGAAGACTTTGTCGAGCTTGGCTTGACTTTGAGAAAGACCTTTCATTAACTGGTCAGCACGATCCTGCTCACTCTGCAGCTTTGTCTTGTACTCCAATAATTTAGCTTGAAGATCTGCAAGTTGCTTCTTGCAGCTTAACTCATCCTTATGGGCTTGATACTGAGTATCGACAAGTTGCCTCTTCTTTGAGGCAAGCCCGTCGTAAGTACTCTTCAAAGCATCACCTACTTTTCAGAATTTTTTCTGCTCAAACTCCCCCTCTTTGCTCATGAGCTCTCTCTTCTGGCGAAGATCCATCTATAAGCTCTCCTTCTCGGATGTGACTCCATCAAGGTCGAGACAAAGATCATCATTCTCCTTATTCAACTTCTCAATAACCTACTTAAGTTGATCAACTTCGAAAGAAGGAACAATGGTAAGTTCAGGAAGCTTGACATGCACAGAAGACGCTAAAGGAAATGGTAGCAAATTCGCTTAAACTCGTTCCTTGACCCATTGTGTGTCTTTTGCAATACAATTCTTCTTACCCAACTCATCTCTACCCTCGCGGTGAATGTGTACCCATGCAGCACTGAATTTCTTCAACAAACCCATGTCATCAACCCATTCATGAAAGATGAATTCTTCCACTACCTTAGGATTTGGTTTGTTAAGCATCGAATATCCCAAGTGACGGAAGGCAAGCCTCAAATTATAGTTAATTCCTCCCATTATACCCAAGAGAGGCACATTATGGAATTTACCACAATGAAGAATGATCTTGGTACCATCGTAGGCTCGAGAATACCAAGAGATGTCATCAGCAGTAAGAGACATGATCCTCTAAGACCACTTGAGGTTCCCACTATTCTCCACAAAAGGACCCTTATGCGGAAGATGAGACATGCACCATCGATAAAGCATAGGAGCACAACCTACAATAGTTCCGTTCTTCTTCTCATTCCGGGAATGAATAGAATAATAGGTATCAGCAAGAAGTGTAGGAACATGATTCTTGGACAAAAAGATACTGATGGCAGCCTGATCAACGAAATCCTCCATGTTTGGAAACAAGATAATCCTATATATTAGTAAAGCAAACACGGTGTTGAAATCCTTCCAGCTTCCAACTTCAGCAAAAGAAACGGCCTTATATATTAGAAACTTCGAAGCAAATCCTCGAATACCCTTTCCTTTAGTCTTGAGATTGTCTTCCACATCCTTCTTACTAAGGCCAAGAGCTTCATTAATAAGAGGAAACTTCGGATAACTGCTAGTGTAGACGAACGGAGCCTGACTCTTGATCTCAACCCCCAAGATATGAGAGTACTCCTCAAGTGTAGGTGCCAACTGATAATCCTGAAATGTGAAACACCTTAGTGGCGGGTCATAGAACTGAACAGGTGTATGAATAGTAGTAATGTTGACTTCATTGTTGAGAATGGCCAAAAGATTCCCATAGTCATCTCTAAAAACACCTCAGTTATCTTCAACCAGACAAGATGCCAAACCCCTCAAATTCTTCAACTTAGGCTCCATAAACTTGTAACTGAAGATACCTCTGCAACCAGTACTCATCGTCTATGACTATGCAAACAAAGAATTAGCTCTCAAATAACCTGGAAAATGCACATGCAAAATATTAATGATTATGATGAAATGACATGCAACACACAAATCACGGAGCCAAACACAAATCGGATCAATCAAATCTGCACAATCTGAATATCCAAATTTGCACAAATTGAATATCTACGTAATTCTATGTCGATGCAAAAATTTGACGTGCGTGAGAGAACAAAAGGTATGAAGAGTCTTGGTTTCCTGCAAAAACCTATATCCCTCTCACAGGTGTGATCTAGACACAACAAGGTCGTCCCTAGAAAGCTCGCCCAAACCATATGACTCAAATGAAAATCCCCCGCCATAGCGAATTCTCGCAGGATATAAGTATTCTTAAGAGAACCATGATCTGGGATGTGGCTCTCGTGACAACCAACGACAAAACGCAGGCGTCATGACTATCCACGTTATAGCCTATATGTATGCTCAAGCCTGGTGATAGGAATTACCTCTCTAATAATATCTACCCATCCCAACAACAGCAGAATATAACAGATATCCAGAATATACATTATATGAATATTTAAAGTAGTAAAGAAATACAGTAAATAACATAAAGATAAATCGAGTAAAGCATAAACATAAACACCCAAACAAGCAAGAAAAACAAACAAAACTAGGAGGGACACCAACTTGCAAGTGCAAGGACTCCCCAGCAGAGTCGCTAGCTGAAGCTGGGGAGTCCCAGCTATCCAGGAAATAAACAAAGCAAGGAGAGACACCAACCTGCATGAGAAAGGACTTCCCCAGCAGAGTCGCCAGATGAGGCTAGCGGGATTATACTTGAGTGAATCTCACACTCAAAGATACAACAGAGTCGCCACCGAACTTTATTTAGTCCTAAAGGATAGGGAAAATATTGATAAAACCCAAGGGAAGAGAAACGGGAATGGGGGTCGGTTATGCGAAAGGAAGGTACTAGCACCTTAAGCATTCGTCGTACCCGACGGGAACCATTTTCTTGCTTCTAGACTTGGATGGGTTATCTATTTAAAGGCTTTTAGATAAAAGAGAGAGAAAAGAAAAAAAGAAAATGCTCGCGGAGGATTGGGGCCCTCGTGCCTACGTACCCTCATAGCGCAATGAGGAAGTCAGAGCTCCGTAGTTCAAGGAACCAAGGAAAAGAAGAGGATCTGGACGGACCAGAGAGACAGAAGAATGGAAGAAGACGGAGGAAGGTGGCTCGCCAAGATTGTGCCTATGTATTCTCATAGTGCAATGAGGAAATCAGAGCCTACGTAGATCGGGGAACTAGTGCTGTAAAAGAAAAAGGGAAAGATACGGCGTCAAAGCCAAGAGCCAAAAGAGAAAGCAAGACCCAACTGGGGAATGCAAAAAAATGGTGTCAAAACCAAGAAAAAGGAAAAGGAAAACTCTGATGAGGAAAGGAGAAGCAAGGTAAAAACTCTATCGGGGAATGTAGAGGAAAAGAGATGACTCTACTAGGGAGAAGACGAAAGAATGGCGACGTGGTCGGGGGAAAAAGGAATAAATGGCAAGAATCAAAATAAAGGTAAGGCCCGTGGGGGACTTGGTGCATTAACTGGTAAGCAGTGATTAACTGAAGAAAGATAAGAGTAAAACATTATGGGGAGAGCAAAAAGGTTGGTGTCAACAGACGGACTGTGATGAGCCAAGAGAAAGAGAGTACTGAACCAAAGGGAGGTGTTTGACTCTGTGGGGAAATTGGTATATTAACTGATAAACAGTGGTTAACCGGAAGGATAAAGGAACTGGTTTTAATCGATAAATAGTGATTAACCAACAAACATGTGTGGAACCAAGCAAAGGTTGTGACCCAAAGAACGGGTATGGAACCAAGCGAAGGTTGTGACCCAAAGAATGGTACATTGACTCAACAAACTACACTTGACCAAAGAAAAGGGTATTCGAACCGAATAAAGGTTACTAAACCAAAGCTGACAGTATTTGAACTAAAGAAAGGTTGCTAACTACAGGGGGTTCGGTGCTTAATAAACGGATTGTGGTTAAATGGAAAAAATGAATGATTAACCAAGAGAAGGTGATTAACCCAAAGAAAATATGGTTTTAACGGGCGGACTGTGATCAACCAAAGATCGGGTGATTAGACGGAAGAAGGCGATTAACCCAAAGAAAATTTAATATTAACATACGGATTGTGATTAACTGAGGAAAGAATGACTAGTGCTTAACTGTCAAACAGTGATTAACCAAACAAGAAGGAGAGAGAACTAAGAAAAGGTTGCGAACTCTGATAGGGACTAGGTTTTAACAGGAAGATTGTGTAAAATCAAAGAAGAAAGATTGATTTCCTTGAGGAAGAAGAGAATTTGATTTTAACCAAAGAATGGTTGCTCAATCAAGGAATTGAGTGACTACAAGACTCTAGGGAACCAATAATGGATTCGCCTCAAGAGGAAAGATTATTGAATTGAAAGGAGGAAGTCACTTTCAAAGAGGAGATAAGGATGCAAGTGATCAAGGATTGACTAGACTGGAGAAAGCAGAGATACCACAGTAAGGAGATAGAGGTGACTATTCCAGGCACAGGGTCATTCATCCCCTACCTAAAATAGTCAGAATGAGTGTAGGAATTCTCCACTCTCATTCCTTCTCTAACACCAAAGTGTGGTGCAAGAAACAGACGGACAGCACAATGACGCCAAGTTTGTACAGTGCTCCAATGCGTTGCGAATATTCAACTCCACTAGGGAAAATAGAAGACAAAATTCTAGACAGTTTAAAGGAAAAGAAAAAAGGAAGGATCGACTAATCGAAATGAAGTTTCGATTAATCAATCAAAAGGGGAAGATGCTAACAATTTTCCAAAGGGATGAAAAATCATTGAAGCAAAGGATGAATTATTGAATTTACAAGATCAAGTTCATTCCAATGAGGAACAAACTTAATGATAACATGAATGGAATTGCAAAACAGTACCAAAACAATTAGTATGCATCGCAAATCATGTAGTGTGTGATCAAAGAATGTGCAAGAAAGACCATGATCATACAATGTCAAAAATGCAAATAATCAAGAATCAAAAAATCGCACATTGAAAGTTTTCATACATGCTTCAAACAAAAGGTGAATAGCTCATAAAACATCCATAAATACCAAGCATATCAAGCCATGGAAGTTACGCGAGGAAAGAATAAAAAACAAGCTTGAAAATAGGAAAAAATGGCATTTTGTCATTGTGGTAAATGATTACCACATGCAGGTAATTGGTTACATGCTTAAAAATGGCAAAATCACGTGAAAATTGTGATGTGTAACCGATTACCACATATTGGTAACCGGTTACCACTATTGCAATGGCAGAAACAACGTTTGAAAAAGCACTTTCAACAACCAAAACACTTATCCATTCATCCACATGCCATGATTAATATTTGAGAATGAGAAATGAAGTTCAAAATCAATTAGGCATTAATTAAACATCAATTGGAATCATTAAACATGAAGATCAAAGATCAAACAATCACATGATCAATCAACACCGTAAAATGATCGAACTACAACGAAAACGTGCGAAAGTAATCAAAACAGTAAATCAAGTGTGAATTACCAACCTATAAGGAAGAGGAGTGCCTTGGTGTTGCTATTGATATGTGATGAGAAATAAGCAAAGAAAACCAGAGAATTCCAAGCTTGAGATCAAATTGTAGCGAAACCGATAGAAACGCGATAAATGTTCTGAATACCAATTTGCACCAAGGAAGCTTGAGATGATTACTTGAATTGGAGAAGAATCTACTGTAAATCCAAAAATCCAAGTAGGAATATGGTGTAATGAAGTTTAGCTCAAGAGAATAACAATTTTGATGTGAAGATTATTACACTCTAATTATGGAAAATGATCTTTTGTGAGGGTTTTTGGGAGAGGATGAAGATGAATGTGAAAATGTTGTAGAAAATTTAGAGATAATGTGATAGAATTGAGAGTGAAGAATGTAGAAATTGAGAAAATGATTGAACCCCCTAGTGAAATGCTGGTGATTTTCTTATATAGAGTTTTGCTTCGAAGTTGCTAGGTTCGGAATGAGATTTAGATGTAGCCTTTGAACTAGACTTGGAGTTGGTTAGCCTCAACTCACTGAGCTGGAGGTTAACTTAGTTAGTTAGGTAGTTAACTCGGTAACCATCCCAATGCAAACTTGAATCTAAGGTCTCACATGCTTAGGAATGAAGCAACATGGTGGTCTTAATCCCAAATGATATATTGGAGCAAATGCCTTGAAGTGTTTAGAAAGGTCTTGAAGTGTCTAGAGATGTCTAGAATGTTCCACAACATGCTAGAACAATGTAGACCCCAAAATGGTAGAGTGAAAGTGGCGTCACACAAAATGCAGCAAAAACTACCTTTTTTCACAGGGTAACCGGTTACCCACGATCCCGATTTTCGACCTTTTGCTTTAATTAATGGGCATAGAAACCTTCATTTTGTGCTTGTTTTAGTGATGTGATATCTTTGAGAGGATGTGATTAATCGGGCTTGGAAAACCTGAATATTCCTGCAACAAAAATCACAAAGAAAAAGTATGAATGCGTATGTCAGCGATGTGAATGCTCCTTCTTATGCAAAAGGAAAAAGGGAGATCAAATTCCAGGTTATGACAAATATCAACACAAACAATGAAGGAATATGAACCATAACACAAAGGGTCAAGAATCTATCCATAGCATGTGCAAATCCATCATGACATGAACCTTGAATCTCAACTTTGGCATCAAGCATTAATATGATGCATTGAGGTGGCATAGATCAAGCACAAAGCAGCCAAGACTCAATCCAAAACCATGAGTGTTCAAACCTGCAAAATTGAATTGGAATCAATGCCTAGCTACGATAGGAGGAGACTTTGACTAGATGACAAAATCCATTGGATAATAGCATCCTCCTTCATCTATTCACTATTCCTTGCAAAACAAACTTCCTCTACTATAAATAGAGGTCATTTCTGGTTGATCAAAATACACCAAAACATAACAACACTTGTTTTCCACCATTTCACTCGTCATTCTAAATTTTCAAGTTCATGAGGTGTGAGAATCGAATTTTGCAATACGGAGCAATTCAACTTAAACCAATGATTTTAACACCTCAAATACATCATATATAAGTGATCTAAACCCTTGAACAACATTTGAAGCATCAGATTCATCAAGTTTATATCGCACCCCAAGCTACCTGCAGTTGGATTCGAGCCCACTAATCCAGAGGTCCTCAATCCCTTCCAAGCATCTCAATACACTCCTTGAGGTCCAAGGAAGCTATCCAGATCATCACTTGGCGTATGTAACACCTCTACATTAAATTTTGATTTCCTCTTGCACAAGTAAGCCTCAAGCTCTCAAACTCAATGATCCATGCATCATAAACTTTTTTTCAAGTTACCAACATGTTTCTGATAGTTCATAGAGTGTTTCCCCTCAATCAATTTCTATGTTCCAATCGTGTATAGAATTTCATGATAGTTTTTGCAAATTCTAGGGTTTATGTGTTCATGCGTGTTTCTCCACACATAAAAGAAATGAAATTAATTCGTGTTCCTAGTTAAAAACGAACAAAATCTATGTTTACATCATTTGATTTCATCGCGTAATAAGAGAGATAAGTGAGATCTTTTAAAAATTAATTTCTCTCTCAATTTTAATCATTTTCAAATGATTTTTTAAACATAAATCCTTCACAGACTTTAATATTGTATTCCGTAAAAAAAAATTTATTGATATATTTTTAAATATTTTAAAGAATTTTATTTTAATTTGTTTTAAACATTTTAAATAATTTATTTTTCTTGATTTTTCAAAACCAAATAAATTTTAAATCATCATGTGAATAAAATCTTATTTTCCAAACCCTAACTATGGTTCATAACTTTCTTTTCGAATCTATTTGATATTTTTCATTATTTTTAATTGTTTTTTCCTTTTAAAAATGCAAAAAAATAAAATTAAGGTTTCCCTTTTAATTTAATCTTTCAAAACTTCATTTAAATCATATAGGCCTCTATTAGAGTATAATACCCATCCCTATTTATAAATAAACCGTCTCTGGGCCTCTGCTATAGTATAAGTCCCATTGCGCTTTTCAAAATCATGGTGCGATTATTGTTTTCAAAATCATTTGGGCCTCTACTAAGAGTGTAAGTCCCATCTCTCTGTATATATACCTTATTTTCAAAATCATCTAGGCTTCTGCTAGGAGTGTAAGTCTTATCTCTCTGTACATAAACTTTGTTTTTAATAACCATGGGCCTCTATTAGAGTGTAAGACCCAACATCTTTTGTAAATAGAAAACCTTTTAGCTTCATTCATCTTGGGCTTTATACATGATACAAATAACACTCATGGGCCTCTATCTAGAGTGTAAGACCCAACACCTTTATTTACTTAAAGATAAAGTCATCTTCAAAGTCCAAACTTTCTTCAATTTCTCAAAACCCTAACTCAGTCTTGAAGAAAACATTTAATCAATCACAGTACATTTGGGCCTCTATCTAAAGTATAAGACCCACCACCTTTTTGAATTCAATTCATACTTTTTATATACTTGTTCATATCTCTGTATATATGCTTCTACATATCTTGTTAAGTTTCTCTTAGCATTTGAATCATCCTTAGTTTAGACTAGTTCAAACAATAAGATCCTTGTCAATCAGTATAACTTAGTTCAAATAACTAGTTCTCCCCTGTACAAAGGAATTCTTATTCCCAATACAGTCAGCCTCTTCTTGGACTTTATACAATTGATTCAACCTTGAAAAACTTCAATAAAGAGATGATTATTTCCCAGTGACACCTCTTCTTTAACCCCTTTAATCTTGTAATAGTTCAACAAAGAAAGGATTATTTCCCAGTGAAACCTTTCTTAAACTCTTCTTAAGACTTGGACAATCTAAATTCCCCAGCCACCTCTTGGGCTTAGTATAAGGACCAACAAGCTTCCTAGAAGCATCCCCAGCCTCCTCTTGGGCTTAGTACAAGGACCCACCGGCTTACTAGAAGCATCCCCAGCCTCCTCTTGGGCTTAGTACAAGGACCATCAGGCTTTCTAGAAGCACATGATAGACCCTAGTCATCCCTACACCAATCCTCAGGATGGTCAAAACCTCTAAGACAACCAAACTTATACTTTAAGTCTCCTATGATCCTCAACAAGGCTTGACTTCCACCTTAAATCCCCAGCAAGGGTCAGGTTAGAATCAGCAAATCCCCAAAAAAAATCAAAGCCTTTATGGCAGTTCAATAAATCCAACTCACCTATAATTCCCAGCTGAAGTCAGTTTCTCTTTTGGATTCCTCAGAGCAGTTGGATCCTGCTCTTGGATTTTATTTTCCTCAACAAGAGTCAGTCTCCACTTAAATTCCCTCAGCCTCCTCTTAGGCTTCATATAAGGATTTTCCTCAATCAGCCTCAAACTTCGGCTTTGTACAAGACATATATAATACTCCCCTAGTTGAGTCAGTTTTCAATCCCTTTTTTAGCTTCAACCTTAGGCTTTGATCAAGGCATAAAATTCAACATCCCCCACAGATGAGACTCTAAGTACTCTCTGTAGGAAAATATTTCCTCTATACATCACATTTCAAAAGAAACAAGTGAACCCTTTTCCAGATAATTGATATAAGTGGCACACTTGTTACTTCAAAATCCAAGCTGGAGTCCCTCCTTTATCATGGACAAAGTTCTCTTTCATCTAAGTGATGTAAGTGGCAAGCCTTTGGAACACATCCAAGCCAATGTCCCTCTCTTAGCATGCAAAGATCCATAAAGGAACAAGTGGCATTTCTCTACACTAAGTTAAAGCTTCTTCCTTCATGACATTTCAATTCTCTTATAAAGGAAGATTTGGCATTGTTGGATTCCATATATCCCAGTTAAAGCAAATTCCCTTATAATCAGATCCTCAATAATTGTGATGAATAGGTGAGATGTCTCTCTTTGGAGATGACAAATTCTCTCTCAAATACTCATTTAGCTTCAATCTTGGGCTTTAAACAAGACACAAAAACCCCTTTAGCTTCAATCTTGGGCTTTGAACAAGACACAAAAACTCCTTTAGCTTCAATTTTGAGCTTTGAACAAGACACAAACACTTTTAGCTTCAATCTTGAGCTTTTAACAAGGCACCAAACATTTTTCCTCCCATAGAATAAGAGGAACTACGAACGCTCTAATTTCTCAGTTTCCTTTTTGAGAATATGTAGGCATAAGATTGCGAAATCTTAGCGAGCACACTAATCAAAAACCTTAGGTCCTGATACCTTTCCAAAAACAATAGAAAATCCTAAAACA
Organism: Lathyrus sativus; assembly: GCA_963859935.3. Taxonomy (NCBI): domain Eukaryota; kingdom Viridiplantae; phylum Streptophyta; class Magnoliopsida; order Fabales; family Fabaceae; genus Lathyrus; species Lathyrus sativus. The sequence goes on from OZ012738.1 coordinate 602,664,657, forward strand.
ACAAAAACATTTCCTTAACCTCCCAAAGGAGAAACTTTCCCCACCTGACAGCAAATAGACTCAAGAAAGCAATTCAAACAGTAAAAACATATGTAAATGAAAATTTCTATAGATTACTATAGATCTCTGGGTGTTAATAGCTTCCCTTTGTATAACCAACCCCTGATTCCAGATCTCTCAATTTTTGTAGGGAAAACACTTGCGCGCAAGGTTTGTTTAATATATCTTCCCCTTCCTTTTAAGCTTTATAGGATAAATATAGAAATTAGAAAGTAGCACCAGGAGTGGTAGTGGTCGCGCCACAAAAATTGACTGCAACAAACATATATCACAATCCATTTAGCCAATACAGAAGTCCTTCTGATAAGAAACCTAAGTTTCTTCTCATTAGTTATTCCAAAGAACTTAAGCTAGAATGAGAAGGTGACCTATTTAATAGTTTTGCATCATCTAACTTCATTTATTTCCTTTGAAGACTGCAAGACAAATCTTCAGAACACAACAGATTCAAGATGTAAACATAAAAAAATTGTGACTTTAGATTTAAGTCAAGGAACAATCTTCTCAGAATTTGCTTGAAAAGATTAGATGAAGCGTAACTACTTCAAGCTTCAAAAACTGACCCCCACAAACCCAAGCCCAAGAATTCAAAGATAGTTCAAGCATCAGACATATCAACGATGTTGATATACTTAGAAGAAAGATAGTGCGTCTACCATAATCCAACTACCTCTGAAGATATTCAATATGCATCTTTTGATTTGGTGAAAGATATTTTCAAGATGATCATCTTTAACACCATAAACTTCTATAGTGATACCTCTTTCAAGGATATTCTATATACCTTCAACAACCCTTTATAAAGTCCAATGAGTTAAAAATATGTTTAGCTATTCCATCATTAAAATTCAGTGGAAACATCCATTTGAATATGGTAGGAAAAGTCGTATGACATTTTTCATGTGGCACTTGATTCCTTCTTGAAAAAGAGATATACTTTTCTTATTAGATCATTATTTGCGCCACTGTTAAGTGTTAAGCACAGACCATGCTTTGATACCAATTGAAGGTGTGAAAAGTACACAAAAAGGGGGGGTTGAATTGTGTTTCACGTTCTCTTTTAATTTAGCTTTTGATTAGAGTTTCAAAATCAGAACTGATGTTCAGATTGTGAGTTAATTTGTTTGGCAGCGAATATAATAGAAGTAAATAAAATAACAGGAGAAGACACAAAAGATTTATACTACTTTGTGCCTTAACTGAGAGTAGTCCAGTCCCCTTGCCTCATAAGAGATTTTCATTATAACCACTTCATGGTTACAATCTCTTATGCTTCTGCATAATACTTTTACAATTTCTCAAACCAACTGTATGAGTCTTCCTTTTCTTAGAGCACATGTTTAAGGCTTAACCACTGCTCACATCATTTGATTGAGTCACCTGCTCCTCTGTCTTCTGGTTGAGACATCCCCTTTGCTTAGAGCACATGTCTAAGACTTCCCTTTGCTCACATCCTCTGGCCAAGCCACTTGCTCTTCTGGCCATCCAGGCTGAGACTTCCCTTGCTCAAGTTGCACTCAAGACTTCTTGCTCACGCCCCTTAGACAGAGACTTCCCTTTACTCAATCACACTAGCTGAATAAGACTTTCATAGCTCAAGCACTTAAGTAATGAGATTTACGTGGCTTAAACATCTTGGCTCAAGACTTGTTGCTTGAATCCCAATGAGACAAGACTTTTTTCTCAAGCACATAGCAAGAGACTTAATCTAAACTACTGAAGACTCAGCATAATAGATAACAAGGTGTACACGATACAAGTATGAGAGGTACGGGAAATCACCAAAGCAAAGACCTAAAGCTCTTAAGGTTTCTAAGATATACAATGGTAAGAAGTATTAAATCTTTTATAATTACAACCTAAAACAAAATATCTGCATATTACATTATATTTGATAATTGCTTGATCTTGTTACTCCTTCATTAGAAGAATCCTTGTTAAAATTCAAACTTGAATCTTCAGCCATATGTATAGCCTTTTCAGAAACTAGTCGTTGAGTAAGTGACTTGATCAAGTGTCTTGGCTTTTACTCTATAGTATAAGAGACGTTGGAGATGGGTGCACAACAAATTCTGAATCCAGTGTGTAACACATATAACCTTTGAGTCTTCAAGAGGTTTTCTACTGATAGAGATGTTGGGAGAAGACGTCTGTAGAGCATGTCAACTTTTCTTGAGCCTTGCATCATTGTGGACTCTAGCTGACAAGCTAATAAGATAATACAACTTGCTTTCTACAGTACGGAAAATCTATAGCTTTATCACCAACTCTGAATGGCACTAGATGCTGATATACAATTACCAAGTGTAGTAACTCGTCTGAATGCTGAGGCCTTCAGCTCAGAGTCTGCTCTAAGCCACACTAGCAATTGTTCTTCAGACTCTGCCACCAGAAGATAGCAATGAAGGAACTCCCAAGTGTGTCTAAGTAAAATAGATTTTGATTATTTATGTACAAGAACTTGCATTAATAAAACACACATCAAATAAACCATTGTTCTTTTAATACTTTTTATCATCAAAACTAAAAGAGAATATGTCAAGAACGAATCTTGTTCTAACACTATGGAGCCGTTGAGAGTAGATATCCGTAAAGCATGCCAACATTTCTTGAGCTTTGTGAACTAAGACTCTAGCTGACAAACTAATTTGACTATGCTGCATGCTTTCTGCAGTATAGATATCTACAACTTTATCACTAACTCTGAATGATCACCATAAGCCAATTTACATTCACTAATTGTAGAGACAATTATGTTTCTTCTTCTGATGCTGAGACATTCAGCTTTAGAGTTTACACCAGACATTACTTAGAGAGTTTTTTTTCAAATTCTGCACCACCAGAAGTGTGCCCTTGTATATATGATTCTGAATATATATATATATATATATATATATATATATATATATATATATATATATATATATATATATATATATATATATATATATATATATATATATATATATATATATATATATATATATATATATATATATATATATATATATATATATATATATATATATATATATATATATATATATATATATATATATATATATATATATATATATATATATATATATATATATATATATATATATATATATATATATATATATATATATATATATATATATATATATATATATATATATATATATATATATATATATATATATATATATATATATAAGTATTAGAAGCCACATACATGAAACACACATCAAATATTACCATTGTTCTTTTAATACTTTATTATCATCAAAACGTAAGGAATATATGTCATGAACAAATCTTGTTCAAACAATCTCCCCCTTTTTTATGATAACAAACATAAGTATTTAAAGGATAATGTTGGGCAGTTATAATTTTCTTTGCAACATCAGAGTATGAGGTTTTTATTTTCCCCTTAGTCTAATAGTCCAAAGTTGAGTTTTGTAAATACACCTAAGTACTACTTTCTAGAAAAAGTATTTTAATTTTCTTAGTAACATCATATTCTGAGATTTGTAAGCTCCTTCTAAGTCAGATAGTCCAAAGTTGAGGTTTGTCAGCTCCCCCTTAGATCTATATTTAAGAAAACTAAAAATAATATTTTAATTTCCTATGGCAACATCAGAATACGAAGTTTGTAAGCTCCTTCTGAGTCTGGCAGTCTAAGGTTATGGTTTGTAAGTTCCTTCTTAGTTCTATGTATAAGAAAGTTAAAATGTGTCGCCCGGGAAAAATAACCATTATGTACAAAAATTTAAATACGAAAGTCATAAATGACCATTATGTAAAAACAGAACAGGTTCAATTCTAATTAAATACTGTTTACTGTCAAAATTGGTAAGTAACCGTTAGTCTTCCAAAGTTATTAAATCTTTGGTTACTTACAGGATCAACTAGATTGATCCTAGGACATGTGTTGTTATTTAGTTTCAGGGTTTGTTAATTATGAATATTTCAAAAATGTACTTCAAAGTTGTTAAAGAAGCGTCACAATTATTTATGGAAATGCAGACGTTATAGATTGCAAAGTAAATGGAGTTAAAGTAAATGACAAGATCCTAAATGTTGAAACCTACTTTAAAGTAAATTGCAGCTGATGTAAATTACAAGAAGAATCTTAAATAATCTGGTAAAAAGTGTAAAGTATGATATTCACACGTCATTTTCATTCAAGAACACTTGTTTCTCACACATAGGTAGTTAGAGTAAATTTAGAGTTTTTCGTACAAGGTTGAACACCCACGAATCCTAACTTCTAAGACTCTATTTATACTAACTCGAAAATAACCTCTATCTAACAGTCTTCTCTTCAGAAAATGTCAGTCTTCAATCTGCATGTGTTTCACTGCTCAAAGCTTTCCACGTGTCTTGAAAAACTGATAAGGCTAAAAAACTGTTATCAGCCTTATTTTGAATTGCACCTGTCGAAGGCTACCTCAGGTGAGCTTCATCGAACTCCAGTCTAGGCAAAAAACATTTCTAATTCCTAGACCAAAACATCCTTGATAAACAAATATGGCATCGAAATGTTCTTATCATTGTGTGGTTGAAATCAACATATTCTTCTTCAAAATATATCTCTGAATCTTATGACTTATTTCCAACATTTATGCACGTCGAAGTCCCATCCAACAAATTGCCCCCCAAAAATTTCATTTTCGACTATAAAGAGAAAAGGACATTTTTTGAAGCTTTTTCGACGCTACTATATCTTTACTCCTATGACGTCATGATCATCATGACCACCCTGATTCAGAAGTCTCATCAAGACGTGCAATAACCCAAAATCTAATCGCCATACTCCTATTTCCTAGGAGGTGGTGGGCTATGCCAACTGCAACCGTCCTATCAATCTATAATTGGTTAACACGTGTCCCATGATTTTAGCAACTGTTCAAAGTGGCTGAAATGAAACGTTTCCCTTACTCCACTATAAATACTTCATTTTATTTCTTTTTTCACTTTATCACTCTCTTGAACTCCTTTCTTCTCTCTAAAGCCTAAGAGCAATCCTTCATCTTCAAACAAAAACTCAAATTTCTTTCAGTTTCATAATCAATGGCGTCCAAGATCAAGAACCATAAGGATTCCTCCCGTTCATAGAATTCTAGGTCCTCAAGTTGTGGGAAATCAATAGTATTTCCCAGAACCTCCCCTTGAAAAAGAAAAGAGGCGCATTTATCAATCTCAGGTACTTATTCCTATTTCTGTTTCATGCCCTTGCTGGTCCTTTACCAGATCTTAATACTAATGTTGTGAAACTTATAGAATATTTTCCAACCTATCATAGAATGAAACCTGTAGCAAGTAGGAAAAGATCTAAGGATAGTATTAAAGCTGTGAATACTGAAACAACTAAGGTAGCTAATACCTAAAAAATATCTTTCACTGGATATGAAGAAAGACCCATTAACCTAGATTATATGAGCAATGCTCTTAGAGCATTTCACTCTTGTCCCTTATCAAAAGACCCTGAGAATTACTTGTCTTGGCTGGAGAAGATAGAGAAAAAGAAAACTAAATTTTGGAAAGATATGGAGATTTTTGACATGATTTAATTGTTGAAATCTGGACCAGGTTAATGCCAAACTATGTTGTTATCCTCTTTGTACCTTTGGGATAGTACACACAAAAAATTTCATTTCCCTTGTAGAATGCTGACCCCAACTCTTTTTGGCATCGCTACAATTACTGGTATTCGACCAACTGGAGAAATGTTTGATCCAAACAAAATGACAGAAGACACTATTGGCTTCAACGACAATCGAGCCACATTCACCCATTATATCTTTGACCATCATAAGAAAGACGGTGAAGAAGTATCTAATGAGGAGCATATTTCTTTCCTTGCTCTTTGGCTATCTCACTATGTTTTTTGCTCGAGGTCTCAACAAGTTGCAAAAACGTTTCTGACCATGGCCAACCAACTACATGCTGGACATAAACTCTGCCTTAGCCAATTGATTCTAGGTTGTCTGTATGAATCTTTAGAGGAAAGCGTGGAACTCCTTAAAAAGATTCAACTTGGGTCGAACTTAAATCTAGTTGGTCGAATCTGGCTACTTCAATTGTGTCTTAATGCCACCTTCAAACCCTTATCATCAACCCGTAACATAGTCAACGGAGAAACTGGTAAGATCAAGAACATACGGGTCGAAGGGACACGCCTCGTCCAATTTACTCTTAATGACAAACGCCTAAATCTTCAAAAGAGTTTCGTTGAGTATTTAATGATGTATTCCAAGCGCTACAATTTTACTCCTTATATGGCTCCCTTTGCCAAAAGGACTCATGGCCCATAATGGTTTACTAGAAAATTTCCCCCTATGTCAATGGATCAAGAAGCAGAATCCTTAGCCATATGGGAGGCATTTCTCACGCTCATGCTAATTGCAATAAGACTTCGACCTTCCAAAAATCAAGTCATCCTCCTCCGCTACCAATCAAATCTTGTCTCTCGATAGTTTGGTCTTAACCAGATCTTATCCAAGCCTATTTTTCCAAAGAAAAGCTCTGTCATTCTTTAAAACATGTACTTTACTAAGCTCAAAGCAATGCCAAATTATCTCAGTATAATGGCACTACCTAACTCACTCCTATTCCTTTCACACCATCTTACTTTTGTTCCCAAGATTATGATACTTGGTGGAAACAATACTACTCCATAGAAATGTTTGACGTTAATGCTTTCAATCAACATCTAACATCTTCGCTTGCTCTCATACAGGACAAAACCAAGAAAGGTACTTCGAATCACATCAAGGAAATTCAAAATTTTCAAAAATACGTTGAAACTACCTATCAATCTGATGACCTTAGTCGAACCATCCGCGAAGCAGCAGTCACTTTGAGAGAGAAATTTATGAGGAAACTCCCAGATTTAAAACTTCCTTCGGACATTAAACCTGAACACAAGTATGAGTTGGCTTTTAACTTAGATCCACCAAGATTCCCTCGACTAACAACAACTAATTTTGGCGTGGCTTTTAGCCCTCTGTTTCCTAACTGGTTCATTTGTGGGGACTTTGTGAAAATCCTTTGACAAGACTCTCAAAAGCTGGAAAAACGGGTGGTTCCGACTAAGCATACTCTAGAGAGTTTCAAAGGATGTCTTCATATTAGTATAGAGGATGTTCAAGTACTATCTCCCATAAATGAAGGTTTGGAATAAGAGGAATTTTCAATTTAATTCATTTTCTTCTAACAGTTTCTTGACTTATTTTTCACTTGTGGCAATTTTTTATATCTCTTCCTATTTTAATCGTCGAAATAAAACAACTAGCAAAAGGCCTAGCAAAGAAGACTGCCAGTTCGACAAAAGCAGAAGGTCAAGAAGAAGAAAACACCAAACTAGCAACAAAGGTACACTTTGTGTTTTCCTTATTTCGCTTGATGTATTATCTTAATATGCTAATGTTTTTATTATTTTCAAACAAATCGAGAACCTCCTCCGACTCCAAAGAAAAGAAAGGCGAAAGAACCTCAGGTTCAAGTAGTCGAATCAGACGACGATGACCTTTCACCAGACACTTCTAAAGTTGTCAAGAAAAAGAAGAAAGCAAAGGTTTTCGATGCTACATCCCAACCAAAAATCAACACCATCAAAATCAAAACCAAGAAACCTATCACTCTGAAAGTAATCGAATTTGATCTTGAACCTGCGACCAAAAACACTTTTGCACGGCTCGAAAGCAATAATTTCAGCCCTGGTGTCGAAGGTCCTAAGGTAATATAATTTTACCTCAATTGTCCTTAACCATTTTTTCTCTTCTTTTATTTTTGACTCATTACAATTCGACTTCTTTGCAGAGTGGCGCAGATGGTGTCGAACAATCAAGCATAAAACAAACTATCCCTGGGAGCACCAATACTCTTTTGCACTAACCCACATCCAACAAGGATTCAATAAAAGGATCCATGGGCAAAATAAATAAACACATTGAAGAACAACAGGAAAACTCACCCCTAAAGGACACCACCCAACAATCTCAAACCACTTATTTTGATCATGAGGAGGAAAATGTAGAATGACACATCATGGAGGTCGAAGAAACAATAACAATCTAAAACAAAGAGGAAGTTGTACAAGAAAAAGCTGATGAATCTTTGCCAGAAATCAACCAAAGTGATAATGCCCTAGAGGGGGAAGAACACCAGGAAGAAGGTCAATCCTTGTTCGACTATGTGCACAACCCTTAAGATGCAGAAGAAGAAGAAGAAGAAGAAGAAGAAGAAGAAGAAGAAGAAGAAGAAGAAGAAGAAGGGGAAAAAGAAAAAGAAGAAGATGTAGGACCAAACAAAATGCCCAAGACTAACTAGGCCACTGAGAGTGTCAAGGAAATTAAAACTCCTTCGAATGGAACAAACACTTCTCTCTCCCAGGAAGAACTAGACAATTTGAAGAAGAAAAAAATCAACAGAGTACCTGAAGGCAATTCTAAGTACTAGGGGCAGTTCGACTGACAAATGTTCTGGCTCTTCGACTGTCTCTAGTGGTCATTCTGCAAATGCACCTACGGACGAACTTCTTAAGAGAATTAAGGAAACAACCTTTGGTGTTGATCTGATCAAAGTCTTAGAAGCTAACTCTTCAACCTGCTTTAGAATCAAAGACCTCTTGAAGCAAGTCGACATTTTGACTACCCATCTAGAAATTGTAGACGTAATCATGGAACTTGGACTGCTCATCAACCACGCCACTACGGACCTCAACCGTCAAAGAGACATTTCAAAAAAATCATAATAAAGTGGATAGTTAAGCGGCTGAATGGGGCCCTGTAGCTGAATCAACTAACAAGGTCGAAGAAATAGAGAAAAGCATTGAACAAAATCAGGCAGAACTCAAGACTTACGCTAAAAACATTGTAGCTTGGGAAAAGAAAATTGAAGAGTTACGAGCAAAGATTAAAAAGGCTAAATAACTTCAAGAAGAAATTCAAAAGCTCGACCGCTAAGAGCTCGACAATAAGATTCAAGTAGGAGAACGCCATGTCAAATGGGCACACACTTTGGGAGCAGAAATTGACACTCTCAACTCTACCAAGTCCTTTATTGACCGTCGTTTGCTGCTTTCGAAGTCAAAAGATGAACGTATCAAAGCCTTTCTTACCTTCTAAGTGTTTTGTTTCCTAATGTTGGCGTTGTAATTTGTTCGAATTTTATTTCAACTCTGGTTTTGTAATATGATGACTTAGCCATTTTGGCATCTAAATTTAAATGCCATTTTGGATTTAAATTTACATATGAATCATTCTATTAGTATCTTGACTTCCTGAAGCACAATGTTCTAAATTTAAAAGCCTTTCTTACCTTCGATCTTTAGATAACTCTTCAATTTCATATACGTTATTAGAAAATGCTTGAATGATTTTGAATGGACCTTTCCATTTTGGGGACCATTTACCCAATGTTCTTTCCTTGTTATCCATGGGTTGAATAACTTTACAAATGATCGCGACTTTCTATGTCTAACTCAATTAACTGCAAGTGCACAGTCTATCGCGTAGTAATAATAGATATCGATCCCACAGGGACTCGTAATCAAACTAGTATTTTCGGGTGTTACTGTGTTTAGCTAGGTTGGTAATGTTTTAGGGGAATAAAAGCAAAATAAGTGCGTAAACTATAAGGGAACTAAAGCGTTAATTGAGGTATAAATGCTTGAATCGGTATGTAATATGTTAGTTCTTCAGGGATTCTACAGGTCACCGGTGTCTTTAGGTTTTCAAAAATAGTTTAAGAAGAAAATGACGGTTTAAAGACCTTTGTCTCACGATGGTTGTTGACGCTAGTCGTAACTCTAAGGCGGAACGTATGTTGTCGCTATCCCGTTTGGGGTTAAAGTTACTTTTTGAAAACTATTAAGTTCTAATTCCTTTTAAAGTGTTGTCGCTGTTTTTAAAATGAATGTTTAGTTTTTACTATCTGGACTTAACCTCAGCTGTCGCTTGTTGGTTCGTACCTTTATGAATTTCCCACTGTCGTGGCAAAACTACTGTAAATAATTTCTCGTTGTCGCGACGAAGGTTTATTTAGAAAAATTGATTTAAAAACTGAAGCCATAAATAAGTTTTGAAAAGGAAGGTATACACCGGTTAATTATCGAATCCCATCCGATTACTTATTACATATCGATTACTTAAGATTTAGCCAGACATGGAATATAAATTAACAACACGTAAATAATGGCAGAAAATAATAATATGCATTATAATGGGAAATAGAAATCAATTAACGATTAAAATAAGAACATGTAAACAATTCGATTGGATTTTGGGAAATCCTCCGATATGACGGCAGGATTTAGTCTTTATGCCAATTACTCATACAGAATAAAGTTTGGAAAGTAAAACAAAAATTGCAAGGAAAGAAAGAAAAAGGAAACAAAATAACGATCAAAAAATGGGAAACTGAAAATTGCTCTGAAAGTAAATTGGCAGCACTTTGTCTCTTCAATGCGGCTCTCCTTTTCTGGTACCAGCTCCCTCCTTTTATAGATGGGATTTTCAACGGTTTATTTCTTCGGGAAGTGGGAATGATATCAGAAAATATAGGAGTTAGTGGTCCGCTCCTCTTTGGCATTTTCAGCACTTCACAGCACGTGTAGAAAATCTGCATTTTAACTCCATGACGGTCGTCATGGACCTGTGACGGTCGTCACACGTATGACGGTCGTCATATCAGCAAAACTCGTTTTTGCTGCTTTTTGGCCTGATTTTCCCCTGGTTTTCACAAATGCTTGTTTTATTCATCTTGCTCCATTTGAGCATGGACTTTGGATACCTGCAAAATACTGGACAAATAGTGTGGAAATATCCGAAATCGGAGTGAAAACGGTCGCTGATTAGTAGAAAAGTACGTCATTATATATATACGATTTCGCGTTATCAAACTCCCCTAAACTTGAATCTTTGCTTGTCCTCAAGTAAAGGTAGAAAAAATTTTATGTTTGGAAAGCACGCGGCACGCTCTTCCTTTGATAGGATTTCTCGGACGCCAAGTTAGGAAAAACCGGGGGTCCAATGGAAATAAAGCGTATACGGCAACGACACTGGATTGTAAGTCTTCGAAGGCCTCTCTTTTATGCAAGCCACTCCCAATCATGTTACTGCAACTCGGCTTCAAGTTTCTCGCAACAAATTTCACCCGACTTCGCTCTGGCGCAGTCACATTAAGCCCGTTGTCCATACACGTTCATGGCAAGAAAACCTGTTGGTTACTATGATCTCTTTGCTAGTTTGATTTTTTTCTTTGCACATATGCTCATTCTGCTATAAATCTGCAAGAGTTTCGTACCGTTGGGCTAAATGCTTGGGCGAGGAGCACCTAACTTAGAAGGGACATGTCTCTGTATTCAGGCTATATGGCTTTTCTTTTCTTTCAAGATTATTGAATTCATACTAGAGACCACACACTTATTTGCATTGGTTTCTTGCTTAGAAGTGTTTAGGAGGGTGCTAACTGCTCGTAAAAACTACTGGGGGCTCTGTTCGAGTCGAAACTTGAGGCTTTGGTACGACTAAGTAGTGAGACTGACTCGCATAAACTAGAGGTCTAAGGTATCAAGGCGTAGAAGCTTTGTTAGAATTTTCTTCTCAGAGATTCCAAACTTGGTAAGGTTTAGGCGTGTCACGTGGTGCTTTAGAGAGGATAAAAGTTTCTTTGTATAAGTCGGATAAAGCGCGGGGAGTTCACGTAACGGAGGTATATATATATATATATATATATATATATATATATATATATATATATATATATATATATATATATATATATATATATATATATATATATATATATATATATATATATATATATATATATATATATATATATATATATATATATATATATATATATATATATATATATATATATATATATATATATATATATATATATATATGAGCTTATTTGCCGAAATTAAACTTGCTTTAAATTGAAAATTTGAAAGAAAAAGTACAATTGGAAATGGGAAATGACAGGGAAAAGGGAAATAACGGTCCGCTCCCACACTATCTCAATCAGTGTCCTCACTGATTTGAAAGAATGCGGAAGGGAAAAATACAAAGGAAAGAAAAACAAAAAGACAAAAAATGAAAAAAATACTACTAGTCCCTTCCTCTTCCTCGATCTCTACCTCTACCTCTGGCTGTGCCGTTGTGTGCCGCGAGGTTCAAAGCTCCGATGTGGAAGATGTAATCGCGGAGGCCGTCGACTCGCACAGTGAGGTTGGCCATGTCATCGGCTAGGCCGGAGTGGACGTCCTGGATCTGCTGCATAGTTTGCCTCATGTGACCGGTTTGTTCTCTCTGCCACGCTTCGAATTCTTCAGCCCGCCGGTTATGCTGTTCCATCATAAGCATCATATGATTCTGTTGTTTGATGCAGCAGAGGAGGGCCTCGGATGTGTCATCAAGGGCAGGACGGCGGCGGCGGCGGCGCGCGGAAGGGCCTTCGGCAGCATTTGCTTGTGATGGCTCAGGCTGGTCGGCTCTGTCTAACTCCTCTTGAACTTCATCCCTCGGCTCTTGGGCATTATCCTGAGTTGGGGCAGCAGGGGCAGTGGTATCGAAAAGCCAGTTGTCTCTGTCTTGCGGATGCATTCGGGTGCGTGAAGGCATGATGATGCTCTGGATAGTGTGGCCTCGCACTACCGGATGATATTTCCCATCTGCGCGGGATCTGATTAGGTGGGAGGCACGGCAGTGGTCGGTGTCTAGGAAGACAGGGGGCGTCTGGCGGAGGGTCTGGAGGCGGTCGCCAAGGCCGAAGCCTAAGGCAATGGATGTGATGATGCCACCAAAATAGAAAGGTTTTGAGTCGCGGTTACAATTGGCTTGAATGTGAGCCAAGAGGAACGGGGCGGCGTTAACAGGTTCCGAAGCGAACACGCAACGGAGGAAAAACAGCTCCTTCGAGTTGACCTTGTGGTTACTGTCACGAGCGAATATGGTGTTGCTCAACACGCGATGAAAGTAGCGGATTGTTGGGTTGTGGATGTGAGTAGCGTTCAGAGTGTCCCAACTTTCTGGAGTGGTGTCGGTCAGTCGGTTCCATAGAGGGAAAGCTTCTTGGTAGAACTGATCGGATAGGCGGCGATGAGCATCGTCGCTGTGAGGGAACTGTAGAATGACGACGATGTGGTCCTGGGGGACTTGATATTCGGTGCCAAACAAGCGGAAGCAGGCGGCGCTGGTAAGCTGATTGGTATCGCCGGGTGAAGTTACGTACGCGAAGGAACTGAGAAACTCCAGTGTGAGTTGCTCGTAGGTGGTTGGGGATTGGTGCAGAGATGCCAGATGCCGGCTCTCTGTAACATCCAAGTTACGCCATCCAGAGTTCCTAGTTCTGTCAGAGAATCCAGGTGAGCATACCGGGTCGGCTGAAGCGACCGCTGATGGAAAGCTATGAAGTTGGTCTGCTGCCTTTCGCCGGCCTTGCCTTCTCGGAAAGTGATAGTGCTCAAGTCGGGGTTTGCACGATTTTGTCTGGCCATTTTCGTGAGAGAAGTGTAGAGGTTGAGAATAGGAAGTTTCTGAGGATGGTGAGGTATGGGAATGCAGAGGTTAATATATAATAGTGAATTTGAAGTTGAAATGGTGGAGGTTTAATGGGAGATTCGAAAGGTTTTTAGTGGGGTTTAATTGTGTGAAAGTGGGGAATTGGGAGAGTGAAGGTGGAGAGGTGTGTAACCTCTGTTTTGACAGAATTGGGGTTTTATTCGCGTGACGACCGTCAGGGGTGTGTGACGGTCGTAACACGCGTGACGACCGTCACACAAACAAATTCTACAGAAATGCAGAAATTCGCTTGTGGGGCGTTTTAATAGTGGAAAATATGATTTTTGAATTCTTTTGCAGTATGATAGACTGATTGTAAAATAGGAAATAACATGAAACATAGTTAAGGGAGATACCGAAATGAAATTAAAATGACATTGAATCAAAAACGAGTTTAAAGTAATACAATATCCAAAAAGAAACAATTGCAAAAATTAAATAATGTGAAACAATGTGAAATGCAGTAAACTAAAATTAAAGAGAAAACTAAAATATCACTCCTTTGGTTTCTTCAAGTCGTTGATCTACTGAATAACGTCATTAAATTGGTCGCTAACTAAATCCATGTGAAGCTGCGTTAATTCATCTTTTATAGTGGTTACTTCCAGCTTGAGGTCGTCCATAGTTCTCAGAACAGTGTCCAACTTGCCTGTGTCTTGTTCAGGAGTGGGGTCAGGAAAGTTATGGTAGTTAGGAGGGGTCTTAGGATCTATCTCCACTTCGGACTCATAATCTTGGTAGTACAAATAGTCATGTGCTTTTGAGATTTGATCACTGTCATACATGTAAGCCTGGGGTGTGGAGTGAGGTGATGGGGGTCCCATAGGCTCGTCCAATTCATAAAGCCAATTGTTCTTATTGTGGATACTTGTTAGCTCGTGGTTGGGCAATGTGAAAAGATGGACAGGTTGATCAACTATGAGGTATTCGTAGGCTCCTGGTCCTAAGGTACCTAAGATACGTCTGTTGAAGCAGAACTAGATGTCCATTGATCTGAGGTTGCCGAAACGAATAGCTTTGTTCAGGTAATGCCGCAGGCCAATTTCGTGGGCGATCATGGTGACTAAGCCTCCTATTAAAATGGGTGAGTGAGGTTCCTGATTAAGGCGTGTAAATGCCCTCATCATAAAAGGGACAGCATTTACAGTGCGGCCTTGTGAAGCACAGAGAAGGATGAACAACTCTTCCTTTGAGACTGTTGTAATGTTTTCCTCCTTCCCAAAGAGGGTATGGGCTAAAATCCTATGGAAATAGCGGAGGGCTGGATTGTGTATCTCGTTGTTGTGCATGTCATTCGGTTCAAAGTGATAGTTACCGGTGATGGTACCCCAGAATTGTTCTAACTCGAGATCAATATCCTCCTCAGTTGTGGTAAACACAAAAGGTCCGCTAGGGAAGCCTAGGATGTTATCTAACAATGTGTGATTGTGTGTTTGGTCTATTCCAAACATTCTAAAGGTTATCAGCTCTTTAGTGGATCCATAACCATGTTCGGGTAAGTAACTTAAGGAGCTAAGGAATTCGAACGTGAGTTCGCGGTAGGTAGCAAATCGGGTCTTTAGAGCAGTTTGCTCCCAGCCTAATTGGTTAAATAAATACTGAATGCTATCCTAGATTCCTAGCTTGTCCATGGTGGGTCTATCGTAGTACAGAGTCGAAGCAAAGCTTCTCTGAGTCAGTGCCTCAAATCTGTCCTTATGAGCTAGTCCTCTAAATACCACAGTCGTAACGTCGATGTCAGCCATACTCGTTAGTCGGATAAAAACGGGAGAAAAGTAGAACGACTTTAAAATCCTGGAAAAGTTAAAATCACATTCACTCAGATCATATTTTTAAGAAGCAAAGGGTGATAAAAGAAAGAAAAATAAAATAAATAGTAGAAAAATAAGAAAATAAAAATTTATAGAAATTATAAGTTAAAAGGAAAACATAGCTTTAATAAATTTAGCAGGGAAAATTGGGAAAAATTGGGTTGCCTCCTAATCAGCACTGTCTTTAACGTCAGAAGCCTGACGATAGCTTGGCTATAAGCTATTCGGGAAGCTCGGGCAATTTCATATTGCTCACGTGGTCGTTGTGCTCATTTTGATTATAATGCTTCAAACGCTGTCCGTTTACTATAAACGGTGCGTTAATTTGATTTCTGATTTCAGCAGCTCCACTCTTAAGGACTTTGGTGACCTCAAAGGGTCCAGACCATCTAGATTTTAATTTTCCAGGGAAAAGTTTTAATCTGGAGTTGAATAGGAGCACGATGTCTCCCATACTGAATTGTTTCCGGATCGAACGTTTATCATGCCATTTCTTGGTTCTTTCTTTGTAGATACGTGCATTCTCGTATGCGTCCAATCTGAGCTCTTCCAATTCATGAAGATTCAAGATCCGTTTCTCTCCTGCCGCAGTGTAGTTGAAGTTCAGCGTCTTAATAGCCTAGAAGGCTTTATGCTCTAATTCTACCGGCAGGTGACATGATTTTCCGTAAACTAGTTTAAATGGTGTGGCACCTATTGGTGTTTTAAAGGCGGTCCTATAAGCCCATAAAGCTTCGTTCAGCTTTGATGACCAATCTTTCCTGGAGGTTGCGATAGTCTTTTCTAAAATTTGCTTTATTTCTCTGTTCGAAACCTCCACCTGTCCACTAGTTTGTGGATGATACGGTGTGGCTACGCGGTGTTTGACTCCGTATTTGGAGAGGAGTTTGTCAAAGATTCGCGATATGAAGTGCGAACCACCGTCACTAATAACGAGCCGGGGCACACCGAATCTAGGAAAGATTGTGTTTCTAAAGAGTTTGACGACTACTCGCGTGTCATTTGTTGGAGCGGCAACGACCTCTATCCATTTAGATACATAATCGACAGCGACGAGTATATATTTGTTTCCAAAAGAAGACGGGAAAGGTCTCATGAAGTCTATTCCCCAGACGTCAAAGATTTCTACTTCTAAAATTCCTTTCTGAGGCATTTCATCGCGTCGTGAGATGTTGCCAGTGCGTTGGCACTGGTCGCATTTTAGTACAGCGATATGGACATCCTTCCACATGCTGGGCCAAAATAGTCCAGATTGTAGAATTTTAGCGCACGTCTTTGAAGTGCTAGCATGACCACCATAAGGTGCTGAATGGAATTGGGAAATGATGTCTTCTATTTCTTCCTCTGGGACACAACGACGGTATAAGTGTCGGCGCCTCGTTTGAAGAGTAGAGGTTCGTCCCAGTAGTAATGCTTTAAGTCGTGGAAGAATTTCTTCTTTTGTTGATAAGTTAGGTCTGGTGGAAGCACGCCTGCGGCCAAGTAATTAACGATGTCGGAAAACCACGGCAAAGTGGCTTGGGCATAGACAGCTTCCACGGCTTTTTCCAATTCTGGTTCTTCCGAAGTTGAGTTGGACATATCGCTTTTCAATTTGGCTATCAGACGTTTGTAGGGAAAGTCGTCATTGATAGGCACTGGTTCTTGTTTAATGCCCTCTATACGGGATAAGTGATCTGCAACTATGTTCTTGGTCCCCTTCTTATCTTTAATTTCTAAGTCGAACTCTTGTAATAATAGGATCCATCTCAATAATCTTGGTTTGGCGTCCTTTTTGCTTATTAGGTACCTAATGGCAGCGTGATTTGTGTATATGATTATTTTGGCTCCTACCAAGTAGGAACGAAATTTATCAAGAGCAAACACGACTACTAGAAGTTCCTTTTCCATTGTGGCGTAGTTCATTTGGGCAGGGTCTAAAGTTCTACTGGCGTAGTAGATAGCGTGAAGCTTCTTGTCTTTCCTTTGTCCTAGAACTGCGCCTACAGTGTAATCACTCGCATCGCACATAATTTCGAATGGTAGTCGCCAATCTGGGGGTTGCATGATTGGTGCGGTGATAAGTGCTGACTTTAGAGTTTCGAATGCTTCTAAGTATTCTTTTTCGAAGATGAACTCGGCATCTTTCATTAATAAACCTGTAAGAGGTTTTGTGATTTTCGAGAAATCCTTTATGAATCTTTGGTAGAATCCAGCGTGTCCTAAGAAGCTTCGTATTTCTCGTACGGTTTTCGGAGGTTGAAGATCCTTTATGATCTCTATTTTAGCTTTGTCAACTTCAATCCCTTTTTCAGATATGACGTGTCCTAAAATGATGCCTTGTCGGACCATGAAATGACATTTCTCCCAATTAAGGACAAGGTTCACTTTAGCGCATCTTTTGAGTACCATTTCTAAATTTGACAAACAGCTTTCAAAACTTTTTCCGCATACAGAGAAGTCATCCATGAACACCTCCATGATGTCGTCTATGTAATCCACAAAGATTGCCATCATGCATCTTTGGAAGGTTGCTGGAGCATTGCACAATCCGAACGACATTCGGCGATAAGCAAAAGTACCATAGGGACAGGTGAATGTCGTCTTTTCTTGGTCATCGGGGTGAATAGGAATTTGAAAGAATCCCGAATAACCATCTAGATAGCAGAAGTACGAATGTTTCGCTAGTCTTTCCAACATCTGGTCTATGAAAGGTAAGGGGAAGTGATCTTTCCGAGTTGCCTTGTTCAGTTTTCTGTAATCGATACACATCCTGTTTCCGGTCACAACTCTTTGGGTTATCGATTCACCTTTCGCATTCTTCACTACAGTAACGCCTCATTTCTTTGGTACTACATGTACTGGGCTGACCCATTGGCTGTCGGAGATCGGGTATATGATTCCTACGTCTAGTAACTTTTTCACCTCGTCTTTGACTACAGTGCTTAGGATCAGATTTATCCTTCTCTGATGTTCTCTTGAAGTTTTGCAGTCTTCCTCTAGCATGATACGGTGCATACAGATGGAAGGACTTATGCCTTTTAGATCGCTTATATTATAGCCTAACGCAGTTGGATATTTCCTTAGGACTTCTAATAATTGCTCAGTTTCTGATTGTCCTAAATTAGCATTGACTATTACTGGTCTTTTGAATTCTGTATCCAGGAATTCGTACCTGAGGGTTTTAGGTAGTTCTTTAAGTTCTAAAGCTGGGTTTTTCGGACCTGGCATGTGATTTGGAGTAAGTGCTAAGATCTCGCTCAGACTATCATCTTTGTATGGTGCACGCCAGTTGTCATCTTCATGAATTGTAGGGATCTGGATTTTCATGATTTCAGAATATGTAGTTTCTTCCTTCTCTAATTCTTGTATGCATTCGTCAATGACATCTACTATATAGCATGTGTCATCTATAGCTGGTGCCTTCAAGAACTTAGTAAGGATGAACTCTATCTTTTCTTCTCCTACTTCGAATGTTAGCCTTCCTTTCTTTACGTCTATGATAGCTCTGGCTGTCGCTAGGAACGGTCTTCCTAGGATAATTAGGGTAACAAAATCCTCTTTGATGTCTATGATTATGAAGTTGGTTGGGATATAGAATTGGCCTATGCGTACTGGAATGTTTTCCAGTACACCGACGGGATATTTGACTGATCGGTCAGCCAATTGCACGGACATTTTAGTCGGTCTTAGTTCTCCCATATTCATCTTTTTGCATATAGATAAAGGCATGACACTTATACTGGCTCCTAGATCGCATAGAGCTTTGTCTATAACAAACTTTCCTATGACGCAAGGTATGGAGAAACTACCTGGGTCTTTTAGTTTGGGAGGCATGTTGTTTTGAATGATTGCGCTACATTCGGCGGTAAGTGTCACTGTCTTGTTATCCTCTATTTTCCTTTTATTAGACAATATTTCTTTAAGAAACTTAGCGTATGACGGCATTTGAGTTATCGCTTATGTGAACGGAATAGTGATGTTTAGTTGTTTCAGAAGTTCAACAAATTTCTTAAATTGTCCTGAAGCTTTGGAGTTTATTAATCTTTAAGGATAAGGGATAGGTGGTTTATATGGCGTTGGAGGCTCATATGAGTTTTCATCTTTGGCGGCTTTTTGCTCGTCACATTCCTTCTTTTCTTTTTCAGTCTCCTTTTCTGTTGGTTTATCAGATTTCTGATGCATTACTAAATCTTCATTCCTAGGATCTGTTGGGCCTTCCAATTCTTTTCCACTTCTCAATATAACAGCATTTGCGTGGCCTTTCGGATTTGGTTCTGGCTGGCCTGAAAATGTTCCAGCTGGGGCAGCTGCAGAGGCTTGTTGTTGAGCCACTTGTGATATCTGCGTTTCGAGCATCTTATTGTGGGTGGCTAAAGCGTCTACTTTTCCGGTCAGCTGTTTAATTTGCTCGCTAGTGTGTATGTTTTGATTTAGGAATTCTTTATTTGTTTGAGCTTGAGTAGCTATGAATTTTTCCATCATCACTTCGAGGTTTGATTTCCTAGGGGCAGTCTGGGCAGCAGCGGCTGGTTTCTGATATCCTGGCGAAGCAGCGGGTGCTTGCAAGGCATTATCGTTCTTGTAGGAAAAGTTTGGGTGGTTCCTCCATCCTGGGTTGTAAGTATTTGCGTAAGGATTTCCTTGAGCGTAGTTTACTTGGTCTGGTGGGATTCCTGCCAATAATGGGCACTCGGGCGCATTATGAGTGGCGATTCCGCATAACTCGCAGTTTGGAGTTACAGCAGCTACGGTTGCAGTTTGGGTAACGGTCAGACTATCGATTTTCTGTGCTAGAGCATCTACTTTAGCGTTGAACTTTTCAAGGATGCTGATCTCGTACATCCCACCTTTCGTTGCGGGTTTCTCTGCTGGAGTTCGTTCACCTCCCCATTGGCAGTGGTTTTGAGACATATTTTCGATATGTTGATACGCTTCGTCGTATGGCTTATCCATATGTGCACCGCCTGCGGCGGCGTCTACCGTTAATCTGGTGTTATACAGAAGCCCATTGTAGAAAGTATGGATCGTCACCCAGTCTTCTAGACTGTGGTGAGGACATGCTCTCATCATATCTTTGAACCTTTCCCACACTTCGTAGAGAGATTCATTATCTTTTTGTCGAAATCCGTTGATTTGAGCTCTAAGCATAGCAGTTTTGCTTGGCGGGAAGTATCTCGCTAAGAAAACGTTCTTCAACTGTTCCCACGTCGTAACGGAGTTGGATGGTAAGGATTGTAACTATGTGCAAGCTTTATCTCTAAGAGAGAAAGGAAAAAGACGAAGTCTTATTGCGTCTGGAGTTACTCCATTTGCCTTCACTGTGTCTGCGTATTGCACAAACTTCATTAAGTGTTCGTTCGGATCCTCAGTTGCATTTCCTGAGAATTGATTTTGTTGTACAGCTGACAGCAATGACAGTTTTAGTTCGAAATCATTTTGATTGATAGCTGGGGCAACAATGCTACTTCGAGGTTCCAACTGAGAGGGTGTAGCGTAGTCCTTCAGCGGTTTGTTCTGAGGTCCGTCAACCATCTTTGCTTCTTCAACAGGAGGATAAGCTAGAAGATCAGAAATATTGTGTTTTCGTTGATATTCGATGATGCGCCTTCTTAAATGTAAGAAGCTCTCTAGTTCGGCGATTGTAGGTTGTAAGATGTCGCCTTGTGAGCGAGTACTTGGCATACAATCGAAGAACGAGTAGAGGGAGAGAGAATAGTTAACCTAGTCTATACTGTGTAACAAAGGATTACACTATTGACTAAACGGGTCCCCGACAACGGCGCCAAAAACTTGATCGCGACTTTCTATGTCTAACTCAATTAACTGCAAGTGCACAGTCTATCGCGTAGTAATAATAGATATCGATCCCACAGGGACTCGTAATCAAACTAGTATTTTCGGGTGTTACTTTGTTTAGCTAGGTTGGTAATTTTTTAGGGGAATAAAAGCAAAATAAGTGCGTAAACTATAAGGGAACTAAAGCGTAAATTAAGGTATAAATGCTTCAATTGGTATGTAATATGTTAGTTCTTCAGGGATTCTACAGGTCACCGGTGTCTTTAGGTTTTCAAAAATAGTTTAAGAAGAAAATGACGGTTTAAAGACCTTTGTCTCACGATGGTTGTTGACGCTAGTCGTAACTCTAAGGCGGAACGTATGCTGTCGTTATCCCGTTCGGGGTTAAAGTTACTTTTTGAAAACTATTAAGTTCTAATTCCTTTTAAAGCGATGTCGCTGTTTTTAAAATGAATGCTTAGTTTTTACTATCTGGACTTAACCTCAGCTGTCGCTTGTTGGTTCGTACCTTTATGAATTTCCCACTGTCGTGGCAAAACTACTGTAAATAATTTCTCGCTGTCGCGACGAAGGTTTATTTAGAAAAATCGATTTAAAAACTAAAGCCATAAATAAGTTTTGAAAAGGAAGGTATACACCGGTTAATTATCGAATCCCATCCGATTACTTATTACATACCGATTACTTAAGATTTAGCCAGACATGGAATATAAATTAACAACACGTAAATAATGGCAGAAAATAATAATATGCATTATAATGGGAAATAGAAATCAATTAACGATTAAAATAAGAACTTGTAAACAATTCGATTGGCTTTTGGGAAATCCTCCGATATGACGGCAGGATTTAGTCTTTATGCCAATTACTCGTACAGAATAAAGTTTGGAAAGTAAAACAACAATTGCAAGGAAAGAAAGAAAAAGGAAACAAAATAACGATAAGAAAATGGGAAACTGAAAATTGCTCTGAAAGTAAATTGGCAACACTTCGTCTCTTCAATGCGGCTCTCCTTTTCTGGTACCAGCTCCCTCCTTTTATAGATGGGATTTTCAACGGTTTATTTCTTCGGGAAGTGGGAATGATATCAGAAAATATAGGAGTTAGTGGTCCACTCCTCTTTGGCATTTTCAGCACTTCACAGTACGTGCAGAAAATCTGCATTTTAACTCCATGACGGTTGTCATGGACCTGTGACGGTCGTCACACCCTTGTGACGGTCGTCATATCAGCAGAACTCGTTTTTGCTGCTTTTTGGCCTGATTTTCACCTGGTTTTCACCTGTAAATGCTTGTTTTCTTCATCTTGCTCCATTTGAGCATGGACTTTTGATACCTACAAAATACTGGACAAATAGTGTGGAAATATCCAAAATCGGAGTGAAAACGGTCGCTGATTAGTAGAAAAGTACGTCATTATATATATACGATTTCGCGTTATCAACAAACTAAGTCTCCAGTCGAAAACGACTTGACTTTAACCCTTTTATTGTATGCTTTTTCTATCCTCTTTTTCTTTCTCTTTAATAATCTAAGGCGTTTAATCTGTCTTCATCCAAATTGACTAGTTCATCTAAGATCATGTTCTAGTAAGCTTTAGATGGAATTTTATTATGTCTTTGAATCCTAGTTGATTGAAGATAGATTTCAACCGGCAGCACTGCATCCTGCCCATAATTTAGTCAGAAAGGCGTAGAGTTTATTGCCTCCTTAGGGGATGTTCTACAAGCCTATAAAATCTGGTATAATGTCTTATGCCAATTTATTGGCTTTTTCCCCACATGCTTCTTTATTAAACCAATTTACAACTATATTTGTTGCTTCGACTTGACCATTCGCTTGGGCATAATAAGGCATAGACGTCAACAACTTGATCCCTACTTTAGCAAAATCCTAGACCTTTCGACCAGTAAATGCTGATCCTTGATCAATTGTAATCGTTTATGTGATCCCAAACCTATACATTATGTGCCTTTGAATGAACTCAATTACTACTTCTTGATCAACATTCACTAAAGGAGTAACTTTGATCCACTTCCTAAAGTAATTGATGTCCATCAGGATATACCTATGACTTTTAGAAGACACGGGTCGAATTTCACCAACCAGATCCAACACCCAACCCCTAAAAGGCCAAGGCTTGACAATGGAATGCAGTTCGCTTGCAGGAACATGTTGTATATCTGCATGCTTCTGGCACTCTTGGAACCCTTTGGTGAATTCAATGCATTCTTTCAACATAGTAGGCCAATACATTCCTTGTCGAAACAAAATCCACTTCATCTTATGGCTGCATACCCCAAATTTGTCCTACTTGTGTATAGTTTTCATCTGTACATTTACCCACTTACTATTATTCAAAATCCAAAAAAAAGAATATGTTGTTTTTTGTTGCCTAAGTTTATGCTTCGTCTGAGGGTGTCCAGTCAGATGCATATTTAATTGAGGATCAATAGTTTGATCAAATTTTAGTCATACAAGAGCTTTTGATAAAGTCAAAGTCTGGGTGTGACTGATTTAGGTGGCATGGTTTGAGTTGTCAGTTAGGATTAAGGTTGATTCAAGTCAGTGGGTGTCCGCTTCGAGTCATTAGTACTTCAAGGAAAAGGATCATATGGAATCAATTCATTTTTATTGGGGTTTGATGCAAAGTGTCGAGATCTATGTGAAAGAACACTATCTTATGACTGGGCGCATGATTCGTTATGCAGAACTTGCTTATTTGATATCCAAGTGGTAATATTTAAAATAAAATAATTCAAGATAAGTCCATCAAAGTTCAAGGTTGGTTCACTTTCGAGTTTCCATACGTGCTTTTGTTTAAGTTTTATCAAGAATCAGAAGTCAAGTTACCTTTAGAAAATTACAAATCATTCAAGTGTTTACTACAAGGGCATCAAGGTTTACATATAACATATGAGGTATAAGTAAAACCTTTGAAATCCAAATTACAAAATATCTTTCAAAGCCCAATACATACAAACTAAACAAAGTCCATATTGCTTAGTTATTTCATTCACATATAATTACTACAAGGCATTTCCACCAAAAAACCTATTATTTTTAGCCCATTAGGCATCTAATTGTAGAAAGAAAAAACAAGGACACTACAACACAAAGCCCATCAGTTTAGGCCCATGTTATAATAAGAATAGAGGAAGCTAATTTTTAGCCTTTTACCACAACAGTAATCAAAATAACGATAGAAAATTCTGCACAATGCCATGAGTTTGTTCTGCGATCCGTGTACCAAACTTCCAAGAGGCCCATATGAAAATGGCACAACACCTACATAAAGAAAAACAACTTGTCGTCAAACCCGAAACATCGGTTACGACGACCTTGTTCTTGTCCTTTTGTTTTAAGAGGTTCTCTCGATATTTTCCTTTCCTGTTTACTTGGGATAAATGAAGTTCGGTGGTGATTCTGTCGTTTCTCGTTGATTTTTCGAGGTGCGACAATGGCCTACTTGGTGAGTGCCACATGCCCCACTATGGACATTCGACAAAGCCAAATAGGCCTCAGCCTCACTAAGGCACTTAAGTAAAACTCCTTCGGGTGTCTTTTTAAATAGTTCATTCTCTATAAGAGTATAACTTCGAGATCTATACTTGACTTTTTGTTCCGTAGACGTTGTTGGATTCTTCAAGTAGTCCACAATAGATTTCCTCCAATTTGTATCTGTCAGGTTGTCGATTGCCAAGATTTTGAAATTTTCATCATCTACATTACCCAACTTTGTTGCTTCCAAATCTATTGAAGACAATCTGGTCGCCATTACTTTCCCTCAAACTCCGATCACATCTTTTATCTTTTGTTTCAAAATCTTATAGCCAGAAGCAATTTAAGCCAAATCATTGGCCTCTTGGTTCTCCAGTCGAGGAATGTGCCTAATACTCACCATTTCAAACTTTCGTAATACTCAATTTACTATTACAAAGTACAATATCAAATTCTTCTTGACACATTTATACTGCTTCGTTATCTGTTTCACAACCAATTCGGAGTCACCAATTATTTCAACTCTAGTTGCCCCCAATTCCAACAAAATTTCAAGACCGACTATTAAAGCTTCATATTCAGCCTCATTGTTCGGACAAGGCCCTTCGATTATGTACTTGAATCTCATTGGAATTTATCAGGAGAGATAATCAATATCCTAATCCATATTCCATCTTTGTGACTCGAACCATTGAAATATAATTTCCAAGGCTCAAGTTCGAGATGATTTTGGGGAATTTCGACTACAGAATGGTCGACTATAAAGTCTGCGACCACTTGTCCCTTCATGGCCTTTAAAGGCACATAAGTTAATGAGTACTCCGTTAAAGCGAGTTCCTGTTTTCCAATTTGACTATGAAGAATTGGCTTAGAAAGAATATGTTTAATGATATCATAAGGGGACGAAACATAAACATCAATAGGTTTTATATAATATTTCAACTTTGTACATGAGAAATATAGACAAAGGCACATCTTTTCAATCATTCTATACCTAGTTTCTGCGTCATTAAGGACTCGACTAAGATAGTAAATGGCTCTTTCGACGCCATTTTCATCTTCTTAAGCAAGCGTGCTCCCTATGGTTACATCAGACGCAAAAATATACAATCTCAAACTTCTACTCCTACAAGGTGGCGACGGAATTGGAGGATGAACAAGATACTCCTTGGTTTTGTCAAAAGCTTCTTATGATACTTACCCCTATTAGAAGCCTTCATTCTTCAATCGAACTAGAGGATAGAAGGTTTGATTCTTGTCACTCAAATTCGAAATGAATCTCCTTAAGAAGTTAATCTTTCCTAGTAGCGACTGCAATTCCTTCTTTGTCGATGGTGCTTTTGCCTCCAAAATGGCCTTCGTCTTACTCTGATTTATTTCAATTCGCTTCTTGTAAACTACAAACCCTAAGAAATCTCCAGCCTAAACATAAAATGCACACTTAAGTGGATTCATCTTCAGACCATACTTCCTCATCCTTTCGAGCGACTGTCGAAGATGGTCTATGTGACTTGTTCCTGATATAGAATTAACAACTATATTGTCAATATAAATCTGCATAAACATTTATATAAAATCATGAAAAATCAAATTCATTGCTCTTTGGTAGGTTTCCCTAGCATTTTTCAAACCGAAAGGCATCACCACCCATTCATAGGTGCCTAAGGCCCCAGGACTTCAAAATTCCATTTTCGGCACATCTTCGTCAGCAATAAATATCTGATTTTAATCAGAGTATCCGTCAAGCATACTAAGATATTCATAGCCTACAACAGAGTTGACAAGCATCTCTGCCACATGCATTAGATACTCGTCCTTTGGGGTCGCAACATTCAGATCCCTGAAGTCAATGCAAACCCTCAAAGTCCCATTTTTTTTAATAACGAGGACTATGTTAGCAATCCACTCAACATACCTTGCTGTACAAATAAACTTACATTTGAGAAGTCTTTCGACTTCTTGCTTGATCTTCGACAAGACCTCCGGTGCAAATCTTCTTGGAGTTTGCTTCATTGGTTTCCTTCCAGGCTTAATGGGCAAATTTAGTTCGACCAACTCCCAACTCAATCCTGGCATTTCGTCGTAATCCTAAGCAAAGTAGTCCTTGTACTCCTTTAAAATCTGGATCACTTCGAATTTGAGTTTTGGGACAAGGTTAACACTTATGTACGTTGGCCTTTTCACTGTACCTTTTCCTAAGTCAATTTCTTCTAAAGGATCATGCGCTAGAATTTTTATATTGGATGCCAGCAGGTCCGTTTTGAATCCCAAAGCTCTTCGTCATAGATAGTGTCGAGCCTCTGTCGTTTCACTTCTTGTTGATCCTTATTAGGTGGCTATAGTTTGAAGTCTATGCCAGGACCCTCAAGGTGCATATCAACTTCTTTGGCTTCGACAACCATGTATCTAACTCCGGCCTCTAAGGTCGTTTTTAATCTATTTTTGGCTATATAAGCCGAAATCTTTTCCATTGTTTTGGATTTAGACATAATCACCAAATTCATCTCCTTAACTAGTTGGCTGGATGTATGATGTTCCTTCAAACTCGAGGTCTTCACCTACAACCTCTCTATCCCACTAAAACGTATAAGTTGGGTGTAGATGAAAGGAATAGTATGATGCATCATTAAGGTCAAATGTGAAATCAAGAGGTCTACAAGGGGCAATATTTGTCAGATTCCTGTCGAAATTATGTTTATCCATGTGATTCATTTCAACCATGAAATAACTTTTATCCGTCTCAATGTTCTCCACTATGCCATCATTGTAATCCCTTAATGCATCGAAGACGACACTGCTCCAATAAAGTGTATCCACTCACGGCCCAACAACAGATTGTAGTTATCTTTCGGTTCAACAACCATAAACATGGTTGGTGTAACACCTAAATTTTAGTACTTATTTATTTATGTTATATTAATTGGTTAATTGAGTGATTTTATGATTTATTTAATTTATGTGAATTAATTAATTTATTTGATTTATGTGAAGTAATGGATTTATTTGAATTATTTGTTTTATTTGAATTATATGAATTGTTTGATTTATTGAATTTATATGAATTATTTGATTTATCGGATTTATATAAATTAATTGATTTATTTGAGTTAATTGATTTTATTGAAATATGCAATTTATTGGATTAATTGAATTAATTGATTTATTTAATTTATATAAATTAATTGATTTATGTGGTGATTTATTATTATTTGGTGAAAAAAATATAGAATTGCTAGAATTAGTAATTTGGCTTAATTGAGAGTGTGAATAAAAATTGTGATAGTGGGTTGAGTGGGCCCAATAGTTTAATGAGAAATTTGTGAGAGTTGGTAAAGTAGAGAAAAAGAAAGAATAGGGTTAGAAAGTTGGTAAAGAGGAAAAAGAGGCAAGAGGGAAAGAGGAGTGGAGAAGAAGAGGAATCCAAATTCAAGAACTCAAGAATCCATTAAAAATCAAGGTAAGAATGTGTTTTTACATAATTAAATAGAATTGTTAGGTTTTAATAGTGTTTAATGGGTAGAAACCTATTTAGGTTGAAACTCTTAAATTTTTCATAAATTTGAAATTGTTAGGTTTTAGGGTAAATCTTTGAAATATATTAGTTTAATTGTGTTTGATATTAATGTGTTGATATACTATAGAGAACCATTAGAATTGGAATTGATATATATATATATATATATATATATATATATATATATATATATATATATATATATATATATATATATATATATATATATATATATATATATATATATATATATATATATATATATATATATATATATATATAATGATGAGGAATAGCGAAATTATTTGGAACCAAAATGTGATGCTGTTAACTCACTTCTCTATTGCGTAGAAAATAGGAGATGAAATTGACACTCCTTTTAGCTCTAATACTGTAGCTGAAACTGGAAGTGAACACATGAATAATAATGTGATTCTTTTCTTTTTCATATTAGTGCTGTAGCGCCACTTTTTGTTAATGAAATGCACTACTACCTAGAGCTAACGTAGCAAAAATTAGTATTATGAAACAAATGTGTCCTTCTATGACAATTGTAACGCATTAATGTAGTGGGAAGTGACATGTGAACCATGTATCTTGCTATGCTTCTGTAGCGATACATGATGATGAAAATTATATTTGGTTATTCATTCTGAATAATTCTATTACACAAGAAATTTTACAAACCATACATTCTTGGAAAAATATACAATTTTTATAACATCATTGCAGTTAGACTTGGTTCTTAATTCAATAAGTTAATGTATGTAATCTTTTGTCCAAGTTATGACTGTAGTGGTACAAGCAAATTGGAACTATATTATTTATAAAATTTTGTTTATTAAGTATTAAAACTATGTTAATTATTGGGACCTTACTAAATAGTAAATATTGAAAAATTATTAAATATTAGAACTATTTAATATATTCAATATTTATTAAAATAATAAGGATTTATTTAATATTGAATATTTCTTGCACATTTATAAGACATTGATAATTCATTAAAATATTAGTTATTTATTGAATATTAATATAGTTATTGAATATTGATTATTGATTGAATTTTGAATATTTATTGGATATTGAATTTAATTTTGGTGATTGGATTAATTATTTTGTATTTAATCGATATCGTGTATTTTGTGAATTGAGGTTGAATCATGTTGATACTTATGTATTACTTGCTAAGTGCGATGATAATATTTGGAGTGAGAATGTCTTGATTATGAAAATGTGATTGTGTGTGCAATTGTGTGGTAATTCAAGTGTGATGAATTATTGAAGATATGCATGAACATTAAGATTAAGAAATGATCTTAATTGCATATGACTATTGTATTTGCACACACATCATTTGTGTCAAGAGGCAATGCTTGTTAGTTCCGTGAGAGTTAGTGATTTGTACCAAACCTAGAGTGGGGTTTGAAAGCTTAGGCAATGGGCTTTTTGTATGTTATTGGCCTAGGGAGCGGACCCGGTTTAATATAAAAATTGAAAAATAATAACAAGTGTTGGTACCACATGCATGAGTTGTCTTGAGTCTCATTATTTATATGTTTGTGTGATATGAGATTATGTGTGTTATGTGAAATGTTGAATTGGTGAATTTATGGACTTGTGTGTATATACTTGTAAATGGTATGGTTATTTGAGTGATACTATTTTATGAAACTTTGACGTGTGAGAATAATTGTGATTATGCGTGTATGCCTTAAAATATATATTATCTTATGATTTTAATAATTATGTGAATTCTCACCCTTCAGTTGAAATGGTATTTTGTACGACATCGCTCGGGTACCGAGGAGTAGAGTTGCTTCTACCGCGAGGTAGTCGTTGGAGTAGCTGTTTTAGTTTCTTTATTCATGTTGGGTCAAGTCGTACTCTGGTTATGTAACATTGGGGATATTTCGATTTATGTTTAAGAGATACATTATGTACTCTACTTTATGTTGTTATGTTTATTTGAATTAGGTGGAGTATTGGCCTTTATGCCTAAGTATTGATTATGAATGAGATGAGTATGAGACTTTCATTATGTCTATTATGATTGAAGTAAATCCGCTGTTAAATGCTAATGTTAAAGTGTATGAAAAATATGAATTTATTTTAAGTGTTATTGAGCATGACATATGTTTTATGTGATGTTTTGAAGATATATGTGACACCCTTTGTGAGATGCATGATAAATTACTATGATTATTTATATATCTTACGCATGGTTTAGAAGGGTGTTACAGTTGGTATGGTAATGGTTCCAACTGTTAACTCAACCAGGATCACACCTAAAGTGTGTCCAACCTTTCCTTCATAGTTTGACAAGACCATATTATGGGCTTAAGGTTTGTGTCAAACTTTCCCACTTTCTGCAACATAAAGCACAACATCAAATTGATTTTCGTTCCACCATCTACCAAGATCTTATTGATTGTCACATTTTTCACTTATCCTTTAATGAAAAGAGGCTTTAGGTGACTTCTCATTGCCTCGTCCGGCCTATCGAAAAAAGAATTTTGCTCCCTGACATAGCTATTATTCATGTTGTAGTAACACAATGGTTTATGCCTGGCCATTTTAACCTCCATCAGATCCTCAGGCTCCTCGACCTCTGTAATTTGGTCATACTCCCTAGGTAGCACAGAAACCACATTGCAAGTTATGTCCAAAGAAGGCTCATATTTTGTCAAAGTTGTCAGTTATCATGTCATCATCAACCGCTGGAAACTTTGACTTGTCCTCGAATTCCTCTTTTCGAGTGGGGAACAACTTCATTCCCACAAGTTTTCTTCTCTTCGCCTCTATTTTTCTCTGGAGGTTGATTGGTACTTGACTCTGCCATTGCCTTCTCATTGGTCTCCCTCTCCACTTTTCTCCTCCTTTGTTGCCTTCACCATTGTGATCTTGACATAGGGTTCTTCCCCTTGTAGTTCTCAGGTCTATAGGCTTGTTGCTTCAAAACATGAAACTCCCTTTGGTAAGCAATCGAAGAGCCTCGACCTACCTCAAAACTTTGCCACTTCACTTAGCCTCTCTCTCTCTCTCTCTCTCTCTCTCTCTCTACTCTCTCTCTCTCTCTCTCTCTCTCTCTCTCTCTCTCTCTCTCTCTCTCTCTCTCTCTCTCTCTCTCTCTCTCTCTCTCTCTCTCTCTCTCTCTCTCTCTCTCTCTCTCTCTCTCTCTCTCTCTCTCTCTTTCTCTCTCTTTTCAACAGGCCTTACCCATTTTCCTCTAGGTGCATTAGCAGTTGGTTTAAAGGTAGCTAGCGTATTTGGCTGGAGACTTGGACCTCCTTGGTCCATCCTTCGAGGGACTTGATGGTTCGATTTCGTATCGTTTAATTCGATTCAATTTGTGCATTGTTACTTGTTATTTTATCGATTCTTTACCGTTTTCTCTGTTATTTGCTTATGTTTTCCTTTGTTTCGCTTTGACAGGTGCCATATCAGTCATGTAGAAGAAAAGTATCAAAGTAAGCTGAAGAATGAAGAAAAAGTGAAGAAAATCACAAGTTATGGCACGTCCAAGCTGAATGGCACTCGCCATGTATCTCCCTTTATCCAAATGGCGCTCGCCATGCTCAAAAAAGGAGGGAATTCTGATTCAAACAAATGGCGCTCGCCATTAGGAGGCGACAATCGCTGTTACTAGAAGGAGCAGTTTTCAGAGGCAGCATCTGGCAATTTTCTTTGGTTTGAATTTGAATTCAAACCTCTATTTTTGGGGCCAAAATTCCTCTATAAAAAGGACTCTAGAAGCCTGCATTTTATATCCAAGAACCTCGCGGAAGCGCTGTTGAATTCTATACCCGAACTATATATTTACTTTCTATAGTAACAATTGTTTACACTGAGCAATTGTTACACTATTGTATTCCCTTTTTCTGTTGTTGTTGATGTACTTGAATTAAAGTTTAAGTTAATAAAAGTTTTGATTCAGTTTATATTCCTTGCAATTTATAGGTTATTACTTCTTGCATTTATTTATTGCTTTACTATTTGTATGTGTCTGCTAAATAACTAAATTTTACCCCAAAAACTTAATTCTTAATTTTCATTTAGAATTAACCGACACGTATGTTTTAATTTCCAGCAACGTTAACATGTTAGACTTGAAATTTAATATGTCAGGCTAAATTTGTGTGAGCCCGTAGTATGAGGACCGTCGTTTTGACAAGATTCTGTAGAAACCATCATTGTTAATTATGCATGTCTTATAATCTGGCTTTAGTGTCTAGTTCTAATTTAGGTTGCTTTTTCGTGAGAGCGAGAAGCCGCTTAACAGTGTTTTGTCACGAGAGTGAGAAATGCATTAAGGTGCGTCCAATAGAGCGAGAGTTTGAGCTAAAAACCAGATAGTAGACACTGAGCACTAGACTTAAACACAACGAGAGCGCTTTAGGATTTAGTTAGGCTTTGTTAGTTTCCAAAATACGTCTATTAACTACCGAGCGAGCGAGAGCAAAATCTTGGGGTTATTATGTGTGGCTTGGTCAATAGCGTGAGAGTGTGAGATTGAGTTTTTAAGCTAGAATTTCCTACAAAACTATACTTGATACCCTTGTTAGCACCCGAAATCTATAGAGTATCTTAGGAGTGCAAAAATCATTCTTCGGTCTTATTTTGTTATTTGTTTCAAACCCGTTAGTATTAGTTATTTTTTTGTCCCTTTTTATTCCGTGACATTAAGCCTTAGCTTACAATGCAATATAGATCACTTTAGGTTGATTATTAATCCCTGTGGGTTCGACAATCTTTTAAAACTATGTGATATGTTATATGCTTGCAGTTCTATCCGACCAACACATAAAGTCACGATTAGGACTCCCCTCTTGTCAAAGATATAAGGATTGTGAGTGTCTCTCCAATTCTTTCTGTAACTGAAATTCGAACCCTCTCAATGTTTTCAACAACTTTCTTGTCGAACACTAAACTGCACCTGGGGTACAACATGACCTCATATTTCTTCCTCTAGCAGAGGTGAAGGAATTTCACTAACCTTTCATTACTCTTAGGGTAAACCACCCTCATTTTCTCTTCACTTTGTCGAGCACCCTCTTCATCAACTTCCATTTCTTTGCTTATTTTGACCATATTGACTTTCAGATTGGCAGCGCCAGTGATCTTCAGCTTGTTCAACTTGACCTTAAGGCCATCAATAGCCTCATTCATATCTTTGACCCTAAGGCCGTCAGTAGCCTCAGTCATGTCACTCTTCAGCTTGAAACCCTCAATAGTTTCGACCATCTTGGTATTTCTGTTACAGCTTTCCGATGATTCGACCATGTTAATAATAGCCAACTCAGTATAGTGGGCGTCAGCCACCTAGAGGGGATCTGAGTCGATCTTCATATGGGACTTCGTCTTGTCTCCAGATTTCAACCTTCTGTCCTTGATAGAATTCTTTACCAAATCAATGAAAACAAAACATTGTGAGGTCTTGTGGCCTAAAAAATCATGATATTTACAAAAATCTCATTTCTTTTGTTGTTCTAACGAAGGTATTTTAGCACCAGGAGGCACTATCATTTGGCCATATTTGACTAACAATTCGAAAATCTCGTCACATTTAGTGACGTCGAATGTATATGTTCTCTTAGGGAATTTATAATACTTTTTTTTGGTTCGACGCGATTTTTCCCATTCGAAGGTGCAAGAACCTTGCATGAATAGGGTGGCCCTTGTTTTAATTCA
The DNA here is from genome assembly GCA_963859935.3 of Lathyrus sativus. Taxonomy (NCBI): domain Eukaryota; kingdom Viridiplantae; phylum Streptophyta; class Magnoliopsida; order Fabales; family Fabaceae; genus Lathyrus; species Lathyrus sativus. The sequence goes on from OZ012738.1 coordinate 602,698,573, forward strand.
TCCAAGTCAATTTCGCTTTCATCAAAGTCTAAAGGGTCACTATACGTCTCTTGATCATCTTCATCTATGTTGACGTATGCTACCCTTTCTCTTCTATTATTCTTAGTGGCTCTAGCTTTTTCAGCCTTTAAACATTCTACCTGTCGAATCCTATCGGTGAACTAGGCCATATCCCTCAAATTACTGGGTGTTTAATTTCTTTTTGATAGAATAATCTAAGCCATCAACGGCCATTTCGACCATCTCATGTTTAGGCACTTATGTAAAACACCTTGCCTTGAGCAAACGAAACCTATTGAGATAGTTGTCTACTGGCTCAGCAAATTTACACTTAATACTAGCCAATTCTTTCAGACTGATCTTCAATTGTCCCATGTAAAATTGTTCATGGAACTATCTTTCTAAACGAGTCCAGTCATGGATTGAACTCGCTGGTAATATAATGAACCATGTGAAGGCATTTTTATTGGGTGAACTAGGGAAGTATTTTATTCTTACGTTTTCATAATTTGCAAGATCCCCCGCTTCAGTCATATATTTCACCACATGTTCGACAATAGATTTACTAGTATCTCTTGAAAACTTTATGAATTTTGAGGCTTTTAATCCCCTAGGCAATTGAGTTTGTAAAATATAATCAAATAATGGGGATGTATAATTTGGCCTATGGAGGCCAACATTCACCCCATTTCGTTCCATAATCCTTTCGACCATGGCAACCAAATTGTTATCACCTTCCATACCATCATTTCAAACTTGAAATACAACTTCGTCTGTGTCTTGATTCCTATTAACTATTGCCACCCTTAGCTCCTGCTCCCTTGGAACTGACTGTTCGACTCTAGGAGGTTCAAATCTAATTCCTTGATTAGCCACATCGACATGGGGTGTGTTTTGTTGGGCTTATTTAATTGTAGCATCTTCTTCAAGGATTGCCCCGGGTTTTCGACTACCAACTCCCTTCGAATCTGTCGAGGCGCTTGCAAAATCTAAAGAAATTTGTAATTCGAGTCATTTGCGCTGCCAATTGCTAATTCGTTTCGGTGGTGTTTTGAATCAAAGGATTAAATATGGTGCCCATATCTTGGGTAAGCATATAAACCATATCATTGTTACTTTTGTCCATTTGCTGCCTCAAAACTGCTGCACAATTCATAGTAAAATTAGGCATTTGGGTAGAGAATCTCATCCCTGGGGATGGGTTAATTCAACTCATATTATTAACAGCAGATCCAGACTCTTGCACAGGAGAAAACGTGTTCACCACAAGGTGATTGAATGATGCAGTTGCATTATGTAAATTAGCCATCATCAAAGTTGGCATGCCATATGGCTGTTCTCGACCATTTAAGGAATTAAAAATCCAAACACAAAAGGCCAGAATGAACTAGTACCCACTAGGGGGAAGGGTCAACGGTTGACCCTGCATCCTCAAAAGGGATAAAAGTTATGGTATACTTGCTATGGATGGAATTACTTCGGACACAAAAGTTGTGGCTATAATTTCCCCCGTCGAATGAGGGGGTGGTTCTCCATTATTGTTTGGCAGATTTGTCATCATTACACGTCTTCTTCTTCGTATTGCTTCATTATTAGTGGTTATTTTACCACTTCTTAATCTCATAAACGAAGTTTAAAGGAAACCAGAAATAAGGAACTTATGAATATTTTTCAAATTCTAACTAACAACAGTGGTCCCACTAGGCGTGCCAGTTTTGCTTACCGTCAAAATGGTAAACAATCGCTAGTCTTCCAAAGTTATTAAATATTTGTTTACTTACAGGATTGACTATATTGGTCCTAGGACATGTGTTGTTATTTAGTTTCTAGGTTTGTTAATTATGAACATTTCAACAATGTTCTTCAAAGTTGTTAAAGAAGCGTCACAATTCTTTAAGGAAATGCAGAAAATATAGATTGCAAAGTAAATGGCTTTAAAGTAAATGACAAGATCTTAAATGTCAAAACTTAATTTAAATTAAATGTAGAAAATGTAAATTACAAGAAGAATCTTAAATAATTTGGTAAACAAGTGTAAAGTATGGTATTCACACGTACATTTTCACTCAAGAACACTCATTTCTCACACAGAGATACTTAGAGTAAATTTAGAGTTTTTTGTACAAGGTTGACCACCCCCAAATCCTAACTACTAAGACTATATTCATACTAACTTAAAAATAACCTCTATTTACCGGCCTTCTCGCCTACATCTTCAACTTGCATGCATTTCGCTGCTCAAAGCTTTCCACGTGTCTTGAAAAATGGATAAGGCCAAAAAACAGTTATCAGCCTTATTTTGAATCGCACCTGTCGAATGCTACCTCAGGTGAGCTTTGTCGAACTGTAGTCTAGGATAAAAACATTTCTAAGTCCTAGACCAAAACTTTCTTGATAAACAAATCCTGCATCAAAATGTTCTTATCATTGTGTTGCCGAAGTCAACATATTCTTCTTTAGAATATATCTTTGAATCTTATGACTTATTTCCAACCTTTATGCACATCGAAATCCCATCCAACAAATACTTACTATCTTTTCTCCCCCTTTTTTCACATCAAAAAGAATAAAAAGAGAAAAAAAAGAAAAGAATTATAGTCATAAATGCATAATAGGCCATCATTACAAGATCAGTTTCCAAGGAAGGAAAACGATCAAGTAACAGGGATCAATAAAGGATCGTGCAATGCATTTTTAAATTTATTGGTCGTTATTGTCCCAGGAGTTAATCCTAAAGAGGGGTCAATGATTTTGGGAACCTTTGTTAGAACCTGTTCTACAGGTACAAAAATTGAACCCTAGTACATACCTTGGGGATGGGTAGATCCATGGCTCCATCCTTGTGACGATGAACCCTTGAACCCATGTTTTTATATACTTGTGTTTGCTGCATTCATGCATTCGTAAAAAAATTTCAAATCCCTCAAAGTTTTTCAAAAGAACTAAAAAAACGGGCTGTTGCAAATATCAGAAATTGTGCTATGGGTTCTGGTAGAAGAAAAACTGAGAAGTACACTTTCAAAATTCTTAAACTTGAAGACCTAAGAAGATTGGGAAGGTTGATTACTAATCCTGAAGCTTTCAGAGCTAAATATGGAGGACTTTTGTCTCTTTTAAAAGTCAACATGGTGGAAGGAGTCCTATCTACATTGGTTCAATTCTATAATCTGGTATACCAATGTTTCAAATTTCTAAATTATCGTCTCACACCAACATTGGAAGAATACTCTCGGCTAATTGATTTACCTATCACTGATCAAGATCCTTTCTCTGTCTTGGAAGAAATTCCCAAAGATCAAACCATTGCAAGGGCTACCTCTTTGGAAATGTCAGATATCAAAGTTTACATGACCATCAAGGGAGGAATTCAAGGTTTATCAACTAAATTATTGATGGAGAAAACCATATACTTTTTTAGTATAGGAAACATGTTTACTTTTAAGGATATCTTTGTTCTACTCATCTATGGATTATTCCTCTTTCCCAACATTGATAATTGTGTCGACATCTACGTTATCAAGATATTTTTTTGGGAATCCAGTCCCAACTTTGCTTGCAGATACTTACCAATTAGTGCATCTAAGGAATTTTTACTACGGAAGGATAATTATGTGATGTGTACCATTACTCTACAAATGGTTTATTTCTTGCTCGTCCAAATCTGCTGCTTTTTCAGATCTCAAAAGTGGTATGTGATGGTCGCAAAAGATTGTGTTTCTTACTCACTCTAACATAGATTGGTACAACCGGGTCTATGACAGAACAAAAATCATAGACAGTTGTGAAAATTTTCCCAATGTACCCCTGATTGGTACTAAAGAAGGGATCAACTACCACCCATGTTTAGCTCGTCGACAACTTGGTTACCCTATGAAGGACATACCATAGAACATTCATTTGTAAGGTCTTTTCTTCAAGGAAGGTGAAAATGACAGAACACTTAAGGAAGAAATTGTGCATGCCTGGAATCATATTCATAAGAAAGGAAGAGAATCTCTAGGAAAACCAAACTACGTCTCTGTGGAGCCTTATATTCATTAGGTACAAACTAGAACCATCAAGCTAAAGATGCCTTACCCTTATCAGGAAGTGTTTCCCCTAAAGGAATCTATCATGTACTTCATGAACGATACAAAAAAGCTTTAGGTCGCTTTTAATAAAGTTCAACATGAAAAGAACTCTTGGAGGAACAAGTATCACATTGTTAGCTTGGATGCATAAAGATTCAAGAACTACGAAAAGAAAAACATGCTCTGGTTGAGATACTAGAGAAAAATGATGTAGAAAATCAAGATGGACGGAAAAGTTTACTCTCTCCCGTCACCTGGCAGAGGACCATCGACCCGCCAATAGTTGAAGAAGCTCGATCAAAGAGGCAGAAAAGAAGTCAACAACAAGCATTTAGAACTTCGTCAAGGATTCCTTAGGATTCGTAGGCCTAGTTTTCCTTCCTGCACTTTGTAAAATAATGTAGTTTTCTCTATAAGATATTGTAATCTTTTGAATTTAATAAAACATTTTCGTCGTTGTACGATATTTGCATTGTAAATGTTAAGAGTACTTTTTAAAAAAGGGATAGCATTTGCATTTTTTGCACATCATGCACCATTCTAGCATTTCACATGTTTCTTTCATAAAAAACTTACACATTTATCGCACTTTAGAGTCAAACTATCTCATTCATACAATACTCGGGCCAATCATCCGAAGAAAATAGACGATCTTTAGGAAGAAAATAGAGAACTAAGAGAGGAAGTTAATACTCTGAAAGAAAGTCTAAAGAGACTCAATGTCATGATTGAATCACTGGCAGCAGCTCAGGATCAGCCATCTCAATGAATTGTGATCTCAAAAATTGTGTCTGCACCAACATTTGAGGTACCCGTCAGTCTTCCTCAGTACAACATGCCTAAAGGTTTCCCATGGGGCCTGCCTTTCAATTTTGTGCCTGAAGGATATATACCTCCGGTCACTGAAGACCCAGAAGCTATGGCCGGAATCTCCCGACCTGGAGGTTACAAACTTTAGGTAAATGAAGATGCAAGCGCTACGACAGAGATTCCTATACCTGAAGGTTACAAAATTCAGATCACATAAGTGATAAGATCCACAACAATAATGACTATACCCCAGCCCGTGGTACATACCATTATAGAAGAACAAATCTTTTATGCCACTCCGAGCAAGGATGTAGAAGTATATGACAGAATAAATGAATTCCAGGAACAATTCTGGGAAATGCAGAAAGAACTCAATGCCATTTGCGGACAAGACTTGTTTGGGAAAGATGTTTCCAATCTCTACTTAGTCCCAAATGTTAAAATACCACACAAGTTGAAGGTGTCTGACTTTGAAAAGTACAAAGGCAATTCCTTCCCTCAAAGTCACTTAGTGATGTACGCTCGGAAGATGTCTACCCAGACAGAAAATCAACAGTTACTGATCCACTACTTTCAAGACAATTTAACTGGTGTCGTACTCAAATGGTACATGGGGTTAAACTTTACCAAGATCGGTACCTTCAAAGGTCTTGGAGCAGCTATTGTTCAGCAATACAAGTACAATTTGTGAATGCTCTAAAGATTTGAGCAAATTTTGGTAAAACAGGATGTTGCAGAAGATAATCCAACAAGAAGAATTTTGCTGAAAGAAGACATGTTGGACAAGATATCCCAACACGATGTTCGAACATCGTGTATGTTACTAATGTATATGGTTTTGTTTCAGCATAATATTTGCATATTAGTTCCATAATTTAAGGCATGGATCAAGGAATAATTAAATAGATATTTTGAAGCCCATGGACAGCTGGAGATTATAAAAGGAAGACCAAGACCTAGGGTAGAACAAAATCCTTTGTAACACTTTTGTGAAAAAGAAATAAGGGTTTAGGGTTTTGAGACCCGTGTACTTTCTTGTGTTGTAAGTCACATTTTG